>OZ035829.1:8417891-9017891 GCA_964034765.1 Knipowitschia caucasica | reverse complement strand
TTAAAAACAATCCCGCCGGCCCATGTCCCCTCCCCCCGACCACCCAACAGACCCATCCCAAACCACAGACAAACGCACACACTCTCTGACACACACACACACACACACACACACACACACACACACACACACACACACACACACACACACACACACACACACACACACACAAGTAAAACAGTAAAACAATGATGAGAGACTTGGCAGGGTTCGGATGCAACCAGTTGAAAAAGCGTCATCCTAGGAGCCGTCTGCACCAGGAGCAGAGAGCCGCCTGTAGCCACAGGGGACGACACAGGATCTAGAGGAGACCCGAAACCGAGGCCCCAGGCCCCCACCAGGTCCAAGAGTCCGACCCCCACAGCCACACCAACCACTGCTCCCAGTGCAGAGGGCTCCTCCAGAGGAAACACTGGGTACACTAAAAACAATATAATAACAATACAATATGTAAAACACAAAACTGTGAAACTAAAATGAAACTAAAATGAACTAACACACAATACATGAATAAAAGCAATAGCAATACAATAAATAATAGAGGATAAATAGAATATATAAAATGAAATAGTAAAAACTAATCAAAAGCTAATCTAAAAAGGTGCGTCTTGAGCCTGCTTTTAAAAATATGAACGTTCTCTGCGGCCCTGAGCTCCTCCGGCAGACTGTTCCAGAGACGGGGGCCGTAGTGCTGGAAAGATGCCTCACCGTGAGTGTGTGTCCTGACTTTGGGGATGGTTAGAAGTCTGCTGCCGGAGGAGCGCAGGGGCCGGGAAGGTTCATAGGATAAAAGCAAATCTGAAAGATAAGAAGGCCCAAGACCATTAAGACATTTAAAAACCATTAAAAGAACCTTAAAATCGATCCTGAAACACACGGGGAGCCAATGCAGCGATTCTAAAACCGGTGTAATGTGGTCCCGCCCCCTGGTCTTAGTCAGGACACGTGCGGCCGAGTTTTGGAGTAATTGTAAACCTGAAATGTTCTTTTTGGGAAGACCAGAGAGCAGGGCATTACAGTAGTCAATGCGACTGGTTATAAAAGCATGCATCAGCGTCTCCGTGTTGCCCCGAGAGAGAATGGGGCGGACTCTGGCAATGTTCTTTAGATGATAAAAACCTATTTTTGTGATGTTCTTGATGTGAGGAATAAAAGTCAGCTCAGAGTCAAAGATTACGCCCAGGTTTCTCACTTGTGATGATGGATTAAAAGAGTGTGATTGGAGTTTTGATAAAAGTTTCTCTCTCTGGGCCTCAGGACCGATGACTAAAACCTCAGTTTTGTCCTGGTTAAGCTGGAGAAAGTTTTCTGCCATCCAGGATTTCAGGTCTAAAATGCAGTTAAAAAGAGCATCCATTGGCCTGGTGTCATCAGGAGATATGGAGATGTACAGCTGAGTATCATCTGCATAACTGTGGAAGTTAATTCCATGTCTCCTGACGACACCGCCAAGAGGGAGCATGTACAGGTTAAAAAGGACTGGACCTAAAATGGAACCCTGGGGCACACCACATGTGATTTTATGGACCTGAGAGGAGCAGGTATCCAAACTTACCATGAAGGATCTGTCTGTTAAATAAGAAGTGAACCATTTGTGGACAGCACCAGAGAGGCCGAGGTGTTTCAGGCGGGATAAAAGAATGGTGTGGTCTACTGTGTCGAAGGCAGCGCTTAGATCCAGTAGAACCAACACGGTCACCTTTTTAGAATCATAACTTAGTCTAAAATCATTTAAAATCTTTAAAAGAGCAGTCTCTGTGCTGTGGTTCACCCTAAAACCTGATTGAAATTTCTCTAAAATTTGTTGCTGATCTAAGAAGGCATTGAGCTGGGTAAAAACAAGTTTTTCTAAAATTTTGCTTAAAAATGGCAGGTTGGATACCGGTCTATAGTTGTTAAAATCATTAAAATCTAAATTGCTCTTCTTCAGAAGGGGTCTCACCACAGCCGCTTTGAAGGCTGCAGGAAAGACCCCAGTCTGCAGAGAGCAATTCATCAGGTTTAAAAGCTCCTCTCTAAAAGATTCATAAAATGACTTAAAAAATGTGGGGACTGGTGGGGACTGGATCTAAAAGACATGTGGTGGGCCTCACTGAGGAGAAAACTTTATCAAGCATCTCAGCATCAACCAGGACAAAACTGTCCGTGTTTCCTCTGGTGAAAACAAACAATCAGATGTGTTAAAAACAGTTGTGCGGTTGGATAAAATGTTACATCTGATTGTGTTTATCTTCCCCGTGAAGTGGGCTGCAAAATCCTCACAGAGGGAGTCTGTGGGGGTTAAAAGAGACATGCTAAAATCAGGGTTTAAAATGGTGTCGATGGTTGAAAAGAGGACTTTTGGGTTATTTTTATTTTGGGTGATTAGCTTTGCAAAGTATTTGTTCTTATGATTTCTAGTTGTGTTATATTATCCGTATGTCTGTGGTCTGTGCCACGACTCAAGAGACAAACTCCCGTAGTATTGTGCAAGAGTTCAACGTGTATTAATACTTTTGCGAGGCAGTGTATCTGACCTCATGTCAATCTTACAGCATACACTTTTGACATTACCTCAATACATCCTACTCCTGATTATACATCTATACAAAATCCTGGTTGTAAACTGAATGCATGCACAACTAGGTCAATGTTCTTTTGACCTCAAATATCAGCGCTACCCAACACATACATATACAAATTCATGTTCTGCCTCTCACACTTTTTCAGAACTCTTTACTTTCTAGGACCTTGCAATTTAAAAGCAATTTAAATGGCTTCTCTCCCCTATGAATCACTCTTCTTTTTTGTGAAGAACATAGCATGTCTGGATAATACTAGCTGGAGGAAGTGACTGTTTCATTTTGCCTGTGTCCTCCTCTGTGTTTCCCTGGTGGCTTGTGATGAAGACGCGCCGTAATTGATTCAAAGCTTAAGTCCGCGGCCCCAGAGAGAGCTTGGGTTTCTTCAAGTCTATACTGAAAAAGATGTGAGGGTAGACACCAGAGAATCCATTTGATTATGTTTGGGGATGGATACTGAAGCATAATCTCAGAATTTGGGGTGCTGTCCACAAGATGGCGCTGTGGAGTGGTAGAGGTTGGGTTTGGATGAGTGTTGAGAGCTGGGAATCTGGTGGTTTTATAGGGAGGGGGAGGGAAGGCCTTGCTACTGCAGAAGATTGGGTTGTATTTTAGCACCAGAATATGAAGAATCTTGCATGGTCGAAAGCTTTTCATTTCCTGTTAGGTATCGGTTTTATCAGGTCAAGTTAGTTGCATCAGTTGTTTCCTGCAAGATCACTGCAAAAACATAAGCTCATCGAGTTGAGCACTTTCTAACTTTGATGTTCATTTCACTTCTCTGTCTTGCACAAATGACTATAGTGTGTTTTTGAAGTGCATAATACAGACCAACCACTTTGCTTCCGGCTTTTTGCCCTTCATGTGGCTATAAAACATATTATTTGTACATTTTAGTTTTTGGTTGATCGTCAAAAGAAGTCTGAGAAAAGTCCCTTGTGATATTGTTAATATTAATCTCTCTTATCCTTGGACTTTTCCACCCATATTCAGTCTTCAAGAACCTCTTAAAATGATTATGTTAAACATGTTAAAAGCGGCCGGTTTGACTCACTCTTTAAACTTGATTTTGTGTAAGCCCTTGTTTAGTTCTGGCCTATATTCAGACTTCCCCTCGCCGCCATGTTCTCTACAGTGGTTGTCACATAAAGGAAATAATCTTTTTGATGGGACAACTGGGTCATGCTCTGATTCCAAACAGTTGGAAAACAATGCCACATGCGGAGAACTGAACAAGCACAAATCTTTTCTCTTTTTTTTTTCACGAGCAGGAATACCCCTCCCCATTTCCTTTCCCTGGTGGCCAAAAATAGACGTACTGTAGATTTATGTATCATGGTAACAATTATTCTTTCATTTCAGGCTTCTAATCTATAGGATAATTTTGATGGTATTATACTGAAGAAGCAGGTACTTGCTCAGGTTTATTTTATGTAGTCCAAATGGAGTGTTTCTCAAATCAAATGGTGTCCAACCCACTTTCAACATGTAACACAAAGCGGACTGAATTTAGTGTATACATACTTTTTTTTTTTAGACAAAATAGATATTAAACATTGTTGAAATGAATCAATTTGTCTTTCAAGATATCTGGCAGTGAAGGAAGTTTTACATTTTATCATGTGATCATTTTCTTGTGTAGTTTTCAATGGATTTTTATCTAAAAACTATTATGGACAGAATTATTTATTAATCATACTTTCATAAATTTCTTATTTTCATTTTATTTCTAGATTACGTTTTATGTTGGGGAGTTGATATATGTTGCCTATAGGAAAAACTTGCGACCCACCAGTTGAGAACCAGCGTGCCGCAGAATTTTGAAAGGTGCAAGGTGAATATAATTGAATATGGCTGGATGCACAAAATTATGGACCCACAGATTGCTGCTGTTATGCAGTTATTTCAGTGATAGAAGACTCACTTTTATCTTATACATTTTTCACGTACATTTTGATATTGCACTGATAGACTATAGCCATTAGCAGCCATCCGTTTTACCATTCTATTAGTGGATGTTGGCCTTTCTCTTCACTCTTTCCCTCAGAATCCAAAAATAGCCATACATCCACGTGCCAGCCATGATCATCCCATCAACCTAAAGTTAGTATTCCTCAAATACATGATGAGACAGACCCTTCCCCAGAGAGAGAGAGAGCGACAGACAGAGAAGCTTTTGCAGACTGGCATTTGCTACAGGGAGAGAGAGAGAGGGAGGGAGAGAGAGAGAGAGAGGGAGGGAGGGAGGGGGCTGGTAGACTGGAGTGCATTTGGTATTCAGCCTAGGCTAGTATTTATCTGTCTGCTGGCTGTCTGGTCTGGTCTGCCCTGTTAGTGGTGTCACCCGGCATGCTCCCCAGGGGTCTAAATTGACACGGTAGACAGACAGTGCGTGTGTGTGTGTGCGCGTGCATGTGTGTGTGTGTGTTTGGCTGTTTAGAGGGGTTCATGGACAAGAGGTTGTCTGGATGCGGTGCTTGGCTAACTGGCTGGTTGTGTGTTTTATATATTTATGTATGGGTAAATATTGGAATGACCTCATAAATGGTCACACTAAACAGTGCACCTTCTGGGCCCTGGACAGTTGTATATTGTGTTAATAAAAGATGAGTTCATAGCATTTTGACAAAGGGACAATTCATGGAGCTGGAGCTGTCTAGTGGGATCATTGTAAAAGCACAGCGCACATATATACAAACAGCAAAAACACACAGTCCATAAAGTTAGACAGAAGCAACATGGAAATCTATTAGTTTTTATGAGTGGGATTTGAATACGTTTGATGATGGGCAACATATAAAGTCATCATGCGAATAGGGGTCAGCACTGAAATCACAGATAAGGGAAATAATGAGGCCATCAGTGACAAATGCACTGTCAAAGTCAGACACAGGTCCTGACACAATGGAATGGAATCCCTGGCAACTGTTGTAAAATTTAACAATCTGAGTACTGAGTGACATGGGCTCAGATAAATAACTTGAAGCAGAGAAAATATAGTATTTGGAAGTTAGACAAGCTTAACCAAAACAGTAGAGTTTGTTAAATCCACATTATAACTTATATTAAGTTAATTTACCTTTATTGTAGGACTAAGACCTCTGTCTGTAGCACCGATAACCACAGTGTAGGCTGGGGCACATCTTCAGAAGGTGATGCTCGCTTTGGTCAGGACCATTGGAGGATATTGCCTATTGTATTATCTTGTTATTGTCAGGGGAAACCGAAGCGCCTGGAGGAAACCTACACATAGGGAGAACACACAAATTTCACTCAAAAAGGGCCTGTTTCAAAAAGGTGAAAGTTGAGCCATATTTTATAAATCTTTATCTATATATTTTTTAAACTAACAAAGTATATTTTTTTCTTATAAAGATAACATTTGCGGTCCTCTCTTTTTCACTTTTCAGTCTGAGAAAGCTGATCTAAAGATGCAGAGGACACAATTACATGCATAGGAAAATTAGTGATAGAATCAAAGTGCCCGGAAATAGTTACATTGATTATATTACACATGTTTGTTGTTTCAGAGTTAGGTACTACAGCTTTAATTCAAACAAATTCCATCAAGATCATGCCCAGTTAGTCTCTCAGCACAGTTTTTTAAGTCATGTGACCACAGTTCTAAGAATTCTGCAACCAGAGAATGTGGAAATCACTCAATCAACCACAGTTCAATGTAACACAGTGTAAAGCATCTCTGAGAATCCTGAAAAGCGCTTCATAACTACAACGTATTTTGAAATTTTGAAACATCAAAAACTAATGCTTTCAAACGCCTTTTAAGAGTTCAATATAAGATAAACCTTTAATATCATCTGAATTATTGCACGATTTGAAGTAGATTATCTTCCATATGACACTGGGAAGGACAGTTATGGATGTGGTGTCCAAGTTTAGATACTCATATAGCGGCAGTGGCAAAAAGGCAGAACGTATATCATGATGATCACTGCCTTCGACCCCATGATTCTAAAAGGACATTCCTCTCCATGTTGTTGCTCTCTTTGATGCGACTGCAGGGGCTCAATTTGTTCTTTCCGTAAATGACGACAGCTGCCAGACACTTTCTAAATTACATCAGGGTCATGCATCTATTTCCCTTCTCCCCTCTCTCTCTCTCTCTGCTAGTGTCACTTCACTCATGGGCTGGAGTCAAGGAAAATATTGTGCGTGATGGGAAGTGGAAGTTGGCTAGTGATGCGAGGCTTAATGCACAACATCTGTCAGAGGTCCTTGCTTTTCCCATGTACTTATTTCCCTTCACAGAGGTCCGTTTTGCGTTTATTGCTGTTGGTTACCAGCTTTTTAGAATAACGTGTTAAACTCCCGCCAGGTTTTAGTATTCAAGGCAAGGCGAGTTTGTTTGTATGGTTTGTACTCATACACAAGGCAACTCTAAGTGCTTTGAAAAACAAGAAAAGTACACTTGAATCATACAAGTACACAAACAAGGACATTACAATCATGAACAGATAACAACATAGATAATCAGAGTACACACAATAGAAGCCTGTCTCACATGTTCAGGAAAACTGCTCCAGGTTTTAGATAACTTCATAAATCTATGAAAAGATAAATACAATGAAATACATTTGAAATTCTGACTCCTCATGCTTAGTCCTGACTCTGCATTTCAGGTGACCAGTCCCTGTGCTCCTCAGAGTTCCAGAAGGAGGCTGGTCCCTGTGCTCCTCAGAGTCCCATAAGGAGGCCAGTCCCTGTGCTCCTCAGAGTCCCAGAAGGAAGCTGGTCCCTGTGCACCTCAGAGTCCCATAAGGAGGCCGGTCCCTGTGCTCCTCAGAGTCCCAGAAGGAAGCTGGTCCCTGTGCTCCTCAGAGTCCCATAAGGAGGCCAGTCCCTGTGCTCCCCAGAGTCCTAGCAGAAGGCCAGTCCCTGTGCTTCACAGATTACTTAGTTCATATGGCACCAACATGTCGCAGATGTATTTCGGTGTGTGACTTGTTCACAGGCAAAGCTGCTTTAAAGTCTACTCTCTGAGCCACAGGAAGCCAGGGCAAACCACACAAGTTTCAGTCAAACGTTAGAAGTATTGTTTATGTATAGATCTAAAAAGCTCTTTATATTGCTGCAGGTTGTTGGCAGTTGAAAAAGACGCTTTGTTCCATGCATGATATGTGAAACTGTTGATATGCTGTTAGCTTGGGAATGTTATGGAGAGTGAGAGCTGCAGGGTTAAAAAAAATTCTGAAAGCATTCATAAGTAATATATGTGAAATATTGTATGTTCAGGTCCATGAAACACTGAAACACTCAGCTCTTTATATTGGTGCTTTACTTAGAAGAGAGTTCTCAACTTCTGACAGCAAGAGCTTGAGATAATATGTTTCCTGCACAGTAGCCAGTCATGAAGCAAGTTCCTTGTGAAGTCACTTGTTGTGTTTAAATAAAAAGAAATCATTTTCTAAGATTTGGTGTTACAAAAACGTTCTACGTTTGAGCACTTTAAAAATACGTTATGAATGTTAGAAACTGTGAGCGCTTACTAATGTGTGCTATAGGGGCCTGGGCCTGCCTGACGTCCTAGAGAGGCTTTCTCCGATTTGAACAGCCTGGTTTATTTATAGACTGCAGACAGTTCTGGTTGGAGAGCGTGTGTGCGTGTGGGGTGTGTGTTCCGCTGTTAGGCTCACAGAGGAAGTGTTGCTGCTGGAGGAGGTGGGGGTGACGGGGGTCTGGCCTCTGTGCTGCACATGTGCCCCTGAACCACAGCCTGTGCATGGGGTCAGCTCAAGGTTAGCCCCTTCAAAGTGCCGTCTCCATTGGCTATGTCCCGCAGTAACAAGGGAGTGAAACTCGAGGCGCCCTCCACCCCATCCCTCCCCAAATAGCGCAGGGTGCCGGCGATGGTCCCTCTTGCCGGCCCCCTCCCTCCCTATATCTCCGCTGCTCTGCTCTCATTGCCATTGTCAGTGCGCGACCTGGCCGTCTGCTCGCTCTGAGCCAGGTCAGATCCCCCCCACATCTCCTTTCCTCTGCCCCAGCCATGTGCACCCTCCCTCCCCAAGCACTCACAGACATACAGTACAAGTCCTGTCCCATCCCTCACTTGGTGCTGCATTCAGGGCCAGCTCGGGCGCCCCAGTAATGTTCCTATTACACGAGTTAGTAACCAGCTCACAACATCAAAAGACTTACTATAAACCAGCATATTATTGTTATTACATTTAGAAATTATGCCTACATAATGGTATGGTGGTCTTGCGTTCTGTCAATGTATACTGCAATATTTTTAGATGCATGGCTTGTTTTTTGCACTTTGTATCTGATATAACTGTGCACAAACCCTACACACTAATAATAATAATTAATTAAACATTAAACTCTGAATGTCTATTGTATCTCAAACCTGCTTTGAAATTATAGCGCATCTGAAGCATCAGATGTATAATTTCTGCATTTGGGAATAGCCAGCTTGGACAATATGCAATTAATTCTTTCTGTAGATAATATATGCAAGAGCTCTCATGAATATTAACTACAGCTGATTCCAGACAGCATTGCACCAAGCCTGGTCTATGCAGAGGGGCCCTAAGCAAACAAACTCAGCTCATTATTCATGTAAATATGCTATGGTCCAGACAAACAAATGTGAAGATAGTTGGTCATAGTCTGGGTAATCTATTTTACATCTGTGATAAAGGAATGGGGAGCCTCTTTATGTCACTGTTGTTTTAAGTAATGCTTGGATCATGTGCAGTGTCTTGGGTTATTTGAACTGCTCTAGGCTCAGTAACATTGCTTTTTATGAGTGCCTCATTATGAGAAACAATCTCTCATTATATGTCTGTCGTTGTAGCCATTTCTGATATATATTCTGGAATCCCCTGCTAGGGGCATTTATTTTTCATGTGCTTTTCTTAAGTGCAATTATGATTTAAAAGAGTTTTCGCTGTGATTGCCACTTGTCTATCGGGAGGTTGTTGTCCTCCTACTTTGTATAATAATGTACTACAATGACATTTCTCCACTGTGTTTAATAAGATGCTTGTATATTTTCCTTACACATCTGTAATAGTTAACAAATACAGTAGTATCATCACAAAGAGCCCACAGAGATAGTTATTATTACTTCAATAGTCTTGCATGAGAGTGTATTAGCGTTGTAGCTATCAAGTATTGCCTTGCGCTAAAGTACACAGGTTTATACTTTGCATTTTATAAATTGTTTATTTAGCAGAAATGTATGTATCACTTATAATTTTTTTTGTTTGCATGCTCCCCATTCCTACTGTTCTGTAACATGTGGTGCAATTCTGAAATATCCTTAATGTGGGACGAATAAAGTATCTCTGAATCTATCATCTTAATCTTAGACCACTGCTTGTTTGTCATTAGGTCAATGTCAATTGGAACAGTACACATCCATGTATCAGTGTATACATGTATATAGTGGTATAGCGGTGTATTCTGTAATAATAGAAATACAGTATCAAAACAGAATGAATAAATACTAAACTGTGAAGCCTCTGTAGTTCTAGAGAAGCCTGCGTGAGCGTTTTTCCAGCCTACATTATGCGCAGAAAGTGTGGCTGAGTCACTCTCGAGTTTTAGAAAGTGGAATCACTGCCTGACTCACGTATGTGCAGAAAAGGCCAGACTTTCCCAGTTTGGTGGGAGGTGTCAAACTGGGGACTGGGTCAGGAAAATCTGTCCATTCCGTGCTTTCGTGAAGGCAGCACCGCTCTCGCTCTTGAGTCTGGCCCTCCTGCGCTGTGCCCTGATTGGCTGTGGCGCACGTCTCTCTGTTTGGAGGCGGGCCCCAGCGCGCAGGGGTCTGCTGTACTGTGGCAGAGGGAGGACAGCTGCTCTCGCGGTGGAGGAAGGAACGGGAAAAAAAACTCTACAATGCGTTTGTCAAATGCAGTGGCTGTTCTCCGAATCTGCTTCTGAGCCAGTCCTTGAGCGACACCACTACCACAATGGCGTGAGATGAGCTGGAGAGGCGAAGTCCCAAACTGTGTGGAGTAACTCAGCAGCGGCCGCTCTGTGCTGCCGCTGCCTGGAAGTTTTTTTTGTTGTTTTCTCATCGGGGGGCCGTGGCGGTGGCTGCGGCTCTCTCCCCGGAGCGGTGTCCAGCTCTGCCCAGCCCCATGCAAAACCTAACGGCCCCTGGAGGCCCAGCAAACTCCAATGTCACCTGCTCCTGCAACTGCACCGCTTCCCAGCCACAGGGAATGGAGATCTGTGAGTAGTCACCGTGAATGCGCTCCTTCGTCTCTCCCCTTCTGTCGCCCTCTCTCCCCGCCGACTTTAGTTATAGTTAATCGGGTTTTTGGGAACTCTTAGACGTCGGGACAGAAGGACAACAAATCAGACTTCATCCAAGACGTGGCTCGTACTAATTCCTGTGCTTAGTTCGTGGCTGTCTGAATTATTATTGAGTATTTGGACAGTAGCCGCGCTCGGCAAACTTAACAGTCCCATATAGAATCAGTGGTGCGCTTTGGACATTTTCCATATCATGCGTAAAAGTAGGCTACTGGACTAATGAGCGGTCTAATCCCGGAATCAATTATTCAAACAATATTCTTGAATGTAGAAAAGTTATTTCAGACTTTGACTCTTGGTGGATCACCTCCAATTTACTCAAACGGTGTACATTGAAATACAATAAGTAAGGCGTTGATAAAAGTTGGACAAACAGTCACATTATGGGTATATATTTGCATGGGTATTGAATATGTTGAACTTTTGCTCAGTGGTAAAGGTTAATAATAATAGGATAGTCTTCTGAATTACTTACTGTTTTATGACTCCACCGATGTCATAAGGAAACTTAAAAATGGATCCAGGCTTATTTCTTCCTTAAACATGTGACAAAACGCCACCCCCATTCATGTTGGCTACAATTTCAATATCTTTGCATTTCAATAGTCTGTCTGTATTGTATTAAAAGTAAGCATGTATTATTTATCATTTGCTTTATTTGCTTGATTAAAAAATGGACACCAGCTCTGGCTTCCTTTTAGAACTGTAGTTTTATCCTTGGACCAGTAGTGTAACTGTGAGCAGTGCAGACAGCGCATTTGAACTTGAGCCAAAGTAATGGGGTGGGGGCCACAGAGAGCTGGCTTTGATATACTCACTCCTTCAGACTGCGCGAATATACATTACTAAATTGTCACAAAAAATCCTTATAAAAACCAGAAACTGAAAGAAGAAATGAAAATGAAGAAGCTTCCTTATGCAAAATGTATGCAACTTCTCTGTCTACACCAGGGTCCAATTAACTCCAACTTGAGCACTTTACTTTTCTCTTTTACAGTACTCCAGTCTTTCTCCAGTTTTAGGTTTCTCATTTTCCTCTTGGCTGCGTTCCCTGCCATATGGACTAGTTTTATATGAATACAGGGAGATTTAGCCAGCATTGTAGGGCTCTGGCTCTGGCATAGTAGCATGTGTGTGTACGTGCATATGCTTAGACGGAATGATCACCACATAGGGTTAAATAGTTTGCCCGACAGCATAGACAGGAAACGCTGGAATGGTATGTTATGTCTGTCCGCTGAGAGAGAGAGAGGGAGAGAGAGGAACTATCATTATCAGCTTGAGTCCTAATGCTATACTATATCCACAGCAGATGTCGCTTTTTTATGAGTGAGGGGCAGAGAAAGACAAGCAAGACTGTGGTTTGAGATGGATCTGGACCGGAGAGATATTATTGTGGCTTGACAACACTATGTCCTGGTCACATTGACACAAGGAAGGAGAAACTTCACTTTTAATACAGACTGCAACACCAACACCATAGAAAAGTGTAGACTGAAGACCAGACTGCTTCGACCAGACATGCCTTGTTGATCCCTAGTTGGGGTGACATAAGCTCTTAAAACTTTGCAAAACAATTAAAGCAAGATATAATTATTATTAATATTATTATTACTATTATTATTATAGTTTTGTCTGCCTTACAATTAATATAAATGTTGTTAATTCTCTTACGATTGCGATTTTCTTGTATAAATCCTAAGATTGTACAATAATCGGTCGACTATTACATATTATCACAACTAATTACCCTAGAAAAAGTGTCTGTTTTGAATTCATAAAAAAAATCTGAAAAATAGTTTGTTCTATTATTATTTTCTTCAATGTAAAGAGAAAGTTTGGACTAAGTTTTGCAAAAGTGATCTACTTATGTACTGTAAAGCCAGAAAATGTTGGTGAATTGATTATAATAATTCATGTTTTTCACTATGTTTTGAAAGGGTGACAGTGTGGACGTCAAAAAGCACAGGAACCACTTAAGAAACATCACTGAACAGCTATTTATTTAACATTAATGATGGCAACACTTTGCTTGAGAAACTGCCACAATATCCTTGTTAACTGAGTATATATTTAGCATTTTATGACATGTATATTTGACACTTTCTTCCACATCCAACCCAGTTTAATTGTATAGCATGTGTTATAATCCAACAGTTTCCAAAGTGCAGCACAAAGACAAATGAACGATATAATTCACACAGACGACATTTTAATACTATCACCTTGTATGAAAGTTCTAATTATCACATGCCAGTAAATCGCCCCTCCCTTCCCATAATTGCAAGGTTTGGCATTTGTCTGCGGAGTGGCTGTTGTTTACATACACCTGCGTTCCGAGCGCTTTGGAATCCTCTCATTTACAATGCGTTCCACATCACTTCTCCTGTCTCACTAGTCACCAGTTTATGGGGAGCTTCTTTCTTTCACGAGTGGTTTGAAATCGCAGCGTGCCGCGGTGTCGTGGCCGTCGTCTGGTGAAAAGGGCCCTGTTTGTTGGCTGTGTTGTCATGCAGACTCGGCAAGGCTGAATAATGTAGCTCATGCTTTGATGATTTCTCTGGCTCAAGAAAAAAGCTACAGTCTGGCTTTTTTCCCCCCTTTTTTTCCCTTTTTTTGCAGAGCGGGCGGTCTTGCTGCTGTGTTTCTTCTTTATTCAAGACGAGGAGGAAAAATTGAAAAGGACTAAGAACATAGAAGGATCACAAAGGAGCTTGGAGCTGATTTAGCCCTGGTCTCAGATCTGGTATAGGAGTACAGACTCCAAACAAGTGTAGGGCATGGGCACCTCCATTTGGTTTTGGTACCACTACTTTTATACCTTGTCTTTGATACCTGTTCCTCTTTATTTCAATCAACTGCGGGTGGTGATGTTGAAATGTGTTTCTTTTTTGGGGAAAAAGGGTCACCCAAAAATCTTGGCAACAGAAAACCCATATCGGTCAATCTCTAGTCCCGATGTTGCACCTGGTTTATATTCCTGCAGTTTGTCGCATTTAGCATGTGCTTGTTATTACATCTTCTGTCAAATTGTTTCCCTATGTGTGTTTTTCTATCTTTAGGTTTTTTTGAAGTTTTTTGGCCTGTTGTGAACTTTGGGTATTTTTACGCCAATATTCCAATGTCGTTTTTAACATTAGTTCTTCTCTCTCCATTCCATCCTTAAGATTGTTATCTGCAATGCTAAAGGCACACCACTGGTTCTGTATGCCTTGGGTAAATAACTTTTGTATTAGGGCAAGACATCCCCATCCAATGTTACAGTAAAAGCAAACTGCATTACCTTCGCACACAGATGCGTACAATCTGTGCCACTAAAAGTGAAGGTGCGGTTTTATGAAGTCTGGAGGTCGTTACTTTAGCGCCTGGTACGTGCTAAGACAACCTGCGTGGATCAGGTGTGCGTCTGGTGTCGGCTTTGACCCACTGAGATACTATGTGTGAAGCTGGAGTCCTCGCAGGGTGACACCATGCAAACATTTTCCACTCTTAAGTCATTTAATCTACTATTGACTCTTGGTCCTTTCGGGGCCGCCCTGCTTTAAACAAGTGGGGAAATCTTATATGCCAGCCGCGTGAGGTCATTTCACTTCATGCCTAAAGCAAACACACCTTTTCCTTTTTTTAATCAAGACTTGTCATTTTAGCGCTCAAGCAATGAACCTAGAAACTGGAAGACTAACCCTTTTACATGAACTCATTTTCCCCATGGAATATATAAAACTTTACTTCATGTGTGCTTTGATTCTGACATTTGGAGACTTCGGTTTGTACAGTGCCTGTGTAACAAAAAAATAGAAAAGCAGAAAAAAAAGATAGATATTGGCGATTTTAAGTTTTCAAATGGCTGCACATAAGCTCAAGATTGTTTCACAGCCTGATATTTGGCTCAACTTGTTACTTAATTATTTACTTGTGTTATTTTAAGGGGAGGGCGTGGGCTGTCTGACTGTTATTGCACCATTAATGTGTTGGCGACATTTTAGGCTGTCTACCAAGGTCTGTCTCGGAGTGTTACTGACAAATATTTCTCAAACACAGAACTTTGATGATTACAATATAAAACTGAGAATGTCTTGTACTCATTTTTTTTATTTTTGTGGTGATATAAAGGAGAGAACTTGAATGCCTGTTTGAATCTGCCCTTCGGTGCTGGAAGCATGCAGCCTCTTGGACAGAGTCGCAGTCTATCTATGCGTGAGCCTGTATTATTAGCCCTGTGTTAGTGGTTAGCCTGCGGCCATGTCCAGCCAGACAAATTCAAACTGCCTGATCTGTAATCCTGTGTATGAGCACTGTTGGCAGAGGTACCTCTGGAGTTATCTCACACACACACACGCACACACATGCACGTTGACACACATTTTTGGCGTCATGTGTCTTGTGAGGACGTTAAACTTAAAGAGGAAGTGTCACGCATTATTCCTGTTTATTTTGATCCTTAACCATGACAATATTTCCTTTAGCATTTCCTGTTTTAGCGTGTGAAATAGTCTAACAAAAGTCTTGGTGGAAGTAGGTAATTGCATCCTGCTATTACTGAATATTAAACATCTAACATGTACAATGCTATTGAAACCATGCAGACGTAACCTAAACTTATCTGGAAAGGAGAAATGAAAGTTCTTAATAGCACTTTCCTTGAGGTCATGACATGGATTTGTCATAGCAAGTTTAAAAAAGGGAGTATTTGGATAAAAGGGGCGGGGGAACATGTCAGTGAATACTAGTTAGAGCTAAATACAACACTCGGTATGCATTTTGAGGGATCAAAGTTGTAATTGGGTTAAAAACTAGAAAAAGGTTTGTGTTCTTTATCTTATGCCCTTAACCTTCTCTTCTTAGACCGGATCTAACGCGGGCCTGAACTATGACTTAACTGGTTTATAATACGAGTAACGCAAACAGGGATTTAAACTTGTATTGAATAGAAAGACTCTTGATCTATTACCTTCTGAGCCACTTTAAGAAAATCCAATAATGTTGTTGAGGCTCATTGTGCACTACGTGGTCTACTGCTGCATTCACTTCAGAACGGAGAGAAGTGATGCACTATATTTGATTTTCTGGTGATGACATTAATATTCCTTTTAACACGTCAGTTATTTGTTAAACTCTGTTCCAATGGGAATATGTTACTATTTGACAATAATGCAGTATTGAAACTATAAAATGACAGCGTTGCAGTTAACCCAGATTATTCATTTATCACCAAAGCAGTTTTATTATTGGTTATCGTGATGCATTCAATTGGATATGAATTTAATTGCAATAATTTCTAAAAGTGAGACACGTAGTCGACTAATCGATCCAATGGGCATGTGTTGGTTTCTGAGGCCCTAGACCAAATTCTGAAATGTCTTTGAACTGTTTAGAAGTCCATTGGTTGAGCTGGCATCCAGACGGCTACAGAAAAGGACACACTGGCCGCTCTGCTAATATTTACCCTGCTGTCTCCAGCAACACACGCCTTTTGTTTTTACTTTTTTAGTGTTTTCCAAGGTGACAAATGTGTTGTCTGGATTTTTAATTCCTAAAGGATGTTTGAAGTCTAAACTGATGAAAAATATCAAAACAGATGAGGCTCTGTGATGTGAAGTAATTGCTAATTGCATACGTTGCAAAAAAGCCAAAAGTCTTAATCAATATTAACAAAAATTAGAAGCAAAAATCTTTTTCTTAGATGGATTTCTTGCATCAATTATTTTCACTGGGATTTTGTACAGTCGGCTGGTGTCTCTCAATGGAGCCCTATATTTAGTCTGCCACCTCAGCTTGAGCATGCGGGTTGTAGAAAGGGCTCCTTGTTGTGAGTGAACTGGGGGATGAGGGGGTGGGGGTCCCATAGTACCTTGTTTTTACACCATGGGGTTGACCTGCACATGCACCGTGTCGTAACTCTAGCAGCAGACGGCAAACAGAGTCAGCCCAGTCTGGGAAGGCGTTTCCTTATCAATGAGTGCACTCAGGTAGTACAGACTGTGACTATGGCCTTACTGTTACCTAGAGAACCACCGATTATGTTTTGGAGCAAACTTTCACTATGTTTTGGCTTTCCCAAAATTGGCTTTGCAAATTGTTTGCAGTGAATAAGATCTTGATTGCATTGTCTTTTTATGATCACGCACTGGTGTGCAATAGTCTTGTGGCAGGTCAGATGTTTGTAGACATCTGTAGGTATTTATCTTTACTATTTTCAATTGTTGTTTACTGGACTAAAGAATAAATGATACAATAATAATACAATACATGGTTGAATACATTTCACCAAATGGAAATGGGGAACACTGACCCACTTTTGGGGCCTATCCCAAAACTCAAAAATAAAAATGTTATCAAACTTGGATAGATCTGACCAGCTATAGAAGCCATTTTAAAGGGAAATCTCCAGATAATCCTTTTTTTTTTTTTTTTTTAAACAGTGTTTTATGGACATATTAAAATCTTTGACTACTCAACAATGTAAATGTTCTCATGTAACATAAACCAAACTCGTCTACATAATTTGCATTTTGTTTTACACATCATATAATTATGGCATCGTTGAGACAACAGGCAAATCTGATTTTGTTTTTCAAATCAGGGATGTTCAGACAGACCGTCCACTGATATTTGAGAGTCGTCTAAGCATCGGTGCGCCCACAGCCATCTTCAATATTGGCACAGACACAGAGGTCATCTTTGTGACGTCCAGTACATGCCAGCACACCAGACGTAGACAAATACTGTTCTCAAGTCAAAATAGTTTTGTAACAGAGTAAAAACAACTATGGCTGAAAGCAGACTAGTCCTAGTTTTTCCTCCTCACAACAACTCAAAACGTCCACACTGTTATCTTTGTTCTATGTTGCATTGCATAACTTCACACATTGAAATCCTATTAGAGAAGCCGAGCACTCAGAGTAGATTTGTCTATAGTAATCTAATTGAGATCACATTTTGAATCGGCTCCAAATGCGGTTTGAGCCACATGCAGAACAAATGGGCTGCTCACATGTTCTGCCTTGGTTGGAGAGACTGCTGAGTAAATCTTGGTGAAACGTTTTGTTGATCCAGACATTTCTTGAGACGTGGCAGGAAATTAAAGAGTCAAACCCTCTTGTTCTGTTGTTGTTTTAGCTGGATGGCTTATTAAAAAGCTTTATTCCCAGTCCTTCCTGCTAAATAATTTCCATGCAATGTTACCTCTTAAGTCTGGGAAAATTATGAACTTGCTGTCATTTTTTCTCTGGCAGAGTTTATGATGAGATTCTTGCATTTTTTACGTCTAAATCATGGTGTTGCATAATCTTTAGTTGCTCAAGACTTTTCTTGATGGATATATATGTTAAATGTTTGTATATTTCAGATATAGATTACTTTTAACCTCCCTTCAATATATGCATGATTGTTGTGTTTGCCAAATTTCTGACCTCATAATCATTCAAACTTTTCAGCATTGTTCTGTTTACTTATTTTGGTTTAACAAGTTTCACTCCAATAACCAACCAATACCTTTTGAAGCTTAGCCACTCATTCCATTCACCACAGGTCAAGTTTACTTCCTATCCCGAAACCAGCAGAGGGGCAACCCCCATGTTCTTCCACTTGTCCCGACAGCCCTCAAAGACCTCTCCAGTGCTCCCAATCCCGTCACCGCAGCCGGGGTCTCCCTTTGTGTCTAGCTTTTGCACCCCCAACCTCAGCCAGCCGCCGTACACACTCACTGCTGCAGGCCGCCTCCCTCAGTTCCCAAAATGCCCTTGGGAGTGGGGCAGATTTGTAGTCGTAGTGCGTCCGGCGACAGGCCATCCGTCAAGTGTATGTGTGTGTGTGGAGTCTGGGGGTGGCTCGCAGTCTGCTGTCTCTGTTCACGTCTATTTACACACTGGGCTAGTGTCTGCCATGCATAAGAGCCCACTGCTATATCAGATATGTTGGCTTCCCTCTCTATGGAACAGCAGACTATTCTAACTTGGGTTTCAATATCAGTATCAGAACTGTCAGAGCTCGAGCTGTGTTTTCAGTTGGAATTATGCCAATACATTTGATTCTTTTACCTGCTATTTTTTTGCTTGGGGAGCTAATTGCTGTTCCCCATATGGTTTGTACTTAACATATGTCTTGCTTTTGACCTAACTTTGGTCACAGATAATCAACTACATTGTACATCAGAAAATAGAACTGCTATATAAGGACACTTTAGACCAAACTTTAAACATTTGATTTCTAGACCTTTGTTTTGCCCTGATTCGCAGCTCAATGGAACACACCAATTTCCTCTTTAGATTTTATAATCACCACCTCCATCAAGGCAAAGGATCTAAAATGGCCGTGTTCTTCAAGTCCAAATACATGTCAAATATTAGCTTAGTGATCATAACTACTGCTAGTAAAGTCTTATTGATTTGTGTGGTGACAAAAAGATTAACTTTCGACCGTAAGCGGTGTTTTTGGGTCCATGACCTCTCCAACGACATGTACAGGTGTATGCATTTTGATCAATCAACTTAAATCTGACTTGGTTGTTTATTCAATATTCCTGCCTTCCATGTAGGGCTGGGCGATTAATCGATTTTAATCATTAATTCGAGTTTTACATTTAGGGCGATTTCTTTTTTTAAAAATTCGATTTTTATTTTCTCCATCGCAGAACTACAGCGCTAACGCGCTAACCGCGGGTCTATGGTGTTGAGCAGTCATTTTGAAGCTAACCTAATGCTAACAGTCTCCCTCTGGCCCGATGCTCGCTCTCACAGTTGCTGCTGTTGCAATAACACTTCAAACGTTCAAGAATCAGACTTTATTTAAATCGCCAGAACACACACACACACGCACGCAGGCTCCGGTCGCTATGTTTGTACGCCATGTTCGTACGCCACATCTTTCACGCTCTCTCACGCTCGTTATTCCAAAGCGCACTCCCGTGTCCGTGGCGCGCACACACTCGTGTCCCACTGAGCCGCTGCACTTTGGGGAAAGACACGTCTCACACATTGCTCTCATTGCTCTGATACAAACAACGTGTTCCTCGCTGTCTTATCTACAGTAGCAGCTACAGTAGCTGATAGCTACAGTAGCTGCTACAGTAGCTGTTAGCTACAGTAGCTGCTACAGTAGCTGTTAGCTACAGCATCAGAATGTAAACAGGAAGCTCGCACAATGCGGGAGTCACTGAAGTTAGTATTAGCGCCACCAGCTGGACCGAGCGTTGTACTACAGCACAGTTACTCAGGCACAGTTGAAAGAACAAGCATGGAAACCAGAGGAGGCTTTTGGAAAAGACTGTCTGTTACAACATTTCTATTTTGAGTAATCAGTTTTTAAAATGTGATATTTCATGTAAATAATGCATGTGTTTAATAGGATTGATATATTTGCGATGGGCCTTGTTTGTGTGATTTAAGTTATTTTGAAGGTGCATAGTGTCATTGTAAGTGAAGTTATTATAAAACTGTTAAGCTACATTTTCACTGTTTACAATGGCAGAGCCATCTCGTTTACAAGCATGTTTTAAGGCTTAATTCCTGTTACACTTATGCTCCATGGGGATTTAGATCGAACTGCATAAAGGAAAATCTATTTCTTTGTCAGTTGTAGTTTGTTTTTAAATAGAAAAAAATAAATCGATTAAAATCAAAAATCGGATTTGGTGTGAAAAAATCGGAGATTTTTTTTTTTGCCATATCGCCCAGCCTTACTATGAAATCAGACGTGCCAAATAAATGTGTGTGTATGTCCTAATAACCGCCTCAGGATTACTGAATAGCATTGCATCATGAATCGAACCAAATCACGACATTCTGAAGTGTTACACCCCCACTTTAAAGTGAGGTAGATCACGGCTCACTAGTTGCTGGAAAAGTAGATCTTGCTTTGATAAAGTGTGGGCAACCCTCTCTTCCCAATGGATATCTTTTGGGACATACTTTACATTTTAACACACTTTGCCCCGTGTTCCTCGTCTGAACGGTCCTGTCCTCCCTCTTTCCTCCTGCACTGGTCCTATGGCGCTCTCCTCATTAGAGATTCAAAAGCCTGTCTGACTCCTGGTCCCACAGACACACAAGGTTAGACAGCGGTGTCTGATACCTCGCTGCATCACCACCCCACCCCCGTTCTCGACCCTCTCCCCCAGCGGGACCCCTCCCACAGCCGCCACCAGCTGACCCCAATCAGGCTCTGTCCCAGTCTATTGTCTGGGCTTAGAGAGAGGACTCAGACTAGGGTCAGACTGGGGAGCTTCAGCCTGTCTGGACCAGGCTGTGAGACCCACCCCCCTGATCATAACATAAGCCTACCTCTGCTTTGGCCCATAACACCAGTATACTATAGCACAGATTACACATTGAAGGTATGCGGTGGAGGTTTCCAATCACACACACCTGTCAGTGTTCCTGCTACCTAGATTATTCCATGCACTTAATATAGAAAGGAAATATTTAACTATTATTTGGTTATTGTATATTTCAGGCCTGATGGAAGTGAGGCGTCATATTTTAGAATTCAGAATAAAGATTCTTGTTTGCTTTCCCATAATTACAAGATCTAGCAATAGGGGCAAGTATTTCACAAGAGAATACAGAGCTGGGAGAACAGATTTTTGAAATACATATTTCATGTCAGTCCATAATCAAGTATACATAGAATGCATGACATAGGGGAAAAAGTGCAAATCTTCTTGGAAAATGAGCTTGTGTGAGCGATGCACGTCTCTAGCACACGTTTCAGTAGGCGTTCCCTCTCAGGAGCAGGTAGAGCGTTGCGCAAGGGCTTCTTTCAAAAAAGTGGAGAGGGCGATTCTTTCCGTAAATCCGTAAATATTCTTGTATACCTTTTTAACCTTTGATTCAATATTAACAAAAGTACAACTTGTGGTAAGCATTGTATGATCATGAATGTAGGCGCCAGTGGAAGTAAGACTATCCATTCTTGTATAGATATCAAAATCAAATTCAACGGCTGTATGGTGAACACTGCTGTACTTATCAAGCATCATCATCATTATCTAATTAAACCGGGACTGTTTCTCTCTATCTAAAAGCACTATGCCAAGCTGAACAACTACTTCCAATATCATCTAATATGCAATATTTCAGATTTGTAGACTGTGGTTTGGTATATATTTTTTTAGAGCAATTGTGGGCTAGTTGAGATGCCTTGCCTTTTGCTGCACAATATTACAAAAGCTAACCCACTGTATTTTTGTTGCTGAAATTATCCCCGTTTTAACTAGATTTCCACTCATGGATTCCTGGCTCTAATAAAGACATCATGCCTCTAACCACAAAACATTTTGGTGCAACACATGGGCCACAGTAGACTCCAAATGCCACGGGCGTAATCTGTTCTGCTGTTGAAACACACAGGCAAACTTTGAACTTTCAGCCTCCGCAGCCTGGGCACTTCCTGGTGGGCTCTGTCTGAACCTGCAGTAGGGGTGGCCTTGGGGAGGGTGATCCACTGGGTTAATCTGTCCGACAGATGGGGCAGGCAGCGGGTAAGAGAGGAATAATCGGGGGCCTATAGCTGTTACTGCATGTGCCGAGACTGCCCTGGCGATGGGTCGAGCCGGATACCGCGACTATGACCTATATTAATAATTCACAATGGATCTCTATGGCACATGGAGCAGGGACCCTTAATGATCATTAGGAACACTAGCCAGGAGCAAGGCAATCTTCCAATCTAACGCCATGTTTAAAGCTGGAGTACCTTAGTTCCAATAGAAATAAACACATCACACCACTTGGAAGAAACAGCCATGTGAGTCACTATTTGACGCTGTGGGCTGAGAGCTGAGGGCTGAGTGAGGGTGGTCCACTCTCTTTAAAGTCTAAAAAAGCTGATGCAAAGATGCGACAAAGGCCATAAAATACATGCATGTGAAAACAAGTGATGGAACCAACCTGTTTTGTGTTTTGAGAGCGAGGAGCTATTGTTACATGGATTTTTGTGCTTTAAAATGTATGCTTTGAATAGGTGGGATTGGAGAGGTGTCATTTTTATACCATTTACTTATTTTCTTTTGATTAGATTAAACTGCAGACCTCACAAGGTTGAGTGGTTGAGGTGTTTTCCAAAACTTGCAATGCCAGAGTATCGCATATACGTAAAAACACCTTTTCAAATAAATCTTTTTGATATGACCACGCAGTAGATTTTGCTTTGAAGTTGAAGGCAAATGGCCACTTAAACTCCAAGTCAAATGCTTTCAGTTGGTCTGTGTGATGCATTTGTCTTCTCATGTCTCTCGCCCAGACTCAAACACATTAAACTAATTTCCATGACAACCGATCCAGGAAAAGCATCCACAAGTGACTTCAGCTCTTCAAGTATGGAAGCAGTAAAAAGGGTACAAAAGGTCCTCATACTAAAACACACTTAACATACTTAAAGTGAAGTAAGCTTTAAAGGTCACATAATTTTTAATATTTTATGCCCTTTTACCATTTTTGTTTTAAAATGATAAAATTAGGATACTACTGAAGATAGAATTACATGAAAAGCCAGGGATTTCACAATGAAGCTCAAGCTATATAGGATTGCCTCTCAAA
Source organism: Knipowitschia caucasica (assembly GCA_964034765.1). Lineage (NCBI taxonomy): Eukaryota > Metazoa > Chordata > Actinopteri > Gobiiformes > Gobiidae > Knipowitschia > Knipowitschia caucasica. Next base: position 8,994,502 of record OZ035829.1, on the reverse strand, counting down.
CATCTTCAAGGTTTTTTACATATGTTTCCATGTCATTCTGATATTATTTCTACTCTATTTGAGTCAAAAAACCTCTTCACTGAATTTCATCAATTTGCTAAATTAGTTAACTTGTCGGTAGTTGCGATTGTTACAGCCCTAATTATAAGATTCCCGCTCTGAAAACTTGACACAGCCTTAATCTCTTTTGGAATGAGCCCACGGTCACATTTTTGCATTCTAAAACCATTAGCTGTGTCAAAAACATGCTTGACCCACATAAAGAATGTTATGCCCCAAACGCATGCACATCCCCAGACTCATATTTTACAGATGATGGTCTTAAATAATATCCCAGAAATATGTCTCGTCCTTGTTGACAGAGAAAATGCACTACTTAAAGCTGTAATGATTCCTTCCACAAACACGGCGTCCCCTACCAGTGGCTGCTTATTTACTGCAATTATGTTTTCATGAGACCAGAATCCTAATGCGTAGACATTATTAGTTTTTACCCTTTTCTCGTGATCAATCCATTGCATTTATCTTTTTTTTTTGTACAAGTGTAGGCGGCTGTTGGGACATTGCAGGAGTCCCATTTCAGTGGCCAAATTGCTTTCCTCCCTCGGTTAATATGTGACTGCATCGGATGTCTGCTCGTCTGGCTAAATGTCTACCAGGCCTAAAGCGAGACAGACATGCCCCCTCAGCTGTTTCTGTCTGCTGGGATCTCACTGCTGCCACAGCCCTGCAGCCACCAGACTCCGTCCAGCTACGTTTAGAAATGAAAGTCTAATCTCAGACCAAGTAATAACATTATGATTTATTATTTAGAAAATGTAATGTGATCTTAGCAAGCGTCCTCCTTTTAGCAAAGGGGAATTATTCATTTATCTGCATTATAATTCATCATAAATATGAAGGTCCCGTAAAACGACTTATCTGTTATAGTCAAAATTAAAATGATATTGCGGGTGCTGCTGATGCTTTCTTAAAGTTATATACGAGGATTTTCGCAAATTTTAGGAAAGAACCGCTCTCTCCACTTTTCGAACAAAACTCACTGGTCTTATTTGACGAGCACTGTCGCCAAAATGATTGACAATCGGGAGGACCAATAGCCTTGATGATCCACCCTGAAGTAGAAAATCATCCTATACCTTTTAACTTATTGAACGGGAGTCAATTTAAAGCTTCTGTACTTGCACATTCAATTAAATCCTCGACAGATGAAAGTGTAGCATATTGCCTAGACATTAGCACAAACCTTAATATATGGTCGCATCCAGTTGTTATTGAAATTGATGTGTTGATGCATAATATTCTTTACTTTCTTTTGAAGGTTCTGCCGAAGGACTGCCTTTAGAAAGAGATCTACCAACAGTAACTAGGGTTGGGAATCAATATATATATTTTAATCAATGCATATATTTATTTTAACATGATTATAGCGGAAAAGGTTAACATGCCATAGGTTGACATAATTTTTCAGCCACAAAAATAACCCAAACAACTCACGGCACCCAAATCAATGACTCCTCCACTGTTATTATTTTTATCAAGGTGAAATGTGACTTTTAGCTCAAAGAAAGAGTGAAAACCCAATGTAAATTTACCCATGCTTTTGAAATAGAAGTAAATTCACCGCGGATATTACGTTTTAGAAATGATTTAAAAAGTAATGGTAGAACCTGCGTGGGCAAGGCCAAGTTCATGATTTTTGTATAGTTGTAGTCGGCAGTCTTTGTGTCACCAACAAGTGCTTTGATTTCAGTCAGGACCTACTTTCTTTTCATATTTTTTTCTTATTTGGCAATGTTTGCCTTGTGCTGAACTCCCCAAATGGTTCGACAAAGATAGAAAGATACAAAAAAGTATAGAAGAGGTGGCGTGGGAGGGACGAGGGAGTGCGAGGGAGAGACGTGACAACAGAAGAAAGAAAAAGATTGTATTTAGTCCACGCCGGGACATACAGTCTTCTCATTATAAGGCTTGTTTGTTGCCAAGGTGTCATATGGCGACATTTGGTCTATGGCCTGCCTTGTGTGCCAATGCTATAGGCTTGAGGAGGTTGCCAATGAGCCCAAACTGAGGCCCACATACTTTGTCATCGGAGTTGGGTCACCATCTTCATCAACAGTTTATGCATTTTGAAACCAACGTGGGAAATATATGTTGTTAACCAAGACTACCAAGACTAACGCAACTTTTTTATTTTAACTGATTGATTAGTTGTTAATGTCACAAAGGGCTACTGGATATAGACAATTTTTTATTTTATAATAGCTATTTTATGGTTTTTAAAGCCACCCGACAAGATATTCATAGAGGCAAGTCATAACACGACTGGATGATTAAAAATACCTAAACACATTCTATTCTATTTCATACCGTAATAATTACAGCTCTGAGTCACAAAACTTACCAGTATTCAAAGCATGTTTACTTCCGTGTAATGTTACAAAATGACTACTACTTTAATTTCTAATCACTTATTACAGCCCCTCAACACCTTGACTAAAGCTATAACCTGTAGCAACTCAAATAACCAACTTTTAGGCAGCTGTGATACTACTATGGTCATCACAATATCACAGTGTAATTTGCTTTGATTACTCTTATGGTTTTATATTGTTTGCAAAAATCCATAAAATCTGCAGCTTGTAAAGGTTTATATGAAATTTCATGCAATTGGTCAGCAAAAAGTAGTTCCCAGTCCTTCCTATATGCTCCCAGAATATGTCGACCACATCACAAGAGTAATCTCAAATCAACCTTTATTATCCTTATGGCTTGCATCGCACCAATCTCTTTAGAGCTGCAGTCATTTACGTATTAACATCTGTGGGGAAGCTGGAGAAAGCAGAACTCAATATTGAGGTCTTAATCTACATACACAAGATGGCCGACTAGGACACTCTCTTGACAGGGAAATAGATGTAATAAAAAAACAATAAATGAAGTTTCTCACTGAAAATAAACCCAGAAGGAAATTAGCAGTGTGGGATATGGGAGAAAATGCATTTACAAAATTTAAAGTGCAATTAAAAAGGGGACAATGTTAGTAACTTTGCTTTTAGTAATCAGTATCATTTTATAGACTCTGCACATAGTTACACAACCACACACCAAAACTCGACTTGTTGAAAAACTCCAAATAATTAGCCAGGAACTCCTCAAACCGTACGTCTAAAGCGCTGATTTTCATGTGAAGTTTGAGCTTAGCCATGTTGGAAATTCAAGGTGAAGTAAATCTTCAAAAAAAATTTGAAAAATATTTTACTTGTCCGAACCTTGATCTTTCAGCTAACCTTGAGTCGCTTTTATGCTACATTAAAGTATATGGTAGAGCAGGTTGATCTGACATTCTGACATTTGGGATTTTTCTCATTGCAGGCCTTTTTTGTTTTAATTAATAATTGGCTTGACACTAGCGCATTTCTCAATTCAGCTTTGAAGGCAATAGCAGTTGAGTGGTTTTCTCAGAGTCTTTCTATTTTTTTTTACCTTTTCTTTTCTCTGTGTCCTTACTTCGTTGGCAGCTGTTGCTCAGCAGTGCAAGTTCACCCCGCGGTCACAGGCTTAAGCTCCAGCAAACGACTAAAACTTTTGATAGAACTTCTTCCATCCCTACACGAACTTACTTTATCTTGATTTTCGCTCTTACTTTTCCACCCCCTGACGTTGTTTCCTTTTCAATCACACCCTTGCACTTGTCTTTATCTGTCGTTTTTGTCTCTCTCTTCCTTCCCTTTCTGTCTCAGTCTCCTTACCGCTGCCTAATCCTAGCTGCCAGGCATAGCTTCATGGTTGTTAAGCATCGCGGCCCGAAAAGAGAAGCGAATGGATGGGTGTGCGGAGTAGGAGGGAGGGAGGTGGCGGAGATGCAGTGGGATAGGGGAGGGGGCACCAGTCATTCGGCGAAACCCATTGAGCGACTTGAGCGTGGTTGTCGCTCTGTTGCCTCGGCACAATGACGCCACATGTGGAAGGCATGTTTACAGTCTGCCACAATCTACAGTCAGAGCAGCGGCAGCGAAGTAGGCGGGAAGAAGGTAGGAGAGAGAGGAGGTGGGATCAGTCATTATTATTCAAGTTGTTGAATTGAACATTTTGGACGGAGATCAAGAGAAGGTGAGCTAGAGAAATGTTGGTGAAATTGGCAGGATAAGTGAGAACATGTTTGGCTTGGATGGGACTTTTGAGGATTCCCAATGTCTAATGGTTGTTATAGTTATGAAACTAAGCATTGATAACTAATTAAATACCTTTGTCTGTCCATTTTATTCCACTTCCCTCTCCTTCAGCTGGTCCCCTGGCCAGATATTGTCCCTTTATCGTTTCCTGGGTCATCCCCGGGGTCTCCTCCCAGCGGGACATACCCACACATAAGATTCTATTTCATTTGAATAAATTAACTATTAAATGACACCCTGTAGACAAATGTTGAAGTTGGAGGTCTGTAGCTGCTTGTTGTAATCTCAAAAAAAAAAAGTGGGCTTTTCAAGCCCAATTGTGTTTTTCTATTCAAGATGCATTGACTTCACCCTTACTGAAAATAAACTAAATAATCCAAAACATGTTTAAAATAATTGTAAACCCCAATATAACATTGTGTCTACAGAGGCTCTTTGTATAAAACGTCTTTGTGAAACCACTTTTAATGGTAAGCAGAAAATTCAAAAATTGGACCTTAAAAGGAAAAAGTGATAAACTGAGAGAGAAAGTGGCCACAAATGGAGAGACAGTCTGTTGTTTAAAAAAAAGTTGGTGTTTATGAGTCATAGCAGAATAAAACAGAAGCATATGCTGCTGTTTGGGAGCCATCTTTTCCCTAAATGCAAACCAGTGGTGAAGCTCAGAGAAATAAAGTCGAGTTATCACAAACAGACGGAACGTAATTATGCTCCAAAAGAGGAGGTCGTCCATCATTTCAACATCTTTCTTGACAAACACTATTTTTTTATTGAATAATTTTTTTCCCTAACTTTTACATATTGTAAGCCTGTAGATAGAAAGCAACAAACTATTGCAAGTAAATGGGACTTGCAAGTAAACCAGGGACTTTCTGAGTGGAGTTTGCATGTTCTCCCCGTGTTTGCGTAGGTTTCCTCCGGGTACTCTGGTTTCCCCTACAACTAAAAATATGTACAATAGGTCTGGCATGCGCCTCCTGTTCGGCGACCTTGCTCCCATCTCTGTGTGAAGAGAGAGACAAGTGCCCAAAAATAACAATTGTAAACCGCTTTGTGACTCTGGTCTGTGAAAGGCGGTATATAAATAAAGATTACTTACTACTTACTTACTAAACTCGCTCTTGTTTTTGGGCTGTGTCATGATCTGGTTGTGTGCCTCTTGGGAAAGTTGGAAAGGATACAACTGGAACGTTTGTTTTAACAGACGATATCTGTTAGGGATGGAGTCATGCCTGCATACATAGGTTTGGTTCTGGCTAAAACTCAAGTGCAATAATAACATTGGAAGATTGCACTGGCAAAAATATATAATAAAATCCTGGTCCAACATACTCGTGGGGCTGTGTGTCTTTCGTTCCAGTCTCTTAGTTGACCAAAAATTGTAGTAGTTAAAATTGTAAACCTTTTGTGGGACCTTGGTCTGTGAAATGTTCTGTATAACAAAGCTTACTTACTTTCTCACTTACTAATTAATTTAATGCAAATTACACGTATGCTTGCAAACTGCGCTTTGCTTTTTGCTGTTTTCTCATTTTCGCTGGATATTTGGCATATTCTCTTTTATTTATATATTGTATTTTGTGTGATTTTTGTGGCAAAGAAATGTTTCAGAGCTTTAGCCACACCCCCTTTTGACTCAACCAATCAACTAGGCATGTCATCAGTCTAAGAGTTTGGTCAGTCGTTTCAGCCCTTACAAATAGAAATTAAAATATCAGAGCTCTTTGACCATATACAGTTTTTGGTTCATAAGGAGAAATGTCCATAACTTAAACTCTCTCATTCAAAGTATTGGATTAATTTACTTTATTGGATCCCCGGTTTATTCCATCCAGGTGTTTTTCTGTCAGACATTGCCTGCTTTTCATCTTCGTAAATGGACGCATTAACCGATACTAAGCTGGCACCAGACACCAAACCACAGACAAATTTAGACAATCCAACATTGTGAGGCGTTGAGCTATTATATCCACTTTAAAAGCGATTCCGCCTGCAGCTTTGTTTTGGCATACACAAAGTAACCAAAAGAAAATGAATAATACCTGTTGTAATGTTGCAAATTACGATGGTGCCTTTGCACGGCTTGGTCTATATCTTAGATCTCAGACAGATAATGACTGGGAACGGCTTTGAAAGTACCGCCTTAAAACAAGAAATATTATACATTATTTTGGCCATTAGAAAAGATGATGAGACTATTTACTTTATCATTCCAGTTTTACAATGTGAGATATCTTGCGTACAAAATCATACAGCCAGACAGGTGTCTGGTAAAAAGATGCTCTCCGCCTTTAATTCCCGATTTATTTTCAAATTTTGAAAATGACTGGTTGCAAACACAGACCCTGAGAAGTTTTCCATTCTAATTTTGAGACACGCCTTTTATTTCAAAATAAAACGTCAAAAATAACATCATAATATTGCAGGGCTGAGACAGGAGGTTTGAGACAGAAGCCAGAGTTAAATGTTTGTGCCAAATGTTACTGATATTGGCGTGGATGTATCTAAAAACATCTCCAGGCCTGTTTTTGATGAGAGAAACAAAGTTGTATCATGGTTAAAAACTGAACAATTTTGACATTTTACATGTCCCAGACACGATGTGCAAATGATGACCCCAAACAGACTAGAAAATGAATTGCAAAGTTATATTGAAACTATGAACCAAATGATTATTGGCTTCGAGCTCATATGTAGCGTCTCTTTGCTCTATACCAGGCATGTCAAAGTCAAATACATCAGAGGGCCAAAAAAATAAATTTGCTGCGAGCCGAGGGCCGGACTGGTTCAATGTTTATTCTTCTGAAATTCTTCAGAAATAGGCTGGCAGGCAATGAGTTAACTCATTGCCTGCCAGGCTGCCTATTTCAGAACAGGTGCTTCCATATTGCCAGCAGTTTCTGATGATTTTTTTAGATTTTTCAAGACCCACAGAATATTGTACTATTGTATACTATGACTATCTGAAATCCGAAACCAGATTCTGAAAGAATAGACTGTCTACTTTCATCAGCAAAACGAATTTTGTTTCTAGCTTGTAATCCCCAGTTGAGTAGAGGGAAGTTTTACTGAAATCACCAAAAAGCTGAGAAAAAAGAGGCACAACAAGTGCATCTAGCTGTTTTCAAACCATTCAGAGAGCGCTGCTGCCACCTGCTGGCTCGATTCATTATGTATATATAATAGACATCTGGGAACATGAAAATAGCGGAAAACGCAATTGACGTAATGGTGCGTCAATGGCAAGCAACGGGCCATGTAAAATTCATTCGCGGGCCGGATTTGGCCCGCGGGCCTTGACTTTGACACATGTGCTCTATACCCTGCAGATAGCTCTTGAAACCTGGCACAAGTCCAAAACATTTCGACCACTGCAGCAAGTTGCAAATTTGCATACTTTTGCCCACACTGCAATTTTCTAATGATCTCGGTTAAGTGAAGCTCAATTTTGTAAACCGCGAATGCCAAAGGTGGGTGACTCTGGCTGGGTCCAAACTCACCCACTACTTAATGCAGTGCTGCAGCCCACTCACTGCGTTTGGCCCGGGCACAAAACTCGCATTAGAATGAATGTTGAGTAATCAAATAGTGTCAGTGCTATAACTCCTATCACTACAGATGCAGCTGAAAGTGGGCCTGGATTGTTTGCGTTGCATTCTTACCATTGTAGAACGGAACACATTTTTGAACTGCATCCAAAGACCTACTCTATGTCAAAATGAAACAATAGTCGTGTTTGTAGTGTTTCTTGACAATTTATGGCGCTCTCCCGGGAACTTGTTTGCCTTTGCTTTCAGACCCTGCTGTGGATTGCTTTGACAATGGCTTTTTTGATGAATGATTTCTGTGCTTGAAGGCAACATACCATGCCAGATCATCTTTTAGGAGCTGTTAACCATGTTGTGATGTTGAAACGCAGTTGCTTTGAGAGTCATTGCGTGTTTTGAGTAATTAATATTGAGCTTTCCTGCGTTCAAGCTGTCATTACATTGACGTTTCCTGTTTTCACTCGCACTCGCACACTGCTCTTTACCATAGACTGTATATAGACGGACAATGCAAACGTGCTAACTCGATGAAAAACAATAGGGAAGTTCAATAGTGGGAAGTTTTGCTCGGACTCGCTTTGGCTCCACTCATTTACATTGACAAGTGAAGTCCATTTTCTCTGCAACTGTTTGGGGGACTCATTTTTTTTGAACATTTTGTGTTTTTCTCCTGATAATGCCTTTAATTCTATTTCTGAGCCCTGACGACTGACAGACCGGCGCCACTCCAGGTTAGCTCTTTGGTTGCTAGGTTGTTGCTACCTTCATCATTTCGCTCCAGCCCATTCAAGTCAGCTCTAAGCGGCTTCGAAAAATACTATTGGTAATGTCACCACTCGGCTCACTCCTACTGTCAAGTTTAACTGTTTGGGAATTTTGTTTGACCATTTGTTTTTTTTATAACCTGTGCCTTTATCTTACAGTGATGACATTTGCAGTATCTTTAACTAATTATTATTGGGATAATCTATATATCTTAGCAATTATCCTTTTGATTCATTGATTAATATAAAACTCACATGTGATTTGATCTAAATTTGACAGAGATAAGCTTTCCCTTGTGATGCTTAAATGTCTCATTTTTTATACACTGCTCTTTGGATGGATGTCCCAGCGCATACATATGGAGCAGTAAATTAATAACAAATTACTAAAACACTGGATTTGCAATTATTCTACCATTTATTTCTGTTCAAGTTTAAAGAAGCGATTGACAATGATCCACTATATACCTTTTTCATCTTTTTTTTTTTTTTTACTAACAAGATCATCCTTTTTTGCTCCTTTTTTCAAAATTACAAATTGGGCCTGACAAGACCAAGAACTTCAAAGTGGAACGACGTGGGCCAACTTTAATCCTCGCTACTCCGGACTGACCTTTTTGTACCTTAAGATATTTCTACAGCAAACAAACAGCCTACGTGTTGGTGGTGTCTGAGCCTCCCATGCTGCTTTCAAACGTCGGTGGATAAAACGTGGGGGATCCTGTTTTATCAAATGAATGTGTGCCAGGAAGCGCACGCACACACGCACACACACACTCACACACTCGCCTCCTCCTCCTCCTCATCTTCAGTCGTGTTGTTTTCTTTGCTTTGTTGTTCGGCGTCTTTTAAAACATCTGCGTTTCTTCCTTTTCTCCCGTCACTGCTTCTGGTACTTCTCGTCTCTGATGTTATCTCCTTATGTGTCCGCCCTCTTAAGGTTTCTTCTGACGCTTATGTACTAGTCAATTTTTTGCACAATTTCACTTGGCTATTGCCGTTCTGTTTACATGTATTGGTCTGTTTAGACTGGGCGACAGTAGCTCAGTTGGTAGAGCATTGGCCTTCAGGCCTGAAGGTCGTGGGTTCAATTCCCACCTCTACACCTTCTCCACTGACTCCCACTGATGACTGCTGTCGTTGTGTCCTTGGGCAAGACACTTAACCCCACTTTGCCCAAAGCCCCCACTGAAAGATCAAGGCTATGCTCACACTCAGAGAGCAGCCGTCCTCCTGTGGACTCACCACCTGCAGAGGGTCAGTGAGGGGCTGGTGCTATGAGACTTGGGTGGCATCTCTGATTGCCACCCCCCCTGACCCAGAAATGGATTAAAGGGTAGAAAATGGATGGATGGATGGATGGGTCTGTTTAGAATGTATTGCGAATTGATGGCCAGATTTTGTTGTCTGCAGTATGAACTAACCGTTGTACAAACTAAACATGTATACAATTTATTCGTTTAAGTATAATATTGTCGGGCATCAATTCATCTTAAGTGAGAAATCTCTAGCGTTTCAATATTTGGTAAATAAATCGCTTGTGTTATAACAAAATATGACATTGACTATTCATAATACATATAATAATTTGTGTTGAAGCTGCATGAGGAGCACCTGATGAAGTATAATTGCAGATTACACCATTTTTCCTCAAAACATTTATTTCCTGTCTTTTCAGCATGTGAATGAGCACCAAAACCATTGACAATTCTTGATTAATGCCAGCCCTGAAAGGCACACAGCAATCACATTGAAAATCGGGGTTATCGGCATATTGTAAAGCACAGTGGCTATTCTTTCACATTTCCCTTTGTTGTGTCCAGCCAGATCTCGGCGTGGTATTACCATTTTATTGTCCCCCTCCAGCGCCAGCCACAGTTGTGATGCTGACCTGTGGAGAAATGCACAGTGCCGATCATTTTCATAACCCTCCTGCTAAGTTGACTGAGATCTATGTGTCTGGTTGGCTGGCTGAGCTGCCAGACTACATGAGCTGCATGCATGTAGTCTGTGTGTGCACGCGCTACGCTAATACCTTTCTTCTTTTAGTCATGTTTTTATCACAAGGAACATATTTTCTTAAGCCCCTCTTTGTTGCTTTGAAAGGATTCAGTCATCAAAACAAAAAAGAATGTTTATTGCATGATATGGCTGCACAATGCCCTCACCATCAACATAAATAGACTTTCCCTTCCCTTTTGCACTGGTATCAAGCCGATCGGTCGTGTTGTCTAATGCAGCAGTAATTCCTCTCCCTCTGTCTCATCTGATGTTGTTAAAGAGATGGATAATGATGATGAAGATTGTAATGGTTGGCAATGAGGCAGAGACAATTGTTGCCAGTCACTGTCTGCCTCCGCTGAACTCCTAATAAGCCACAAGTTATCAGTCTGCACTTTCCCATACGCCTCTATGCAACATCAATAGGCATCCATCTTATTTATTTGCAATAATTGATGTTACTACATGTTCGCTATTGATTACTTTGTGCTTAAGTAATGCTGTGGACAAAGACGCCATTTACCTCTTGTAATTAAAACGTATAGACATGAAATAACCACTAATCCTTGAAGCTTATCGAAATGTTCTATCTAAAATATGCCGTGCTAGAAAGCAAAGGTTTTTGGTAGTCAGGGTTACTTTTTGGCCAAATGCTCCAACCTCCTCCTTTCCACAGTGTGACGGTAAATTTGGGTGACTTTATGTGTAAACGAAAAGGTCACTCCTCCAAGGCAAGTTGCAGGTCAGGTTTTCAAAAGGCAACCCACTCATTTAGATTATATTAGACAAGTTAATGGATAGATAGAAGGTGTATTAGTACAAAGAAACCTTGGAATAAAAACTATTAGCCAGGTTTAACATCAAGGCGTCAGATGCAAAACACAAGATGGAACTCAGGACTTCAGGAGGTCAGGGCTGGTCGATTGGGTTGCCTTTGGCCTTCATTTAAAAGTAAGTTTCAGGTAAATTTGACATAACATAATTTTTCTCGTGGCTGTTTTGTCTTTGTGTCTACCTTTTGTGTATGACCTTCTTGCATAGATGGTTTAATGCGCCCGCGGTGGTGGATGTACAGCATGTGGAGGTGACAGGGGAGTGGTCACCTGATCATTGGGAGAGGCAGGAGTGTGACTGGAGTGTTACTGGAGCTATTGTTGAGCCACAAAAGGCCTATTGTGAGAGCCACGGGTGAAAGAGTCAAGAGTTCATGTCCTTTTAGTGTCTTTGAAGTATGGAAGTCTGCAGGAGGCACCATAACCATCAAATCCATGTATTTTTGTATAGCCCAAAAGTACAGCACCAGTTGACGCAAAGGACCTTTTCTGATTTACTTTTGGGCTTGGGTTAGGGTGTTTTAACAAAGAAAATTATCAAACAACAAGTTGATTTAACACACTTCACAGACATTTTCACACTTGTTGATGTGGTTAACTTTAACTGGACCAGGTCTGGCTCACTTGGGGAAAAAATGCTTTACTTAAGTCCGCTTACATCACTGGTCACAGGTTTGTTTTAGATTCATAAATAAAGCCAATCTACCCAAAGTGAGCAGAAATGGTGAAGTTAAAGGGAACCAGTGTGAAAGCGCCCTTAAACCTCAAAGTGAAGGATGGGTCCACTCTCATGTCCATTACACAAAAATAACCTTTTTGAATATTTTTTCAGTTTTTGGGAGACGAGCTATGATTTTTGGAAATGTTTTTTAGTTAAATAATTGTCACTCTCATCTATTATTTCCAACACAGCCTTACGTCTATGTGGGCTCACGTTTTCCTTAAATTTAAACCACAGCTAATGACATAAACTCAGCATTTTGTCAACAGCCCTTTACAATATAAATCTCGAGCTCATTTATAATAATATGAACAATTCACATTCCAACCCAAAAGGCTTTTCTCCGTAGACTGTAGACAACAATTTACCCAGACTGTTTGGGTCATGTCAAATACACTGAATTGAGTCTTTCTGCTAATAACAAAACAACATGTCCAAACAGCCTGAAGCACAACACCAGTGTCCTTTAAAATAATTGCAGTAATTATTTCCATCATCTGTGACCAGACACACAATGTTCAAACTCAAACTGCTCTTAACTCTATGTACTTTGTGTTAAAATGGTGGTTATTTTCATCTTCTATTCATTAATGCTAATAATAATATTAGCAATGTCAATCCAAATCTTCATTACATTTTGTTCATATGATTGTGGTAAGGTTTGTATTTTGGGCTTTTGTTGTTACAAATTAAACAAATCTCCATCTCCAAATTTGTTCTGAGCGCTCATTACAAGTGCAAGCTTATATTGACATTGTTTTGCCAACATTACTTAAAAGTTAAAACATAATTCTTAATTGCTTTAGTGGCCACTTTATTCCATTTTGTCATTTGTAGTTTCCTCAATTGTTTCAAGTTCCAAAATCTGAATATCCAAACATCCTGCGGCACAATTTGAAAAGAATGTGTCATATTTTTTCCTCATTATGTCCCAATTTTTTGCGTAAACATAAATTAAAGCTTTGGATTTTATTTTTTATTTTTTTCAATGCACTTTAGTTTTCTAGCACATTATTATAAACAAAACTGTATCCAAAGTGCTGCACGAGTACCTGTCACTTGAATGAGGATCCAATTAAATAAACACATTCATAAAACATACCGCTAAGACGATGAAATCATCAAAAATCAAATACGAGCAGAATTTTATAATAAGAAAATGTAACACTTCATACATGTGCCCTGGAGGACCTTGAAGAGCACCTGTCTTCAACAGCAGTCTATCTTTTGATGTGGGTGAGCACTCCCAGCTGTCAGAATCGCCTGTTCTTTGGTTGCGATTGGGACGATTTATTTGTGTTTGTTTGTTTTTATTACAATATTTAAAACCGTAAAATTGAAAATACTGGGACTGATTGTTATCCACTGGTGTTGAAAAGCCGAAACACAGTCATTCATATCCGTAACCTAATCGCCCAAATGGATCCGACTGGACGCCCGACCGTCTATATTACCATTGTACATTTTACTCCCATCTCAATTAAACCCTAGATCTAAATAAAACCCCGGCAAGTCCACCATGACTGCAACACCTTTCCTTTCGAAGCAAACGGACCGAATGCTGAATGCACCTAAATAGCCTCCCACACTCAGACCTTTGCTGACCCCACCCCCTCCCCTCTAACCGTGACATGAGCATGACCCTGGTGTGCAGTCTGGTTCAATCACACCGAGACAGGCAGTGCGTGGCTTTATGGCACCCGGGCAGGGGGGGCAAGAAGTGGGGGCTGTCTAGACGCTATCCTGTCTGTCTGGCTCTGATGGTGTACACTCACCTGGAAGAGAGAGAACAAGGGGGGTGGGGGTTAGTGCTATGTCACCTCACAACATGAATATTTTATACGGAGAGTTGGAGGCTATTTGAATAAGGCTTGTGTTTAGTAGTGAGAGTGGTTTGTACAGCAGGGCCAATAATTGGCAGTAATTGTTGTTAAATTGACCCAAAGGCAATTACAAAAATAATAGTATTTTGAAACTTTGATAAGCTGTGTAATTTTGGGTTTCAAATCAGACTCCAGTGCACAGTGTGTATCTGAAATATGTATACTACTGTAGCCTCAGGAACATTTGCGATCATGACAGATCTCAGAAGCTAAGCAGAGGCCTGGGTATAACTGTGATGGGAGACCTCTGTGAGCACCAGTGGGGAGGCTGGAGCTGTTGTGTCCTAAGGCAAGACACTTCTCCCACACTGCATTATAGAAGTCTGGTGTGAGAGTGGATGATTGATGGTGTTCGAAGGGACTAATCTAAGCACAGTTTTACCGAGTGTTATTGAGTAAGCTATTTTCTTCCAACTCTAAATGTTTGCCTTAAAAAAGTGACTCATTATTATAGCTAAATAAATCTAGTTTTAGATTCAATGGCAGCTAGTTGGAGCACAGATAACATTGCTCAAACAATTCACTCATTCTGAATAAAACTATGTATTACTTTTATGATCTCAAGCATATTCATCAACTTACAGATAGTATTTCCCTAATGTTTTTTTCCCCAAAACTTCACTAACAAACACACGTGCTCAGCCTCCTAATGATGTACGGCTCATAATAAACTGTTCGTGGCCGTAGGCTGAGACTCTAATCAAGCCTGAGTAGACTTTAGTTAAGCAGAACAGCACTGGTTTGGAGAAGACACATCGACGTGGCAAGTACCATGTCCAGCAGTAGCTTCAGAAAGCCAAGCGATCACTTTGACACTGCTCTCATGAATATTACAGGCCGGACTATCAATAATATTGGAGTATGTTGTAATATTCATGGCATGTTATCACAGGGTGTCGTGTCTTTCTTGCTCTTTGTTCATGTTAAATTCATGCAGATGGTGCTGATAAAGCCGCCTTTGGTTTCATAGTGAGTAGCCTCCATGGGCCCAGCTCAGCTCACATCCAGGCCAAGGCAGTGAGCATCAAGTGAAAGCTGCACAGCAAAGATGGGGGAGAGACGATTCGTGGCGTAAAGTCTCAAAAATCAAAATATTTTCAAGCTGACGGACACAAAAAGAAAGAATAGAGATCAACCTCACATAAACATAAGATAAGATACTTCGTTGATAATGGAGAAATTTACCGAATGCCAAATTGAAATTAATTCAGCATTAATGAGATCACTCAGGTTGTGCAAAAATACAGGAAATGTGCAAACGTGTTAAAAAGTGAAAGATCACTTTTGTTCAAGATGTATTATGTACAATAAAATTCAAAAGCGACTATAGCAGTGCAGGTTTTTTCATGCATTAGGTCATTCTGTTGTGTGAGTTGGTTTAACAATACAATTTAGAAGTTTGAAAGTTATAGATATCTCGCTTTACTTTACTAGCACAGCTCAACATAACTGGTTTACAATCCAATTAATACTTTTTAGAGCACAACTGTTCATGAAAATACTGAATAAATGACACTTTTGAGACGCTATGAATATTCATGAGAAAACTTCTTCTCTTTGAAAAGTATTTGTGCTCAAAACGCGCGTCGCTACCATGAAGACAGCTCTAAGTCTGCTCTGCTAGACGCCGTAATCACGTTTAATCTCTTTCCCAAGATGTACTGCTTTTGAAAAACAACAGAGCTGAGCAGAACCTGAGCTTTCAGTGCAAAATCAATAGCGCTCAAGAAACATTTCACTTTTAATTGGCTGTTTACAACAAGCAGAAATTGATAATGCATCGAGCAGAAGATTATTGGGAGAAGCAGTGTGATTACTTTGGCAGATCTTTGACCTTCCTTGGGATAAACTTTAGACACGTTTTTTTAACATGGGTTATGGAGGTGAATAAAGAACGCCATATGAAAGTTTTCATTTTATAATCGCCAAGGTTGAGAAATGGTGATGATTTCCTCAACTCAAACATGCCGTTTTTGGGCTCCCATTGGCTTCCCTTCTTTGTTTTGTGTTCTGAATACCTAGAAAAACAAACAAATTTTTCTTGGTATTGAAGGGATTGGTAATTATTTTTAAACTCAGATTCTCAGGAGGAGCAGCAGGATTAGTTTGACAGATTGTTGTGACCTTCCTTGAGATAAACTTCAGACACGTTTGTAACATGGGATATAGGTGTGTGAAAGAGTATTTAAGGTTAGACTATGCGTTACCATGGGTTACAATGCAGAAGATTGCCTGAACTTGAACGTCTTTCATAAGCATCTCTACTTCTGGTTTCTTTTACCTAGGAAAATTAAATCATTTTTATTACAAAATCCTCTTTGCAAATATCACATTACATTGCTTCTAATCGTGGCTCATCTTGGATCTTTTCTTTCAATAAGTCTGTTTTTACAAGTCATATTGAAAGTACAACAAATAGTCGGATTTAGATTTGAACCATGACTGTACCGAGTTAACCTCAAAAATGTCATGGAGTTGGTGTCGCGTACCAACCAATGACAAACCCTTTCAATCATAAATAATCCACAAACTTTAGATTATTATGAGTGGAAACTGCCACTCAGTTGATGCTGTTGATATTAAACCCACAGTTTAGAGTCAAAACAAACTTTGACCTACTCACTTTCCGTCTGAGTTACGCTGTTGTTCAACACATTAAACCGGTCATCTGACTGCTTCCTGCTCTTAGCTCTTATCGACACTGATAAACAAGCTCCTGCAGACACATTTACAGGGTTTTTATGGCACATTATACAACTGAACTTGTTTTCAGCTCATACCTTTTACACCTTATCTCTGCCATTTCAATCACTATAACATTATTTCTTGAAATGCCTCTGCAGAAGTCGCGTACGTAACCTTGGCTACGTAAATCCATTTGAGGGCTTCTATTGATTGGTCAGGCAGCCTTCATTAAATTTGATCATCACATCGTCCAAAGAGTAATCTAATAATAAATGTTTGCAAAGAAGCATTTCTAACCCGCTTCTGACTTCAGACTGCTTCATCTTAAACTGCAGGACTGTGGAGACCAGGCGGCTGAGTCTGATGCTAATGTTAATGATATCCTAAATCTCATCCGATCTCTTGCAAATGAACCTGGAACATGACTTAAGCCCTAAAGCTGCCATTTGAGAAACAAATGTGTGCTGGCAGCGATCTGTCTTTGGTACTGACAGCCAACTCGCCAAGTATTTTTTAGTTCTATATTGACAGTAGTGTAATATTTTAGTAGTATATGTCATATACACATTGGGGTGGGCAATCTGGGGATAGGAAGAATCACACTTCTGCCCGTATTGACCGACCTCAATTTTTGAGAAGTATGTTAAAAAACAATGCCTTGATCACCAAACTGTGTAAAATAATTTAGCATTTCTACCAAACTCATTTTTTCATCAAAAAAAGTGACCATGTGTTTTTTGTCCTTTTATTTTTTGGCAAAACTCTTTGTTGGGTTTGTTAACTCTTTAGGCGACACTTCCCACAAACATTTTCTCAATATTTTTATTTTTTGGACTTGGTTTTTCAGGAGTCCACGTTTTCCTATATTCCCAACATTTCGGTAAAAACACTAGAGTCTTAAAGGTAAACATAGCCCTTAGAGTCAAATCATTGCTCAAATTTGTCTCATTTAGATTTTTTCATTCTTTATTTTCTTTTAGCAATTTCATCAGCAACATTTTACATTTGGTTCAGTTTTTCTGTCTTTCCTATTCACCAAAGAGGCACTTGGAGCCAGCCACATTTATTTCACATTTTGGGGCCATTAGTGTCTTTAGCTGTCAGGCCAGGCTGATTGAGAAGCCAGTGTTTTTAATCCTGTTTTGAGTGCTTGTGCCTGATGATTCCCCCTTGTGTTGTGGAGATGAACAGAAATGATGGAAGGGAATAAAATGGTGCAACGAGACAGAGCTGTAATTGTTTGTTCTCTCAGTGCCCCCGGTCCCCACAGCTCGTCTGGCACCTTTTTTTTTCCTCCATTCCTCCATTAACTAACACTCATAACATATCCCCCTCCTCGTCTTGTACATCCTCTCCTCTTTGGATGTTTTTCTCAAATCTCTGGAAATAATCTTGGAACAAATGTTGGCACAAGACAAAATGGCATGCGTTTGGTTTAGGTTACACACAAAATCTAATTATGTTTTGGGGGTGGAACTGTTTTGGTTACGGGCTTAAGTGTCAATTGATTGTGTATCACGTTTAATTTTTGTGGGATTTTGGGGGGATTAAACCAATCCCTAGTACAGTATCATTTTCTTAACCTCAATTGCTGAATGTCTCCTGCAATCTATTTTTCCTACCTTGGAAATTCCACCTTGGAAATCCTAACTTATAAATCGTAATATAGGGAGAAATGTTGAAATTGTATAAAGTCATGAATACTGAATTTGAAAGATGGCCCTCCAGTAATGTAACGTGTGGTGTCTATAGGTCCATATTGTGAAGGCATAGTTTTTTATTTCCCATTTGATCAATTAACACTGTAGGTCAACCTCGGTCAATCTTGGTTAATTATGTAGGGCAAGCCTGTATGCTTGTGTCTGCGTCTTTCAGTTGATTGTGTGAAGAAGTCAGCATAAATCCAGTGCTGGTATGCTGTGGCTTTTGCAATCCACAGAATGGATATTCAGCAGATTATATTTCCACATTTTATGGCAAATTGAAAAGCTCCTCATTTCTTTGAACCTTCTTGAGGTGCGATTCTTAACTATCAATAGTCTAGTCAAAATGTGGCAATTTTTATTTGTCTTTTACGCAGATATTTTGTTTCATTGGGCAAACTTTAGCTGTCAAATATATACATATTGTACCACATGTACGCTATTAATGATGACTATAAAAAGGAAAAGATTATGCTAACACTAGCCCAAAGTAGAAATCATAAACACAAGTCATCTAGCCAACTTCAGCTCTGCTTATATACACATGTTATAGATTATTGTAAAGCTGAGAACCTCTACAATTCTATATAGTGACAAAATAAGCAATCAACATTCAGGTGACTTTATCTTCCCCAAATGCAACTACACAAAATAAGTCAATAATCGGCAGAGCAAGAACTGCACTGTAATTCCTGCTCTAAACCTGGCAGTTGTCAACTCCAGGAGCACCATTCTTAAAGCAGCTATTGACACTTACAAGTGATTTCAAAGCCTAATTAAGTTTAATTAAGACCGGATGACACCCATCTCAAGATTTATGTTCCAAGTCCACGCCCTAAGGAACTCCACGGCCATAAATCACTGAACATGTATGACATTTTCTTGCTCTTTGAAAAAAAACTGTTTGCAGAATCGTTTGAGGTTCACCATGTGTATTTTGTACATCCTCCCACACGTTATTCTCACACATTACAACATTCCCAATGTGGCGACTGTGTTTTTTCCATGTTTTCCTGACCTGCCGACACCTGTGTAATGCGCTCCACACATGCAAAGCATTCATACACAAACAGCCCCTCTCCTCCGGGTTAAGCAGCTCTAAACTAGTTCATTTATTTCCATGGAGGGCCTGCCGCCTGCTGTTATAGACGGCAGAGGGAGAGGAGAGGGGAAGGGAGGGGGGTGTATCTGCTTCGTGCTGTGTCACACTCTCTCTGTGCCCTGGGCCGATACCAGCCGTCTAGACGTTAGCGAGCTACGTCTCCCGAGGGAGCTAATGCTAATGTGTCTGCTCTAACTGTGCCACTCTTTCAAAACGGCCTGTCTACCGCTGCTGCAACTTCTCTACCTCTCCTCCCTCTCGCTCTGTGTATGTGTGCATGTAACTAATGCGTATTAGTACAATGTCATTCTCCAGCTTGATGCAGTTTTGAACCGATGATAATATGACATGTTGGGTGTGCTTAAAATTATGCACATCTGATTACTTGAAACATCTGTTCACCTGTACAGTTGATGATTGAGGACGTTATGAAACTTGTTTGCCAATTAAAACATTCTTCAAACTGCGGTGTAACGGCTGATACAAGTTCAGTGTAATTGTTCAACTAAAACCTGGAGTACCTCACTTTGAAATAAAAAAAAAACTCTTCAATAAATCATACGAATTTCCAAGTTTTAGTTTTCATATGCAGGCATTTTTGTTTAGGTAATCTGTTCAGTATCAGTCAATCAGGTATCAATCAACTATTAGTATGTAAAAAAGAACAAAGATGAAAAGCTTGTGCTATGCTTCTGATCTGGTTCTACTCCAGGTCATACTCATGGGTTTCAACTTCCCGTTTACATTTTTGGGGCCATTTCCTGTTACAAAAGATTGTTTGTTTGGAATTGTCAATCACCATGGCAACAACCTGTTATTCATTATTCTGAAATGTATAATCATGTGTGAAAGTAGCAATCGTGTTAGCTGTTTGTCAGTCTTCTAAAATTAGCTTTCAGTGTACTTTCTGTCTCGTTTTTGTTTTAAGTGGGTTCTCATGTTCTTGTTTTTACCAATTTCCTAATGGCATTCTCAGTCCTGATTCAGCTCTGTTAGTTTGTCATACATGAGTGCCACTATTTTAAGCAGCATGTCTGTCGCTTCCTCCTTAACTCTTGTTTGGTGTGTATTAATACGCCAGCTATGAATATTCCAGTCAGGTGCATAGGCCGCTATCTTTTTGAATATTACGTAAAGCCTATGCTCAAATCACTATTCCACTATTTTGAAAAATTATCTGTCTGCCATTTCCTCTCCCCAGCTTGTCGTTTCTCTGTGCACTTGTGTGTGTGTGTGTGTGTGTGTCTGTGGCAGCCAGGTCGGGGCAGCTCTGGGCCCTTGTTCCTGATCGCGGCACCGTGCCCAGGGGTTACCATGGCGACGCGGTGGCAGCAGACAGTGTGGTGTTGGAGAATGGGTCGGATGTACCGGTAGACGTGTGTGTGTGTGTGTGTGTGTGTGTGTGTGTGTGTGGGCCCACGTGAGGAGGTGGGCAGCAGCCTGTGAACTGGAAGGACAGGGCCTCACTCATGGGGTGGAAAGTGGACCACTCAAACTTTATCTGACTACGTGCCATGTTTTTATAAAATTGGTTTGAATTTAATGGCGTATTCAAGGTAAACGTAACATAAATTAATAAATAACATCAACTTTTTTGATCTTAAAGATACTTCAATAACATCGGTGATTATGTTGTGTCTAGTTTCACACACAAAAATCACATTGTGATTCAATATTTATTGCCAAAAGCTCAAACCTTCTTATCCATGCATTTGTCTCCAGTAGGCTAGACTACTGCAATGGCCTGCTCACAGGTCTGTCCAAACAGGCTGTAAAACAGCTGCAGTACATTCAAAATGCAGCAGCTCGAGTCCTGACTAGAACCAGGAAGTACGACCACATTAGTCCAGTCCTCAGGTCCCTGCACTGGCTTCCTGTGGCTCAGAGAATAGACTTTAAAACAGCTCTGCTTGTGTACAAGTCTCTCCATGGCCTCGCACCAAAATATATTAGTGACACGTTAGTCCCATATGAACCAGCCCGGACTCTGAGGAGCACAGGGACTGGACTCCTGTTAGTGCCCAGAGTCAGAACTAAACATGGGGAGGCTGCTTTTCAGATTCATGCTGCTAAAATCTGGAATAATCTTCCTGAAGATGTGAGACAGGCCTCCTCTCTGACAATGTTTAAAACCAGGTTAAAAACGGTGCTGTTTAGCTGTGCATACAACTGAGGGATTTTATATTTTTATCTTCCTTTTTAATGTTCTGTGATTATTTATGATTTTAATGCTTTCTTGTTTTGTTCAGCACTTTGAGTTGCCTTGTGTATGAATTGTGCTATATAAATAAACTTGCCTTGCCTTAAAAACACAATTAAAACATATTTATCCAACTAATCTTATAACATCACTGCTGACATAATTATAGTAACGGCGACATTAACTGAATGAAATTATATTTGTCCAGCTGTATGTTTTGTGCTTTGCATATAGATTGCTTAAACATCTGTTCATTCTTTCAACTGGAACCATACATCTAATTTGTCCTAATAAAACACCGATAGTGTACATTCCAAGCAACACAATGGCATTTCAACTGGTGTATGTGACTTGTCTGCTTGCATTATTTTGTGCTGTTGGCTTGCACTTCGAGTTCACAATGTTTCAGCAAGTACTCTGGCTTGAGAAAGAGTACTTTTGGGGCCAAACCAGAGTCCCCAGCAACTAAATTTAGTCTGGAGTTCAAAGGTTCCTGGGAAAAGTTGTTGCTGTAAAAACAGGGCTGAGCAGTACACTTACAGCACTTCCTTCCCCTCTTGGTTCATTTCACACTAAAGTGCATTTTTGATTGCCAGGTGTAGCTGTGAGAGTTTCCCCTCTCTCTGCTCTCAGCTCTGGCTCCCCCTCGTGCAGCTCTGGACTCAAGCAGGAAACAGGAAATGACTAGGGAGGATACAGGCCAGCTGGAAGGCTTGTCGTGAGTGAGGCAAATAGTGATCAAATGATGGGCTGGTGCATGATACAGGAATACATTTCTCTGAAGCAAAAGTTAAAGTTCAGAATACGATTTTGCAGGAAATGGATATGCAATTTATTTGAGAGAAAACTGAAAGATGACTTCATTTCTCAATAGAATTATTCCTTGTATATCTTTACTCGTCTCTAGAGGTGAACACCAGAGTAGCAGATCTTATGTACAAGGACGTATGATAATTGTACGTTGGAATGTCAGCTACATTCAACATGATATTGGACTCCAAACCCAGACTGCTCAAACCCAGACTGTAGCCCAATTTTCAGCTTTTCAACTAAGTACTACATTTGTGGAAGCTATTGTTGGGTGTAGCCTTCTTTCTGTTGCGCTATAATGTGAAAACGGAAAAAAACAAAACCAACTTGAAGTGGGGTGATGCATACTTTGTTCTCAACTAAACTGCGTCATTATTGGCAGTTTATTTGTTATGAAAACACTTTAGGGAGCTTAAATCACACTTATTTCCTCCACTGACTTTCAAATAACACAACAGTATTATATATTTTTTACATTGCTTTGCCATCTTTGCTGCTGTCTTTTCCATTTTGTTTTGCCTGTCAGCTTTTGCAGGGGCCTTCTGTTCATAAACTGCTGCCTTAGCTGTGGGCCCTGCTCTGCTCTGCTCAGCTCCACTCTGCTGTGA
This sequence comes from Knipowitschia caucasica, assembly GCA_964034765.1. NCBI lineage: Eukaryota > Metazoa > Chordata > Actinopteri > Gobiiformes > Gobiidae > Knipowitschia > Knipowitschia caucasica. The sequence goes on along the minus strand of OZ035829.1, from coordinate 8,971,469 downwards.
GGAATGGTAATAAGTGAAGCTCCTCTCTCTCCAGTCTGAGAGCTGATAGGCATTTCCTCCGCTTGTGGGAGCCGCTCTCCTACTCTGCATTAGCAGCAACAGCCAGCAGCCTGGTCCCCACACGCCCCGCGCCTCAGTCAGCACACTCTGTCAGATGTGAACCAGACACAGTCCAACCAGGGTGTGTGGAGTAAATATTTTTTCTGACCAAGTCTTTCCTGAGAGCTGGAATGCAATACTGGAGATTTCAGAAAACCAGAAAACAGTGAAGACTGCTATGACTGGCAATGGCCGCATATGGAGGGTTCTTCTTTCTTAAACACTGTGATACCGATCAGATTTCCTTTTGGTTTGAAGAAACACATTTGTCTGGGTTTTAGTTACCCGAAGAAATTCTTGATTGACTAAAAAGAAACCCTTCCCATCAATTTGACTGTTGATCAAAACTGCAATCGCAAAACTATAAATTAACGCTGAAATGTGGAAAGTTAAGAGGGGCCGTCTTTCTGTGAGGAGTTTGCATGTTCTCCCCGTGCCTGCGTACATTTCCTCTGGGTGTTCCGGTTTCCACTACAACAAAAAAACTATGTACAATATTCCCGCTTCCATCACTGCATGGAGTGAGAGGAATAATGCCCACAACAATTTTAAAACTCTTTGTGACATTGTGTCTGAAGGTTGCTTTAAAAATATGACTTACTTACTTGAATAGAGTACTAAATTAGCCTAGGTAGACAATACATTACATTTACATAACCACAAGAAGTTGACGATCTAGGACATGTAAGGACCCTATGGCCCAATGACTCTTGTGTGTTCCTTGTATGAAATTAGTTTGATTCTCTAATCTGTTGATGGTAAATTGACCACTCCCCCAACATGACTGCTGCTGTGATTGTGGACAATACAAAATAATTTGACATAAATTCCCAAAAAATCTTCAACCATCTCACTCCATGATGATGAAACCTGCTCCAACTACTACCAATTACTCAACGAAGCACCTGGAGGCCTACAGCCCTGTTACTGCTTAGTATCCCCACAGAACACACCATTTGAGATCCATGCCCCGTGCATTTGATCATGTGAGGCGGTGTCAGTCACTTCATTGGTCGGTTTCTTTTCAGTTGCAGGTCGGCTGAACTGTGTGACCTGCCCCCGCCCCCTCTCACACACATGAACTCATAATACGTGCACGCTCGTATAGACAAACATGGGTCAAAGGATTGTCATCGGGTCAGCCTCTCTCAGCTGTTTACTCGCACTGTTTGTCTCTTTGAAATGGTCGTTGGGACGAGCTGCTGCTACTGTTATTGTATGAGGCCAATGGTTTTATGGCCCTTTTGGAGCATTCAAGTTGATGCACTCGGAATGCAAAGTTAGGTTTTTAGCTCGTCATATTGCCCAGTGCTATCATGTAGATGCCTTTGGACGCTCTGCAATAAGAAGTTGCCTTTGCTTTACTAGATTTCAGTGGCCTTGGATTCGTAGACTTTTACTATGAAGAAATGTTTTTTCCGAATCGTAATTTGTGATTGGCAGTTGCAGTTTTGTTTGCTTTAAGTTGTTAAGCTTTGTTGTAATTCTATTTAAGTAACTTTGAATGGATTTTAGCTTGCAAAACAATTGAAGTGTTTTGCTTTTTCCCCTTGAGATAAATCATCTCTCTTTCCAGAACAACATTTTCTGTATATTGTCATGATGGACTATATGCCTTTGGTCTGTAATACCTATAAGTCTATGCACATATTACCTTGAGTTAGATTGTTGCATAATGACTATATTTTAAGCAGAAGCTACTTAATCTCTGCTTAAATCATAGGGCAGGTTTTCTTGCCTGTGCAGCTGAACAGAAGAAGGCTGACCTTTTATGCAGGCAGACATGATAATCCCGCCCTGTCACCAACTTCAAGTAAACCTTGTTTGAAACAGCGGCTCGTAAGTCCGACTCACATCCTGTCGACGCATTTCTCTCTGTTCTTCAGGTCCAACCACTTTAATGATTGTCTGCAGCGGCTTCTTTGGTCTCACGCTGTATTTGGATCAAGGGTAAGGCCTTACCCAGACTAATATTAGACTAATACCAGGAGAAAACCAGTCAAAACAAATTATGGCACAAGGAGATATCAAACATTCCACTTGTGACAAATATGTCTCATATGAGAATAATGATTGAAGAGTCGATTGTACTCTTCAATCAAAGTAGAGGGAAGAACAAAGCTAAAGTTTGAATTAACAATACGGTATTCTTAGTTTTGAATATCAAAATTGCATTATGTGTTTTCCTCTATATTCCTTTGAACATATTGTTTTTTTTTCTTTGGACATTTGCTCCAACAGTATTCAAAATCTAGCTTTGACCAGGTGGTGTCACATTCAGGAACTTGGAACACCTCAGCCCTTTCATTTCCAGAAAATTGTATATTAGAGCAATGCAGTGCAGCAGTGGTCACTTTGATGTGATTTGGATAAACTCAATGGCCTCTCTGCCCAAAAGCCCACGGACTGCTGGCTCACGGTGCACATGCCGGACCCTGCTGTAGGATGGGAGCTGCAGACGTCCGCCTCATATTGTTTTGACAAGTGGATTAGTGTTGTAATAACATCAGGCTGGTGGTGCTGGTGGTAATGCAGACAGCAGCACACTCTGTTCCCCTGCACTTGGCCTAAAAGCAGCTGTACACCGTGTGCTTCATGGCCTGGGCGGTGCGCTTCCTTCCTCCTGTGTTCTGCAAACTAGGAATCACCAAACCGCTGATCACAAAGCATACAATTTATCATCTGGTTCTTACATTAACTTTGTTTATGTAGGCAGGTATGCTGTACAATAACTACAACAATAATACAATATACATGTCCAGCACTATAGTGGGTCTATAGTGTCATCTCAATCTAAATTCTCAATGTGTGGGTGCAGTATGTAAATCTATTCATGTAACTCTTTAAACCCTAAAATTAAAACCTAACGTTCTATAACCGTGAGACAGCAAAACTATTCATACTGTCAAAATAAACATGTGTGAAAGTATTGCCTCTCTTCTCAAATGTTCAAGTACAGTTGATGGTATGCTCCAGGAAATTTATATTTTGAGACATTTAATCCTTTCAAAAAACTTTGAGAGTAAAGTATTTCCTCTCAGCCTGTTGCCCTGAGCAGCAGCAGCACTCTCCATTTCCCAGAAGGCTATGCTCTGAATGTAAGGTCCCCTCTGTGGTTTGTGGCTAGCACAAGCCAAGGCTGCTCCCAGATGCCTCCAGTCCCAGGACAAAAGCATTTTCTCCTTTTCTCATGAACCTTAAGGCCGTTTAGTTAAACTCAGGACGTTTTATGGAAGGAATTGAGAAATATGCTTTGTATTTGGTTTGTCTCCTGCAATTATTGCTTGGCTCTACAGCTTTCTCAGCCGTTTTCTGCTGATGTGATCACATTTCACAGTTGGTTCTGCTTGGGTTGATTTTTGATTTTGTTGCAACTTTTTGCTTAGACTTTTAAGAGGCAGACAGCAGCCTGATATGGCCATTGTATCCCAACAACATTGTTCTTTATTGGACTTTTTGTAATTTAGCTCTCAAATTTAACTATTACCCACCAGTTCAGTTTATTATTGACAAATGGAGACAGACCGAATGATTTAATAGCATGCAGTTAATAGGTTAATTTCAATATATCAACAATCGCATTATGAATCTTCTCCATTCATCCATCTCTTCTCCAGCTCCTAAGCATCCTATAATAACAGTTGTTAGCGCTGGTTAGTTTTACTGGCTTGGGTTTCACTCTCCTCCATATTTTCCGTTCAATGCGGTCTGGCCTCCTTCTTCTCAAGGCGTTCCCCACTCGTCCCCTGTGGCTGCTGCTGCGGTGGAGAGGGTTTGGGTGGATTTCGGCTCTGACTCCACATTAACTTGGCCTAAAGCTGACAAATAAGCCTGCCTGGATTACTATAGGCTCGGGCAGAGGGGATAGGCCCGGCTTTGGTTGACTTTTTCAAAAAGGGACTTTCTGGTGGGAATGAAAAGGCTGAATCATTGGCTATCCCTTGGTTTGATACTCCAGGTTTTGTAGAGGGCTTAAAGGTGGATTGGGTTATTCTATTAGCTCTTCTAATGAAATAAGGAAATATAATGTATTTCTAAATTGCTGTCATTGATTGGCCTTTGTATTCTGCCTGTGTATATTAGGAGTAGACTGACCAAGTGCTGGTGTCACCCATAGTTATAGCCTTAAAGGTATAGAAGGATTTTCACAAATTTTAGTAAAGAGCCGCCCTCCACATTTTTAAACATTAGTGCACGCTGCTACTACCTGAATTGTATACATTGACAACAGCCCTGCTGTTTTTATCAAATCTACTTTCCTGCAATGGTTGTGCTCTTAGTTGTGTGGAGAAAGAAAGCAGACGTTGATGCTTGCACATAGAGAGATGTGTCAGTGTCCAGCGAGTGATTCAAAGGTCACAACCAGTGCCAGACCAGACAAGGTCAAGAGACCGACTTCAACAGTCCAACTGCAACAACAAAAGACGCTTTGACAGAAGCAAAGGAAGAGAGAGGTGGAGGAGAGGGAGTGGAGTTCAAGAGTCGGACCAGGTAGAGCTGCAACTAACGATGTTTTGTAATCGATTAGATTATCGATAATTTTTACGATTTAAGCGAGTATCGCTTGGCTGTGAATTGTGTAGGAAAAAATATTTTTCATCACAAAAAGCTAAAAGTGCAACACTCGAGGACGTATTGCTGGCGTAAACTTAAAGTAAATGTTTGTACAGGCTCTTTGTGCTAATACTGCTATTCAGATTGGAGAGACAGACAGATATTCATGTAATTATAAAAACCAAGTCCGGGTTTTTAGCAAAATACTACATTTTCATGTCATTTTTGCTCTTGTTTGAGTCGTGTGAAACGGACAGAAAACGATTAATCGATTACTAAAATAGTTGACGACTATTTAATATCGATTTGTCGTCGATTATCGAGTCGTTGTTTCAGCCAGACCAAGGAGAGGGAGAGACAGTGAGAGGGCAGCGAGGCCGCTGAGATGGAGAGTTAGAGAAGCTCTGATGTGCAAATCTGGTTTTATGCATCACAATTTAAATGACCCATGAGATCAGATACAGTCGATAGAATAAGACACTGAAGACGACCATAACCCACTTTAACTGTCCATGCTCAAATTCTGAAGAAGTCATGCACTAATAAAATACATTTTCTGAATGGATGTTATGAGAAAAGTCAATTTAAAATTCATTGCTTCAATTATTTTTTGATTACCCAAAAACCATGTGAGGCTGTAGCCCACTGACACTGACTTGAAACGGCTGAGGTGAAGTACAATAATATACAGTTTTGTTTTGTGGAACGTAACAATAACACAAGTATTTAAGTTAGATAATAATCAATATATTAACCGATTACTAAAATTAATATAGTCCTACACTGTAGTGTTGTATGAATTTGTTGTTTTTTACTTCCCATGAAGTCTGGAACCCCGGTCTCATAAACATTTTAGCAGGTCACATGTGCAAGGATCTTTTGGACAATGTCACCACTTTAGAACAGCTTTTTCAGAAAGAACAGAGAAGTAGGGCAACCCCCAATTTAAGCAATCAGCCAACCCCCCAAAGTGTTGTGATGCTTTTTACACTATACAATAACTTCTTTCTCTTTTGTAGTGGTCAGATTTGTCAGACTCTCGTAGGACTGTTTATCTTTATACACTATTTGTTTGCATGATATGATACGATACAGACCAGTTTACAGGGGACTTTCAATTTCATTCATTTCCAGTTGATTTATTGCTATATCTATATTTCTATATATCAACTATCGTTTGCATATAACTATAGCATATGATGCAGTAAATAATGTCTCTCTGCACTATAAAACAGGGGAAAGAATCTATGAAAAATATAAATACAAGATCTATATACACCAGGTGCTACAGTGGGACTGTAAAGTGCCAGACTGTTGTTGTGTCCTTAGGCAAAACACTTCACCCACATTGCCAAGAACGAGTCTGGTGTGTGCGCATGAATGATTCGGGGTAGTCACAGCAGCCAGTGGCACATTCTGGTTGCCTCGCTGCCATCAGTGTGCCCCAGGTCAACTGTGGCATCAGTAGCTTATCACCACCGTGCATGTGAATGAATAACGTCAAGAAGCGTTATTCAGTGTCCAAAAAGAGCTATATAAAACCGATGCATTATTATTATAATATTGTATTTAACTTTTAAAATCAATGTTTATCGAAAAACACCACCTCGTGATCGCCGAATGAACTGATTTATGTGAAAAAAAGTGGTCCAGCTTTAAAGAGTTGTGCTGTGTCTAATGGAAAACTTTAAAAATCAGTGAATCAGACAGACTAATGACAAATGGAGGATAGTCGGGGTCAGACAGGACAGTACAGTGCACATTGTGTCTCCTCTGCTGCGTCCATCCCTGTCCCGGAACGGTCCTGGTCTGAGTGGGACGGACACAGACTGCATTCAGGGGCCTTACAAAGACACCACTGTCACTGCAGACAACAACTCATCTTTTTAAAGGATTTGGACATTTCTCCTCTGCTCTCTCTCAAAACTACACTTGTAAACAGCCACACAGCTCCTGGCACAGTCTGGTGTGTGCTGTCCCCTACTGGTCGAGGCTTGTCATGATCAAACAATATACAATTTATATGATTGATCTTTCCACCTCCCAATATATACACAGCGAGAGTCATAAATGTGCTATACAAGTATGTGAAGCAGCTTTAAATGGGAATGTATGCTTGTATTTGGGTTGTTTCTATTCTTTGTCCAATGACATTTTTTGTTCAATACTTTTTTCCTGTACTTTAGAATTTACTGAGTGAATCACTATCTTTTTTGTGTGTGGTAAAATATTGTTACCAAGACGATAGACAGACATTCAGTAGTCGCCCTTGACAAGTTTGCTAAATTCTATTAGTCCAAATTTTAGTTTGGAATTTTACCTTTCAAAAAATCTTGTATTAATACCAAATACCTGACTGAATAAATGACCGAACTCTCTCTATATAGACTGTTTTTGCGGAATACTATAATACCAGAACATCTTTTGATCCTTTCAAAACGATCTCAACCTTGCCTCAATTTTTATGTCAATTTAATATTTTGTTTGTTCTTCTTGTGTGTTTCAGCCGAACTGGAGTTTGTTCAGATCGTCATCATTATTGTGGTGATGACGGTGATGGTGGTGGTCATCATCTGTCTGCTGAACCACTATAAACTGTCCACCTGGTCTTTCATCAGCCGACAGAGCCAGGGGCGGCGGCACGAGCATGCAATGCAGCAGGTACACAAACAAACACAACCACGACTATAGCTGAAGAATCAAGAAAAAGTGTGATACAAGTCTGATGTTAAGACTGAAGGACCAATGGGCACAGAATGAGTACACAATAATCTTTTGACTGATTTAGGCTGCATGATTAATTGGAATCGTGCAGCAAAAAATGGCAAAAAATGCAAACAAAAAGGTGACTAAAAAGCATAACATGTCACTGAATTTGAGAATATTTGGGAGGTTGGTCAATGGAACGAAAAGTATTTTTGACTTGGTGTCTGAAAGAAGCATTTTCTCATTCAAAAATTTGAGATGAAAATGTATGAGATGAAACCGTCAAAACTGTTGCAGAAATCGCCTCAGACATTTCTGAGAAAAGTTGAAAAATACCTCAAATGTTTATATATATTTTTAAAAAAATTGCTATTCTACTAGAAAAACTTTTATTTTTTTTACTTAAAATAAAATTAGACTTCAAACATACTGAATATTGAAATAGTTTGGTAGGTATGTGTTTTTAAAGAATAGATTGACAGGTATTCATTCAATCATGTCAATATTTAAAAAATAATTCCAGCCTGTTCGCTGAGAGCCTGTACGCTCTCAAAGCCATGCCACAAATAAGATCCTCAATTGTAACTAAAGTGCAATTTGAGATTTTCAGTCCTATTGAACTAAGACCAAAAAACTAAGACATTATACACTAAATAAAACCTTTTATTTCATCAGCAGCCCAAACATGTCTGATTAAACCCTTTCCACTGCTCTTTCCTTCATCTTGGCCCCACACACACTCTCTTGTTTTGTCCTCTGGTGTGTTCTGGTGTCTGGCAGCGTCTTGTTTCCTGCGTGGAATGGAAACTGCTAGTCCCAGTCTCGTCATCTGTTCCCACTGCCTGTCCTGGACCAGCCATTGTGGGCTCTTTATTTCCGAGGCAGGACAAACATGGCACCTCTTCAGCTTGTCCCATTGCCGCTGGGCTGAATGAAAACCTTTATCTCGTCCCTTCATGTCCCAGATTTGGAGAGGCAGCAGAATGTAATGCTTCTGCAGTGGTAGCGGCAGGCCCTTGATGAGTATTTGACCGCACGGTTTTAGACTGATGCGTTCATGTGTCGAAACCAGGACAAAAATGTTCCGCACGTCTACTCTGTGTTCACCTACCTTTCTAAATTATAGCTGGAAAACTGTTTTTTTTAATAAATACATTCACATTCAATACAACATGCAGTTTTCTAGCTGTTCTTTTTTGCTGAGAGCATTGGTGTTAGGGCTGGTACTCTGTCATGCATGGGAAAACTATGATAGGGGACAAAATACATGCATTTTATTACAGGTTTTAAAGTTTTATGGTATTAATAGGCTGTGTTCATATTCCGACATTCTATTTCATTTGGAGGATACAATTCAAGCTTTCTAAGATTATTATTCAATAGGATTTGGATCCACAAACCTGTTCTGCTACGGCCCAACATCACGCATATGTTTTTTGAATGTTGTCATTGTGTCTAGACAACTTTATTATGAGAGAATAAGAAGATAAACCCAAGGATTACAGAGAATTGAATTCTAAACCAAGACAAACCTCAGTCCTAGTTTTTTGTCTTCAGATATTCTACACCACACAAACAAGAAAATCACAATAGTTTATGTTCATGTAAGTAGTTAAAACAGACAAAATACAACATGCATTCCGAAGTTATGTTCTCTTTAAACTTGCATACAAAGAAACATTAGTCTCAACTAGATTTCCTTGTGGGTTTGTTAATTCATAGTGTGATAAGATGAATATTTGTAGTTGTAAAGAGTTTTTGAACTATACGGCATTTCTCACCCAAACTCCAACTCTCTTTTATACATTCTCTAACATTAGTTGTTTTCAATCTTATTTGAATAATGAAAAAATCCAACTTAAACAATAAGATTTTTTAGAGTCTGTAAAGTAATGTTTAAGGGTAGGCTGTGGAACAAGTCGCGAATTCCTGGATGATAGTTGCTCTACAGAAATTATGCAGCCGCTCACCTCTGCATCACCTCTGTTCCATCTGCGTTTCCGCTCTTTGCATAATGTCTCCTTTGATTGGACGGAGAGATGGCCACACAAAGCCAAAAAAAAAGAATCACTAAATGTATGTTGCGCGTGTAGCGTGAGGAAGCTACAAAGCAAGTGGTAAAACAACAGCCACAGCCTTCTTGCTCCCATCACATCCGTACAGAGACACTATTTCAATGTTTTTCTGGTTTTCATGTTTCTTTGTGCTATATTCTGCAGCTAAATGTTGTAGACTGCTGCGTCTCGCTAAAGTTCCCCAAAGTCAAACGTAGAAAAAAGGAAGCGGCCAATTATTTTGACGGGAGCTTTATCTTTGTTGTGTCTCCTTGCGACTCCAAAAACATGGAACGGTTTCGGGTTTGTTTGTTTTTTTTTCTTCTTTTGTCTGCTCATTAAGATGTTATTTTTCAACACCCCTTCTTTTCCTTTTATTATTCGGCAAAGGAAGAAAGTGATTTGGAATTTTTTTTTTTTTTTTTGGTCTGCTTTTTTGGTCTCGCACATCAAAACGGCAACCCAGACGCGCAGACATCAAAGCCAGGGAGGGGAACTAGTGTTATTAGCAGCGGCGGGTTTTCACATTAATTTAGGCTGAAGATGCACACTTACACGTCTTAGTGATCACTTGGTCTGCATCAAAAAGGATAACGTATTGTTAACAAGACCAGTTGGTAGGGATCAGACATGCTCTGGGCTGGTCTCACCGTGTTAAACCTGTGTATATTTGATTCCTACTGTATGTGTTTTGCAGGAGGGGTGTCTATGGCCTTCTGACAGTGGCTCTCGACAAGGAGCTTCGGAGGTGAGACCCACTCTGATCACTGCACTTTGTTATTGTCACTGTAACAATTTCACTTTGTAATCATTTTATTGATTAGTCGGTCCACGCTTCCTTGGTCGATACAATTGTTGCAAACGAGAAATGATAAGGAACAAAACAACTGAAAATATTGGTATACATTTACATCTCATCACACGTTTTATCAGTTTCTTCGGTCCACTGCAGCCCTAATGTATAGTATATTGTATATGACCTACATGGATTTTTGTCAAACCACTTAATAAATAGAATGTAGGTACAGAATATTGTAAATATTTATTATTTAGTTTTACAATGCTAGGACAATATAAAACTTTGCCTAAACAAATCTCTCTATCATGAGAAAGTGTGATCCTCTTTCATTCAGGAGTGATCCACGGTAAGTGTTAAGCAGTGGCGGCCGGCCAATAGAGGGCGCTAGGGCGCCGCCCCACCACTCACAACTTGCCATGTTACCTTGAATAAAACGTTAAAAAAAATAATAACATTAAAATATTTCGAAATGTATGTGTGTTTTATTTCAGATGTGGAAGAAATACTTTATAGTTTATGCTGAGTTGGATTGATTAAGCTCATCAGCGCTGTCTGTGTCGGACTGAGGACGTATTTCCGCCTCAGGGCGCAAAAGATTGCGCCCTGAGCCGTCTATGGACTCTCGTTAAAAGTTGTACATGCGCAGTAGCTCCTCTTCAATGCAAGAGATAAGACGATTTGGGGGCGCAGGAGAAGTGCGCCCTGAGGGGGCGGGATCGCCCGCGACCTGTACTGTCACTGTCTGTGACGTCCGTTTACAGTGATTGACAGGTCAAGTTGTGGGAGTTTGAGACGAACGTAAACAGGCGCAACATGGAGAACGAAAAAAAGAATAATTCAGTTAGATCACTCAAAACAATACCGTTTGAGAGAAGATCATACCAGGAGAAGGTTGAGGTTAAAGAGCTTGGACCTGATCAGCCAAATATTACCATTAGTCAGCAGTCCAGCGACAGGGGGAGACGGTACACTCGTACTTTTTCCAGGACCTGGTTCAGCGCCAAATCTTGGCTAGCAGCATGTAGCGAGGCTAATGCTTTATTTTGCTTTCCATGCCTCTTGTTTCAAACATCAGGATCTGACCCAGCATGGATCAAGACAGGTATGACTGATCTGAAGCACTTTTTAGAAAAGGCAAAGAAGCATGAGCAGACTGGTATCCACATGCAAAATGCCCTCAAATTAGCTATGTTTGGGAAGATAAATATTTCATCCCAGCTGGATGAAAGCTACAGGGTAGGGATCAGAAAGCACAATGAGGAGGTTGACAAGAATAGGCACATCCTATCAAAAATAATAGACTGTGTCAAATTCTGTGGTGCATTTATATCTAGTCATCATATTCATAGCCCCCCCAGTAGAAAATTCCACCAGCCGCCACTGGTGTTAAGTGTCGTAATTAGGCATGATCACTCATTTTGATGGATGATATATTGATTTAGAAAATTATTTAAAGAAGCTAAAATATCAAAACTCCTTCAACCCATGAAGCTTGTACAATAAAGTAGCATAATCCCAGTAAGGTTTTTTTTTTTTCAATTAATTAAAAATGATGTATTATGAAAACAAACTGCAGACTGATGTAATATTTCATATTAAATCATTTACAGCTAAACCTTTGTCATTTTGTGGGGGGCGACAGTAGCTCAGTTGGTAGAGCATTGGCCTTAAGGCCAAAAGGTCGTGGGTTCAATTCCCACCTCTGCACCTTCTCCATCGACTCCCACTGATGACTGTTGTTGTTGTGTCCTTGGGCAAGACACTTAACCCCACTTTGCCCAAAAGCCCCCACTGAAAGATCAAGGCTATGCTCACACTTAGAGAGCAGCCGTCCTCCTGTGGACTCACCACCTGCAGAGGGTCAGTGAGGGGCTGGTGCTATGAGACTTGGGTGGCATCTCTGACTGCCACCCCCCTGACCCAGAAATGGATTAAAGGGTAGAAAATGGATGGATGGACCTTTGTCATTTTACATAAGAAATAAAAACGATGGCTGCAGTCCTTGTCATCTCTACATTTAAACCCCCAGATGTTTTCTTCCCTTTTTGTTTTAATCTAAATCTATGATTCATGTTTTTTTTTAAATACAGTTGTGTTCGTTTTATTTCGAATTTAACTTTATCCATTTCCTTCCTCCACTTTATCCGTTGCCGGGTCACAGGGACGCACAACCATGCAACTTTATTAAACTGTTAATCATGCACAGAATGTGTCATTTAAAACTGTGTTTTTTCATGAAAATTTATACAATCTACAAATAAGAAGCCTTGCAGCACATGTATTATTTTCTTGACTGTTAGATTCTGGGAAAAAGTGCGAAAGGCATTTGTCTGACAGGGTTGAGTGAGGACTATATCATTACACTTTAAAATAACATTTCACAGGGTATGAAATTCAGAACTATCATCCAACTTGTGTTTTAGCTCCAGGAGAGACTACTTTAATTTACTGCTTCCTCCCCAAAACAAGTCTCCTAAGTGTGATATTTTTTCAACCCGCTGGAGATGTTTTCCACCATCTTTTGACTTGTTATTACACATTTCTCCCCGGGCCATTTGTATTTTAAGAGAGTTTCCTGCTTCCTGTTTGATGCCATAAACTAAATGAACTCTGAGCACCACAACGCAGACTGGAGGAGGCATTTTGTTCAATGTGCTGCAACAAGACAGCCTTTAAAAATGACGGCATGTGGCAGCTACTCATCGGAAAGTTTTACTGGCTAATGTTGCCTATTTGAAATTCTGCGGAGAGTCTGTGTTCTTTGTCGGCAGCTTAGAGCCTGGTGCATTATCTTTGCTAATTGCTATGTGGTTTCAATTGCATAGTCCAATGCTCAAAGATCATAACATTTGTATTCATAAGCTTGTAAATATTTGATCTTGACAGAAATTGAGCCATGGATGACAGAACGGGTATGGCTGGCTGGCACCAAATCTTAAACATGGCAACTTTCCAAAGGCGGCAAACCAACCAATACAGCCAAGAGATAAAAGATGAAAGCTTGTTCGGATGCTTGATATCAGATGTCGATCCATGTAGGAACCATCTATGTTTAGAAGCCACTCGATACTAACAATATGTTTCTTTGAGATTGTGAAATTCACTTAAATGGAGGCTAATTGCAGATTTGCTTGAGATGCTTAAGGCACCCAAGCACAAAGATCATATCATTTTGTATTTATAAGCTTGTAAGATGGGCGAAGTGTGGCAAATCTGGCAACCCTCCCGAGACCGTAAATGTGTACGCTCATATTCAGCCAATAATGACAACAATTAAACTATGCAGAGAGGCTTTTCTGGCTGGCACTATATACTAAAACAACAGTCTGGCTATGTTCCCTAGAGGGCTGTATTCTCACCCAAGTCCCTGAATATGACAGAGAGAAGGCTCGATTTGGATAATGGCCGCTATAGCAGATGGCAAATCTTATGAACGGGAGTGCTTTTTGGAGAAAAGAAGAGACACTTGGGAAAACATGACAAAACACACTAGTCCGTTAAGGTAAAAACTTTGGCAGGGAGCATGTTGTGTGAACTTTCCCACCCAAGCCATTTAATGCAAGTTTGTTTTGCTGCCCTTTTGCCTTCGCAGACGCTCCAAATCTGCTTTCAGACAGCCAGTCCTGATAACCACACAGACAGCAACAGATCCTAGATGTCTTCTTATATGTAAACAGAATAAGAGGCCAAATGCTATGTTGGTTACCAAGCAACCAAAAAGCAAGCTTGTGTTTTAAAAATAAAATATAATTTCATACAAATGAACTATGTGTATATACAGAAAAAGTCACAAAGTTGGGAAGATCTGCAATGTTCCTAAGTAGAGTAAGTGTACTTTCAAAACAATAAAGTGTCAAATTGACGGCTCTGAAAGTTCTCGTGTTAACTATGAACTGTTCTGTCAGTACAAAACATGATTATTACAGTCTATTCACATTCATCTTACTGTTGAGTAGTCTTGACTTTTGGCCTGTATCAGTGGCTATGAAAGGGCGGACTGAGAGAGCGATGTGAAAACTACTTGGAGAGGAAAATGCTGAGCCCTTTTAAAACTGTAGGTTAAATAAACACATTAAAACACTATACCATTATAAGAGATAGAGGACTACTTTTATAGGACTTGGCATAAATGACAGAAATGAATTATGTATATATAAGGAAATATTGTTTGTGTACAGCCAGGTCCCTGTATAAAAGTGTCCTGGATTCAGCAGCTCATGTAAAAATGAGGCTACTTTGGCATCTAAAGGGTAAAATGCTCTTTTTAAACAGCTGTTAAGATAAACATCCACAGACATCATTTTCTCCTCTCACTGTTTATTTACCGAGAGTGACACATTTCATAGCAATATGAAACTCTTAGTCAATCTAACCTGTGACCATGAGTTCAGCCTTTAGTCCCCACCGTTGCAAATGATATTGAAATGTTCCCGTCACAGAGCCGAGGATCAAATCATGGCTGAATTAATTACGGTCCCCACATCCCTATAAAGATACTGAGACCTGCCTGTGTGTGTGAGGCAGAGGGGGGGGGGGGTTGGTGCGTCATTAATCAGCCGCACCTCCCCTGACACTGTCTAGACAGCCGTCTGAGAGCTGCCCTGCTCCAGTGCGCTGTGCACACTCACACCTCCACTCCTCCCTCACATCCATCCACCTGTCTCATCACAACACTTTTGGCCCTTTTCTCCCTGCCTTCTGAACTGACTTGTACGTTATCAGCATTGTCTGCCTTTGAAGCAAACGTGAAATAACATAAACATATAACCAATAACCATTTGGGCAAAAATAAGCCATTGTTTTGGCTTAATTATGCTTTTTATAAGTTTCAGCTTATGACTAAGATAAATTACAAGTGGTTTACTGAGATTCTTCTGCTGTATTAAAATTGGACCAATGGTACAAAGTCCCTTCAATGTTATCGTTTATTTCAATACATCTTTAAATCCTACATTTAAAAGTCATATTGTGACTGGCCTATTTGATGGTATGACATGAACTATATTTCTACAGACATAGGGTGCAATAAACATAAACCAAGAGGAGAGAAGCTTTGTAGCAGATAATACAGGAGATCCAAGTTTACGCCTGAAGTCCCAGACCAGCAGATATGATCCTTTTTGATTTGAAGTAACAATGTTTTCCAGTTTGTTATTGTTCCGCCACCTGCCTCTGCTCTTTATCCATTCTCTTTTTATTTTCCGTTTCTCTCACTCTCTCCATCTCGTCTGGCTGTTCATCAGTGGGGGCAGGCCATTAGAGCCACATTGCACTAATTGAAATGGGTTCCTTGCGATAACGACTTGCTGCCACTGAACAAAATGTGTCGAAAGGGACCAAAAATGTGCAAAATAGATCATGCTGTCACACTCTGAAGAGCTAATTGTGGAAAAGACATGCCACAAAAATACAGCATGAAGAGAAGTGGTGGAGAATTGGCCAATTTTCAGGTGGCTGACATTGAGCCTGGATGTGATGAGTTACAAATAATGTGGCTTGTACCAAAACCAGATATTGTCAAATTCTCTCCACTTTCATTGACTGGAGCTTTTGTTTAAGTGAAGTTTGGTTCCACAAGACACATGTTTGGTTGAATCTATAATAGTGGTTTAAATAGAAACTTTTACATTTCACCTGAGATAAATATAGTTCTCTCGAATTTTAAGGCGTTTAAAGAGACATACACAACTACAACATGTATACAAGATTACAAATATGTGATCCTTCTTGTGTGTTCTGCAGGTGATGTACGCCCCTCAAACACACCGGGACCGCTTCACAGCGCCTTCCTTCATGCAACGCGACCGCTTCAGCCGCTTCCAGCCCACGTACCCGTACCTGCAGCACCAGATCGACCTGCCCCCGACCATCTCCCTGTCGGACGGAGAGGAGCCGCCTCCGTACCAGGGCCCCTGCACCTTACAGCTGCGAGACCCTGAGCAGCAGATGGAGCTGAACCGCGAATCAGTGCGGGCGCCACCCAACCGGACCATCTACGACAGTGACTTGATTGACATGGGAGGGGGCGGGGTTTTGGGAGGCGGGATCAGTGGGGCAGGTGGACCCAGACCGCCAAGCAGTAACTCGGGCATCAGCGCGGCCAACTCGAGCACCCACGGGCGCATGGAGGGTCCTCCGCCGGCGTACAGCGAAGTGATGGGGCACTATCCCGGAGCTGCATTCTTTCTTCACCAGCACAGCAATAACCAGAGGGCAGGGGGCCCGGGCAGCAGGACGATCCAACAGCAGAGCCAATCAGAAAGCACAATTGTACCTGCCAAGGACGGCCGACCAGAAGACCTGGTGTGAGGAGCCCGAGGCATGAACTGAACTATATCTTCTGTTGTGTCCAACATCACCTCTGCTCTCATACTGCAGTACTCACAGACTAATGAATTTACAGTGCCAGCGCTATTGTGCTGTGTTTTAATAGCTTCAATATTACACACTATTAACTGCAAACATGCAAATTTGCATCTGTTTCAAACAAATGTAAATTGTGGCTTTTAGTGTTTTTGGCGAACAATCTGAGAATGCCACATGTTGCATTGTTGAATTTAAATACAAGCATTAAGCATTCCACAGCTGTCGACCCTGACATTAAACGGCTATAATAACTTCTTTCCAATGTACTGTTCATTGTATGTTGAGTGGGGGTGTTTTTGGCACACAGCACCTATCGCCCTCATGTCCTCTGTCCACACTCCCATGCACAAATAGATATTACTTACAAGTTAACAAAAGACAGCAAGGAAGCAAGTACAGACTTGTGTTTCCTCTGTTGGAGTTCAAGGCGCTGGGCTGGACGTATGCACTGCATGGAGAGGCTTTTCCCTCGCACCACAAACTGCAGCACAGAATGAAACGCTTTCCTCTTAACATCCTCCTGTCGCCACAACTGAGGAAGGTCACTTTATTGTCATTTTGTTTTCGTTTTGGACCGGGATCTGTGCACAAAGCGTGAATTAAGAACTTCTAGAGATCACAACTAAAACAACCCCCAAATCATAGTGCCAAGGTTCATGAGGAAGCAAAATAATTGGGGGGGAACTTCAACATTCATCACAAACAAGAAAATGTTATCTCAAAGTTGCACTATCTTTTTGTTTGTAAAAGAGAAGAGGGAAACGTTGCTCTGTGATGAACATGTCTTTGTAGTGTTTCTTTCTTTTTGATCCTATTTCATGAATGAATGGACTGACTGAACGCTGGCTCCAGACTTTATATTTCAACAGTTGGGAGCAAAAACAACAACTACAACAAAAGAAACAAACAAAAGTATTATAAGCTTATGTCCTTCCTGTTTTTAAACTGCAACAAAAACTTGTACCCAGCCTTTTCCCCCATCTGCTTACTCCGCAGTAAGACTTAGTAACAGAATACTCCTTCACCTGTGTATACTTCACTGGCTCCAAAATGGCGACTTGGCAAACCATCTGCTCTCTTGTTGTTCAATGCTTTCAACTTTTCAACATTTTCTAAAAAAATAAATAAAAAAAACCCGTCTTTAAAGTTGTTGACGGCCTACATTGACTAAGAAAATTGCCTTAAAGTCAAAAGTCTTTTAGCCATATCAAATCCTTTCTGTCTACTTAATTTTGTAGTTAAAGATAACCCTAATAATGTAATCTATTATTCATGGGTATTGTCAACTCTAACCATTCTCCTTAAAATCCTAATCAATTCCTAAATGTAGAAGGTTCGTCGAGTCACCATTTTGAGGAAGTCTTTTTTTATAATCCCTGCATCCCTCATCTGCACAGTGCATTTTGCCAACACTGCACCCCTTGCAAAACACCATGACAAAAAAATCCAAGCTAAACATGGAAGCTTCACGTCTCTAAAGCCACAAAAAAATCAACAAAAAAGTTTAGAATCCTGTCTGCATTCGCCAGTGCTTCAGGTTTGTTAAAAAATGTCTTGTGGTCAAAGTCAAGGGCTATGGGAGGGTCCTTTTTGTAAGAATTTTTGAGAAACAAAAACAAGCCTTCTCTGCTCATCGTTGCCTTCTCCGCTGCTCCGTTTCTGTCTGTCCATGTCGTCGGCCATCTTTGCACTTCCCTCTCGCTCTTGCCTCTTAGCAGTGTGCATGTGTGGGTCCGCCACGAAGCCCTTTAAGAGTGTACAGACTGGAGACCTGATTTAGTGTGCAAGTGCAGTTTCTGTCTGTATTGGTGGCTATAGTCCTCTGAGCGACACAGAAAAGCACTCGACTCTCCTCCTCGACTCTTACAGAAATGTCTGTGTGTCTTTGTATGTGCGCTATCATTATCTGAGTTGTAAAGACTCATGGATGTTTATACAGTATGTTGACAATTACATTTTTTTTCCGTACAACTGGACCTGTGTAAAGCCACACAGTTGCACTGAGGAGACTGCAATGCATATTTGGCCTTCCTAATGAGACAAAACCTATGCCATGGTCGTCATGTCGTAGTTTCCATCTTCTTGCCCTTAACTCGCTATGCTAATATCAAGACGGTCGGCACTAGATCATATAGGGAATCGGGACAAAACCGGAAGTAACAATCCTACTTTCAAATTAGTTTTAGACTAAAACGTCCTTAAGTGGTGACTGGTTAAGTTTTAGGCGTCTAATTAAGATGGTTAAGGTTAGGGTTAAGGCTGGGTTGGGGTTATTTTATGGGAATGGCTGGTTAAGTTTAGGCATGAATAGGTATTTTGCTATATTTACTTCCGCTTCCGTCCCGATTCCGTATATGATCTAGTGCCGACCATATCAAGACCCCCAGTGCTAGCTACATCTTTCTTCTCCAGTTCTCCCTCCACAACCTAATTTGCATTCTATTATTTTTGCTATGTTGTTCCTCGTCTCTAACCTTCAAAATGTGGCCTTCTAGTATTTTATTTCACCATTTGCACAGAATGATGTAAGGATGGATAATTGTGTCTCCATTAGTGTTTTTATTTTCTCCCAATAGAGGTGGCAATTTAAAAAGAAAAATGCATTAATTTTACTCTGTAGATCTTGACATAATTTGGACAAAACGTTTTTGAATGGAAGGAGTCTTTTAATCTGGAGAGTGGACATTTTGCCTACCGTCATATTTTCCCACCCCTGCTTTTTATACAATGAGAACCCACTTGTTCTTTTGTGTTGCTGTCATTACTGTTATTTGAATGTATGCCTCATCCCCAGACTTGTATGTGTGTGTGTGTCTGCAGTGTGTGTGTGTGTGTGTGTGTGTGTGTGTCTGCAGTGTGTGTGTCTGTGTTACTACATCGCTGCTAATGCTGTTGCTGCTATCGCTACTATTGTTGCTAAAGCTCTCATGCTTCCTTTGCTTTTCCCTCCAAAACTTCAGTCATATTCCGACTTGCCGTAAACATGGACAACCCCTCCCTAAAAAAATCCAATGGGCTGCGGTCACACGCTCCAAAGTATTGAGACTCGAGTTCAAAATTTTGCATTCTTCTAAAAAGTCTCAATAAGTTCGTTCACCCGTTCAGTCCTGTTTTTCCTCTTTCTGTCAATTCTCTCGGCTTGTCCCGTCTGTGCAGTCATAGCTTGTAAAAAGAGGATATAAAGATGAATTTTATGTTTTCTACAAGGAGGTTTGCATGTTACTATTATGTGAGTAAATAAGGTGCCTAATGTTCATGTTTGAGCAGACCACACTGGGGCCAAACTGTTGCTTGGGATCGTTGCAGAGGCTACCGCGAGCATCCGGACGCAATGCTGACTAAAGTTCATTAGCGTCACACTTTTCTTAACCTGCTCTTAAAGACGCTTTCTGAATTTCACTTACAATGTCATAGTCTGAGCTTATACGACCGACTCTTTCTCTGCGTTGGACAGACACCCTAGTTGCCCCTGATGCCCTCCTGACCGACATTTGTGTCCATGTGTGGAGCAGACATAGGAACCCACTTGCACTCAAAGCTCCCACCTTCGTTGTGCCTCACTTCCAACGGTGCTTTTTCAGTAGTCTGTCTCTCTTTACGTTTGTTTGTAAGGTGCTGTATATAACTTGAATATATTATGCACATATCCTACCCAATGGGTAGACACCACAAAAGTTGTGAATATTGTAATATAATGTATAGACAATATAAGAATTTTAAGAAAGGCAGCATCAAATTTGTAAAAAATGCCTACAGTTAAAAACGTGCTTTGTCTTTTTTATGAGAAAACGTGGTTTGCAAAGGATGCTTAGAATATCGTTGCAACATTACGACTTAAAATGTTTTGCTATGAATAAGAGTCGGTTATGAGAAGATGAGAGAACTTGTGGCTGAAAGACGTGAGAAAGGATTCACTGTCTATTGGACTTTCTGATTTGAGTCTACTAACATAGTCATTCTGATGTGTAGATGTCACACTAAATCACATGCATTGGCCTTCATCACAGACTGTATTAACTAAGGGACTTGGGAATCGGTTATAATGTAAAACAGTATTGTCCTGAATATATGTTTTAAGGGCATACAGCATGAACACGGCTATTTTACCTGTTAACAGCGAAGGACAGTCAGCTTTGTTTGTCCCATGATACTAAACTAATTGACAACCTGCCAATTTTTTCAAGCTTTCTCTAAAGTTAGACCAACAATAAGCTCAGTTTGAAATAGAATCACTCCCGCCATAAGCTAAAATATGACTTTAAAGATGACTTTGCCAAATTGAGGTATAGATTCCTTGGTCCTTTATGTCGTACAGTCTCTGGTGCCATCACATGACTACAACCCTCCACAGCACTTCCTGGATGGGATGCTTAGTACTTGTTCTTCTCTTCATCAGTAGTTCAGTTTATCTGCCAAAGCTTGTCAAGCATGTATAGCACAGGCTGGTTTCAAAACATTTCATCTCTAAACCAGAAATCTACTCAAAACACCTGGTCATTCCTTATTATTTTGTTAGACAGTTGCACCGAACAAGGATGAGTAGCGTTGTCACTTCAACTTCTTTTCTTTTGTTTCATTTATTTTTATACATTACAATGTTATTTGTGGCTCTGTATTATATTATTATGGACATCATGTCTGATACTTAAACTTGCAATCATTTATTTACAGTAATGCACCCAGTAACTCCAGTGTACAATATCCACAGAGCATGTTCAGTTTTATCTATAGACGATGTACATAGCAATGCGCCATTCTCTTCAAAAGCACCAAATAAGTGGCAGTTGTGTACTTTTCTTTCAGAGAGTCTACTTAAGAATATTTTTTGATTTTCCTGCACTAGCTTGAAGAACTAACCTGGGCTCAGACTGACTTTTGAGGTTTTTTTTCTTTCTTTCTTTCTACAGTGCGCTCCCTCTTTCTAAAATCCCATAATCAACCGCTGATGACAAGTAGCTGTTTTTACTGTTCAAAGTTGGTTCTTGTCAATTATGAATTATACAACATTTGTCTCTAGAGTCTGGTATTTCTCTTGTCTTGACAGTTACCATAGGACTGCTTCCATCATGGATTTTGTAACATTATTTTGCTTTACTTACAATCCCTCTTGTCAATCCCCCTTTTCTGCCCCCTCTGCCTATAAATCTGGGATATCCACACGACTATACAAACATATAGTCTGTAGAAATCCAAACTGCGGAGGTTAAAAATGTTGTGTATCTTTTGCCTCTTTTTATTTAAGCAATTGTGATGTAATAGGTTTTAGACCTAAGGTCTTTTATTGCAATACTTTTACAGAAAAGAAGAAAAAAATGAAAAAATGTTGCTCTAAGTGCTGTTGTAGTCAAAGATTTTATGCTTGTACTTATGCTGTAGTCAAACTGCAGCGTAACAAATAAAACTTTAAAAGTGATAACTGCTTTGTTGTGTCCAGTGTGTGTAGATTATGAGGGGGTGGCAGGTCTGGCCGGTTCAGAGCTCCTCGATTCAGGCGATAAGAGAAACGCATTAGAACTATTACTGCAGCAAAGTGCAAAAGACTATTCAGTTACACAAGCAACACTTTAGAGCTGAGGACATTAGAAGGATCTATAGTTTCAATACTGGCCCTTGCCATTTGATGACTCTATAGAATTAACTCAGATACACAAGGCAAGGATATACATAAAACATTATTATGTGCAAATAATTAAAATTCGTTGCACTATTGAGTGCCTAAGGACATCGTGCAACTGCACATGGCCCCAGTCCACATCAGTTTAGCCACATATTAGTATTCCAACTTATACAGTGTGACTTAGACAATCAGTCTTCCCACATGTATTAGTATTCATTCAATCTATACACATTGTTTAACTACTCATGTGCCACAGCTGCCTTTGGGCAGACTGACAGAAGTGAGGCTGCCAATCTGCACCATACATACATCAGAAACATGGCTGCTCAGTGTGGTGTTCAAATTGTTTATTTTTGAACTCTAAGAAAACAAAGCTATGATGCCTGAACATATCATCTCCTGAGTGTGTGAATAATTCAAATGTACCCATCTGGATGTATAGTTTATGTATCCAGCCATAGACTGTAAATATTATCCCAACACAGAGTCAAGAAATAACTTTATTCACTGAACAAAATCACTTGAGTTTCACACCCAAACCTCACCCGGTTACTTAGTGCTGTGATGTCTGTCCACCTCTGTTCCTTCCACAAAAAGTGGCCAGCTCTCCACAGCTCCAGCTCTGGGAAACTGACTCCACTTTCTAAGTTTGAGCTTTGAGGAAAGACAAGGTTTTTGGTCCCACCTGCTTCTTCAGCGAGGGTCAGATCCAGGTTATCCTTGAAGTCCTCAGTTAGAGTCTTGGACCGGAGCCTCTGCAAAGTAATGACATGCATTAAACATAAGGGTGTTTTCGGCGGGAACAGCAGTTTATTTATAGATGACGGAGACCATCTGGAAACCTGTCATAACATTCAGAGACACGGTGAAACAAAGCTAATGTTCAAAGCACTTTGCCTCAGTTACAAGGATCCAGAGCCCGCCCCCTGCCCCCTACATGAACCCCTTCTCCTGCTGCAGCATCACAGAGACAGAGCCTGAGCTGCTTTTGGAATTCATCAATAATAAAGGAACAAGTAGGTTAATTTTCATTTGGATTATTTTCTGAAAGATGATGGATAAGTAACATAAAACTGTGAAAGTTAAATTATTCATGATTTTGTTTTAATCTTGATGTAATCTCGTCATTATTCTTCATACAAAAGGATCTGAAATGAAGAGAACACTATGTTGGATCTAATGGGATTTGATCGTAACATTCACAAACATGTAGCTACATTTTCTTGCTTCCCTTCCCTTCACTTTCAGAAGTTAAGTCAAAGTTTTGGCTGCGCACAAGCTGTGGGGAGCAGTAATTAGAGAAAAGACTCAGTGACCAGATGAAACATTGGTGTCAGGACTGAGAAACCCAGAGGTCCAAACTTTGACTTGAACATCTATAAACGGACCCTACTGTTTCTATGCCAACTGTGTCTGTCTGCAAAATAAACTTTACTTTTTCATAGAGTGAGTTTGAGAGATCCTGATATTATACACTACTGTTTGTCTGGTGAGGTATGGCTCTGATTTGCAGCACTGAGATCTCCCCATTGTCAGACAAATAAAGGTTCTCTTAAATTCATTACTTAAATGACCTTGGTAGAAGAAGGTTAAACTGTCTAATTATCATGCAAAATCAGTCAATTTTCTTACAGGTTGAAAGATCTTTGGGCTCATCTTTCTGTGTAAGGCAAGTCCATACTGACCAAAAGTTACAATAAATATTCGTATTACCCTAATGAAACCCAAAAAACTTGTTTATATACAATGCACATCAAAAAAAAAAGCCAGCCCAATAACCAATCCATCGATGTCTGTTTTGGGGTCAATGGGACAATTTGAGAGGAATTGAACACTGATTCACAAGACTATCCTGAATCTGAAGCCATACAAAGTGTTTTCTCCATCTGCTTGTGCAACTTTCTTATTCTTTCTCAAGTGTTTATGAAAACAGGTCTGAAGTGTTTGTCTGTGAGGCCGCAGACACACTTCAACAGACCTCTTAGTTATGAATGCAGATTCATTTTGCAGCTGTCTACCAACATAAAGATGTCTGTTCAACCTTTCCCATCCATCCATTTTCTTCCCCTTTCCATTTCTGGGTCAGGGGAGTGGAAGTCAGAGCTGCACCCAATTCACAGAGCACCGGCCCCTCAGTGATCCTTCTGAGTCCACAGGAAGATGCTGTCAGGGAGAGCATAGCCTTGTTCTTTCAGCGGGGGCTTCAGGCAGAGTGGGGTTAAGTGTCTTGCCCAAGGACACAACGACAGCAGTCATCAGAGGGAGTCGTGAAGTAGGTGCATGGTGGGCTGCACGACCTTCAGGCCCAAAGGCCAATGCTCTACCAACTGAGCCACTGTCGCCCCTACAACAGTCTGACAATCTTTTCAAGGAAAAGACTACAATTTTAATTCTCAGGTATAATCCGTCATCCAGTTAAGTAAATAACGTTTATTTATATAGCGCATTTTACAGATATTTATTTTTCCATTTTCAAGAATGTCCAGGGTTCGAATCCGGAACTGGAACTGGGTCTTTCTGAGTGGAGTTTGCATGTTCTCCCCGTATCTGCAAAGGTTTCCTCCGGGTACTCCGGTTTCCCCTACCACTAAAAACATGTACAATAGGTCTGGCATGCGCCTCCTGTACTGGCGGCCTCGCTCCCATCTCTGTGTGGAGTGAGAGGACAAATGCCCCCCCCCAAAAAAAACAATTGTAAACCGTTTTGTGACTCTGGTCTTACTCACTTACTGGCACATCAAAGCCTCCGCCCAACACCATTCATTCACTCACTATTTACATTCTACATATTGTGCATGTTTTTAGTGGTAAGGGAAACCGTTGCACCCGGAGGAAACCTACGCAGACACAGGGGGAACGGGAAAACTCCACACAGAAAGGACTGGAGGTGGAATCGAGCCGCTGCCCCACCGTGCCGGGACCGTAAATGATGTGTGTTGTCAATAACATATATATTATTTTGTATGTTGGTTGGACCTGTTTGTCTAAAACCTAACTTGCTGTATGTGAACTGTTGACCTCTCTGATGGTTGAGGATGCTGCAGGACAGAGCTCCCTGTGGGACAGTGCGACAGGTGCACACACATCTGTTTATTAGTTTGGACAGCAGAGGTCAGCCTTGCGCCCCTTATCTACATACTGTACTGCAGGATTTACATATAGGGCCTGTTTATGGAAAAGCTTCAGACAAAAAAACCGACATTTGTAAGTGACATTCCGAAAGTCAGGCTGGCTGGTTTTATCTTCCAATCCTCAAATGAGAAAATTCAAAGGGGTGGGATTAAATACGTTTCTTTTTTTCCCCACTCCATGAAATGAGACGATTTATGTATTTATGTTAATGTATTTATCTCTCTCTCTCTCTCTCTGTCTATATATATACACACATACATAGCAGATGTATCTTGCTTTGGTTATGTTTTGCAACTCGTTTTGTACAAAATGAAAACAAAAAGAGAGAAAGAAAGAATAATATGTGTTAAAAAAAACATTTACATTTGAATATTTCTGTTGCATCAAGGCAAGGCAAGTATATAGCACAACTCATACTCAAGGCAAGTTTTTATTCTGATTAAACTTGCTTGCACCGAGAGCCAAAGCAATTTCCTAGTTTGTGACTTCCTGTTGCTCACATGGCTTTAAAAATGATTCTGATTCTTAAAGTGCAGAACGAAACAAGATGGAAACAATCACAAAATACATTAAAATCATAAACAATCAAAGTACATAAAACAGAAAGAAAAAATTTATATATGTAAAATCCCCCAGTTGTATGCACGGCTAAACAGAACTGCGTTTAACATGGATTTAAACATTGTGTCTCACACTTTCAGGAAGATTGTTCCAGATGTTTGTTTTTTGTTCCAGATCAGTATCTATAAATATCTATATATATGAAACGAGTGTGACATTTGCAGAAAACCAAAAAATACTGTATATATCTTGCTTTTGTGTGTCTAAGCAGTGATATCTAAAGTACTCCACTAGATGGCAGCAAGGACAAGAGAAAATAACAGTTGACATATAATCATATATATGACATTTCAGAATTAAATGAAGGAAATATTTTGACAATATAATTCAAGTGTGTCCAATTTATTTTATTTTCTATATTTCGACAACACAGGGAACAGCCTGTCTGTAAAAAAAAAAACGATGTAATTATCGTGCTAATCCATTAGAGGGCAGCACAAACTAATACAACTATCTCTATCTAGCTAGGCTTGATAGATAGGCTTAGGGGAAGTCCAATAAAAAAACTGAAGTGCAAGATTTTGGGGTGTTATAATTTCCTGGTACTGTTTTTCTATGGTCCTAAAGGTCTCTGATGGTGCTCTTTTTTTGGTCTGTTTAAACAGCAAACATACAAAAGGTGCTTTTAAAACCTACCTGAAGTGCTTGTATCTGTGTCATTATTCATCAAATCCACTGACATTTTATACTGCATTTATTCACTGATGTACGTGTACAGTAGAAGCATCACAGTTATGTTGGTTTGAACCTCAGCTGCCATTTACACTTACAGTTACTTTTTGGACAATGCTGTAGAATTGCAAAGAGCATTATGCAGTGAATATGTGAAATACATACATACATACATACATACATACATACACACATACATACTGTACATACATACATACATACATACATACACACATACATACTGTACATACATACATACATACATACATACACACATACATACTGTACATACATACATACACACATACTTACATACACACATACATACTGTACATACATGCATACACACACATACATACTGTACATACATACATACATACATACACACATACATACTGTACATACATACATACATACATACACACATACATACTGTACATACATACATACACACATACTTACATACACACATACATACTGTACATACATGCATACACACACATACATACTGTACATACATACATACACACATACTGTACATACACACACACATACAAACATACATACATACTGTACATACATACATACACACACATACATACTGTATATACATACATACACACATACATACTGTACATACATACATACACACTGTACATACATACATACATACATACTGTACATACATACATACACACATGCATACTGTACATACATACTGTACATACATACATACATACACACATACACACATACATACACACATGCATACTGTACATACATACATACATACATACATACATACATACATACATACATACATACATACATACATACATACATACATACATACATACATACATACATACATACATACATACATACATACATACACACATGCATACATACATACATACATACATACATTCATACATACTGTACATACATACATACATACATACACACATGCATACATACATACATACATACATACATACATACATACATACACACATGCATACATACATACATACATACATACATACATACATACATACATACATACATACATACATACATACACACATGCATACATACATACATACATACATTCATACATACTGTACATACATACATACATACATACACACATACACACATACATACATACAGTACATACAGTACATACATACATACATACACACACATACACACATACACACATACATACACACATGCATACTGTACATACATACATACATACATACATACTGTACATACATACTGTACTTACATACTGTACATACATACATACATACATACATACATACATACATACACACATGCATACATACATACATACATACATACATTCATACATACTGTACATACATACATACATACATACATACATACATACACACATGCATACATACATACATACATACATTCATACATATTGTACATACATACATACATACATACATACACACATACACACATACACACATACATACATACACACATACACACATACACACATACACACATACATACATACAGTACATACAGTACATACATACATACATACACACATACACACATACACACATACATACATACATACTGTACTTACATACTGTACATACATACATACATACATACATACATACATACATACACACATGCATACATACATACATACATACATACATTCATACATACTGTACATACATACATACATACATACATACATACATACATACATACACACATGCATACATACATACATACATACATTCATACATATTGTACATACATACATACATACATACATACACACATACACACATACACACATACATACATACACAAATACACACATACACACATACACACATACATACATACAGTACATACAGTACATACATACATACATACACACATACACACATACACACATACAGTACATACATAATGTGTCTTGTGCTCAGTTACCTCTCTAAATACAGTATTGTGAACATGTTCAGGTAGTGTCACAAAGATCTGACTTTTTGAATTGGAAAACGCATGATGAAGCCATTTGATTCTTGTTCAAACAGTGATGTCAGGACGTACTATTTTGAGACAAAGTTTCATGGACATGAAGACTTGCTTTTGAGGAATCAACTATTCATTTTGAGGACTGCAAGTGATGCACTTTTGCAGGTTATCCATGAGGTTTTGCAGTTTGTGCTAACTGTTCTGGGAAATGCACTGACTGTTGTGCAATTGTTAGTAGTGTTGGGAGAAATGCACCAAATCATTTTTATCTATTGTGCACATTTCAATGTATTTATTTGAAAGTGTAAGTAAGTGTAACACAACATCATTTCTTTCTATGCTCTCAATGTCTGTTTGAATTGAATTCATGTTTCATTTGCGTCTGATGCCAAGGACAAATAATACAGTCTATAGACGCTTTACTTGAATAGAAGCAAGAAAAACAAACAAGTTTTTTCTTTTGAAGCCGCCACACACAGAGCGAAGAGTCTGATGCATTAGCGGTAAAGGTCATTGTCTACTTTTCATTTATTGCTGCTATAGTTCTTAGTAAAACACAGACTGCAGTGGTTTATTCTGTTTTATTGCAACCAATTAACTATTCAGAGGGCATAGATTTACGGAATCAGTACATTACTTACAAATGTAAATGAGTTTATTTTGAAAGAGGCCAGCTCATATGGACGCTTCTTTCCATACTCTGTCAAAAGGGATTTAGATAAGACCAAAATAGAAAACAGAGAATCCTTGACAAAAAGACATGCGTATATAGTACATCCCTTGGTAGAGTTTTTCAAGATGCCGTCTGTCTCTGTGCCTTGCAGCGATGCAGGCCTTATTAACTTTGAGGTGATGTTTCTCTGGAGAGCAGACTGCAAAAGGTGAAGCTCATTACTACTTTCCTTCAACCTCCAAACTTTGCCTTGTACCACCACCCTTTGGCGATGTGATACAGATTTACTGTGCTATAGGCTTGTAGTTTCTTTTTGCTCCATAGGATTATATCAGAACCACCTTTGTCTTCCTGGAAAGACATGTATTTGATGATCTCAAGTTGCACACTGTGAAGAGAGTTGCACACTGTGAAGAGAATTGAACTCTGCGGATCAATGAGCATGAACAACATAGGGGAGCTCAGTGTGAGACCAAAATGAGAGGAAAGGTTGTTTCTAGAAAAAAAGGTTCACATTGCCTGCATGAGTCAATGGAATTAGATTAGAGAAGAGAACCTTTATCCGCCCCACAGTGGGGAAACTAGAAAGTTAAACGCAGATCCAAATGCAGATATATGCCATTCTACAGAGTAATACCCTTTTCAGTTAAGTAAAGCAGTTTAAAGGAATAACAAGTGCAAGATCATTAACGTGCTTTGTTCAAACTGGGGAAATAAGCTGTTAGCATTTTGATATGTTCTGAATCTCAGCAAACTTTATCTTCTGGCAGACAGAAGAAGCTGGAACTTCTTCTGGAACTCAAGTTGTCTAAAACACATATAATTTAACCAAAGTTATGTCACCAACACATAACAATGTGTGTATAGATTTGTTTTACAAGTCCTTTGATAGAATAACAGCAGTTGATTGTAATGAAAATAATATTCTAATCCCGATAAAGATCTTAAGAAGGTCTTAACTCGGATCTGTAATAAGCAATAACCTATGCTTGCAAGCACTACAGGCCAGTTGAAATTCATGTATTCCATTGGTGAATGTGACCCAAGAAGCCACTGTGTTGTTAACGTGCTATACGCTGCCTGCGCCGTCCATCAAACCAGTCTGTTGCCTTTCTCCAACGAGGCCACATCTCTAATCTGATAGGTAGTCTTAGCTGTCAGTCACGCCTTTGCTGCTTCCCTATTGGCTCCGTCTGGACTCTGCCGTACCTGTCCCACTGTGAGAGGCTGAGAGTACTTCCTGGTTGTGCGCTTGTCCCGCCCCTTCATCCAGCTCCAAGGAAGGAAAGGAGGAACTGATCGAGTCGCATGTGTCACTTCCAGGCTCAATGCTGCAAAACCGCGCTGCTATGTGATTCCTTGGGATAATTTTCACATTTTGCGGTCGATGGGTCGCTCGGGTTGAAAGTTAGCAATCCCAGCTAACATTTAGGAGCGGGCGAGGAGCTTTGCACTGTGGTTGTAGACACAGGAGAGAGGTTTTCTTGCCTGTGTGTGTGTGTGTGTGTGTGTGATACCAGATAGCCTCGCTGCTCGCTTTGCTACGGTAGGATTGAATATGGCGGATCATCACCCGGTTCCTGACAACAAACACAAGTCCTCTCTGAACTCTGGAGGGCCTTCGTACTCGGGGAATGGACGGAGCAGCACGGCCGTGGCTGAGAGAGCTAGTGGTGGGTGCAGCAGTGGGCAAGCCCCGGTTGGAGTTGGGCTCTCCGGCGGCCTGTCTCAACCGGCCGGGTGGCAGTCATTGCTGTCATTCACCATCCTCTTCCTGGCCTGGCTGGCAGGTTTCAGCTCCAGGCTTTTTGCTGTCATCCGCTTTGAGAGCATCATCCACGAGTTCGACCCATGGTAAGTGCGCAAAAGCTGCAGCGCTGTTTCCTTTGCTCTTGTCTCTGTGGATCTGCGCTGTAAGGAAGTTTACTCTCTATGGCGATCTTTGTAGCTAGGCAGATGTTGTAGCCCATGATTTGTTTCTGTAATCTGTGTTGTTGTTGTTGCTTTTTCTAAGTAGATTGTTTTAAGTGGGGATTGTGTATTAGCCTTTAGAAGTGGTAATCTACTCAAAACTAGGCGCATGTCCAAATGGGCAAAGTCATTCTCTCATAGGAAGCTTCTAAACGCTTCTAACTCAAGGTATATTGGTAGATTTTTTACTTCCGGGTGGATCATCAAGAATATTGGTCCGCCTAATTGTCAATCATTCTGGTGACACGTGCTCGTCAAATAAGACCAGAGAGTTTTGTTCAAAAAGTGGAAAGGGCGGTTCTTTCTAAAAATGTGGGAAAATCCTCCTAATATACCTTTCACTTTTAAAACTGCGGTACCAGGCATGTTTATCATATATTTAAACACACGTTGAATGACCCAACAGAAAGAACCATGTCAAAGTAAACTCTTGTGAACCAATCTCACCACAGCATCATCTTAGTATGAATCATGTTACTCGTAAGAAAGAGCCCGTTGGTTAACGCTATGTCTCTATGGGCTGGGTGCTGATTGGCTGAGTAAGGATGGTCCTCTCGTTTTCACTTTTCTGTCTGAAAAAGCTGATCGAGAGATGAGACTGAAGTCAAAATACTTGCATGTGACACTACAGATGGAACCACTGTTTTGTCAGCAAGGAACTAGTTAGATGAATTGGATTACATAGTTATATTTTGTGATTTGGATGTTGAGTAGCCCAGCTTTAACTCATATTAAAGTAGCACATGCAGATTGGGATGGGGAGGACTGATGTCAAAGTAGTTACCCAGTACAATAGAAGCATCTTTGAGGACGTACGTTTAACTGACAAACTACAACACTATTTTCAGCCCCAAGGATTGTGCCCACATAATAAATGATGTGATCCTTGCTGCTTTAAGAATAATTTGCTGCCGGAGCTGCTGTTCCGCTGCTTTCTTGACCCCGACCTTGCACCAGTTAATAGAGTGCACTTAGATCATTCCTGGTTTTATCCACCTAAACAACTCCACATTGTCCAGTTGGGAAATGAGGACGTTAAGAAGTTATGCAGAAAGAAGAAATCTTGTGAAGTTTTAACATTACAAGCATGAGTCAACAGTTTTGTAGAATTGAATTGATTCCAGTTGTGTGAAATCAACCTAGTTTTAAGTGTGTATTTTTTCTGCCATAGGTTTGAATCATGTGATGTCTCTTAAAGTGTCTCCTGAGCATAGTGGCTCTGAGCATGAAAAGCTTTCCAGATGACAGCAGCAGCAACAGCAGTAGTTAGATTTAGCTGCAAGATTGCCCTGGGTGCTTTAAGATAAGGACTCAAAGCAGTCAGAGTAGTCGCATCTTGTCACTTTTTTATAATTCTACTTTGCTTTGTGAGACTTTTGGGCACATCCAATTGACAACACTTCAAAAACAAGTTGACGGATGTCCTCTATAGCTTTAAAGGATTGTTGTTTTTTTAGCCTTAGCCTCAGTGAACTCAAACTGATTTGATAAATAAGGTTACAAAGCAGAAAACCTTATTTCTATTTCCATACTATTTCCTAATATATTAGCTTGTGACCAATTAACTATGGATACATAACAAGTGCACTTTGAGCATGACCCATAATGCATTATTGTAATGTAATGGTTGGTCATTTAAATAGCAAAAACATCAACTACCTTCAGTTCACCCTCCGCAGACGGTTTTCCTCTAAGGCCAGAGAGCTGAAGGTTCTGCACTCTCTTTGCTGTACCTAATATTGCACATTTCGAGACCGAGACTTCCAAGGTTGTTCCTGGAATCTGCTGCAACCACTTCCCCAGCTTTTATATAGTATACAATAAAGTCATTGTGATTAGTATCGGCAGTGGTAGGAATCAGCCGATTCCTGATTGGTGCACCTCTAATTGCAATGAATAATTTATCTACGCTACTACTCAGCACTGTTTATCCCTATGGACCAATGTGTTTTCTATTGTAGCATTTCTTGTGTTCTAATTGTTTGAGTCTGAAATCTGTTGACAAATTAGCAATTTTGGGAATTAGAAAAAAAATACCTAGAATTGAATACCAGGTAATGTGGGTGAAGTGTATCGCTGTTTGTGTATTAAAATCATATTTCACAGAACTTCCATGTACTTTAAGATAGATAGGTACTTTATTGATCCCTGTAGGAGAAATTCAGGTGTCCATCAGCAGCAGAAATGCTTCCATCTATACAAACAAAAAAATAGAGGATTCTAAAAATAGCCAACAATATTATTAAACTGCAACAGTACTTTAGGTCACAGCAGCAGAGATGGTGTAGCTGCTGGGGGGAGCAGGACGGGTCAAAACAGCAGAGGTGGTGTAGCCGCGTGGTTCTTACCATTTTCTCTGCTCTGGTCCTAAGTGAGATGTTGAATTAGGTCTGGGCGATATGGCAAAAAAGTAAAATCTCGATTTTATGTCCTGCTTTGGAGGATTTCGATTTTTAATCGATTTTTATTAAAGTCACCGAAGACTGACTTTGCCCTTAAAAATATGTTTTTGATCTTTCCGCTCAATATTCAAGTTTCAAAACTATTTCTAATTTGTTTCCCTCAATACGTATTATAAAAGTCTTGTACAGACTGTGCTGATATTGCAAATATGATTAATGTGCTGCTGGAACTCTCACAATATCCTTCATTTGATTTCACAATTTTAACACTTTTCACAAATTCAATTTTTTTCAAAAGCCGATTAATTGCCAAAATTTGATTTATTGCCCAGCCCTATGTTGAATGCTTTAAATTGATTACTAAAATAGTTTATTTAAATGTAATTGTTAAGTGTATATGTTACAAGACCTTTAAGTGTTATAGACAAAGATTAATAGATAGATGGATAGATAAGATAAGATAAGATGTGCTTTATTTATCTCACATAAGAGATTGTCACATTTGGCATGGATAGGACACTCAGATTGTGCAAAAGGAGGAAATGTGCAAACATGTTAAATGCAGGATATATATGTACAATAAAAGTGACAATAATTATGTACAACAAAAGTGACAAGTGTCAATTGGAAACAGTGTCAATAGTAGTGCAGGTTTTCACACAGTGATCATTTAAAGTGACTTGTTTTACAGTCTGACAGCGGTGGGGATAAAGGCCCTGCGGTAGCGCTCCTTCCTACACTGAGGGTGCCTCAGTCTTCCACTGAAGGGGCTCCTCAGCTCCTCTACAGTCCTGTGCAGTGGGTGGGAGGTATTGTTCATGATGGAGGTGGCTTTGGCTAGCCCCCTCCTGTCCCTCACCTCCTCCACAGAGTCCAGGGAGCAGCCCAGAGTGGAGCTGGCCCTCCTGACCAGCTTGTTCAGTCTGTTTCTGTCCCGCTCTGTGCTGCCCGGGGCCCAACACACAGCAGCGTAGTAAATGGCAGAAGCTACCACAGAGTCATAAAAAGTCCTGAGCAGAGGCCTGCTCACTCCGAAGGACCTCAGCCTCCTCAGAAGGAAGAGGCGACTTTGGCCCTTCTTGTGCAGGGCGTTTGTATTATGGGACCAGTCCAGTTTATTGTTAATGTGAACACCCAGGTACTTGAAGCTGTCCACCAGCTCAATTTCCTCCCCCTGGATGTTCAGCAGCGTGTGGGAAAGTGGTTTTCTCCTGAAGTCGATGATCATCTCCTTGGTCTTACTGGTGTTCAAGCACAAGTGGTTGCGCTCACACCAGTTGACAAAGTCCTTGATAACCGACCAATTTTCCAGTTCGTTCCCCTCAGACACACAGCCCACGATGGAGGAGTCGTCGGAGAACTTCTGCAGGTGACAGCTGTGTGTGTCATGTGTGAAGTCTGAGGTGTAGATGGTGAAGAGAAACGGTGAGAGGACAGTGCCCTGAGGGGCCCCAGTGCTGCAGACGACCACCTCAGACTCACAGCTGCGCAGCCGCACGTACTGTGGTCGGTCTGAGAGGTAGTTGATGGTCCATGCAGTGAGGCTACTGTCCACTCCCGCGTCCTCCATCTTCCCCCGCAGCAGTGCCGGCCTGATGGTATTGAAAGCACTGGAGAAGTCGAAAAACATGACCCTCACAGCGCTCCCGGCGGGCTCCAGGTGGGAGAGCGTCCGCTGCAGGAAGTAGATGACGGCGTCCTCTACTCCGATGTTGGGTCTGTAGGCGAACTGCAGCGGGTCCAGGGTGGGGCTGACCACGGAGCGGAGATGGGTGAGGATGAGCCGCTCCATGGTCTTCATCAGGTGGGAGGTCAGTGCGACTGGTCTGTAGTGAGCCGGTTCCTTGGCGTGTGCTGTTTTTGGAACCGGGATCACACAGGAGGTCTTCCACAGGACACGGACCTTCTCCAGGCTGAGGCTCAGGTTGTACATGTAGCTGAGGACCCCACTTTATTGATTCCCCTTTGGAGAAATTCAGCTGTCCAGCAGCAGAAGACTCCTTTTTGTAGTTGTTCAGTCAGGTTTGTTGTACACGTACAGTCTGACAGCCGAAGGAGCAAAGGATCTCTTGAGACGTTCCGTTCGGCAGCGTAGTGATGGGAGCCTGTTGCTTCGATGACTCCTTTTGAGCGACGGTATTAATATGCTTTAATACCGGCTGAAATCGTTGAAAATGTCCTTGAGTTTTAGGTTTTTTCGAGTTTTAGATTCCTCAGTGTGCCACTAGCCCCTGACTTTATCATCACACACTGTGTATTTGTACCTTTCGTCTGTACTTTTCCACTATCTGCAGATGTCCTCAGTGAAGAATCTGCCTCTAGTGTTGTAAGCGATTTTATAATAAGTTGCAATACAACATAATGGGATGGCGACTGGAGCCAGATCACTATGTCCCAAAAAAGCAATTACAGGAGTTTACTCAATCTGACAAACTAAGATGATGAAACTGAACAGCAACCATGTCCTGCTGCTTTCTACTTGATTTGTGATCTTTGGGTTTGGCTGCTTTATTTTTTGTTGTTGATTTTTGTTGTTGTCCTTTTGAAGATACTGCTGCATGTCATTTTGTATATTGGTTTTACTTTGAATTATAATGACATATTGCTATAAGGAAAATTCATATTTATGTTAAACCAAATTGTACAATCAATAAAAGGAGACATTTGATCAAAACAAAACAAATAAACAGGACATGAACAGTGATCCCATCAGAAATGTTTGTCCCGCATCTAGAAGGGCTTTTTTCCCCAGCCTATTCTGGCACATGGTTGATTGAATGTCACAAATATGGTCTACACATTTCTTTAGAAATGTTTTTTTATTTATTTTTTTATATATAATAGCAAACTCCCAACACCAATTCATGTTACTGATTGACTCCTTTCTCCAATTACAGATGCCTGTGTTTCAGTGGAAATGATGCATTTTACCATATTGCTCTGTATAGTTGTTTATGTGATTTCCCGTTTTCATTGAACTGCCCTGAATGACACATGCTGAAAATTTTGATTCTACACAATATTTTATTTATCATTTATACTCTATTTTGTGGAAAAAGGGATCAAAACTTAAGGATGCTTGATATATATGTATAAATATTGATATTGGCTGATGAGTAAAGTGTCTGGAGGAGGAGGGGGGATTTGTTCGCTGGGTTGCAACTGACAAGTGAAAGTCCTCCGAGGGACAGGAAGTGAAGCTGCCCATTAAAGACCTTATGACGGGTTTAAAAAAAAAAAAATAGTGGATATCAAAATTGCATGACAATGTCAATCTTAAAGAAATATTCCGGCAAAAAAAATCCTATATTTTATAAAAAGAACGTGTTTTTCATGAATTTAAGTTGTCTATGCTCTAACCTGTGTGTGACGTCACAGCGGGTTACGCCCATGCATTGAAAACCATGGATCTATGCCACAGGACTGCCTTTTCTCTCTTCTCTCCACTGATGCCCAACACAATACTGCACTCTACAGGTGACAATTGCTCACTACACATAAATTGCCGTTTTCAATGTGAAAAACTGTCCGAGGTGGGAATTGAACCCAAGTATCTGGATTGTCAGTTCATCGACACAACCACTGGACTATCTCAGTGACAACGAAATGTCACATTCTAGTAGTTAACTTAGACTCGCTGTACACGGCCTTGTCATCTTGAATATCCGCGAAAAAAGAACGAATACCAAATTGTAAACAACTTACAGCAGTGTCTCCCAAAGTGGGGTCCGCGGCCCCCTTGTGGGCCGCGAGGGTACTGCAGGGGGGCCGCGGGAGGTCATAAAAAAAATAATATTATTATTTAATGTTAAATTTATGTTTTGTTTGTAATATTAAAATATTTGTGTTCATTATTTGACTTGAATAATCCACTGTAATCATTTTTGTATTACAATGTTTGTAGCAGAGGCTATTTCCCCAAAATAAAATAACCAGAAGAGCCTATTTTTAATGTTGTCTTCTTGGTTATTATTTTGGGGGGGCCACACAGACCCGACAGATTTTTAAGGGGGCCTCGGTGTTACTGAGTTTGGGAATGGCTGACTTACAGCATTGAAACGTACCCGTTCTGACGTCACCAAGGGCTGTGAAGTTTTTTCGTCTTCCTACACTTGCTATGGGGTTATTTCGATTTGGGGGGATCAGACAAAAAAAACAACAACTGATTTTGAAACCTTTAGTAGTTCTCTTCTAATATAAAATGGTATTAAAACTGTATTTCTAAATAAATCAAACCCGTCATAAGGTCTTTAAGTACATTGTAAATAGGGGTTTGACAATATATCGATTTTTCGATATCGCGATACCTTCTCCCGCGATTTGATTATCGATATGCATTTGCCAAGTATCGATATCAATTTAAATTGGTATCAATACTTTTTATATGGCTACATTACGCATCTCCATTCCATTTATCATGAAATAAAGTGTATTTTTTCTTTTATTTATGTCATAAATTGGCATATTGTATATTTCTGACCAATATATCGATAATCCTCATATCGAGATAAAATAGTTATCGTGATATCGTTATCGTGAGCTGTGTATCGTATCGTATCGTGAGGTACCCTTAGGTTCCCACCCCTAATTGTAAATATTCAATGATTCCGAGTCTTTTTCTGTGGCGTATACACTTTTGACAACTGCTCAAGTGGAGAACTTATGCAGTTTCTATTTTGCTATAATGTATTTCTCTAACTGTTGATTTTTTGGAAAATGCTTAAAAAGGAACGGAAGAAGTGCGTTAGCCTGTGTAGCATCTGAGGCCGCAAACACTGCTGACAGTCTTCACTTCGCTTGACTGACTTTTTTTCTGTGGTATGCGGTTGTAGTAACCAAGGCAACAGGGAGAAGGAATTGTTAAATACATTTTTAAATGCCAAAGGTTGTCTCCAACCAAGGTGTTCTAAAAAAGCTGTTAGCTTACTTTTGCGGAGCGTCCCCATGGAACTTAACTCTGAACTTGTTATTATCTACAGCTCAAAAAATCACTGAAATGACAATAAAAGGTCACATTTCTTGCCTCAAATGTTGTTAAAAGTAACATTTGTGCCCTATTTATTGAATTATGAATCAGAACTGTCATCTTGGACGTGGTTCTGTTGATCTCCGAGCAGGGCTCGAGACTAACATAGTCCCGTCGTCCCGGGGACGGGAAAAAAAATGCACGGGACAAGATGAAATTCTCCCCGGGACGGTCCCGGGACGGAAAGCCTTTAACCAATTTTTATTTGTAAAATAGGCAACATATTTATGTAAGCGAGTGCTAATGTTCCATATTAAAGAGAGAGAGCTCCCGCTCAGGGAATTCTGTTCTGCTCTTATTTGACGCGGAATCATGGGCAAACATTTTCCCGCTTCTCCGTTCTCTGCGCGGACCCAGTTTGACCACGTAGCAGGTGCATGCAGGCACCTGCACAGTTGGCACCCTGTCCATAGAGAAGGAGCGGTAAAGGTGCAATCCAGAATGCTGCGGTGGTTGTCGCTGCCAAAAGACAGGAACGTTGTCGCAGGCTCTTCGGAAGCGCAATCCAACCAGCCTCCACCAAACACTTTAAAGGTAAGATAATTTATCATTACAGCGAAGAGTTGACTGCTAACGCTAACACTGCAGTTTGATAGACAAGTTAGCTTTATAAAATACACATTGAATTAATGGGAAATATGCAAAACACATACATTTGAGGCCTTATAAGGAAACGTTATTTCAAATGAATGGGTAGTTGCTCAACTAATAGAAATATTCAACTGTCTTCTTATTGCATTTGTTACCCCAACGAATGCTAACACTAAATAATACGGACATTAGCTATATCTATTATGGCACAGATTTTGCTAATGTCCGTATTATTTAGCGTTAGCATAAAAAAACAGAAATCAACAGCGGGTCAGAGGCCTTTTGTGGCCTTGGTGCGCGCTGCCTGCGACCCACCTCGGCCCTGTTAATCCATAATTGATGAACAAATCATTACGTGACCTACTAGATCATCTGTCTGTCTAAGCCTCGTGTTTTAATACAACACATTCTAGCATTAATAATGTCCGTGCAGCTGAACGAGAGTGGCTTGAGCTAAAGACACTGGTGGACAGGCGTTACAGACACATGTCTTCAGAAGTATTGTGGCAGCGAGTACTGCAGGGTGCGGTTGGTCGAGAGGGGTAGTTTAAACACATGCAAGTCATTGCAGAAATCGCACTGGTCTTCCCCATGTCGTCGTCCTGCTGCGAGCGTGGCTTTTCTGCCATGAAACGGATTAAATCAGATTGGAGGTCATGCTTGACCAATGAAATGCTCAACTCACTGCTTCAGATTTCCATCCATGGCCCTCCTCCTGATAAGTACGATTCCGCAAAAGCCGTGACAGCATGGTGGAGGGGCAGTTACAGGGCACGAAGGCCCACATTTGCAGATGATGATCATAAGTAGAAAGAAATGTTTTGCTTTTTTGTAGCTTTAATCAGCTTCTTCCACTAGTTATACGCAGTCTTTGTGCCGGTTGGGCAGTTCTATTTTTTTGTATGAAATGTTGATGTTTTTACATTAAAGGGACTATACAGAGTGGAAAGTCATGCACAAGCTTAATGTAGAAGATTTGACCTGAGGTGGCAGTCGTGAGTATAAAATGGCCGACTTGCATCTAGTTCCTTTAACATTAACAAGTGTTTTACATTATTTAGTTGATGATGTGAGTCTGTGCGAATTGAATCTGTTTCTGTAGTTTTGGCCTCTGATTTAAGTGGGTCTGCCTGCACAATTTGTATTTATTGTTTAAGAATGTTTTACCAATAAATTGCATTATTGTGAAATTAGTCATTTATTTACACATTATATTGTGTAAAACAATGATAAAAATACTTTTATAATAAATGTATAATTAAAAAAATGTATTAGAAAATACATATTAAATTCGGAACGGTTCACATCCATTTCGGGACGATGCCAAATGGTTTTCGGGACGGTGTCGGGACGGTCATGAAAAAAGTTAGTCTGGAGCCCTGTCTCCGAGTGATCTCATTGGGCGAATGAGTCCAATTCTTTCAACATTCTAACAGTAGGACAAAATCATCATGTTGCTATGAATACTGGCATGCTTGATAAGTGGTAAAAGTTGGTTAGCCCTGTAACCTTGGTATTTGGAAATAAAATGCATTGTAAAAAAAGAGGATGAATTTCAATATGTGCAAACTTTTATCCTTTCAGAATTTAAAAAATATAACTCATATCGAAATCGGCAAATATCGGCCATAACATCGGTTATCATAATCGGCCAAAATGTTCATATTATAAATCCCTAATCGAAAGCTAGCTTTTTTTGTCAAATGACACCTTTTGTCTTTTGTGTCTTCTGCATGTATGCAGGTAAGTAAGTCTAGTGTCTGAAAAGTTTTATTCTTGACAGCATCATTTAAATATAAGTAAGGATTAAAACATACAAACTTGTATTAATACAAACTACAAACATACAAACTTGTGTATTAATAGAAATCTGATGGATTAAAAAAAAATTACTATAAAGGATCCCCAAAATCCAACCTTTTGAAAACTGAACTGGATATGACCCTCACTGACAATGGCAAATACGTGGTATGCTTTTAGGAAGAATATTCTGAATTTTGGCAATGTTGTAAATTTTAAAAGTTACATTTCTTTTAGTAACTTTTCTTTTCTTTAAAAAAAATGTGGGTGGGTTGTGTTTTTCTTCCTTTATCGGGTGATTATAGCTATACTTTTGAAAAGGTCAACTAACAAACCTAAGAAATAAAATATCCGCCTCATAAACGCTGTCCTTTTAGTAATAAAACTGACCAATTAAGGCACTGGACTGAATCTTGTGATTTGTTTTGCTTCGCTGATCTCTGTACACTCCATAAATCCTGGTTATTTCCCACTGTCTGTTTTTGAATGGGCCCCGCTCCTCCTACTATCTGCTGTGCTGCTCAGCAAGCTGCCCGGAGAGGAAAAGCTAATGCTCATTAAATAATCATCATGACTGCAATGAGCTGAGGCAGTGTTGTTGGGCTGTTGGTATCACAAACTAAACAGTCTGAACAGAACTTTTAAGAAGAATCAACCTGCCAACATGCAAGTAATGGTTGCAGCTATCAACTTTTTTTTAGTAATTCACAATTTATTAAATCCTCACAAATAATGTATACAGAAATAATGGGGCTTTACTCAAACTCTTACATTTTGATTTTTAAACTTCTGTTTATTGCAAATAACCCATTAGTGTTTAAGTGCTATTCCCAACAATTAAATAACAAAACAGAAAACACAGTGCAATGATTACTGCTTCTTCATTATTACCTTCTTTTTTGAGCAGTCTTTGGACATTTCAGAATTGTTGCCAAAACAATTTTTCTTCTTGCTCACCCCGCTGTGTCTGGTGTAACGGATGAAACAGCTCATGCAAAAATTAGCTTTTAAAGTTCCGGCTGCGGTAAAAGTCGATGTTTTGTTATAAAACTAATCACTGAGGCAGAATGAATGTAAATGCATTTTAATAATCGCTTGATTTACTTGAGGAATCATTTCAGTCCTAGCAAGAAAATCACAATCTAATCCATCCATCCATCCATCCATTCTCTACCCCTTAGTCCATTTCTGGGTAAGGGGGGTGGCAGTCAGAGCTGCACCCAGTACACCTAGCACCAGCCCCTCACTGATCCTCCTGCAGGTGTTGAGTCCACAGGAGCTGAGATCTTTCAGCGGGGGCTTCAGGCAAAGTGGGGTTAAGTGTCTTGCCCAAGGTCACAATCTAATCAAAATTGCTAATTGACTAGCCACAATAAGTACATCAGAAATTTCTGCACCATTATTGGGTGTTATTTGCAAACAATAGAACACTCTTTTTATTTGCAGAAGTCGTCTTGTAGAATGGTGAATGAATGGTGGATGGTAGCAAACATTCTTCCCATTTTTCTTTAGTTGAACTCACCTGTTGTTTGAAGATAATAGATCATTGTCAGTAATGGTAAGGTCATCATATGCAGTTTGCAAAGTACTTATGCCTCACCTTTCTCTTCAACCCTCTTTTCTCTAATCCACCTGCTGCCATTTCCATTTATGTCCCACCTCCTCCATATCCTGCTGTAACTGCCTCTGATCTCAACCATGTGTTAAAACCGAAGCCAAACAAGGAAAAAAGAGCAGCTTCTTTTCTTTCCTGTGGACTGTGAAATTAGATTTGTACCTAAAACAGGGGGCACAGTTTGCAGATGATGATTTAATGATTTAGTAATTTAGGAGCTTGTTTGGCATTGTGCAAAAATGAAAAGGAAGAAAAGATGTGTTTTTGTTTTTCAAAAATCATCTTCTCGATTACACCATATAGTTTTTCCACGACGGATAGATAGGTCCTCGATAAAAGCTATTATTGTTTCCATCTACTTCACCCCAGGCTGCACTGACCCTAGCCCACTTGTGTACATGACCCTGTTGGTCTCAAAAAGGCTTTCTGATTGTGAATCTCAACTAGATGCCCTCAATAACCCCCATCTCCTGATACAAGTTGAGGTAAAAATGGTTGGGGTTATGGTAGAGGCGCCGCTCAGCTAGCATCATAGACTGTAAACATGCTTGAAGGAAACAAACTTATCGAAAAAACGTCAAGTGTAGTTGATAGAAGGTGGTGAAAGAATGTTTTGTCGCCATCGAACAACGTGGCTTTATACCAGAGACTGTAAACTTCATACGCAGCTAATAACTATAAATGAAACTTAAGGTTACTTTACGTAACTCCGTCTCTTTGATAACAGAGTGAGGTGTTTCACCCAGGGACGTGCGGTGAGGTTTGTGATTGGGGAGGCACTGACTTTAAAAGTCAGATTTACAATCATTATTCAAATAAAATAGCATTTAATCACCAATGCAATGACATCCACAAACTTTATATACTGTAAAGATAAGAGAACCAGCTTCTTTTAATAATCTCACAACAAATCTAGCTGCTGACTCTGCTCCGCATCAAACAACATCTTTAAGAAGCGCAGGTGCGAGAGACGCGAGGAGAGAGAGACGCGAGGAGAGAGAGACGCGAGGAGAGAGAGAGACGGAGACGCGAGGAGCAGAGAGAGAGGGAGACGCGAGGAGAGAGAGACGCGAGGAGAGAGGAGCAGAGAGAGACAGAGAGGAGCAGAGAGACGGAGACGCGAGGAGCAGAGAGAGACGGAGACGCGAGGAGAGAGAGACGCGAGGAGCAGAGAGAGACAGAGAGGAGCAGAGAGACGGAGACGCGAGGAGAGAGAGACGCGAGGAGAGAGAGACGCGAGGAACATAAACAATAATTTAAACAAGTTGCAGAACTCTTGAGCAGTGTTTGAATCAGTGTTTTTCGGAAAAGCACTACTTTGCCGGTATCTGTCAATGTTCAACATAAAACACAGATTAACAAACTCCTCCCCCGCAGCCGGACTAACCTCGTAAGTCCAGTGGTGGTCTCCCAGTCTATATTAATTCTTTCTTTGTTTGAAAGTCCAATTGAGAAAAAAAATCTTCATTCAAATCATCCATTTTCCAGCAAAAGAAATAGCATTTTGGGCTGATTGTTTGTTAGCAACTCTGGTATGAACTTTATGCTCACTATCACCCCTAGCGGTGAGGCACAGATACCGCCTGCCTCACGCCAAGCTTTTTCCTTGTGTGTTCATCTACGATCAAAAGACTTAAACTAAATATAAATTGTACACACATACGTGCAATACACTACTAAACACTAAGAGGAGTTTAAAAAATGTTTTTAAAGCAGGATATTTGAAACAAACGGTGATATATC
Organism: Knipowitschia caucasica; assembly: GCA_964034765.1. Taxonomy (NCBI): domain Eukaryota; kingdom Metazoa; phylum Chordata; class Actinopteri; order Gobiiformes; family Gobiidae; genus Knipowitschia; species Knipowitschia caucasica. Next base: position 8,926,985 of record OZ035829.1, on the reverse strand, counting down.
AACTGCACGAGCTGAGTGCACTCAGACACACACACACACACTGTGAGGGAGCAGTCTGGGGTGAGGCACGCAGGAGCGCTGCCTCACCTCGTCTCTTTGAATAGGAATAACGGGATTTCGGCGATTTTGACTTCAGAAATGATCAAAACTGATGGGAACCGTGCCGAATATACATTAAAAGCATAGGACAGTGGATATAAATTATATATTTAAACTAAAATAATTATTAGTTTCCAATAATGGCAGGTGAGGCTCTGCCTCCCCTGCCTCCCCTGACTGCACGTCCCTGGTTTCACCACAGATAAGAGTCGAGGCATTAATTTGCGATACAACTCCCGCGACTGTACACTACGGAGAGAGCCGCTGAATTGGAACAAGTTACTTGCTATTAATGTAATCAGGGTCTTTTTTATCTTAATGTTGCTGAAGTATACTATATGCACATTGAGTTGAGTTGTTTTAAGATAAGATAAGAATTCCTTTATTCGTCCCACAGTGGGGAAATGTATTTTTGAATGAAGAAAAGGCGATTTGCATAATTTCTTCAAAAACAGGAAATTAAAACAAATGTGACTGAAGCCCTTTGTTCCTACTTGAACAAACTCCCTCTTTAAAGGAATAGTTCACCGTTTTTACATACTGACATATGTTCTTACCTTACCTTAGACTAGTTAATACGTATCTGTCTGGTCTTAGTCCGTGCGCTCTGTCATGCAAACGGAGCAAAAACGGGAGCACAAATGCAGCCTCCTCTGTATATTTTGTAGCACCAAAAGGTAGCTCCCGCTAGAAGCTACCAAACTCTTCCAAGTGTTCCCTATTAAATGTATATAGTTACGTGACGTGTTACACTGCAAAGTATAGTAACACAGAAATGTAACTGTCGATTTTCTCAGCGGATAAAACGGGTACTATATTGTGAGGCGTAGTAATCTGAGGAGCGCTACGTCCGCGCACTAACTTCTCTCCGGAGACTTCTCTCTCGCTCACTTCCGTCAATAGAAGCAGCGTGACTTGTAGTACGGAGAGAAGTTAGTGCGCGGACGTAGCGCTCCTCAGATTACTACGCCTCACAATATAGTACCCGTTTTATCCGCTGAGAAAATCGACTGTTACATTTCTGTGTTACTATACTTTGCAGTGTAACACGTCACGTAACTATATACATTTAATAGGGAACACTTGGAAGAGTTTGGTAGCTTCTAGCGGGAGCTACCTTTTGGTGCTACAAAATATACAGAGGAGGCTGCATTTGTGCTCCCGTTTTTGCTCCGTTTGCATGACAGAGCACACGGACTAAGACCAGACAGGTATGTATTAACTAGTCTAAGGTAAGGTAAGAACATATGTCAGTATGTAAAAACGGTGAACTATTCCTTTAAGGTTCAATAAAAAAGAAAATACTTTGGAAATTGCCCTGTTTTTATTTGCAGTAGTTTTTGGAATGTCATTTATCCTTTAAAATGATTGATACATATTTTATCGAGATATGGAGAAAAAAATATATCGAGATTTTTTTTCTTTATATTGCTCAGCCCTAGGTCATAGCGGTCGAGAAGTCATGACCTGAGTGTTGAAGTGGTCAGCTTCAAACAAGCTTTGTAGCGATTTAAAGCAAACATGTTCTTAGCTAGCACTTATGACCATGCTTTTTATATCTCATTGTCTTTGTAATTCAGATTTGTCATCAAACCCACACGCAAAATAATCATATTTTTTATGATTGAAATCCTTAATGTAAAGTACTCGTTACAAATGTTTTATACCACAGATCGTTAATGAGAAAATATTCTAGCATCAATTGTGTCACTATCACAGAAAACTTTTAAGTCCTTTTTAGAAACGTTTGTTGGCTGGGTTTCTAACATCATACAGCTGTTATCATCTGATGCCGGGTGCAATTAGCCTCTATAATGGCTACACTTCAAGATTCAGAAGCTTAGAATATTACTCAACATAAAGCACTTTTGTTGACTCTGTTTTAACATGCTCTACTACTAAAGTTGGATTTGATCTTTAGTGTTTGCCCATCTCTGCTTCTGCCGGTTCCCCGCTCATTCTGAATGATCCTCAGACAGTTGCAGAAGGTCACTGGTGTTGGGCTGTGTGGTCTGTTAAAGGTCGACTTGTTTGGACATTTGCCAGATTTGCTGTACCTCTGGAGTTCAAATGTAGGACAAAGAGTCACAGGAGGGAGAGCATTATGTCTCTGGATATGTATTTATCCATCCTCCCTCCCACGGTTTACCGCTTCATGGATTGTTGAAGATTTGTAAAGGGCGTGTAGTGGTGGCGGTGGTTTGAGTAGAAGAGCAATGTTACTCCCCAGTCCACCTCCCACAGTCGGAAGAGCATTAATGTCTACATGGTGTATTTCATGGTGTATTGCAGTGTTTTTCAACCACTGTGCCGCGGCACACTAGTGTGCCGTATGATATTGTCTGGTGTGCCGTGAGAAATTCGTCTACTTTGTCTAAAAATAGCTGCATTCGCTGTTGACGAGCGGTGACTTGTTTTGAACTGTGAGTAACCATGTAATACTTTTTCAAATCAGTAGATGGCAGCAGATAGCTAAGTACTTTGAAACTGAAAAATTGGATGCGACCACTGGCTACAGGTCAGCATTGTGGCGAGAAAGGTAAAATTGGATGCGACCAACAAATGTGTGAGGGAGCGAGACAAAAGCTTTGTGGCGAGTGAGAAGTGAAAGTGATAGAGACGTTTTTGAAAATGAATTATGCCGTTTCTGAACAGGATTAACATCCTCCGCTCTGCCCCGGGGCAGCTGTGGCCGCGTTGTAGTGGTTTAACTATGAAATGTACGATTTTTGTACAACAGCTCTCGCGAACGCACTTCTGAACTGGGTACCGAGCGCAGACCGTAGTCGAGTGGACAGAACCACAGACATGCGGACCGGACAGAACCATGGACTTGCGTTCAGGACCTCCCGTGTCCCTCATCCAAAACTCCTGAATTTAAAGCTCGGATACCAAAATGTTACCCATGCACTAACAATGCATGTTCTTTGTGTGAGTTATTATTTGACTATTTGGGCAGAGAGTGGATTTTCTTAGTTTTTTTCCACACAGTTAGTGCCACTTTATTCCCAAACTCTTGTTAATTGTATCGAGAAATATTAAATAAAGCTTAATTTCAAGGCCTGGACTTAAGCATTTTGATGAGAATAACTGTATATTGTGAATATAGGCTACAGAGTATACTGTATACGTTATAAGATAAGATATACTTTATATATCACACAGAGTATGTACAGTATATATTTTTTTACATTAGTACTGTATACATTTTTACATTTTCTCCTGGAGGTGTGCCGCAAGATTTTTTCAGTGAAAAAAGTGTGCCTTGGCTCAAAAAAGGTTGAAAAACACTGGTGTATTGAAATACACCATAAATAAAAAAATATAAAAAGTTGAAATAAACTTAACAATAACTGCTTTCCACAAGAAAGTGCTATTCATTTGGGCTGTTTTGTTTCTTAACTTTCTTCCCCCTTGAGTTTTCAAATTCAGAAAACTTTATTGATCCCAAAGGGCAATTTATTTTTATGATGGAGTTGTTTTTTCAAAAGTGTATTTGTTGCAAAGGTTGCAGTTGCATTGGAAACTGAGCAGTGGCATTACATTTCAAGTGTTAAAGTAGTTTTACCGTTTTGGCCCTGATTTTGTTAGACGCTAACACAGGCTCAATGTATTCAGAACAGCCCTCTTTACTTTCATGGCCAGACTTTAGCTGTCTGTGTTCCAATGAAGTTGGAAAGAACTCTGCGCTAAAACACAACATCACTTTTCAGCTTTAGCACTTTATAACGAGTGTCTGTAGGTGTGGAAAGACTTTTTGTTTTATTCAGAATCTCACATATGCATACTAAATGGTGAAAAACATGTTTTTTCACAGCTGTAGAATTCTGATCTGATATGGATGGTTTTAGTCTCTAATTGATTAAGGTAGTTTGATTGTGCTTCTATTTTTAAAGATGAAAATGGGAAAGTAAACAAATGGTTGTGTGGTAGATACTGCATGTCAGTGATGGCTACTAATTAGTGTTAATTATTCAATACCCAACATGAGGTGTAATGAGGAATCGAATAATGCCTCATTAAATCTCTCAATGGCGGAAACTAATTGTAATTTCAGCAGTAGATTGATGGTTCTAGATTCATTTATTTTCAATTGTTTAGTTTGAAACACAGGGTTTTTGCTGAATTTGACTGTGGTGCACCTTGACGTCATCCTTATTATCCTCATTATAGCTTTGTTTCTTCTGTTCACACATAGATTTGTCTCTGGTTTAGTTTATAATTATCTTTGCTGTAATTCATTGATGAATTGTTGTGGCCTGATCTAACTATGCCTTTTGATCAGCAACAATCTGCACACAGTCAAAGGAAAAAGACTTGAAGCGATCCCTCTCCTCCACCTCTTTAGAGGAAACCGAGACATATGCTGAGGATCCTAATCATAGCTGTGCTTGTTTCTATGAGGGGCCACCAGTGTGAAGAAATACACAGAAGACAAGACTAACTGATTTGAAAGAGCACACCTTGCTTGTACAATAGCCGCTGTATATTTGCTGCTCCCTCTCTTTATAAAAAAAACTAGGCAGGTATAAAAAACTTGAGGACTTTGAGATGAAGGTGAAGGGAGAGAATAGAGGTTTGTTTCTCCCGTGGGTTGGTTGAATGCTCCAATCTTCCAGTAGGACAGAATAGCTGGCTGTGTGATGTTACCTGCCCGTGGGGTTTGGAGATGCTTGTGCTATTACTATCTGTCAATATTGATGCAGCTGGAGTTGTCACCCGCGTCACAAAGCAACATTTTCTCTTTGGGGTGAATAGAAAGAAGAGTGGCAATAATGTGATTTTTGTTTCAGGCATGTTTTATCTTGCTATGAATTGACTTGCTATGTTGAATATGGTTCAGAGAGTATAAACAATCATTTATTTTGATTGGAAAACATGATTAGCTTTATTACTTTAGCTTGATGTTTGTTCTTTGTGAATTTATAGAAATGTCTGACCTTTTTTAAGATCTATTCCCAGCTCTAAATTTCGCAAATTCTTGTCAACACAACATTATGAATGCAATTTGACAGAATTCTTTAAAACCGTCTTGTTTTTGTTTTAGGTTCAACTACAGATCGACTCACCACCTCACCACTAATGGGTTCTACGAGTTCCTGAACTGGTTTGATGAGAGAGCGTGGTATCCTCTGGGCAGGATTGTTGGAGGCACAGTAAGTCTTTCAATCTATACCATCATAATTAGATCTATTAACACAATATGAGATTATAAAACGTATGCCTGGACTCCCGAACATAAACTGTATATCCATTCTACAGTGTATGCTTAGGTGCCATATGACATGTTTCGTACAAATATTTTTGGGACACAAATGTATAATAGTTCTGTAATTCCCATACATGACTGTAATTTACAAACTCTGACTGAGGTAAATAAAGAATAAAAAGTCTAGCTTAACCAAAACCAGGCAAATTTATTTGTATAGCGCAGTTCATGCAAAAGGAAACTAATTAAATTACTTATGTTTCCTTTTATTTTGACTGTTTCTGCTGCAGGACAGTGCCATTAATCTGACACTTGTGTTTTCAACTATTATTCAAACCTCCACTGTACGCACATTACAGAATCACTTATTCCAAAAACTCATACAGTTGCATTTTAAATTTTTTAATGCAGCGTAAAAAGCCCAGCATCAACAGCACAAGGACAAAGACGTGAGAATCAAACACAGAAACATGGCAAAAGCAGCTCTCATCCTAATTTACTCATCCTCCGGAGAATTATGTTTATCTTATGGCCAACCACATTTATAATCCTGAGCATCTGATTCAAATTATTGCCTTCAGTCCCACGTTAAATTTTTGAATCAATGAGGCCTTAACAAATGAGGCCTTGTCTGTTATGGGCGACAGTAGGTCGTGGGTTCGAGCCCACCACAAGACTTTCTCCACCAACTCTCACTGATGTCTGCTGTTGTCGTGTCCTTTGGCAAGACACTTCACCCCCATTGCCTAGAATGAGTGGTGTGTTTGTGAATGGTTGGTGGTGGTCAGAGGGTCTGATGGCACATACTGGTTGCCTCGCTTCTGTCAGTGTGCCCCAGGGCAGCTGTGGCTACAATAGTAGTTTATCACCACCGTGTATGGAATGAATGATTAATGACATGTAAAGCGTCTTTGAGTGTCCAAAAAAGTGCATAATAAAACTGTTTTAATTTAGTGTTGAGAATAGTTCAATTCGTCCAATTATATTTTTTCAGTGCTGTTTCAAAAGTATATAAAATGTTGGCATATATGAAAAGTACAATATCAAAGACTATTGTACTTTCACAACATTGTAATTTATTTTCTGCTGCCCATCTTTGTACCATGTTCGTAAATTGACCATTCAGTGCAATAATAATTACTATATTTGGCTCCCACGGCTGAGAAAGCTGCAGACCACAGCATTTTCATTTGTTCACTCTCGTCTGTACAAGTTCTCACTTTCCCTGTCATTTCTACATGTAAGTAAGGACTGAACAATTTATCATTTGCAGGTTAAGTCTGCAGATTTTTAAGTCTCATGAGACATTGGTAATTAACAGATTTCACTGCTGCAAAGCGGAATCCCCCAAAAATCTGCTTCAGAAAGGCTTCCAAATTTCCCAAATCTGTGGCTTCCTAATTATAACTAAGATGAATTATGTGAGACTTTAGTTTTTTCAAGTTCCTCAATAGATGTTCAAAAGCATGTCAATATTGTTATAGAATTTGCACTTACTCTCTTAATTAAAATGTTTTTTTTTCCCCCTTTTCTCCAGGTTTACCCAGGGTTGATGGTGACAGCGGGACTCATACACTATGTCCTAAATCTCCTTCATATTACAGTCCATATACGGGACGTTTGTGTATTTTTGGCCCCAGTTTTCAGTGGGCTTACGTCCATCTCCACCTTCCTGCTGACCCGGGAGCTGTGGAATCAGGGGGCGGGGCTCCTGGCAGCCTGCTTCATTGCCATCGTCCCAGGGTACATCTCCAGATCCGTCGCTGGGTCTTTTGATAATGAAGGAATTGCCATCTTTGCACTGCAATTCACCTACTATCTGTGGGTAAGTTGTGTCAACAATCCAGTCACACACCATCGCCACGTTCTATAAGATAAGGCTGCAGTGTGTGTCCTCGCCTTGAATTATGTTTAGTTTTAATATGCACAATGATTCTAGCTTGGTTTTAGCTTGTTTTTTACTTGTTTACTTGATGTGCGGTAATATATTGTATTCAAACGTTGAGTTTATGCCACAAACACTGCAGTTATTGATTTAATAATATATATATATATTTTGCATAGGCTTCTCTTTTATCAAAATTTTAATAATAAATGTATATAATTGATTTTACTTTTACCGAGACAAAATGATCCAGGTAAAAGTACAAACAATGTAATTTGTCCCTATTTGTAATTTGAATAATTACAGTCTGTAAATCAGTGGACAGTACTGCCATCTTTACTTTATTGGTCCAGTTCTGTTTCAATCCAACCATAATTGGAGTCCTTTTGTTCAGAGAATAAAAATCATATTTTGTTCAGAAAAATTATCACAAATGCAAAAGATGAGCTGTGGAAAAAAAACTTCCATAAATAAAATACTGAATTCATTTCCCTTTTAAAATAAACTTGTTTTGTTTTAAAGTAATTTTATAATTATTTATTTCCAGCAGTCCCTAAGAGCATGGAGAACGGTTACTGTCCATTAGGCGTTAATCACATTGAGTTACAAACCAAAGCGACTTTGTGCAACCTTTTATAAGGACTCCATTCAAGACTAATGTAACATGCAACAATACCACCCCTCTCCAGTGATTTTCCAGTGACCTGGAATACTTCAGCGCTAATTTATAGGATACTGTACGTGGGCTGGCAACAGGCGACTAATGTGTTTGACCTCTCTTTAACTTCCATGTCCACAGGTGAATTAAACATGGTGTTAAATACTATTAAAGGACTGTAGAAAGTGAGAAACGATTGATACTTCATTCTGCGCTTTTTATAGCTTGTATAGATATTTTTCAGCACATTTTAATGCTTTGTGTTTTTGCATGTGTAGGAAATAGGTTAATGTTATTCACAGATAGTTCATGTTTCTAGTATACGGCAGAGATTTAAGTACAAACAATTCCAATGATAAAGCTCTTGAATCCCAGGATATAAAAACATAACCTTTTTTTCTTGATAAAACCAAAAAGCAATATTCAGGAAGGAATTTGTAACTTTGTAACTAAGGAATTTGTAACCTCGCCCTTTATCTAAACTTCTTTCCCTCTGTTTAGGTAAAATCAGTGAAGACCGGCTCCATTTTCTGGGCCATTGGATGCTGCCTCTCCTATTTTTACATGGTATGTTTTTGATTTCAGTTTCCCTAAAACTGACACACTGCCCAACCAATCACAGCAAAAACACAATGGTCACATCAACTCCGCCAACAATCTACCACAAAAGTACAAGAGATCTATTGTACAAAGAGCCTATTGTCTTATTTCTAAAAAGTGAATGTATAATAGAAAAGATACTTTCTTTTTTTATTATGATGTTCTCCCCATGGCACATGAGAAAGTTCTTCATTTCTGACTGATTAGCAATACTAATAATTTAAGGTGGATGTTTTATGATACAAACCTAATAATTTGGACCTATTTTTACCCCCTTCACCTACTTACTGCTCCAGGATGAATCATTGTAAGCTGTGACGCCTCTTACTTGGCAGCTCCAACACTTGCAGACAATAGGCACAAAGCTTGCATCCTGAGAATAGTCTGTGAGGACGTCTTTGTGAGGCGTTTGGTTGGCCTTGTTATGACGCAATGTCCCGCAGTGCCTCTTAAATTGATGCACAACACATCACACAAGATTAGAGTGAGTTTAGATTGAGTGGGTTCAAGCAATTTATTGGATCCTGTAACTATAATGTACTGTACTAATGCAAGTCATATCTACATACAATCACACTTTGATTAACAAACAACTGCTAGATCTTCAAGAGCATCCATGATTTTCCTCCTTGTGCTTAGTGGGGAGCAAAGTGATAAGATTCCAAATTGTAAAGTGGTTTGTGCCCCTGGTCTGTGAAATGGATCAAAATATCTCTGTGCAATGTAAGTAAAACACTGAGATACACTTATTAAGATGATCAAAAGACCATAGCCTCATTGCCCCAAAATCTTGTGAAGTAGAAATACAAGGAGGAACCTTTCCCCAAGTTGTCTTTGTGCGGCTATATCTTGGCCAAAACACAACATTTCTGATTGAAAAAAGATTAAATTACGTAACATTAAAACTGTGGCAAAGACACACTTCACTGTCTAATTTCTAAACTTGCCGCCCACCTCCAATATTTTCAATTGAACATGCAAGATGGTCCTAAAGCCTGAGGTTTAAGTTCAAAGAAAATCGTGATCCATGAAGTTCTCTTCATAGAAAAATATTATACCATGCTCAGAAAATGTTATGACTCCCCTCTAGAATATGAATTGTTGAAAAGGTAGGTAAAAACCCAGAATGAGACAAAACTTCCTCTAAATCAGGGCAGAGAGGGAACAACATCAACATAAATCTTTGTGTTCTCCCCCAGCACCAAACTTAATAGCTGTTTGAATATTGCATCTCATAATAATTGTATGGCTCTCAGGTGGGCTTTGTGCTCCTGCCTACTGCCTCATTATGGAGCTTTGTGTGTTGAGAATAAGTGACAAAACGCAGGCTGCATCCAGCTCCGGCCCACAGGGACCAGCGGGAATTTTACAACGCTGATTATCTCCTCCACCGCGTAGACAGTTTTTTTTTTTTTTTAAATGGTTTTAGCCAGGATCAAAATCTCATGATGAGCCCACATAAAAATATGAAGCTACTGTTTGCTTAGATACACCTGGCTATTCCTTACAGTTATGGTAATTCATTAATACAGTAATACAGTGAGATGCAATGCTGATACTGTATGAAACCGATAAGTCATGTGTCTAACCATTTAGCATGAATCATTTTTGAGTACTGTACTTGCTAATATACTTATAAGTACAAAGGTTAAATTAAATTCCACATAATATTTATCTTCCCAATGCTTTCTGCGAATATAAATAATATTCTTATCCGAGATGTGCCTGCAATAATTTGGGATGCAATTTGTCCACACCTTAGCAAGAACGTACTTTTCATTTAATAGGGTTTTCCCTTTTGTTCGTTTGATGGTCACTTGACCACCAGTCTAAGCTGAGACGCCTTGACTTCCTTATTCACACCTGGCCAGCTTAAGGACAGCCCCTCCAGTGTGGCTTGGGTCTTCCATAGGGTACATTTGTACACTATGGTAAAGGTTCTCGCTTACCTTTGCTGGCTGATGTAGTGTATCTTTGTTTCCACAAACTTCCCTCATTAACAGCTTGTGTCATGTTTTTCCAGGTTTCTGCTTGGGGCGGCTATGTTTTCATCATCAACCTGATCCCGCTGCATGTGTTCGTGCTGTTGCTGATGCAGAGGTTCAGCCGCAGAGTGTATATAGGTGAGACACTAACTCTCCCACGCTCCGATGTACAAACATGAATATTTTATGTCCACATTAATTCTCAGGTATAAAAGGATGACTTTGGAGGTTTACAATGATGCACATTTCACATTCAAATGTAGTTCCACAGAAGAAGGGCCAGCTCATAGAGCAGAACAACTGTATAGTCAGCAGTCGTAATTTTTTTATTTTTATTTTAGCATTAACAGCAGGAAATCAAACAATGATATTATAAAAGTGTAGGTAACCTCTGGGAATAGCTATGTTTTGGTTTAATGATACAAAATACAATAGTAAAGTATACCTTTCCTGAACATGGTTTTGTTTCTGAGCTGCATAATCAAGACCTCATTCGATGTTTCATCATTACTAAGTTCTGACGCATGAAGATGATCACTTGCCTTTTTTAAGACTGACCATAATGGACATGCTTTAGTTTTCAGACACTGGGATTAGTTTATTTTCTTGAAATTTGTTTTGCTATCCCAAAGGTCGCAAGGTGGGCACTGGCTTTTGGAACACCAGCACTGCACTTGTATTTGAACAATGTGCACATAACGTACCTCCACATCACAGTAAACTGTTTTATTATATGACTTGGACCAGACGCGCGCTCTGATTGGCTGATTACCAGTCTGATATTTTCCCATCTCGGACCGTTACCATGACAATTGGTCCGAACAGCGCGTATCACATTTGATATCTTTCCTCAGGCCGTTACCATGACAATCTGTCCGCAGCGCGTATCACACACAACCAAGTCAGACATGAACATACTTCACAAATATCTCAAAAGCATTGGTAAAGACACAGGCGAGAGTCATATAATAAAACATGTATTAACCTCGCTTGCTCGGTCTGTAAAGAGAAATATCAGACCTTGGCCTTTTTGCACAGACCTCGCCACGGCTCGGTCTGTACATTAAGGCCGCGGTCTGATATTTCTCCATACAGATCTCGCGCTCGGTTAATAAACCGTTAATCTGTACAGATACCAGAGATACCAACTCTGGTATCTGCATCAATGCATCCCTAGTCAAGACCCATTAATATGTGACAATGTTGCGGCAGCGAGCAGACCTTTTCCCTGTGGTAATGACAGGATATTTTCTACAGGACTTTACTGTTCTACTTACTTGTCTTGTCGGACAAATAACTTATCTTACTTAATGCTGGCTGGTCCAATAGAACTACATTTTCCAAATCCAAATGAGAATTTCTTTTCCAGACAGTGAATGCCTTCAGTGAAATCTTCACCTAGATACCTAGAAACTCTTGCAATCGATTGCATTGACATTTTAGCGAGGGGTTTTTGTTGTTTTAAACTTTTGATTAGATACTTGACTATTTCAGAAACATTTTCAAGATCAAACAATTCCCCGTCTTGTCCATAGTGTGTTAAATTTGATGTCTAGCCTATAACTTGACCACAGACAGAACTATTGAACTACACAATACAATCTTAGCAAAAGTCAGGTAAAGCAGTAGAAGAAGCTAGAAGCAGAAAAGATTAAAGCAGCCGTACTTCAAAGAGCTTGGCTGTTTTTTCTGTCTAACTCATGAATGAAGTCTGGACCCAGAGTTTGTGCTGCAATGCCCTATGTTTTATACAAACCAGAAAGCGATTTGGAAAATATTGTTTTGGCAATATATTGAGATAAACAATCCTAAAATAGTTTTTCTTTTGCTAGTTATGTTTATGATCAATATAGAGTCATTAGAGAAATTTTAGCATCTTGCAAAAAAAAAATATATATATTTTTTTTTATATATATATTTAAGCTGAAAGATAACTCCGCCCGGACCCTTGATTACAAATGCAAGCCCATGTGTTTTAAATTATTGTGTTTCCAAACTTGACTATTGTAGTACAAAGGTGAAGGAAACTAACACAATGAATCTTAATTGTGATTCATTATACAACATCATTGCATTTCTGTCCATACAACCAGGGTGGAAACCTGTGACACAGCTAGGTCTTGGAGTAAAGCCAAAGAAAGGGATCGCACATATTGTCAAAAAAATATATATAAATATATATATATATATTTTTTTTTCTATCAATTATAGTTGATATCTGGACTTTAAAAGGTAAAGGTATAACTCAAAAACTAAATTTACTATCATAGATTGGATAAAAAGATTTCAAACAGACATATCAAATAGATAGTGTGGATAAAATCAAAAGGAAAGATTGTCAAATACGTTTTTGGAGAAATTTGAGAAGACCAGATCAGATTTGATAGTGTGACACCAGTTATATAGAAAATAAAAAGTCATCAGTGACAACGCGACAGATGAACTCCCACAAGTAAATAACTTGATTTTAAAAAGGAATCATTAAAAAATAAAAAATAAACACTAATTTATTGTAATTTATTGAAGTATTTTTTATATATTTATATTTCTGCACTTTTTCCACATTTTCAGAGTTAAATTCATTTACCTTATATTTCATTACCTTTTTGAAAATACCCGTTGGAATGAAAATGCATGAACAACTTTAATATAGCGCTCAAGGTGTTTTTTTTTTCTGCTTTTAGTGTTTCATATGTTAGTTACAAATAATGCAGAAGTGCTCTCAGGCTTAAATGAACTACTACTTCAGTACCAACAGCTCAAAACAATTCCACCATGCCTTTGCGATGTGGGTGGCAGCTTCCCCAAAATGTCCTCGATTGTTCTGGCTGTAAGGCTGCGGTCAGAAGCACAACCTAAGGCCACAGTTTTGACTGGGTCTAGGGTCAGAGGGGCCTGCTTCAGCGACTACCTCGAGGACAGTGTTAAGTTTCCGTTTCTCTTCCTACTCGGCTACTGTGCGCCAACCAGCTCGAGCATGGGTCTCGTTATTTGCAATCAATTCAGAGTCTTATGAGATGTGTCTTTCTCCAATGTGCAGCAGCTTAGTGTGTGTGTGTGTGTGTGTGTGTGTGTGTTTCTTTACTTGGAGGCATATTTGAATAATCTGAATTTGGAATCGGAAATTTCCCGTACCTGTAATATCTGCTGTAGAGATGAATTGGCGTCTTGTCTCAATGCAAAGACAAACATTGAAGATTAGTCCACAGTCTACCTTTTTTTTCCTATGTAGTATTATTGCCCTGCTGTTGATAAATGACATAAAAATGTGTAGATCGCTCTTTCAGCTTTCTCTGCTTGACTGAAGTTATAATGAACAACATCATTGCATTTCTGTCCATACAACCAGGGTGGAAACCTGTGACACAGCTAGGTCTTGGAGTAAAGCCAAAGAAAGGGATTGCACATATTGTCTTGTACTACTCTGGTCCACTCTTTCCCTTTTTTCTGTTTGAACATAAGATTAAGATTCATTGTGTTAGTTTCCTTCACCTTTGTACTACAATAGTCAAGTTTGGAAACACAATAATTTAAAACACATGGGCTTGCATTTGTAATCAAGGGTCCGGGCGGAGTTATCGATTACCCGTAGATTACTTTTGACCATGTTGGAAAAAGGTTTGTAATAGTTTCATTAAAGACCTATGTGAGGTGCATACATTGATACAGAATGTATCAAAAGCTGCTCAAACTCTCATCTAAAGCAACAGAAAAAGAGTCCTGAACAACACCATCGGCTGCATGAATAATTTAGCACGCGCTGCTCTTCCGCTTTGCTCTCTCATTCACCTTGGTCTCCCCTGAACACCTGGGCAGACATACTGACTCCATATACTGTTACCGGAATACTGTGAATTTGCATTTATGATTAAATTACTGTAGGGAAGCGATCTACACCTTGACTGATTTGCAAAGCTATGTTTTAATTGGAGGTTCTTGCATGGTTTTGATCTGGCTGTCGTCTGGTTGCCTTCTCTAGTGTGTGTTAAATCCTGAGTGATTTCTTTTTACTTCTATTGGACATGTCGGCCTTTACTTTCCTGACTTGTGCTCAGACCACTCAATTCATTGTGGCTGTATAAAGCAGGTGTGTTAATGTGACTCCTGCCGGGAACCATTTTCTCTGGGATGCTGCTTATGTTCCGGGATGGTTCTGCCAGCTCCAAACTCATTACACTTGACATCAGAGGGCTTCACAAAGACGCCAGGATAAGAGATTGACTTTGAGAGAGAAACACACATCTGTTTGGCAATCCCTATAGAGACTGGGACCTATAATGCCCTTCTAGTAAATATCTCTGCAAAATACCATGGTAAAACATTATATTTTAATGTGGCTTAGTATAGTCTTAATTTTTACTATGGTGATCGAAGTTCATTTTAGAATACATCCAGGTGGCTGACCATAAATGGTACATAATAAGTAGTTTAAAAAAAAAAAAGATGAGTTTTACTATTTTCAAAATGTAATGCCATGTATGTTGCAACACATGCTCTGGTCAAACTAACATTTGGGTTAGTGCAGTTGTTTGGAGGGGAGGCACAAACCTGACTGAAGGGGAATAATCCACAATTATTATGGTTTTCTTTTACTTTTAAGAGATTCTTGTGTAATATATGCACAATTGAATAAGCACCTGTGTAGCTCCTTCTGTTCACAGCACCCCTCTGCTTCTCACTGCTGACACAGCTTCACCTGCTCCTGTTCGCTTCTCTCTTCTGATCGTTATAACGTTCAGTATGCTTGAGTTGGGAACGCCCGCATGTAAAAAGTCTTCATTATTGAACAAACATGATATTGACTATTGAGGATTACTCTGGGCTTGGAAGTCCAATCAATGTGAAATGAAATGTCCCGCCCTGTGCACCTGACCATAGATTTTACTGAGACTTTTATTTTTTTGGTGACAATTTAAATTACTTTATTATATTATGCCATTAATCTTAGGGCTTGAAAGAAAATCAAAGTGTTAGTGAGTTAATTAACTAGAATTGTGATTGCATCTGAGCCGGGTTTCCAGAGTTTTCCCTCATAAACTTTTATAAGTACAAGTTTTTTTTTTTTTGTTGATGAGGAGAAAGATGCAAAGTCCTTTAACGCAGACGCTGAGGTACTTGAGTGAATTAGATCAGGCTCAGAGTTAGTCCTAAACAAAGTGAGAGCTGTGTTCATGATAGGTAGGAAAGAAAGCAGAGGGATTTACAAATACGGTATACAAATAAAAACACCAGGATCGTGATTGAGTGTTAAACCGCAGAGGAGTTACTTTACAATGAATGTGAATGGGAGCGAGTAGGAGCAAAACTTCCCCCACAAACACAGTCTGATTGGGCTTAGCCAGTTAGCGTTGTTGCAGTCTGTGTACAAGAGCTGGAACTAAAAATATGAGCATGAAACCTTTCTGTTTTAGCCCAAATGATAACTATCTCCATGGAGACAATTATCTTGGAAAACAAAAGGCAACAATAACAGTATGTGGAGAGAGAAAAACACAGCAACAAATTCCCTTCGGCCTGTGCTTTTTTTTATATTATCTGATGTTGAAATACATTTGAGACGATGGGTATGCTGGTCCAACAAGTTCAGGTTATTTATATTGTGCCGATTTTGCTGATACGATTACTAAATATTATAACAAATTGTCTGTATTTTATGCAGAACTTATAACAAATTATCAGGTTATCATTGTACATTTTACCTCTTATATCAATGTAACATTTTACTTGAAATAAAGTATTTTCAAAATGTTCACTTGGTTTGGTAGAACATACAAATACAAAGGCCAATTATCGAAGAAGATCACACACAAATGCATCCCTACATCCAATTCCAACTAATGGCAGGCTGGCTTCTCATTAGTTTGAACTAGTTTTACAGACGTCACTGGCTGGATATGTGTTCGTATTGGTCACCATGGGGATGTTCTTTCTAGTCACCTATAGACCAGCTCTTTCACACTGGGGGGTCCGGTGGTGCCAGGGTGGACTACAGTAGCAGCTTACTAATTAAGAGTTTTGAATTTTTTATATATTCACTGAGTTTTTGTGGCTCTTACCGTGGAAATCACTATATTAACAGATCTTGTACGTACAAGTAGCTGTTGGCCATATTGACTGTTGCGATGCCATCTGCAAATCAACGTGTCAAAACCACAGCCACCAGCTTTACCCTTGTCTTGCGTGCTGCTCATTAACCAGACTGGCGACACCTCTATAGTCATGAATCCTGCAGAGAGCGCCGGAGAAGAAATGTGCATGCTCCTTTGTGGTG
This sequence comes from Knipowitschia caucasica, assembly GCA_964034765.1. Classification (NCBI taxonomy): domain Eukaryota; kingdom Metazoa; phylum Chordata; class Actinopteri; order Gobiiformes; family Gobiidae; genus Knipowitschia; species Knipowitschia caucasica. The sequence goes on along the minus strand of OZ035829.1, from coordinate 8,910,278 downwards.
CCAACTCATCAAACCAATGAAGTGAAAATGTAGCTTGCGGTGCAAGTTTTTGTACGTCTTTATTTCCCAGGCTTATCTCTGTGCTTTCTAATGAAGCTGCTGCTTTAGTTATTGGCTCCTCTGCTACCACCATTGAAAGCCTTATTTATCAACCCTTTTGTGTTCTGGCTTTTTATTCAAGATAACCCTCGTGGACTTGTTCGAAACGGTTGTCAAATCTTTTAGGCGGTTTTTTTCTTTTGGTGAGTTTTTCTTTTGGACCCGAGCGTGGAAATCATTTGATAGAAGTTACGACTGTCAACCTTGATTTCAGTACGGTAAAATTGGCATTGTGAGGGTGTTTTGTTGACTTGTCCTCTTTAGCAGAGCGTGACGACCTAACAGATTTGCTCTCAAGGTCTGACCTAAATAGTTCTGTAACCCATTTTATTCTTTCTATTCCAGCCTACAGCACCTTCTACATCATTGGCCTGGTGCTTTCCATGCAGATCCCCTTTGTGGGATTTCAGCCAATCAGGACGAGTGAACACATGGCGGCTGCAGGTCAGAAAACTGTCACCTTCAATTTTTAGGGAACAAAAATGTAGTATCTCTGGCGTATTTCTATAGTTGTAGCCAAAAAGATTTAATGCAATTTCTCTGCATGGTGTGGTTTAAGTTTACCAGTGTGTATTCAGAAAGAGTATGTAGTTTCCAAATATTCCATTCAATCCCATATTTTTGTGCTATTGTCCAACTTAATACTTTGAATGATATAATGTCATGACTTAAAGCTGGGGTACCAAACTTTCCAACCACAAGAAAATGGAACCATGTAATGAAATCAATGTAACTAGTTCCTCGCTTGAACCCGTTAGTAATTCTTGAGGCTCTGGTTTGTGTTGCAGGCGTGTTCGTGCTGCTGCAGGTTTACGCTTTCCTCCAGTATCTGAAGGACAGACTGACGCGACAGGAGTTCCAGACGCTCTTCTTCCTGGGAGTCGCTCTGGCCGCTGGAGTCGTGTTCCTCTCTGTTATATACCTGACTTATACAGGTTTGTATTGCTTCATGCCCGGTACTAGAGGAGGATGCATTTTGGCTGAGTGGTTAGGACTCTCTCCTCTCAGCAAGATGGCCTTTCTGATGTTCTTTCCGGGGACTATGTAGGTTTCCTCCGGGTGCCCCGGTTTCCCCTACCACTAGAAATATGTACAATACATCAACGTAGATGTATTGTACATATTTATACCCAGCCCCTGTACGACATACTACTACATCTGACTCCTCTAGTGGCATTACAGAATGGGTCAAATGCAGAAAACAAATATCCCTATGGGGAAAGCGTCACTTACGCACATTTTATTTTTCAGCCGTACAAGCCTCCTCACTTACTCACATATTATTCACGTTAATAACTTGAAAAGTAGTTTTCATAACACTACTGTGAACTGCAACACAGTGAATAACCTCTTTATGATAGACTGTTTTCTGCTTTCCTGCTGTGACAAAAGAAAATGTGTTAAACTATTACAATTACCCTTCACAATGACAGTTGTGGAGGGGTAATTGTGTTATGAGGACACCTCCACAGCAGACGGATCCATATTGAACTGTGAAATAAACCCAACGGATACTTTGACACAACAGCTTAGATAATTTGAGGAAAACCAGTATTGTTATTTGCAGGATTTGGGGAGCTTGTTAGAAACCAGACCAGGTTTGAAAGTGGGTTCAATATAAATGTTATTTGTAAACCATAGCGGTTTACACATTTTGAAAGTCTTTTGTCATGTAAATGCTAATTGAAAAAGCTAAACCAGAGGCTTTAGGACTGGAACACAATATTAAATGTTTTTGTGAAGTCAAAATACATCATGAATATGCACAATAGAACAGCAATAAAATAATAATAATAAACTTTCATTCATTCATTTTCAACCCCTTTATTAGTCAATTTCTGGGTGGTGGGGGGTGGCAATGAGAGCTGCCACCCAATGCTCATAGCACCAGTCCCTCTGATCCTCCTGCAGCTGGTGGGTCCACAGGAAGATGGCTGCTCCGTCAGCGATGACACAGCCTTGTTCTTTCAGCAGGGACTTTTGGCAATGTGGGGTTAAGTGTCTTGCCCAAGGACACAACGACAGCAGACATTAGTGGGAGCAGCAGTGGGGGAATCGAACCCACGACTCTACCAACTGAGCTACTGTTGTCCCTATAATAAACAAAACGGTAAAAATAAAAAATGAAAAAACTGTGGCTGGATCTAACATTGGCCCAAATAAAACACATTCAGTAATTGCTGGACTATTAAGCCCCCTGTATGTAAAGAGCACCATCTGAATAATAATAATCAATCATAATCATAAAAATATATATGTAAATGATCCTGGTAAATCTACTCTGGAGACAATAACATTCCTTACACTTGATGGATTCAAAATAATAATTCAAAAAAAATCTCTTCTATTGATCTACACATATTTCCCTAACATTTTCCTTTACTCTCTCTCTGCTGTTCACATAAACACTCAGAAGCAGGAATGTGTGCCATGTCATCAGCTCCTGAAATGAGATCAAAAGCTGTGTTCAAATCAGTGGGGGCGGATCCCGGTGTCAGCTGTTAATGATGTAATGCAAACCTGCGCTGCGCGTCTCACCGCAGCCGAAGCAAACCAACATGTAGTCCGTGAATTGCTTTAAAAGTTAAAATACGAACGAATTAAGGCACGAATGTCACTTTTAATGCAATTTGAGGTGAGAAGTTGATGGATCCGCGTTGTGATATGTGGGTTTTAAGAGTTTCGTGTAAAGTTTGTTTTAAGCAGTCCACTGCTCCTGTGAAACTACACTGCTATTGTACCCAAATCTGATTTGCGCATGAGCAGAAAGCCGCCAGAATGGGGAAAAAAACTGGATCTAATTAAATATTTAGTTTGAACACTATTGTTAATCATATTGAATACAGTACGATACATGCATTAAATTAAATTAATTATTTCCTTTATCAACCCGACAGACCAGTCACAGGACGCGTCATGGGCCTACTCAGGGTCAACTCAGGGACTGCTATCATAACAGTAGCAGTGTAGTTTCACAGGAGCAGTGGACTGACCAACAGAACACCGGCTTAAAAATGTCCAAGATGACGTGCGCTGACATGCTTGCAATACCACCCCAGGGCGATGGGGGTGGACCCGGAATAAGAATTCGCCAATGCTAATGTATAGCATCTTTTTACCTCTCAAACGGCTTTACAGGATGGTCCAAAAGTTGGCTCTTGGCCCAACGCTACGTTCCACATGTTGCTGTTCACAATGCTGAGGGAGTATATACTTTTTGGACCAGTCAAGTTTAGTCGCTGTGGAATTTTGAAGGCAGGTGTTCACATTAGTTTGATCGGCGGAGATAGGCGTGACTACGTTTGTTAATAATTACAGCTACAAAAATATAAAAATACATACATTGGTCACATCGCCACACAGGCCGAGGGTTCAACGAGGGTTCAGCGGCTTATAGTCCAGCGAGTACTGTAATTATTGCGTTGTTATTTTCCAGTTGGTGGCTTTGCACAAGCTGTAGTTGATTTTTATTGATTTTTTTAAAGTTCTTTTTGAATGCCAAGATGTAAATACATAAAACACTTGCATAGGTTCATATTGGTAAGAATGAGGTATGTGTAAAATCTAATGAGCCCTAATCTAATAAAGAAACAAATGTAAATAATTAATGTTCAAGAACAAAGCAATCATATATCTCTCTACATTTACTTTCAACACGTTGGTGCTGTTGTCCTTACATTATATGCTCAGTTGGGCATGTAATTAAAAGATTAAATAGTGTTTTAGCAGCATCTGAAGCGTGACATGTAAAAAACTATTCATAGTAATGGTCAATATAGCCCGCTTGCACATCACACATCTTACAAACAATGGGGAGGCCATGTCTGCAACTTGACTCTGGCCATTAGCTCCGGTGACGCTGTTTGTCACAGAGAAAACTCATTAGAGACTACATTATAGCCTCTCCAGTCGCCACAGACGAACATGCATGCTTTTTTTTTTTACTTTTCTAGAAAATGCCTGAGGAATCATCCTATTACACACTATACAGAAGATCTGTTTGTAGTTTCTGTAGTTTTTCTAGCGCTACTAACAATGGCCACAGCTAAAAAAATAAAAGAGTAGGTCACACAAATTAACCGCACAATAAAAAAATGACTTACTATTGAGTTGCGGTAACGCATAAAAAAATGCACTAATATATATATATATATATATATATATATATATGTATATGCATCCAACTCGATCGAGCCTCTTTGTGTTTGTGTCCTCCATTTACTGTAGCATTTCAACAATACATTCTGTTATGAGAGCAGAACATTCTGCATGCTCTGTCAGGAGGAGAGGGTCTTGGATCTCATCTATGTTGGATTTCATGAGGGGTACCAATTGTAAATGGCACCCTTTGATCCATGTCTCTGTAAATATACTGACGATCTCCATGTGTCTCCTTCAGGCTACATCGCACCATGGAGTGGACGCTTCTACTCCCTGTGGGACACTGGGTAAGTCGCTGCAGCCAGTGTTTGGGACCATCTCAGCGTGGGACAGTGGGTAATTAATGGGCTTTAAATGAGCTACTCCGAAACAGCCGTAGCATAAATCTCCACAAGTGCACGGGATAAAACGCTGAGGAGAGGAGCAGTCGCTGCTCCATGGTAGATTTATTCCTCCCTGGCTACCAGCTCATTTAACATGAAGCCCCACACTGAGCTTCTGCACTGGGAAATAACATTCTCAGTGTTTTATTTATTAATTTAGTATCCTTTTTCATGGAAAACACACAGTTATAAGGCTCACTTTAATGAAGAAAAAGTGCCTGTTAATTGTATCAGTTATAGAGGTGCTTGGCCTGAACATGTCACGGTGTCATTAGGATCCACATATTTTACTCCTTTGGTTTTTTCAACTGTTATTGTTCCTCCAGTTGAACCACAAAATTGTACTAATCCCACATGTGCAGTCAGCACTGTGAGCGCCAGTGCTATGCCTCAGTATCTTTAACTGTCTGTATTTGAAGGAAAGGAGAGTTTTGCTGCAGTGCAGTAAAAGTAGACACCAGATAACGGACATAAGCCAAAACATGGCTTCAGCATCAATAGGCTTTTGGGACTGTTTATTAGATGACACAATAGACAAACAACAAATATTGATAGTAGCTGCTCTTGCAAAGTCTGGTATAGAGCACACGGTCCCTAGATGAGGTAAATCTATCTAGAGCAGTGGTTCTCAAACTTTTCACACCAAGTACCCCCTCAGAAAATACTTGCCTCTCCAAGTACCACCACAAATGACCACACCACACAGTAGCGTAGTAAGCCGAAGTATTCATCAATAACAAGGCAGAGGTTTCATTCCTAAAGAAGTATATTTAATGTAATATTTTACACAGTTTCAACAGTAAGACTGCGCTTAAATATAGGAAAAAAAAATGTTTTAAATGTTTCATTCATTACAAACTGCAAAGCCTCACTGTGAGTGATATTCTGGAGTGGGATCTTTGTCCACAGAAGGTTTGGACACTGGTGCACTTTAGTTTCTAAGGCTTGTTCTGCTGCCCTCTTACATCTGTCGTTTACTCACAGAGACATGTTCTCATGGTTTGGATCAAATGATCGTTTGTTGCTCTCTGTCCTTTTGCACAGAACTGGGAAAAAAAACTGCTCCTTCTACATGGAACGTGTTGCAAAAAGACTAGAAATGATCTGATCTTATTTCCTTGAATGCTTTTAGATCCAGATTGAGACATCTTCAGTGAAATGTAACTGTTTTTATAATCCGTATTTTTATGAAATTGTGTGTTACTGTTGTATAATCTGTATGTGACTATTTTATCATCTGTATGTGACTGTTTTATCATCTGTATGTGACTGTTTTATCATCTGTAATTTTATGTAATTTTTGTACACGAAAAAGAGGTTCTCATTGACTGCCAGCCATTTTTTGATGACTTCACTGATTTTTAAGACTCACAGAATATTGTGTGCTATGAAAAATATGAAACCAGAGTCTGAAAGACAGGACTGTCTACTTTCAGCAGCAAAAAGAAGTTTGTTCTTAGTTTGTTTCGTTCTCCTGTGATCTCCAGTCGAAAAGAGGAGAGTGTGACAAAAAGCACCAGTCTTAGACAAAAAAAATTAGAAAATGAGGTTTTTGTGAAAACAGACGAACTGCAGAAAAGTGATTGTAAAACTATTTAGTTTAACTTTAGCATCTCCTCAAACATGTCCAGGATCTTAAGATAAGATAAGATTGCTTTATTTATCTCACAGAGGAGAAATTTACATGTCACATTTGGCATGGATAGAGACACTCAGATTGTGCAAAAGGAGGAAATGTGCAAACATGTTACATGCAGGATATATGTACAATAAAGTGACAATAATTATGTACAACAAAAGTGTCAATTGGAAACAGTGTCAATAGTAGTGCAGGTTTTCACACAGTGATCATTTAAAGTGACTTATTGTACAGTCTGACAGCGGTGGGGATAAAGGCCCTGCGGTAGCGCTCCTTCCTACACTGAGGGTGCCTCAGTCTTCCACTGAAGGAGCTCCTCAGCTCCTCTACAGTCCTGTGCAGTGGGTGGGAGGTGTTGTCCATGATGGAGGTGGCTTTGGCTAGCACCCTCCTGTCCCTCACCTCCTCCACAGAGTCCAGGGAGCAGCCCAGAGTGGAGCTGGCCCTCCTGACCAGCTTGTTCAGTCTGTTTCTGTCCCGCTCTGTGCTGCCCGGTGTTACATGTTAGAAAACAGCAACACGTTTTGAGAAAGTGTTTTTAATGTAAAATAATAAGTTTTATGGCACACACACATCCACAAAGTGTTGCTCAAAAATTTCAAAATGTACTCATCCAAAAAATGTCAAAATGTACATATTGAAAGTAGAGCCCATGACAAACTATGCCAGATAGAATGGCCAGTATTCATCCATTAGGTGGCGCTATATTTATGTCAATAAGAGTAAATCAAAGAATAACAAAATTACAATGATAAACACATGACAATAAATCAAAGTGAATACTTATACTTATAGTATAAGTGCAACAGAATACTGCTGTGTGTCTTTGTGTATTTGGGCGTGCATGTATGTGCGTTTATGCACGCGTTTGTGTGTTTTTATGTGGTTACATCAACAGAGCGTCTGTTTAGTCCGGCGTGCGCTGTGACCATATCTGGACTTTGCTGCTGGCTCCTGGTGTGGACTCAGTGATAATTTTAGCAATAGTCCACTTTTCTGTGGCTTTTTTGAGGTGCTCCACTGGTCTGCTGTCCTGACCCTCCACATGGTCTGCTGCTAGGACCCTCCACATGGTCTCTGTCAGCTCTGGAGACACATTTACTGCTCAAACTGCCTCCAAATGTAGCCTGACCCTGACTATATTACTCCATGTCTGCTTCACCTCTGTCTCTCCTGCTCAGAGTGCTCAGAGTGATCTTTGACCAAACCAGGGAGTTCTGCTGCCACCTGCTGGCTTAATAAAATACTGTCTACAGCCAAACCCCAGACTGTATGATACAGGGGACACAGACTGACAGGAAAAGATTGAAAAACAATGTTGTCCTCAAATGACATCCATGGCTGTCAATGAGTTAATCTCAATGGGACTTTCCTGGTAAAATTTAAAAAAAAAAAAAAATTTTTTTTTTTTTTACAGATTTTTTTTTTTTTTTCATAGATTCTTTGGCGTACCCCTAGAGGGCGCCCGCGTACCACTAGGGGTACGCGTACCCCAGTTTGAGAAACCCTGATCTAGAGCACTGTTTCATTTTAAAATAAACTATTTGTGATTATAAGATATGACTGCAACCTTTTGTATTTGTCATTCCTCATCATGTATCTGTTAATGCAACTCTCTGCAGTTATGCAAAAATCCACATCCCGATCATTGCCTCGGTGTCGGAGCACCAGCCCACCACCTGGGTCTCCTTCTTCTTCGATCTGCACATCCTGGTCTGCACCTTCCCTGCTGGACTGTGGTTCTGCATCAAGGACATCAACGATGAGAGAGTGTTCGGTGAGGCTGCTTTTGATTCTGTCTGCTCCGTGGGTCATAATTACATAACGCTCAAAGATCATAACGATTAATACATCTCTGTATGAAAAGATGTCCTTTTTAGTCGCACCAATGCTGTTAATGTTATTTCAACAAAGGCAGTAGCAGATCACAATACCATCTGGTACACTCCTGAATCTTATGTAAAAACAAGAAAATAAGTAGTTTTGTCGAGATATTGGTTCTTTTGAGTCAAAAGCATGCCATTCTGGAGTGAGTTATAAATAAATAAAGTAGATATAAGATCTTGGACACAGTATTTGACCCAGCCTGCCTGTGTGTTCGCAGTTGCGCTGTACGCCATCAGCGCGGTGTATTTTGCCGGCGTGATGGTGCGCCTCATGCTCACGCTGACTCCGGTCGTGTGCATGCTCTCGGCGGTGGCCTTCTCCAGCGTCTTTGAACACTATCTGGGAGACGACATGAAGCGGCAGAGCCCACCGGCCGAAGACAGCAGCGACGAGGACGACAAGAAAAACGCAGGCAACCTCTACGACAAGGTGAGGCTGCTTGGATTCACATCACACTCATTCCACCTGCGAGGGGTTGGGGATTCTGTGAGATGTATCCAAACATTTACTCTAATGGTATTTCTTACTCTAGAGAGATTTCAAAGTATGATTTTCGTTTTATTGTTTGTCATTTTAGTTAACATTATTCAAAATGCAATGATACATTTACAGTTCAAAAATGATGTGTTGTATTTAACTTTTTGTCAAGTTTCTATCGTTTCTTCAGTTTTTCACAATTTTTTCTTAACAAATAAAAATAATTACACAGATAATACAAAAATGTAATGCTCCAACATAGATTAAATCTTCAAAACCGAATCTTTTATATACTACATTGTAATTTGATTGAACCAAAGACCTGTGTGAACCCATGCGCTGTGAGTACGGTGTGAAAAACCAGTCTGTTTGGAATGACTTAATCTCACCATTTCTACTGCGGTTGAGCTGGAAATGTAACCAAACCGGATTCTTTTGAGGCAAGACTTAGCAGGTGCTTTTAAGAGCACACTGTATTTAGGCAGTTGTAGCTACTCGCTCATTTTAATGGTTTTAATGATCAGTCCCTCTCTGCATTCGTTTCACTGTTTGGTGTTGTTCTGCTGAGGAGTTGTGGCGCGTTTTAAGATCACTGTGGAAATTCAACAATTTGAATTTGAAGTGCTGCAGATGAGCATATGTAAAAATCAAAATGTCTAAAGTATACTCTATGTATGATTGAAATTTTATTTACATGTTCAGCATTTTAGAAATGGTTACGAGAAAAGTTACAAGACTCCTTTGATATGTAAAGTCGTACCAGACTGGTCGGGCTGGTTTGCACTGTAGGTAAAATCCTCCAGCTTCAGTCCTGAGCAACCACATCTAGAGATGGGTTCACGGGGGCGCTCTTCTACAGCGACCACTGCTCCTGACACACGCCCTAGTGGCGTCAGGATGGATCAAATGCAAAGGACAAGGTTCCCTACAGGGACAATAAAGTGCACATTTGCATTTTATTCTGAATCCATTATTCACAAATGCAAATCTACCAAGACTTTGCCGTCTGCCCAAACTCACAGTGTGAACAAGGACTACACATGTCAGATACAGACACGAGGCTAATGGCTGCTCTGGAGGAGCTGCAGACATCGTGCTCTATGCCAGGGATGTTAAACCAGTTCTCCAAGGGCCGATGTGGCTGAAGGTTATAATTCCAATCAAGCAGGAGAACAGCGGTCCTTTCTGGAAGCAGTTTCACACTCCTGCGCTACATAAACCTGGCCTTAAGGGGAAAATCGAAGGTCGATGTTGAAATGTAAGCCACTGGAAGCAAAGCGAAGGATAGATTCAACAAGTGAAAGAAGATACTGTGGTCAGATGTGTCCAGAATTTAACTCTTCGGCTCAAATCCAAATCCCTCAGTACATCATTCCCAGTGTCAAATCTTCAACAGACACAGTGAAGAGTGTCAGAGTGGATGGAGCAAAATACAGGACATTGTTGGATGAAAAGCCACTGGAGCTGAGGATTTCATGTAGAATTAACTACTGCTGTACTGCTGTACTAGTTCTTTTACAAACCCCACCTTCACTTCAAAGATGTCAGGGTCTGTTAGGGTCTTTGAGTAAAATATAAAAATAAAACACGACAAAAGGTGCAGAAGTTCAAGCTGTATTAAATACTTTTGCACGGCACTGGAGTTGGTGTATACAGGTGCTCCCATAGCATTTACTCATGGGGAACAAGGCTAAAGTAAAGCTGCATTGTTACTGTCCAACCAAAGGCGTTTACATGTTGCACAGTTAAAGCTGCCCACACTTCTCTGCTTGCAGCCTTTTGATGTTCAAGAATAATAATTTGATTTGCATATTTATAGTTTTTGGATTTGGCAGCGAGCATGAAGCAGATGCCATTTTACCAACAGATTTCTATGAAACACAAAGGGCCGTTTGAGTTTGAAGTACTTTTGTTTTAGCCAGCAACTTCCTGAATGGGTTTCTAAAAGGGTTTCTGTCCTTGATGCTGAATGTAGACATATTCTGTACTAGTAATATAAACGTTTGCTATGTAGTGAATATCTTGTAACAATGTATTAATTACTAGTTGCATTTTTATCCTACTATTGTTTGCTACTTTTAGAATTATCTGTTTTTGTATGGTTTGTGTGGGTGGATGTGTTTCTGCTGCTACTGGACACTTGAATATCTCCTACGTGGATCAATTAAGAATCTATCGAGTTGTATTAAGCTGCTTGTAGGTTTCCTCCAGGTGCTCTAGTTTTCTCTACCACTAATGACATGTAAAACAGTTGATGGGGGAAGGGCCTGTGTTTGTGAGTGCAACTGAAGGACAACATATGCAAACACAGCCCTAAAGCTAATATTCAAACCATTTCCTTTAAATTCTCTATACACACACGGCAGTCTCGTCTGTATTGTGGCTTCCGGGTTGGTGTATTTGTAGAACCTGCTTTATCTCAAACATGCAACATGCAGCGAATACTTGGTGACAAAAGAAACAGTTTGAAATCTATTTAAAAGCAAAAGGACCACGAGGAAATGACTACAGCTACAGGGGACACAAAATCTATCTTCCCTTTTTACAATTGTACAACCGTTGACTGATTTAGTTTAAGAATCCAGACAAATCTGAAAAAAATTGTGAACAATATTAATTTGTGAGTTTATTAAATATGTTTTGGGCTAAATAAAAAAGATAATTCCTCTGCTGTTCTTCCAAATGCAGTGAAATGGAGATTTGCACACCTGTTGGTTTTGTCCCCCTGAGCTGGTGAATGAATAGACTCAATAAAACTACCCAGCAGTTAATTCTGAAACCTGTGAATTTTCTCTTTGGGAACAATTAAGACTTGCAGTTGGCAATGAAGTAACAACTCATTTTTACAGTCAACCTGCGCCCTTTCTGAACCAAAAACCCTGTCGTAAAGTTTAGATGGAACAAGGTTTAATATTTAAACAAGGGATGGCTTAAAACAAAGGCAAAACATTTTTCAAACATCCCTATTCCTTAATCTGTTATATAGGATTTTTGATGTCTATATATGTATATTGATAAATGTCCTCTTTTTATATATATTTGGTTTATGTCTAATCTATGAAGGAGGATATCTGTAACTTAAATTGTACTGCAGGGTCATATGGTCAACATTATAAATTCCTATGAAAATACACTTGAAGTATTTTTTTATAAAAAATGCATCAGAAGCAATTCCTTCACCGGTAATCATTTCTGGAGGATATTGGGCTATATGTGCATATAGCCCATAGTTGAACCAATGGTCAGGGGCCTCAGACGTTTATACAATGGATATGAAATCATTGCAAGTCCCAGTTAGACCCACAGCCTCCTGATCATTGGACGCATTTGAAAAATCTCACTCCATCTTAGACAAACTGAGCATCACTTTAAGTCATTCCTAGATTCTCAAATTAACACATGCAGTGGAACCCTCCCGCATTAATGAGTGTCACCATTTTAGTCGCTCTTAGTCGCCATCTTTACTAACTGCTACAGATGCATTGTTTTCAGGCCGGGAAGGTGCGCAAACACGTGTCCGAACAAGAGAAGGCGGAGGAGGGGCTCGGACCCAACATCAAGTCCATAGTGACCATGCTGATGCTGATGCTACTCATGATGTTTGCGGTTCACTGCACATGGGTCACCAGCAACGCCTACTCCAGCCCCAGCGTGGTGCTCGCATCATACAACCACGACGGGTGAGCCACAACTACTGAACTACTATGGTCGTCAGGCAAATGACACGGTTGAACATTTCTGCTCACCTAAAGCCGTCTGCGACCAGGCTCAGGTGTAAAGGAAGTAACAATTAAAACCAAGATGTAGAAATGGTAATTAAAATCATAATAAAAATGATTTTTGATTCAGATGACAAAGTGGGAGAAACATAGGATCAAATATTTACAAAACAGTAAATAAATAACCTATAAAGCTAATAATCAAATGACGGAACCAAAAGTGCAATTGTTTAAACATATCTGACCACAACATGCTGTATTTATCGTATTAGAAAATATGTCATTGATTGCATTCTTGTATTTGGCTGAGTGAGGGTGGTCCTCTTTTTACTTTCTGTCTTGTTGAAGTAGCATTGTAATGATACGGAAATGTCAAGCATACATTCAATACGGTTTATTTGATAAACTGTTAATTATATCATATTTACACAAAGATATTGTAAGTGAGTACTTTTAAACTTAAACCCAGTGTACTGGGTGCAGCTCTGACTGCCACCCCCCTGACCCTGAAATGGATAAAGGGGAAGAAAACGGACGGATGGACTTTTGAACTTTATTTAATCTGCTTGATTGACGCATTTCACAATCTAATTGGACCCCTGTGCACTACTCATCAATTCTGTTGGTCTACTTCAACAGAAAAAAAAAAGCCTTGCCGCACTATAAGCCGCAGCCTTCAAAATGCAGGAAAAAAGCTGCGTCTTTTAGTTTGGAGTTTACGGGAATGAATGTGGAATTATTTTCAGCTGGAAAATTGCAAAGTGGCAAATTGAGTACCAGAAAGTTGGCATAGAGTTGGTAGTACTCAGTTTGCCACTTCATAACATTTCATAATTGGCTTCTACTCATGATCACAGTCGCTTCTGCAAAGGTGTAGGTTTGTGAGTATGTGTCTTATTTTCCTGTCCAGCTCTCGTAACATCCTGGACGACTTCAGAGAAGCGTATTATTGGCTGAGGCAGAACACTGACGAGCATGTCCGAGTCATGTCGTGGTGGGATTATGGATACCAGATTGCTGGCATGGCCAACAGGACCACCCTGGTGGACAACAACACGTGGAACAACAGTCACATAGCGCTGGTGAGAGACTACTTTTATTTTAAGATGTATTTACAAAAAAAATGCCAATGCAAGTCAGTAAATGGCAAATCCTACATAATCCACTGATAATCATCGTAGGGAATATGTTTTTTTTTGTTCAGGATCAAAAACAACTTTATCTGTTTTTATTATCATTGTCATTATTATATACATAGTTATAAACATCTATTAGTGTATGGCGCCACTTAGTGGACATGTGTAACAATACATTCACAACTATTTTACTAAAATAAATCATGTTAGATTGTTTTTTAATGTAACGTAACTTTACTTATGCTAACGTGAAACTTTGCTTATGTCTCCTTCAGGTGGGAAAAGCCATGTCTTCCAATGAGACCGCGGCGTACGAGATCATGAGGTCTCTGGATGTGGACTATGTCCTGATCATCTTTGGAGGGGTCATCGGTTACTCTGGAGACGACATCAACAAGTTTCTGTGGATGGTTCGGATCGCAGAAGGGGAGCATCCAAGAGATATCAGAGTGAGCCATGATCATATACTTGTGTAAATCACTTTAGTGATATCTTAGACTATTCAAAGCTATGTTCATATTCTGAACATGCTAAATGTGAAAATGTCTGAGATATTATTGACCAAACTGTTATGTTTGATTGAACTATAATAGTTTTGTTTTCACCTCTGTAGGAAAGTGACTACTTCACTCCTCAGGGAGAGTTCAGAGTGGACAAAGCAGGATCTCCAACACTTCTCAACTGCCTCATGTACAAGATGTCCTACTACCGCTTTGGCGAGATGCAGGTGTGTAGCTCTGACAACTATGAAAACCAGTCCCTTCACAACTTTACCACATGCCCCAATATCTGTCTTTTAAGTATGTGATGATCAAGCCAAACTGATTACAAATGCCCCCTAGTCTACTTTGGCACTGTAGAACTGGGATGAAATGCAACTTACTCCTTTGTAGCGTGTCAGATGTTGGCAGTGAAATTGAAAATCTGTTACGGTAGTTTGAGGAACGTCTACTTCAATATTGTTCCCAACTGTAGAATGCATTGCATTTATTTGTTTGTTTTCATTTATGACTTTTTGCCTTTGTATCCTATAAAGTTGGACTTCCGGACCCCGCCTGGTTTCGACAGGACCCGGAATGCAGAGATTGGGAACAAAGACATTAAGTTAAAGCACTTGGAAGAGGCCTTCACCTCGGAGCACTGGCTCGTCCGCATTTACAAAGTGAAGAAAATGGAGAACAGAGATCGAATGGAGCACAAGCTCAGGACCACTGATGCCAACCGACAGAAGTACACCTCCAAGAAGGTGTGAATTGGTTCATTTTGTTCATTATTTACAATTTTATGAACAACATTATGTCCTGGTACAGTAAGTCGTTACAATTGTAATGTCTCTTCTTACAGACATCCAAGAGGAAGCGTGGATTTGTCAAAAACAAGCTAAGTCTAAAAAAGGGACGAAAACTGATCAAGAAATCTCGATAGGCTTTTGCAGCCTCTATCAGAAGTGCCCACTGGACTGAAGAGAGGACGCCAATAAAACTCAACTAAATCCACCAATCAAAATAAACCAGAACGTCATGAAACGGCCCTATTCCAGGAAACCAGAGAGTGCTTTGGACTCCAGCTTTGCCCTGACGTAAGGGGCGACAGGGCTCTGAATATATGGGAGATTCTTTGGCTCGTCCCAGGACAGTCCCCTGTGGGTTTAAACCTGGGGAACTGCGATCTTTGACTAGCATTTCTTTTGTACTTGAACGTGTTGAGAGAGTTATAATATTCTGACTTCAAACGCATCCGTCATAACAGGAACATGTTTAAATCCTTCGGGGAAATGCTGCTCACACTGTTTAGAGATTTGTTGCTATTAAAGTGGTTTGAGAGAAACAGAATTATAATGAAAAAGTGTGGTTCAGATGAACTGCTTTTAGAACATTATTAGGTAAATTATCACATTTTCCATTCTGAAATGCAACGATAATGTTCTATTGTGGTCATTTCTGATAATACTAATGCCTGGTGCATTAACATACATTTTGATTGAATCTGTATTTCGCTTATCAAGTAGGTAAGTGCAATGCAACGTATGTTTATTAGTCGGTAAAATTCAATTTTACTTCAACAAAAGGCATGCATTAGGTGGATAGTTTCGTGAGTAATAGTGATAGATTCTTAGAAATAAAATGAAACATTGCCGTGTATAATTCCTTTTAGTAATGGAAGATTAAAGAATGAACCTCTTGTAGTGGTTGGTAAAAGTCCAACCAAAGTATAGTTTGTGCCATATAGAAATCCAATTCTTGGCTTCGAAAAAAACCAAACTGCTTTTTACTTCAACTAATTTACTGATAATTTGTGGTTTTAAGCCTAAATCTTATGCAGTATCTTTTAAATAATTCAAAAAACATTTCTGAATTCTGTTCCTCTCATACTATTCCAAACGCATTGGCCTTAAGTGTGATACATTTCCATAATTAGGGAAGTCAGCAAGGATATTTATTTCAGAAGAAAGTGAACGCAGCGTCTGATTGCAAAGACGTAAGAGATTTATGTTGTAATTTTTCTAAGTCAAGGGTTCTTCCATCAATTGTAATGATCTGGATGCAGGTGTGCGAATGAAACATGCCTTTTTGAATAAAGAGGTCAAAATAATGTGGCTCTGTTTGACTTTCAAAACATTTGACTCTACAAATCTTAGATTTTTAGTGGAAATCTAAAGTCTGTATAGTATTTGTATATTGCAGGTAAGAATATGAAGAGAAAAGTTGAAAGACCAAATCTTTTGTTTTTAATGTGGGATAAAACTGTGTATAAAAATGTACACATAGTCACAGACAGCATTTACATGAATGCATTGTTTCTACTTCACATTTTACAGCTCCTTTGTCGAAGCCAAAACATTCATACATTCAACACAGTGCTGAATGTAAACATAATCAAGCATAATGACACTGTTTAAACACGACACTACAACAGGGAAATGCAAATGAATTCAAAGGCCAACATTCAACAACATTATTCACTGTTTAGTTCATGGTCAATAGATTATCAGATTTAAGAAACTTAATTATTTTATTGTCACAGGTATTTATTACTCTACTATGGACACTGAAAGTCACATTTAGAATTCTATACAATGAAAAAAGGGTTTTGTCAGAAGGAGTATGTGCTTCTGAGATTAAAAAGAACAAGTCCCCTTGCTCTAACTTTAGAGCTCAGTCTTCGTCTTCATCCTCATCACCGAACGACAGCAAGCTGTTGTTTTTGACCTTTTTACCAGAGCTTTCCTTTTTCTCTGCCTCCTCCTTCTCTTCCACCTCCTTCTCTTTCACATTTTTCTTCTTTTTGCTGGAACTTGCAGTGATGCCCTGAAACTTTTCTGATGAGCGCTTGGCTGGTTTTTTGAAGACTATTTTTCCATCAGCCGGTTTTTCATCTGTACGAAAAACAAGACCAAGTCCAACATCAATAAAATTCCCCCTTCTAGAAGCCAACGTGAAAATTGGTACATTTGAGAGAACAGACAAGTATTGTACAAGTAACATTGGTGGGAACATGACCAGATAAGCAGATGGACTGTCTTTTGTTTAACCTCATCACTCAACATTTCTAGGATTACTTCTGTCTACATTTTATTTTGGATTTAGCGCCTTCTTCCTGGCAGCAATGTGTCTCCAATTGAAACATTGCAAAGATGTTTAACTGTTTAAGGAAAAGTGTTGTACCATCTTTTGTCCCTTGGGTCTGGTCCTTGATCTCCTTAGCCTCTTCTGCGGACAGGTCTCCACTCTTTAACACCACCACCTGCGGCTGCTCATCCTCACGGTCACTGCCACTGTCATCGTCCGGGGTCGGCATCATCTGGCGCTGAAGGGGATTAAAAAGAAACAAGCATATTTCATATAAATTGTAATTAGGTCCAACTAAATGTTTTTGTTTTGGAAGGTTTTTTTCTATCCAAGTGCAAAGGATAAATAAGTATTAGTTACACATAGAGACTACTCAGTGAGACAGATCAGAACAGTGACTATTTTGGTACTGGGGGTCAAGTTTTGATTTGAACATTAACACCGCATGACGAGACAACAACTGGTCGATCAACAAACACAGGGTTGTGAGATGAGCATTAAAGTTTGCACTCCTCCGAAGAGATTCGTTTAAAGCAGCGTCCTGTGATGTGACTAATGGCAAAATAACTCGCCTGATGAATGTAAACGTCTCAAATCTCTATTCAATATTACTAAAAGGCTACATGATTATCCATACCAGCATAAAAAGTAACATTACACCACAATGAATGGGAACTCTCGGAGCTGCTAGCTAGCTTAAGGCTAATCCTCACCTTTGTATCTACGTTGGGTCCTTCTTTGTATCCAACATCATTCTTAAACTTTTTCAGAAACGAAGGCTCTGCTGGCTTCACCCAGGACACTCCGCTGACTTTTCCTTTGTTCATTTTAAGCCTAAAATGACCCGAGCGATTTTAATCAGAGAAAGGGGGAAAGGGCTATGAACCAAAACACAATGATGTCATCACCGTGCGCCGGAGATCCCGTCACGTGACCCGAGCGGAAATGTCAACTAAACATGTAAAATGTCGTGTTTATTCCACGCTCAGCTCTATAGACAGAGTTCATGAGACACATGGTCATTCTTGTATCACTATTTTAGAGGACTGATCTTGTTTTGAGTCGACACACTTTTGTTTTGAAACTTGTCTGTTTTTTGCATTTCCCCTCACTCTTGACTTGAATCTGAATGACACTTCCCGGTTCTCTGTTTAACGCTAAGACTATATGGTGAATTATGGTTTCGGGCTGTTTTTATGCGGTATTAGCGGGTGTTTGTGGCGCAGCGGCTTCACTTTCCGCTAAACTGTCTCTAGGCGCAGGTTTCCTCAAACAAATGTGCGCATCTGGACTCAGTGGATGGACTCAGGGGCGAGGAGCCGAGGGCGACTGTGAATGGGTAAACACACATTTCACAGAACATCAACTTCAGTCAACCAAAAACACAAATATCCATGTCCACCTTGCCGACGGACTACAGTTCGAAACTGGAAGCATAATAGTACTGATACATTTACATGTTTGTTCATTCATGTGTACTGTCCCTTTTCTAAATAAACGAATAATAATGAAATCGCCAACACAGAAAAAAAAAAACAGTTCAAACACAAAAAAATATAGAACACATAGATATTGGTCCATAGGGGGGAGTTGACCAATGTCCATGAATGTTGATAAATGTTGGAGAATGTGGAGTGTCCTGGATCATCACCCCAGTCCTTTTTGTTAGACCCACTACAGACCCTCCTGCATCGGCAAAGACAAAAAAATCCTAAATCTTTTTTTTTGTGTGTCACATAGGTTGGTGAATGTAATCACTATCAAATCATTCAACCTCCAACTAAGATATTTCTACAACAATGAATGCTCATTTATTGATTGATTTATTAGTCATTCATAACTATCATGATGGTCTCCATTTGTGCAGCTGGATGTCCCCCTCCGTGTGCTGTGTGGAGGTTTGCTGTTTGTCTGTAATGCAGTGATGTGGACACTGTTCTCCAAAGCCCTGAGACTCTCCTCCTCTTCAGCCCGAGCCACTGTCACCACAACAGCCTCCAACTTCATCACCTCAGTAAGGACACTCGGATCCATCAAAAACATGTCCAAATGAAACAATAGAGGAATACTGTCACAACTACTACACACTATTGACATATTCCTTTAGAAATACATCAACAAAGGTTTGAAAACAATTACTAACAGTGAAATTATTTCTTACTTTTTCCCCACTGGGGTTTTGAGTTGTGACTTGCAGATGCAGGGCAGTGATGATCCAGGTCATTTATGGACATTGGTCATCCGCCCCCTATTGGACCAATGACTCCTTTCTGTTAATTATTGCATTTCCTGTATTTTAACCATTTTATTCTATGATCTGTTGAGGAATCGATGACGTTGTAATGTCCTCTGAGACGACTGCTGTTGTGATTTAGGGCGATACAAAATACAATGAGTTGAAATAAAGTGTGGTTGTAATTCTAGTAAATTCAACTGCCAATGCTACAAGCAGCTAGACTAATTCTGTTGTGATGATGAAAGTATTGATAATTTTTGTTTTCTCAAATACCACTCTGATTTCAATGATACTCATGTGTTCTTGCAGGCTGTGTTTGGTCACTTCATCTTTGAGGAGACCCAGGACACGTTGTGGTGGATTGGTCTGTCCCTGACTCTGTGTGGACTGCTGCTTCTCCATGGATCTACACCTCCAAGTCTACAGGAAAACGAGGACAAAAAGGACCAATGACAAATGTGTCTGTATCATAAACACAATCAAAATAAGTATGAATGATGTGGACTCCAAATCTTGAAGGAACACTGACATTTTCTCACCATAGTTCACCATTTACAAAGTGACTGGATTCTTCTCCGTTCTGACTTCTGCTGATCTTTCTCATACGGTTGCTCGTGATAGTTGTTCAAAGCAGTGTTTCAACCATGGTTTCAACCATGGCCCTTTGGCATTGGCCTATAGTGTCACTTCAAACAAAACACTAAAAAATAAAATGCTGACGGTGAAACTGACGTGTCTAGTCCAATATGGCAATCAATTTATTGATCAAAATACTTGAAAAATTAAAAATAGGTTAAGAATACCTCTTAAGCTGTAACATAAATACGGTATTTTAAACCTACAGGCTGGAAGACTCAGAGCGCGCCCCTGCTGTATTTGGCTCCAATTTGAATCAAAAGATATGTTTTGTTGCCCACCCAGAACTACTGCAGTACTAAATGTTACCACAAGATGTCAGTATAACAATTATCATACTGGGCAAGGGGATTCAACTTTTAAAAGCCAACAGACTGCCACATTTTGAAGACTGAGCCGCAGAAACAGAACACGTTCAAAACAGAACACGAGAATGATGATTAACATTCATCTTTCTTTTAGTTTTGTTTCTAGATTGTGTTCACATTTATTTACAATATATTGCACAGACTTTGTATTTGTATATGAAATACATGTATTTATTGAAAAAAAAACACACCAAGTTAACACCACAAGAATGTACAGGCAATTTTAGTAAAAAAGCCCTTCAAGACATCTGCTGCTTATATTAATACACAACAGGAGGAACATCTTAATATTGAAACCATAACCGTTAAAAATGAAGATGTGAGAGTAAAAAAAAGGTAAAAGAACCCAAAAATACAATTTATAAGACTGTTTTCATTGTCACATAGAGGAAGATAAGGCACATTGTGATCTAGAACATTTAAAAAGGCAGGAAAGTGGTTCATGCTTTACATACTAGTTACGTTACATGCAAGGTATAGAGAAAAATACAGCACAAGGAAAGTCCTTAAAATGAACCCGTTCAAATGTTCAGCCGAGTTTAAAAAGGCATTCTTGCATTTCTTCAGGCAAAAAAATGAGCTTAAGTGCATCAGTGCTCTCCAACTGCACTGCGGAAACATCTATTTAAATACAGGGCGATAGAATATATAATTGTCTAACTAATTAACATCTCACAGACAAAATGCCATCTCATTGTGGAAGGGCACACAGGAAGTACTTACAGATGTGAGTATTTTGTTAAAGTTGTTGAATGTTATGACGTATTGCCTGTTTTCATTATTTTACCAGTAAATCCGTAAATCCACCAAGACGTACAGCAGTTGACATAATATTGCTAAAATAAGATGGCGTCCATGGTTTTGACAATTTTGTGAAAGTTTGTTGGAACAAACGTAACTGCTGTAACCAAACAGGGCCAAAGGTTTTCATACAGACCCATTATAAACTGCTGATTGTGACAAACATATGTTGTCACAATATTTTTGGTAAATATTAGGGGTGTAACGATTAATCGATACACATCGATTAATCGATATAATGCTCTACGATTTGTTGGCATCGATGCTAAACGTAAACATCGATATATATCGGCCGTTTTTGACCTAGGAGATTAGACGCGACTTTATTTTGATATCCAGTTCATTGTTGCATGCTTCCTCTTTCCGGGAGCAGTGCGCGGCGCGGCGTGTTGTGAGGCTCACACGCCGTCTATACATAGCAGGCACGTGAAAGGGGAGCCGACGGCTACGCAGCTCCTGGGCGGGTGCTATGGCTAATGTCCAAGAAGACGAGGAAATTCAAATGTCATTTTAGAATACGTTCCTGTCGCAAAAAAAACCAAAGCAATGGAGGACCTGTTTGGGGACACATACACCACTGTGAGCAGCAGCTTTACGAAAACATCCAAGCAGCGGGCAGAGATGGAAGTAAATAAATATAAAGAGACTGAATTATTAACACTCAAAGGTAATCTGTTAGAATGGTGGGGAAGTCATGAAATGGAGTTTCCCCTCCTTGCAAATCTAGCCAAAATCGATCTCTGTATTCCTGCTACAAGCGTGCCCTCCGAGCGTGTATTTAGCACTGCAGGTGACATTGTCCGCTCAGAACGGAGTGTTTTGACACCTGAGCATGTCGATCAGTTGATTTTCTTGAAGAAGAACCTAACAAAGAAAGCAATATCACATCTTTCAATGGACTAAACAAACATGTGACAAACTACTTTTGATTTTGCACTACATGTTGTATTATTGGCCATATTGAACAGTTCAGAGTAGACAAGGTGTAATGTTGAAATTCTCTATAAAGAGTTATATATTAAGTTATTTTTGTTATGTAGAAGAGTTAAATAACACCATACATTTATTTATAGTTCTCCGTTATTGCTCTGGTTTATTTATTTTTGCATTTGGATATGGTCAAAGTGTAATGTTTACTACATTTTTGTTTTGTAATGAAATAGTTCAGTAATGCACTTTAAAGTTGAATGGTATTACAAAAAAAAAAAGAGTTCATTGTACTTTACTTACATGGGAAATAAAAGTTCAGTATTACAATAAGCACTTTGTATACTACAATACTCTAATTGCCTAAATAAAGAGTTTGCAGTACCTTGTTGATTGTGTATGAATTGTTATAAATCAGGATATTATATATCGATCGTGGAGCACTATATCGTGATGTATTGTGAATGAATCACAGCAGACTTTAAGATATCGGCAAATATCGTATCGTGGTTCTTTGTATCGATATGATATCGTATCGTGACAAAACTCGCGATTTACACCCCTAGTAAATATAGACATGTTTTTTATGCATGAATTGTCCCTGAAAGGCAGTTTGCATTGACATGTGCGGGTTCCCGTCTCGAAGCAGCGCTACTTCCTCTAAACACAATTCGGCTTTCATGCAGATCGTGTCTGGGCACATTCCATTTGTAAAAGCCATTGTACAATTTGAAAGAGCAAAAGATATTTTTAGTTCTGACAGTAAAGTATTCACGTATACATTAGAACATAAGTTATCAAATGCGCGTCACATTTGTTTTTTGGAAGACAATGTGTAGAACTTTAACACTTGTAAATAGTGGCTTAAAGTTGGAAGTTACAAATATAATAAATATCATATCTCATATGGCTGGTTCCTGTAGAAGAAAACACTGTACACCTTTAGCTGAGCGGTATCTCGATGACATCCTGTTCGATGATCTCTCCTTGTGGGACAGGCTCGTGCTCCTGGGGGGAGGGTTTACAGCTCAGTCCAGAGAAGGGGCTGCACCAGGACAGAGACAGGGGGCCTCCAAACGCAGTCCTTATGGCCTCTCTGCAGGGGACCTTCTCCCAGCGACCCACCTCGCCTTTCAACCGCTCGATGCCCTGGAGGAAACGAGCACAAGAGGAAAGTTCAGGATTAGTGCATATTTGAACTCTTCAGCGAGATGCAGTGAGCACCCCCTGGCAGCAAGCCAAATTTATTTTTCCTTTTAATAACGTTTTTTCTCTGATACGTTCATGTGCAACGTCATTAAAATAGAGCTCGGGATGGAATGGGAAATGTTCATACAGCTGAGCACAATGTCCACAAATACAATATAAAAAAATAAAACGAAAAATAGCCATGGCACAGTACACTACTGAGACAACACAGTTACCAGCCGAGTCAGAAAACCAAGATTACGCTCTTAAATCCACGCATTGATTTAACTGACAATGACAATGACAACACGATCCCGAGCTCTATGCAATCGTTTTTTTTAGGACAAATATAGAACATGCTCCGATTAGGGTCACAAATCAACACACGAGATAGAATCATGCAGTGTGGGTCAGATTTCACTCATTCATTCACAATGTTTGGTTGTACTGGACACAAACACAGAAAACTCAGCTACTGAATGCTCTTTTGAGTTGGTAAAATATGCATGCTTTAACCACTAGGGGCAGGCTTACCTCTGGAGACCACAAGGCTTCAGAGACACTTGGACAAAGAATTTAACAACCAAAGCAAATGGATGAGTGTGGACAGACAGTAGAGGGAGAAGGGGAAAAGGGGAACAACAAGAGTTCAAGGAGAGGGAACGGGAGAACTGCAAGTAAAACCTGGGCCACAGTCACAAGTGTTAGGCATCAATAAATTTATTCTACACACATGTGCTGAAATAGATTTAATAAGAAGTTCTGTAAAAAACCTGCAGATTTTCAACATAAGACTAGCTTCACATGCATCCAGAAATAAATACAGTAAGTAATGGGCAAAAAACAAAAACAGGGTCTTTCCCTGCTTCATTCATATCCAGTAAAAAGTTGCCAATTATCCATAGAACTGTTCTGCTACATGGCATAAACAAAGACAGAAACAAAACACAGCTCCAACAAAACCTGTGCATTTCCTCAAGTGCAGCTTCAGTAAGGCCAGCTTTTCCATCTCAAAGAAATAACTTGTTCTAGCTTTGCATAATTCACAAAATAACGTAATTTGGATATTTGTCACTGGATGTAATCGTCAATAGTACAGACATTTGAGGAACAACTAAAATATGCCACTTTCTGTTTATGAAGTCTGGAAGGATGCAAAATCGGGCACAAAATTGCAAACATTTTGGCACAAACGAAGCGTATGGCATCATTCCTCTTAAAGGACACATTTCTACAGCAGCAGAAAATCAGAAATGAATCAGTGCATGTTCCACGCAAAAAATTATTTGGTTTTTTCTCCTTACCATAGATTTTTATTCAGAAGGCAGCAAACTCATTATGACCCATGTGTTGTTTTCATATGACCGATTTGTCTTCATCTCCCCGGAATTTAGGTTGAGCTGAACATTGGAGTCTTCACATATTTAATGAAGTGCATGGTATCTTTCGTACAGACTGCGGTGTTGGTGGTGCCAGATTTAGTACTTTATTTTAAACATGGTGGAACGTACAGCTGATCAGTCTGCTCACGTCAGATTCAAAGGGCCAGTGTAATCTAAGAGCACACAAATCATTTAAAGGCTTGTACTGTTTTTGTGTAGTCTCACACCGAGTTTCTTAAATGTATGTTATAAAAACAGCTCTTGATGCAAACGTTGAGTTGTTGGCATTCAACTCCTTTTTTAGTTAAAGAAATATATAAAAAAGTTACTTTAAAAAGACTGTATGGGGCTAAATATTGTAGAGGATGTCTGGGCAGCAGGACTCAGCCCGAGGGGATGTTGTGGGTCTGCGCTCAGCTGCTGTAAAAGGCTCAATAGGGGTCGGGTGCAGACAGCACTGAGGACTATCTGGACCCAACATAATCAGAGGAAAAAGCATGTGATGCTCGCTCACATCAGACCTGCACAAGTTTTCATACAACTGTTGTTGGAGTCTTTTAGAATGGGACTCTAAAGAGTTTGTTTTAAACCATTCCATTGTTTGAAAAAGGCTTTAAGTTTCAAGTGTTTTGCTGACACTAAAAGCTTTTCTTCTAACTCTGTCCCTGCTGAAGAAAAGCAGCCCCACAGCATCATGCTGCTACCCCCACATGTAACATTGGGGATGGTGAGGCTGATGAACAGATTAAATAGTTTTGCGCCAAACATAACATTTTGCATTTGGACCAAATTTTGGTCTCATCTTCTTCCACATGTTGAATGTGTCCTCACTTTGCTTTTTGGGGATTTCAACACTGGCTTTCTGTCACCCACTTGTTCCTAAAAGAGAGATTTGCGTAGTGTAAAATCCTAGCACTATATAGTACTTCTTCATATATATTACACAAATATACAAACAACCTTTGATGCTCTGCTTTCTACATCTGAAGCTGTGTTTCATAGATTGAGAAAATCAGGACAAGAAGATTTGTTACAAACATGAAGTATTCACAGAATGCTACTTACAGCTTAGGTTTAATCTAAATACTTGTCATGGCAAAAATAACAAAAGTCAATATGGAGGAAAAATATGGATATTTTTTTCCCCATAACGCCCAATTCTATTAGAAATCTGAAAGGGGTTCATTTGGTATCTGATTATCTGATCCTTTGAGCACTCCAGTTATCCCCCTTGTACCAGGCTCTGTATATAATATGAATTGTGAACATGCGGCAGAGCGGTGACATTTGGGGCATGGTGGCTATAGCAGAATTCAAACCAACAGGACAATAGTGATTTGGTCTGATTGGCTAATACTGTTTATGTTACAGGATACACTTTAAAGGCTGCATCCGAGTTCAGCAAAAACACCTCGCTTCTTTCATGGGCTTTCTTGTCATTTAAAAATGTAGTTAATGAGGTGGGGCAGCTCAGTTTTTGTAGAAGTTTATTTTGACAACTTTAATGTTTTTGCCACTTAAGTACATGCTAATGAAAGAGAAGGGAAAGGAAGGATGTTCATCCATCCATTTTCTTCCGCTTCATCCATTGCCGGGTCGCGGGAGCAGCAGTCTAAGCAGAGACGCCCAGACTTCCCTATCCACACACACTTCCTCCAGCTCGTCCGGCGAGACCCCAAGGCGTTCCCAGGCCAGCTGAGAGACATAGTCCCTCCAGTCCTGGGTCTTCCCCGGGGCCTCCTCCCGGTGGGACGTGCCCGGAACACCTCCCCAGGGAGGCGTCCAGGAGGCATCCGGAACAGATGCCCGAGCCACCTCAACTGGTTCCTCTCAACGTGGAGCAGCAGCGGCTCTACTCCGAGCTCCTCCCGTGTGACTGAGCTCCTCACCCTATCTCTAAGGGAGCGCCCAGCCACTCTGCGGAGGAAGCTCATTTCGACCGCTTGTAGAATGAATGCCCAGTCCTCTGTAGAATGTGCAGAGGACTGGGCAGCGGTTGAAGGCGGAGACCTCGGCGACCCAGTCCGCACACGCAAGGTTTTACATGTATTATGTATTAATTCAGATGCAGACCAATTGTTAGTGAGCGTCTGCAGTGTGATATATAAGGATCCTCATCTGACCGCTGTGTGCTGTAGTCTTTTGTTATGGAGCTGTGACCCTTGCTTATAAATTGTGCTGAATAATTACAATGGCAGTCATGCATTCAAAAAGAGCGTAATGTAGTTGATCATTCATTAAACCATGTGCAGTGCCTTTGATTATTGTGTGGCTTAGATAAGCTGGCCCTTTAAGTACAAATGTTAACAGTGAGCGATTGATTAAAAGTAAAAGAAAGGTGCATTCATCTGTTATCTTTCATCATCACCGTCACAAGTCGATATGCAACTTTCTTTTTCTCTGTCACGTTGTACATGAGAACTGACATAATAGTAAGTTGGTCACTGACAAAACAACACAAGCTCATGATTGCCCAGTAGGCCAGACTCAGACCACATACTGGTAGGTGTCAGTCTTGCCCCTCGGGTCAGGTCTGGAGAAGGGGCTAAACCACAGTAATGAAAAACGATGTCCAAAAACAGCCCTCAAGTTCATCCACTTAGTTTTTTTAGCCCATCTTCTCTCTTCCTTTTTCAACTGCTCTATGCCCTGAAAAGAGACAACCAAGCTTCAGTTGGTATGTCAGTAAACTATCAACGAAAGTCAAACTTTATAGGTGCTGAAAATAAATGAGTAATGACTTAAAAGTGTTCACAACTTGGAACTTCTCTAGTGCTCCATCCCATGTCTACAAACTGTGTTCAGACTGTTACTGCAACTCTACTAAACCTGGGTACACACTACACAACTTCTGTAGAGTCGTCAGTTTTGGGATATTATGAAGGTGCAACAATAGACGAATGTCATGTGACTGTGAAAAAAAACTGTATAACACTATAATTGATAATGTCCAAAACAATGCACAGACCAAAAGCAGCAAAGAAAGTTACATTTATCATATGATTTTCCTATGAAAGAAATATCCTCCAACAAAATTAATGGGGGATGAGCTTTTACAACATACAGCACAAGTGTTTGAGGAGTTATGTCAACAGAGTGGAGGGGTGAATACTGCTTTAAAAGTATAAAAGCAGTGCGTGTGTTTACTGCAGTATTATTTTAAGTAGTTCAGAGCATAGGTCGCTATGGTCATTGTGGGTCTCTTTGTATGGAGAGGTCTGTAAACAGCTCCGAAATCTGTGTAAACCTGTTTGATAGACCACGACTGAGGTCACTAAGAATCTTTAAAAGAAACACTTTACACAAGTGGAGCTTTCAGTCAGACGCAGCCAGACAACACTGTGGCTGAACAAAGCACGGCCACCTTAACTGACCATTACTGACCGTTACTGACCACTACTTGAACTCAATTACATGAAGCATGTAGTGTGTCCCCAGCTTTAATCACTGCAGTTTTCACCTTGTGGAGGAGGACGTGTAAAGACGTGTGTACATCATGCACTATGATCACTAAAGCATTATCGCTTGCCTTTAAGAAATTATGAAGTTCTGTCAAACAGTAGCTGAAACCCCTTATCTTTTTCCTATAAATTTAGAGAAAATATGTTCCAAGCAAAGCGCAGTACAACACAAATGCTGTATTCATGCTAAGATTACAACATTCAGCTAAAAGACACGTGATATTGGTCATGGCCACATCACGAGACAACATCGCAGATTTCCCTTGCTTCAGATTCACCATGTTTGTCTGTTACTTCTATTTCTGAAACCTTGACTTTGGTTGATAATGAGCTTGTTTGTTTGAATCACAAACCTGTTTATAGGACTTTTAGTCAGTGAGTCTCATGTGGTACCCAAACCAGACATATGTTCACAAGTAG
Organism: Knipowitschia caucasica; assembly: GCA_964034765.1. NCBI lineage: Eukaryota > Metazoa > Chordata > Actinopteri > Gobiiformes > Gobiidae > Knipowitschia > Knipowitschia caucasica. The sequence continues at coordinate 8,881,789 of OZ035829.1, read as the reverse complement.
AAGCCGTTAAAAAGGTGTCTGTAAAATGTTGATCCAGCCAGATCCAACCTAAGCCTGCAGCTAATGTTATATAAGAAGAGTTATTGCTTTCTGTGTGAATTTATTGGCAGGTTAAGCCTGATAGAGACCCACGTGTTCCACAAGCAGATGTTAGCAGCTCTCCAGCACCAGAACCACTGGGCCGCATTCTCCCTCTCCCTTGCAGCCTGGGCTCTTCTCAGCTTCCTTTATGCTACTTTCCTTCACGCCACATTTATTTGAACACCCATTTTTCTTGTGGAACATTTTGCTTTTACATAGACCTAAAAAGGACCCAAAGCTTCAGTGTGTAAAGATGTTGGTATAAACCACCTCCTGCCATTATAGATTGACAGTGTAAATGTGCACTTTGTTATAGATGTGTTAACAATAGGGAAAAACTGTATGCATCTGCTGTACAGTTTTACTCTTTTGTCAAGAAAATTCATTCCGGAGACTGCAACAGTTTGCATTCAATGTGTCTCTCGTGAAAAACTTGACCTCAGTGCTGTGCGTACCTTCTCTTTTGCAGAACAATGAGCACTTTGTCACTCCTTCATAGTGTGTCTATAAGAACACGATGGAATCAACTTGGACACTGCTCCTGCATCAGAGCCTCTGATCCATTTGTCACAACTGACACACTACCAGTTACCAGATTGGAAAAGAAAAAACGAGAAAACATACAGGCTAGAAACCAGGAGATACTGTAGAATGTGTTCTTTTATTGTAATAAGGAATATTAGTCAGATTATTAATATTAGTCACATACACTAAAAACCTAAAGTTGAGTGGATCAGCTTGTTTGGACTGTGCCACTTAAACACCGGAGTGACTTATAGTCCGACAAACAAGTTTCAACTTATTCTTACTCTCTAGTCTTTTTCATTCACATTGTTGTTGTTAAAATGTGCATCTTTATCACAGTATTTTTTTATTTATATTGATTTGAAATGAAAAAAAACCCCCAAGAACATATATATAATTAAATACGGTTATTGACTGTCAATCTTCATGTTGATAAATTGAGTAAAGTTGATATTGTAATCTTTTGATTTTTTGCACTTAGTTGAACAAGACTAAGTTCCAGGCTTGTTTAAGATTCATATCCATCATTAGGGTAAACACTATTGTATTTGAATTTGAACATGTTAAAAGTACAGTATGAGGCGGCGGAGAAGGCTGTGATTTTGAGTAGGGCACTTACAGTTTCGTCGGTGCAGATGGAGTGAACCTGGGTACCAAACATCACAGAGGTGAAGATGAGGAAGAGGATGCCTTCGAAGCAAAGGAGGATGAGGAGGAGGACTGTGGCTGGAGGAGAGAAGGAACTGCACTCTGGGACACGGGAGAAAGGGAGAGGGCAGAGGCATGAGAGCAGCCAGCCCCATCTAGCTACACTATAAAGCACTAATACAGGGAAAACACAAACAACTAGGAGTCAACCGATTTTTTCAGGGCGGATACCGATAACTAATAGTCAAGGGGATCTTTCAATGTCGGCTCTTACTATCATTGTGAAGCAGCAAGCAATTCACCAAGCGTTAGATTGTTCACCCACTAACAGGGAACGTATTATTCAACGTATTAGTCAGTTAAAAGTTAGACTGGTTTAAGTACTTAAAACAGTCATAACTTGTAGTAAGACAAGTAAGACAATATATTTGCTTCATTATTGAATTGCTTGAGTTCTAGTCGTTTTATTCTCTCATCTGTTGGCAAATTGGCAACTTTTGTCAAATACTGGGACAAATGTGTATCCACTGTACTTGTATATTGTCCTTTGTGACACCAGCCCCCCTGGGACAACAATTTAGTGTGTTTACATCAAGCCCCGGTGATCCAAGATGGCGCTGTATTCAAATAAATGGTTTGTGCTCAGTGGCGCATGTGCTGGCACGGTCGCTGACATATTAGCGGAACTCGCCATATCACTCGCTATATTTGGGCATCGTCTGGTCCTCCCGGTTCTGCGCAGTGGATGATCTCCCAGGATGCGTTGTGCCAATTATGCATGTGTGGCTTTCATGCACGTGCACAGAGGGGCTCGGCTCCGCTCTGACCAATCAGAGAGCCAGACAATCAGAGTTTGTGGCACTGAAATTTCTGGGTAACCCACGTGAATTTAGTCTGGTTTAGTCTGCAGTACCACGAGAATCCCCCGAGCACGTGGGTTCTTCAGCTCCAAGCTAGTAACACCCTATTCAGTTATTATAATAGATTCATGGTTTACATTCATTCTTCTAACCATGTGTGTCTATTATCAAGCACTGTCCCAAATAAATAAATAAATACATAAGCCTGCCGTTGTGAATTAGGGCTATACAATAATTAATACATTAAATTGTGTCAAGATTTTGGTTAATACAAACTTCATCACTTAAACTTTGTTTAAAAGAAAACAAAAAACTAGCTGCCACTGTATAGAGTGATGTAATGGAGACTTTCTGGACTGGGGAGTTGATGTGATCTTGAGTCCAGTAATTTAAGTACATTACATAAATCTAAATAAACCAATCCAAACTAAACTGACTGACTAAATTGCAGACTGCCCTGCCCGACCCGCCTAGGAGTGCTTCAGTCCTGTACCGGACCTGTCCACGTTCAACGGCCGCTGGTCCACGTTCTGTAGCTTAGGTCCTGGATCTAAAGCCCGTCCGTGGGAGCGGATCCCTTTCTCAACTTGTGGGTCTCCCCGAGGTTTCTCACTTTTTTCCCCACTGGGTTTTTGTGAGTTTTCCCTTGCCACATAAGAATAAATTGTATTGTATTGTATTGATTGGTTTATTCATTTGAGCAATATTTAAGTATTTACATTTCTTAGTTTATATGACTTTTGTACATTTTCTTTTCTTTTGTAGGTGGCTGCCTTGTGACAATGTAGATTAGTCGTTTAATGTGGCTAGGATTTCTATTGATGGGTGACAGGGGAAACGCTGAAAGATCAAGGACTAGGGATGATAATACAGTATGTATTAATACTTACTGGACCAATCGTCTTCAAAGCAGAAGAGCAAATGGAAGACCACCATGAATAAAGCGTGCAAAGAGACGAGTGCAATATACATCTGGTAAAACACACACACACACAATAACACATCAAAAGACATTATCTTCCCCTTTATTTAATAGCAATTAAAAGTCTGCCACAGATTCCCAAATAGGCTAATGTAGGTAAAAGTACTTAAAACATTAGAGTCAAAGATTACATTTAATAAACAACTACTTACTGTGAAGAGTACAAAGTATTTTTGGTTGTTCTCTCCCACACAGTTGTTGACCCAAGGACAGTGATGGTCCATTTTTCGTATACATCGCTTGCAAACGCTAAGGGCATACAGCAGGGTTGGGGTTAGCACAGCAGGATGGACATATGGACATCTTCGCACAAGTGACATTCTACCAGCTAAATAACCAAGGAAAGGTTGAATAGACATTTGGTGGAGCGCATGAACATCTCGATATGGCACAAAGACGGACAGCACTAACCCGATAGTTTGCTGAGGCCATATAAAGGAAATGATGGCTCCCGTTCACTTTCATTACAAAGGAAACACCTCCATCTAACTCTGTAACCACTCACCATTTCGAGCTGTTTGGGTTTGAACGTCAATCCAAGTGCTTCTATTTCAATATTGTGTTTGATGTTCATATCTTGATACGAACATCAATAGCAGACCTTCATCATGGGCCTGCTAGCGGCTAAGCAAAGTGAGCCGAGTGGGAGAAGCCTCACTCCAGACACTCTCATTTGGAGACTTTTCAGCTCAAAATGATCACCAATGGAGCCAGTCAGAACTAAAAATGCTTTGTTCAGGTGCATTCTAGGATTTGGTTATATATCACAATATCTAATCCCGAAATTTTTGTATGGAGTAAAAATCGCGATAAAAAAATAAGGTGAGAAACAGTAGCATTATTATTATTAGATTATTTGTAATTTGTTTATTTTCAAAGTCCTCTAAAACTATCCTAGTCTATCCTAACGTGACCTATCTATTGTGATGCGTTTGTAACTTGAATTAAAGGCAATGCACCCCCTCAGTGCACTCTTCAATATTCAGCCAGATTTATACAGAGCCAGACGCAGGCAGAAAATCTAGAACAGTACAAACAAACAACTGCTGCACATTGTAACTCCCTCTGGACGTGCGTGTAACTGTGCTAGGGGATGAGTTAACACATCCAATTTGAAAATATCTCGTAGAGTGCAGAGTCAGACCTCCTCCTAGACCTACTGTTCTATTGCTTTGAAATAAATCTTGCATCCAGACGGTGATTGAGTAATCACTTGTTCACTGGGCCCTTTTCCAAATTTCTTCCAAATCCTCCCATAACTATTTGCATTATGTTGCTCACAGACAAACAAAATTCCAGTGATGACTATTCCGCCTGAGAGGACAACAATAATCAAAATGAAATTAGATTTTCCAGTCATACAATAAACAAAACAATCAACCAAGGAACATTGATACCAAACTCTTCTCAAAAAGCATTTGTGCTGTATTCTGTCATACCTGCAGTGATGTGCTCGGTCAGGTTTGATGCTACTGCATTTGGGACATTTGTAAACCACCTGTCCCGGCTTCAACTGAAGGCTCTCGATATACTCTCTAGTGGCGTTCCCCTTTGGCACAGCTCCCTGAAGGCAAAACAGACGGCTAAAGCATTTCCTGCACCACACTGATCATTGGACAATCGTTTACTTGAAAATAAGTCAGAGTATGAAGATGTGTCCACTGACAAACGTCAGATGTTTTTATACATCCCAAGGACGTTATGAAGTCTGAGTCATCACCAACATTCAGCTGTAGAATTTTACCTTTTAACCATTCTTCTTGTCTCCAAGTTACTAGAATATGTTTCACCAAACTTATATGAAAGATGTTGGAGAAAGTTTACACTACCGTTCAAATGTTTGGGGTCACATTAAAATGTCCTTATTTTTGAAGGAAAAGCACTGTAGATAACTTTAAACTAGTCTTAACTGTAAAGAAACACACTCTATACATTGCTTATGTGGTAAATGACTATTCTAGCTGCAAATGTCTGGTTTTTGGTGCAATGTTGTAATTGCTGCAAATGGAGGATTCTTTGACGAAAGCAAAGTTGGATGTAAAACAAATCTTATTTCAAATACAAATCATTATTTCTAACCTTGTAAATGTCGCTAGTGTATATTTAATTCAATGAGCATGTCCATACAGTCAGTGTAGACTTCAGTTGTTAATGAATATCAATGATCATTATTCTGAGCAAATAATGTTGTAACAATATAGACACATACGTTATTTTCATTATTACCATAAAAAATAAACGTAATCAATTCTAATCACATTATATTCTTTCGCTTTTAATGCTACCAACTGTATTGCTGTACAGTCACATGATAGCTTCAGAAATTTCCAGGATACAATAATCCATTATCCATTAGGCCTTTATTATACCTTGTTAGAGATGATTGCATGCATTTCTCTATTATTAACTTAGACAAAGCCCTGTGATCATGTCAGAGTCAATATAGCAATCATCTCTAGAATGATATAAAAAGAACAAAAACAATTTGGATTGTTTGAGAGCAGAACCTCTTTTGAATCACTTCTTAAAACCCACTTTTATCGAATAGCCTTCTCCTAACTGTCTGTTTTAAAGTCTCCATGTATTTCACTTTTCTACATTGTTTTTGTTTTGTCTTTCTTGTTGTCTGTCTTCTTTAATCTTCTTTTTGATATGTTATTTTATTACGACAGTTATGTTATTATTGCGGGGCGACAGTGGCTCAGTTGGTAGAGCATTGGCATCTAAGCCTGAAGGCCGTGTGTTCAAGCCCACTATGAGACCTACTTCATGACTACCACTGATGACTGCTGTCGTTGTGTCCTTGGGCAAGACACTTAACCTCACTTTGCCTGGATCTCACACTGGAAGATCTCAGCTCCTGTGGACTCACCACCTGCAGGAGGATCAGTGAGGGGCTGGTGCTATGTGAACTGGTTGGTGGCAGCTCTGACTGCCACCCCCCCACCCAGAAATGGATTGAGGGGAAGAAAATGAATGAATGATGAATGAATGTTTTTAGTGCTCTATGCTGACTGTGCAGCGCTTTCTAAACACTTTTTTTTTTTAAGTGCTAAACAAATAAAGATGTATCATTACTTATAAGCCCACAGACAAGCATTAAGGTCATGGACTCACAGGGTCAGTGCACATCGCTCTGAGGTGTGAGGCCAGAGCGAGGAAGGCCAGGGAGTTGAACAGTATCCCGTTCACAATGCTGTATGTCAGACTTCTTGCCGGGAGCAACATCACAAACAGCACCACAAACACTGCGTAAAACACAAGCAGCCAGGTGATGATGGCACACACGATCCCACAGGCATCTTTGATGAACCACATGGCTGGAGCGGAGTACGCTGTGATGACATCTTTGGAGATGGGGATGCGCTGCTCGGGCTGGAGGAAGCCTGTCACATGACCCGTCCCATTGGACTCCACATCCCTGCACCTGCGCACCGGACTCTTCATCCTTCATCTGCCTCCAACAGGCGAGGCTCAGTCACCGCATGCTTGAAACATCAACATCAGATGATTAACAGTAAGCCTTTACAAAAGGAATTCCAAGATATGTTTTGTCAGGGCTCGGATCAAACACATGAACACTTGTCAGGGTCCAGAAGTATTTTATTAGACTATACTTTAATATCAAGGTGTACTTTTTCATTTGTGGTAATTTTTTCATGTGTATATTTTTTCTAAATTATGGAGGTATTTGGACCAAAGGAATACTTTTATTGACATAACTTTGAATATTATTATTACATTGGTTAAAATCTTCTGGACAAAAAATCCAAAGGTTCGGAAGCTGAATGAAAAAAAAATAAATAAATCTAAAAACTAAATGTGATTTGTGTTCAAATAAATAAAATTCAATGATATACAGTGGTTGATTCTTTAAAGAATGTGTAAAACATGCCAAGGCAGCGAGCCCCGTCAAAACTTTTAAGTAGGTACTGTGAGATTTCATAATGCTTTGAAGCAACTTTTGTTAAAGTTAAACTCATCATTCTACCAATGTGCAGAAGCCTGTACTTTTCCATTTGATTTTTTGTTTATCTGAAGTCCAAGCTACAGGCACACTGTGGCAGCTGCTGATTGGAGGACTTCATTCTCCCATGCTATATTATCACTAACAGTTTGTTACATCCTTTGTTCGTGTTGTTCGTGCTGTCTCTACCATTGACAATAAAACATGTCTTCTGTCTGAATGAAAGACGCAATCCCAGACTTTGCCATCTTCTTCAGTACTTAAAAGGGTACTTTCACTCTTTAAGGCGGGCATACAAATGACCTTGCATGGTTGACACCCCTGATTTAAAATAAAGATGCCTTTAATATGCCACAAATGAAGGACATGTATTTGTATAATATGCCAAAAGTATATATTTTTAAAACCCTACGGATTCTTATCCTAATTGTTGTGCTTGATTATGTAGCTAAGTGGTCCACACATTGGATTATGAATTAAAATGTGTTGTTGTTGCAGGTAGTTGTAGTCTACAGGAAAATAAGTGTCAATGTTTTGCACTTTTTTACTCTTGCAGAAATAGTGCTGAAGACTGATTGGCATGTGTCATTGTAGAAAGATAGCTAACACCATCCACTATGGCTAGTCATAACTTAGATATACTTATCACAGTGAGGGCTTTTACATTGTGTATTGATATCACACCCCAATAAATAACACCCCAGAATGAGATGAGTGGAAACCTGCTGGATTAGCTGGTTCACCTAGCAGCTAGCAAAACATCGACACATCCCTGGAGCAGATGACATTAGCTTAGCCACTGATTAGCTCGACTCCTTAATGAACGTTTACGTACCTGTTTTACCAAAAGGACAGGCTTATGTTGGCAATCTGGTCCAACAGAGAGAGTGGAGGTTATCAGGTAGTATTTACGGAACAATTCAACATTCTCCACACATCGCCCCCCGAGCAGTGAGCATCCTTCTGCCGCGTCGCAGTAAGAAACAGCTAGAGAGAGACCTCAGCTGTCCTGAAACCGTGGCCGCCATCTTTTGATTGTAAGAAGAACATTATTCTGTTAGAAATACAACAATAAACCAGAGCCAGAAATATAACTGGAAGGGAGTGACAGAGAAAGCTGTTTAATATACATGTAAATAGATATTGTTGAAATAAATATAAAAAAATGAAAGGTGTCAGATCTGATGAATGTGTAATAACCATAGAGAGTATAATAGCAGGTGGAGACATCTCATTTTAGAACAATTCTAAATGTGAACCAAAGTCAGTTTCAGTAACTTTGGGTCCACAATAAACATGACATCCATAATTAATTTCTCATGTCAATGGATTGAAATTGAGCAAATTTACACAGTATTCTGCTCATAAGCAGAAACCGTGCCGCCTTAAGCCGTGGGCGGCACGGTGGCTGAGTGGATAGCACTCTCGCCTCTCAGCAAGAAGGTCCTAGGTTCGAATCCCAGTTGGACCAGGGCCTTTCTGAGTGGAGTTTGCATGTTCTCCCCGTGTCTGCGTAGGTTTCCTCCGGGTGCTCCGGTTTCCCCTACCACTAAAAATATGTACAATAGGTCTGGCATGTGCCTCCTGTACTGGCACCCCCACTCCCAAAAATCACAATTGTAAACCGCTTTGAGACTCCGATGTGCAGTGAAAAGGCGGTATATAAATAAAGATTACTTACTTACTACTACATAAGATAAGATAAGATATGCTTTATTTATCTCACAAAGGAGAAATTTACATGTCACATTTGGCATGGATAGAAACACTCAAGATTGTGCAAAAAGAGATGAAATGTGCAAACATGTTAAATGCAGGATATATTATGTACAATAACAAAAAGTGGCAATTTAAAAATGGCTATCAGAAACAGTGTCAGTAGTAGTGCAGGTTTTTTCAGTCTTAATACAGTGACTTAAAGTGACTTGTTGTACAGTCTGACTTCTTCTGCTGTGTTTTTATTTTTATTATTATACACTAAAGCTTAAAGCTATTAAGATATTTTTACTACATTTCCTCCTACATTAGAGCACAAACAGCCAGTGAAAACATAGCTGTCCTCTTGTTTTAACCTTAGCACAGCGAGGTTAAGGCTAGAACAACAGCAGATAAAAACATTACAGAAAATCTGGGACACATCTATTCACAAGAGACCGGATGGCTAACAGGAAGGTATAAATGCACTGAGAGTAGGTAAGACTTTCTTTTTAAATTGGCACCATCTATTTTTGACCATTTGAGTGCATGCATAATACCTGAGCTATACACTGGTTCATATAGCCTAATGGAGACTTGGTGAGACTTTGTAAAATAATTGAGAGAAAGCTTTTCTTTTTTTCTTAGATGGCGTTCACAGAATTCACTCATGCCTAGTAGATCCTACATTACAGCGATTTGAGAAACAAGAGCTGGTGACAGTATATAACACAGAAAGGCAGACACAGATGGATGGCTTTTTGCATTTATTAGTTGGTTGATTTATGTTAGCCCTCCTACTATTTTCCTTTTATTTATTTTATTTGTTTATTTTAACCAGTAGAGGGCAGAAGTAATCCCTTTGTCCCTTTGCTACCCTTGTCCTGACTGCGGTCCACTGTATTTGTTCAGTCAGACTTAAACATGTACTATATTAATAATTTTCCAGGTCCCAGTCCTCATTATACAAACCTGGGGGCACAGCACTGCGGTGACCACTGCTCCTGACGGTGGCCCGTACAGCAGGATGCAAACAACAAATTTCCCTAGGGACAATAAGATATACCTTACTATTACATAATACATGTGCACATTTAGATAGATCTGGTGTGGTGTGGCAATGTCTAACACCACTGGACACACTTAAGGCTGTCATGGTCCATAATATGAATGGATAATATGGATTGTAACAAACAAAACATTTTTATTCTTTAATATTATAATAGAATGATTACTGTTTTATTCAACTTCAGTTCTCTAATGTTGATGCATTTTGGGTAATTCCTTTTCCACTACAACGGCACAACTATCCCAATACAAGCTTGCAATTCATGACAGAGGTATTCAAAACATACACACAACTATTGCGATGCACACAGAGATGCATGGACCGAGCATCAATAGGGCCGACAAATCCCATTGATCACCTTGACAATAAAGGAAGACAGGAAACACGTTTATTGGAGAACAGTAAAGATTTCCAATACATGTGCTTGTACTTGAAATTTAGTATTTTTTATATTCAGGTCAATGCCACCAGTGAATTTTGTGTTCACCCCAAAGTTTTTGACATGTAGAGTGAACTATAATGAAGAAGGCTGGGTGTTGTGGAGAATTGATTTTGTGGAGGAACTGCGGATGTGGAAATCAACATGTTTTGTTGGTCTGTGTGTGTGTCTATTGGTAGGGTGTAATATATTATGTTTGAGTTGGTGAATTCAACTATGCAGAGGGGTATTTTCACTACACTTTGATTGAAGGGCCATTTATTGGTTATATCAAATGATTGTGTTGGTGTCATGGCTTCTTGTTATATGTTTGTTATTATGGGGTTGATAGTTTGCAAATGAACACTAACTGCGTACAAATGGACCAGTGTGAAGGCCACATTTGTCCACCATCCATCTGCATGTTTTGTCCTTTCAGATGACCATGAATGACACCGCTCTAAACCAGACGGATTGTCCTGAAGTCAAAGTCCCAGTGCCCCTGTTCTTCATTATTGGAGTGGTGAGCTTAGCGGAAAACCTCCTGGTGGTGATAGCAGTGATCAGCAATAGGAACCTGCACTCCCCCATGTACTGCTTCATCTGCAGCCTGGCCGCCTTCAACACTATCGCCAGTGTGACCAAGAGTTGGGAGAATTTGATGATCCTGTTGGCAGATGTGGGACAGCTCCAGAGGACGGGTGTGTCTGAGACCAGCCTAGATGACCTCATGGACTCTCTGCTCTGCATGTCCTTCATGGGCTCCATCTTCAGCTTTCTCGCCATTGCAGTGGATCGGTATATGTAAAATACATATAAGCACACAATAATTGTTATCTCTTAAACATTCAAAATTTTGTTTCATTTGTCAATTCTAATATTTGACAAAACATGAAAACCACTAGACTTAAACTTTTTCTGAATCTGGAGCTGAAATCCCAGTGGGAGGTGTCCAGGAGACAGAATAGGTCTAATGTGTGTGAATGTCTGATGGTAGTCAGAGGGGCCGATGGCACATACTGGTTGCCTCGCTTTTGACAGTGTGCCCCAGGGCAGCTGTGGCTACAATAATAGTTCATCACCACCATGTATGGAGTGGAATGAACAATGACATGTGAAGCGTCTTTGAGTGTCCTGAAAATTATCATTATTATTATTATTATTATTATTATTATTATTATTGTAATCCGAAACCTCTCCAACCCATAATTAATTTGATAATTGATTGTAATTACCACATATGTACAGGAATATCATGCAGAAACCCAAAAATGTTGAATTCTTTAAACAAATTGATACTACTTTTTTTCACTAAAAATTGTTGGGACTCCTCATATAGTTGTGTGTTGTGGAAAAGGAGAGCCTATTTTTTTGTTTACTGTACGTGCTCATATGAACCAACTTATTGTTGTTTCTTCTTGCAGCTATATCACAATTTTCCATGCTCTCCGTTACCACAACATCATCACCATGCGGCGTACGGCGGCCATCTTGGTTCTGATTTGGACAGTGTGCGGCTTGTCTGCACTGATGATGATTCGTTTCTTCGAGTCCTTCTTTATCATGACTTTTTTTGTGGTTTTCTTTGTGGTTTCCCTCTGCATCATCTGTTTCCTCTATGTCTATATGTTCATGCTCGCTCGAGTCCATGCCCAAAAGATCGCATCCCTCCCGAGTGGTGGACCACGGTCTCGCAGACAAAGACGGTGGGGTAATAACATGAGAGGGGTCCTTACTTTGACCATCCTCTTTGGAACATTTTTGATCTGCTGGGCTCCATTTTTCCTCCATTTGATCCTAATGATGATATGTCCTTTCAATCCATACTGTGAATGTTATAGGTCGCTGTTCCTGCTGCACGTTGTGTTAATGATGTCACATGCACTTATAGACCCGGCCATCTATGCTTTTCGCTGTGCTGAGCTCAGGCGAACCTTCAGAAAGATGCTTCTCTGCTCTCACTGTAACTGTGGTAATTGATTAAAATGAATCACACAATTATTCAGCTCGGCAGGCGATACGCAGTTGCATACATAAAAGGGAAGTCAGGAGCAGTTTTCGACTTGGTTTCATGGACAATTGTGGAACACACACACACACACACACAGACTTTCTGGATACCTCCATGCCACTAGCAATTTTCAATCTAGCTGTTAAATATAATGTCAAATGAATTTTACATAAAAATATTGTATATATGAAATTAAGAATTCTAATTATATATTATTTGTGCATATTTCTTTGATAGTTTACCTTCTGTGCAATTTTGTGTATATTTGTTTGCTAGTTCATCACCCTGTTCAGATAAACCCCTGCGGCTGTATTTACCTTGAATCGTGCAAAATAAAGAAAGAAAAAGAAAAGACATACAAGATAAAGTTACTCTGGCTTTAGCTATCAAGTTTAAAAATCTAGAGTCAACCAAAAACCCGAAGCATAGTTTAAAAATAGCTTGCTATAGGTTTCGAAATTAAAGTCAAACACTGCGTTTCAATGTAAAACAAAAGAATCCAAACCCAATTTCAGTCCAATCTCTTATGAATTCATAGCGTTAGATCTCTAGCTTGGAAGAAATCATAAAGAAGAGCTGTTTGTTTTTTTTTGTTTTTTTGCAAGCTCATATCTACTATACATCTGGAAAAAAAAAAGCCGCCTCAATAAAAGATCAGCACACACCAGTAGGAGCCAACTGCTTTTCATTCATGGAGTGGAGTCACAGAAAGCCAGTTTTCAGGGCAGCCAGATATTTTGATTCTGGCGCTATCTGTCAATGCTCATTCTCAGAAAATATGAAATGGGTCCAACTTCTCTACTTTGCATCCCTTCGCATTCAGAAAAGAAGATTTCCCCGAGACAAGATTAAGCCATTCATTCTGGTTCTTGGAGATAGTGAATCAAAGAAAGACTGGCAAAGAGAAAAACCAACACAAAAGAAAATGTGTGAAGAATTTAACAATATATTGATGTCATTGACGACTTGGACTAAGGGGTTCTGTCAACACAATCATTTAGACACACCGAAGCTACAGTTGTACGAAGTAAAAATAGGCCCTTTCATCAGCATAGCCTCAATTCATCTGACCTCGTGTCATAATGAACCACCTTGGACCTCAGGATCAGACAAAACATGGAGAGTACTGTTTCAAATACTGCAGAAATAGCTCCACTACATGCAGAATGAACAGATTTAAGAACTCTTTTATCCCTCTTGCCATTGGTATTTTAAACAAATCACTGTAATTCTGCTGTATATCTTTGTTTCCTTGTGTGTATGTGTACTTTTCTCCTGCTGCAACCAAATTGGCCCAACGGGATAATAAAGATACCTTGAACCTTGAACCAATTATAGCCCACTGTTCTGTCTGTAAATGTGAGACACAAGTTTTACTGCTATATTCTGGTTGACGTTCTAATTAAATTCAACATAATTTTGTATAGAGCTAAATTACAACAGCAGATGTCATGGAGGACTTTACAAAATTGTCAATTCCTCAAAAACACTGCATAAAACACAAAAATGCAATTATAAGAAACACATGGGAGACATTGATCCAAATAGAAGGGCTGATGACCCATGTTCATGAATGTTGATAAAAGTACTTCCCCTTCACTTGACTGTGAAGTGATATATTATTCTGATCTGTGATGTTTGTAAGGCATATTTGAATTGAAAATAAGCTTGCTTTGCTTTTGCTTATGAACAGAATTATTCTGGCAGGTTCCAAAAGACCCACTGCCACCACCACCGGGAGGGCAGCTTTCATTCACAGTTAGGAAGAAGAAACAACGGGTAAAGGTCATTTTAATATGTGCCCCATAACCTTTTTTTCTATGGAAGGATAAGTACAAAGAGGGTGTTTACGCCCCAAAGAGAGGAAAGCATTCACTATTCACACACAAACACAAGACCTCCGTGCACAGCGTGACTTTCATTGAATGAACATGGAGTGCTGATGTCTGTGTGTGTCTTCATTACTGGGTGTTTAGGGAAATGTGTGCCGCCTTTCTCTCTGTCAAGAAGCCATTTTAAAGTCAGCCGTCCTCTGAATATTATATTCATTGCACATTGGACTGACAGTAGAGTATTGCTTCTTGTTGGTGTGTGACTGAATTTAACCATGGAGCAAATTATGCCATGTTTGGTTCGGAGTTGTACAAAACTTGCAAGGTTGTGACATTGGTGGCATGTGATGCGAGAGAAAATGTGAATTCCAAATAAAAATGTCCAATAAAAACAAATTTTTCACTTACATTTATTCGTGAAGGGAGCAGCAACAGAGGCCAACAGACTTACATTCACATGCCAACATGAAAGCTAAGGTGTAAAAAAGACTTTTGTGGATGAATGTATTCTTTTGACACAAGTGTAAGTTGGCAAAAATCTTAATATACACAGACAGATACTATAATGCACTTCATATTAAAATACTTTGTCATGATAGCATAAAATAAACATGTTTTGTAACTTTACAATAGCATAAAACAATTGGAAGCTACAACAAAGCATTAAAATTACATTATCACTCAGTGATAGAAAATACATTCTTTACTTTTTAATTACATTAATATACAATAAACTATAATGAGTCAAAGCTTGAATAGGCATTTTACCATCAGATTAGTCCAATATTCTTTCTCTGCCTTTAAATACAGTGGAAACCGGAAGTACAGTATACAGACACTGTGTTCGAGACAGGATCTATCTTTTTTCACTGTCTGAAACTAAACTTTAAAAAGTAACACAATAACTCTCTCACTATGATGACACTTGAGCCAATAGGATAAACATACTTTGTAAAAAATAGTATAATAAATCATATGTATTTACATATGTAAACTCTGGACTCTACTGAGGGTAGGTTAAAGGCATTCATAATTTATTTATCAATATATTAATCACTTGAAATTGAATTATACTGTATTTACACAGAATCAGGAAAACACACATTCTGATTGACATTGAGGTCAGTGATAACAGTGATCATTTCTCAGATACAGTAACATAATGTGACATTCCTCTGCCTCCTTCCTAGAGCAACACATGTAATGTTTAGGTAAAAACATTTGTGTTTTCAGTCTTCAGTCTCAATTCTCAATGAAGTGTATCTCCTGAGACAGTGAGAAACCATAGGATCACAGAGAGGTCATGTGCCCGCTCACATACCTCTGCTCTCCTCCACTTATTATTAACAATATTGGTTTCTTATAGAATTTCTAGCCTGCATGTCAAAAGTTTCTAAGATAATAAACGTCATAAAACTTAGCATTAGAGGGCTTGATTGTCCGCTGTGTCAGCCGTTATAGTTTTTGTACAAAATCTACAAAAAAACATAAGATTAACAGACCTAGAAAAACTAATTTCTTTATAGCCGGCCTACAATAGTTTTAACATTGTGTATGTACAAGTAATGCACAAAGGTCTGTTCAGGGCCATGTCAATAAACACAGTCTAAGTAAAGTTGGCAGGCTCACAGGTGAGAGGTAGGATACTGTGTCAGTGCACACAACCACATAATACATCAGACATCTACAAACTAAAGCAGTTACATTTTTAACACAATCATTTTGTGCGTTTCAGTAAAAATGAGCAGATATTGCATGTTTATAATCAATAACTTTCTAATTGTTTTTACTCATATATAATATTTTTATCTTATATTGGTTGAGTCTGTTTCGGTCAAGGACACTGTACTCAACATTAGTCCATCCTCACTCCTTTTTCATGAGTGTTGTGACAGGCCAGCCACAGTGATTTTTTTTATTTCATTCAAAGATTCTCCTCTGTATCAAATACATGGAAGGATCGTCGACTGGTGCAGGCAACAATCATTCAGCCGTTTCCCTAACCATAATCTGACAAGGCCAGAAAAAGGATCTTGAGTGTGATGGGAAAGATCCAGCAGCTATTCCTCACCACTAACAGATGCTTGTACATTTGACCACTACATGGAGGCAAACACATTTTTGAAAATAGTTTCAACTCCTTTGAATGATTTACCATTATTATTTTGTGTCTGTAAAAGTTGTAGACTAAATCATATTTTGCATTTTTACATTTCTATGGCTGTTGTTGTCTTTCCTTACCTTTAATGAATGCATACTATAGATGAAGCTACATGCACATGGGCGTGGATGCCACCACTGTGATTCTGATTAAACACACAGTGTTTTGTATAGCCTTATACATATTATATGCATCTGCATCACATGCCTGGCTTATATATTACAGAGGTCAGTATTTACAAAGCATTCGTTTGCGCATCGAGAAGTGGCACTAAAGCTCCCCCCAGGCTTGTTGTTGTGGAAGCTGTGATGACGTGAAGGAATATGACAATGTGCATGAGATTGTTCAGTGATTCAAAAAGCATTGGAGGAGTGTTAATTGCTGACCATTAACACAGACCATTCCTTAAACTGAAAACACTTTTGTTTGTAGATTGTGTTTGAACAAGCTGGCTCCGATTGTGATCACTGCACCATCTTTGTAAATATGAACAGGAGCCAAGTGAACAGCTGCCAACTCATTCCCATTTACATCTGTGACTGGTTCAGGGTGACAATTTCAATGTCAGCAAAGTTACACATAATTCATGCTGTAACTGCTCTGTTTGGATGTTACACATTAAACATGTGTCAGAATAGAATACCATAAATATTGCAGGTGACTGGTGTTCTCTTTGAGCCTTAAGAGAAAACCGGTCTAGACTATAAGCCGCTATTTTTTTCGAGTTCTTCTAACACTGCAGCCTCTACAGTGATGTTGCTAATGTATGCATTTTTACTGTGTTAGAGCCCCCCTAGGGTGCAGGTAGTTGCTGATATAGCTATGTTATAGATATAGATATACAGTGTATTGATTCAGTGTACGTTCCTGATTCAGTGTGTTTATGTGAACAGCCGAGAGCCACATAAGTGCAGGGAAAATGACAGGAGTTGCTTTGATGTGATTAGGACTACGGTCAGAGCAGTGTTTATGAACCTTTTTGACTCCATCAAGCTTTGCTTAGTAGGAATGTTAGAGTCAAAATTGATTGGATTTCCTGGAGTGCATGGAAGATCACAGGTGAAGACCTGTGATGCTTTGCTTTGCTCCATCAGCTGTTAGTTACAGTAAGTGTTACATTAAACATGAAAACCTGTGGCTTTGGTTGTGAAATTAGCTGGTTTGATTTATATGCAAGTGGCACTAATAGTTCAAACGAGTACTGTATTAGGTTACACAATGACACAAAACCAAATGCAACTGACAATACATCCAAAACTACAGCGAGAGAGTAGTAGGTTAGGCTGTCTGTATATTATGCAGTAAAATGGTAGTGTTTGTAGTCAATATATCTTTGCATTAAAAGTCTGTTTTTTTCTTCTTCAATTGCCATGTTTTTAATCTTCCTTGGCCAGTTTTAGACAGTCGCACAATGACTGTGGAGGCCTTGTGGACATCCATTTGTCGTTCCATCTTCTCACTAACGCTTAGTACTTACCCGTCAACGGACAAAGGTTACTGCACACATTTCTCAGACTATAACAACATATGATTTCCTTAAAAGTCTTCCTCATCTCCTGGCTCCGGAAGGCGTAGATTAGCGGATCGATCACCGAGTTGCACATGATGAGAATGAGGTACATGTTGAAATGTGACATGAAGCAAACACAGTAGAGGTTCCGCGGACATGAAATCATCAGAATCAAATGGAGGAAGAATGGGGCCCAGCACACGATGAAAATACCCAGGAGTATGGTCAGGGTTATGGCTCCTTTCATGCTGGCGCGCTGGTGGATGGAGTTGTAACCTGGTAAAGCGGCGATGCGCTTGACATGCGAGCGCGCAAGCATGAACATGTGACTGTAGAGGGAAGCCATGATGAGGAGCATGGCGAAGAACATGGACACCAGGCAGATGATGACCGGGGTGGAGTCCGAGTAGATGATGAACACGATGCCGCAGCCGGTGCAGAACGTCCAGATTCCACCGATGATGCAGCCAGCGCGCCGCACGGTCATGATGTTGTGGTAGCGGAGAGCGTAGAAGATGGTGATGTACCTTCAAAGCACAGACAAGATTAATGCCCCAAGTATTTCAATTTCACAGTAGTCTTTTCTTAGTTTGTTCTTAAAGAACAACAAACCAATAGAAATATGTATATGATGAGATATAAAAGCAACTGTATAAGGCAGGCATTAAAAATCTTCATAAAATCTCTGCTACGTACATATACAAACAAGACAAAACCTATAACCTTTTCTTTGTGCAAATCTTTGTGACAGTGTGAAAAAATGGACACCTAGGAAGCTGTATAAAGCATATAAAGGTCCCAACATTGCAAAACAAACAGTATTATAATAGTGATAAGAACAAATAAGAAATAACATGGGAGAAAAAAACATTTTATACATTTGCTTCGATCAGCATTAGGGCTCTGTGCAGTTGTGGATACTGAATGTCTATGTACATATAATAATAATAATGACAATAATGCATCGGTTTTATTGTATGTCACATTCTCTAAGTTCCCAAGACTTATCAACGTTTTCATCACTGTACATATTATCGGATGCAGGGGAGCTCCTGCGGGCAGCCCCTACCGCAGGGGAATGTGAAAAACTCATTTGTGCATGCTTTAGCCAGCACGAGCTCCATTCATTTAACAAATGCATTCATAAGTCCATTCCATTCCATTCCATCTTCTTCCGCTTCATCCGTTGCCGGGTCGCGGGGGCAGCAGTCTAAGCAGAGACGCTCAGACTTCCCTATCCACACACACTTCCTCCAGCTCGTCCGGGGGGACCCCAAGGCGTTCCCAGGCCAGTTGAGAGACATAGTCCCTCCAGTCCTGGGTCTTCCCTGGGGCCTCCTCCCGGTGGGACGTGCCCGGAACACCTCCCCAGGGAGGCGTCCAGGAGGCATCCGGAACAGATGCTCGAGCCACCTCAACTGGTTCCTCTCGACGTGGAGAAGCAGCGGCTCTACTCCGAGCTCCTCACGTGTGACTGAGCTCCTCACCCTATCTCTAAGGGAGCGCCCAGACACTCTGCGGAGGAAGCTCATTTCGACCGCTTGTATCCGCGATCTCGTTCTTTCGGTCATTACCCAAAGCTCATGACCATAGGTGAGGGAGGGAACAAAGATTGTTCTTCACCACAACGCATCGCTGCACCGATCCGCCTGTCAATCTCACGCTCCATCGGTCCCTCACTCGTGAACAAGACCCAGAGATACTTGAACTCCTCCACTTGAGAAAGGACCTCTCCACCCACCTGCAGAGGGCAAGGCACCTTTTTCCAGTCAAGCCCCATGGCCTCAGATTTGGAGGTGCTGATTTCCATCCCAGCCGCTTCACACTCGGCTGCACACCGTCCCAGAGCATGTTGTAGGTCCTGGTTCGTTGGAGCCAACAGGACAACATCATCCGCAAACAGCAGAGATTAAATCCTGTGGTCTCCTAACCAGACCCCCTCCGGCCCCTGGCTGCGCCTAGAAATTCTGTCCATAAACACAGTGAACAGAACCGGTGACAAAGGCAGCCCTGGCGGAGGCCAACATGCACCGGGAACAGGTCTGACTCACTGTTGATGCAAACACAGCTCTTGCTCCGGTCATACAGGGACCGGACGGCCCTCAGCAGAGGACCCCAGACCCCGTACTCCCGGAGAACCCCCCAAAGGACGTCCCGGGGAACACGGTCGAACGCCTTCTCCAAATCCACAGAGCACATGTGGACAGGTTGGGCGAACTCCCATGAACTCTCGAGTATCCGATGGAGATTATAGAGTATTTCATTTCATTTCATTTTTTATTTATTTCAATTGTTCTGAATATTCTTTCATTTTTACATGTTTACATAAAATAATACTAGTAGCGTATAGCATTCAAAAGTCCACAGCGGCTAAACTAATCGCCGCTAATAAAAAAAAAATACCACTGGTTTTCCTATATTAAACTACAATTTTTAGCAACTTAAGCTGGTGTATTATAGAATTAAAGTATTCTCGCACAATCTCACTACATCACAATCATTTTGGCTCAATTTTTTTTATTTGCCACCGATTGTTTTTCAGCAAGATCTTTTCAGCATGGAGCATTTTATGTGGACGAGGGCCGAAGGGGGCATGGATTTCTGATGTTTGAATGATGGAAGCTAATAAATTACCAGGTATATTTTGATGGGGGTTAAAAGCACAAAGGAGTCAGGTTTGTAAGTGTTCCATGTAATAGATTTGAGGAGGAGGATGAAGAGAGAATTTCAATCTGTTTAGAAGTTGTATTTCCGTCCTGGCGCCAGTGCAAAGGTTATGGTGGAGATTTTCAGGATGTTTTTCTTCAAAAAGAGAGGGTGAAATGGAGTCAGTCTGTAACTGAATCAAACATGATGAAGGGGAGAGAGTGCAGTGCAGGAAAGACGGAAGACGTTTGGAAATACAACTTGGCAGCCTGAATATACATGTTTTCAAAATCAGGTTCAATCATAACTCCACTAATGCTTTTTTCTCTGGCGGCAGAAGAGCAAAAAGATAAAGGGAAAATCTCAAATAGGCAATTAGTGTAAAAGCTTTTTCTTAGGATTTCTAATGAATGCTCCGGCTATAAGCTCAAAATATATAAATGATTGATAGTGAAATGATAAATGAATGTAACATACAGGCTAATAAGAATACTGTGAAGTATCTTTGAAGGCCTGCATGTAAGTATATAGCATAAGACACTGATCCAAAGAGTCTATCCATGCTAATAATTGTAAATATAGTCCTGCTGGAAAATTTGACTTAAAAAGAATGTGAGGTAAAGGTTAGCCCTATGAATCCACACAGCAGTCTTACGTTGTGATTGTCCATCCATCCATCAATTTTCTTCCGCTTCATCCGTTGCCGGGTCGCGGGGGCAGCAGTCTAAGCAGAGATGCCCAGACTTCCCTATCCACACACACTTCCTCCAGCTCGTCCGGGGGGACCCCAAGGCGTTCCCAGGCCAGCTGAGAGACATAGTCCCTCCAGCGTGTCCTGGGTCTTCCCCGGGGCCTCCTCCCGGTGGGCTATATAGAACCCCTTTTCAAACTGCCTTTTTCTATTCATTACTTGTATCCTGTTTATTGTTTTGTGCTTTGAGGAGCTCTAACATGAAATTTAAAATCCTTTATTATTGTAGGAGCGCGGCAAAAAGTATCTTGTACAGTATTTACCTGTCCACTGCGATGGCTAGCAGGCTGCACATAGAGGCCACCACAGAGATGCAGATCATGGAGTCGAAGACGTTATCCATCTGTCGGATGAAGTGGTCCTCCACCACCAGCTGCCCGTTGTTCAGCATGTAAATGATGATGCTCTCCCAGGCGTTGGAGACACTCACCAGCATGTCTGCCACGGCCAGACTAAGAGAACAGTCATAATTACAGACATCTATTGGTTTCATTTTTATCTATTGTTCTAAAGGTTAAGTCATTCAAAAATAGCAAAAGATGCAACTAATGAATCTGTAATTTTATCCTGAATACTGCTTACACAATTGTAATGCAAGCACAGTCTTAGAACACATTTGCCACAGTTCTTCAGACAGTCTCTCTTTCAAATACACTTACACACTAAACAGTAGTCATGCTATGTGTGTGTGTATATTGTAGATGTATATATTACAAAATAGAATATTCAAAAGAGATTATGGATTATATTTTCATGACAAGGCAGACAACAGCATGTCATATTTTGTGTCTAAAATCTAACAACCAGTTCAAATTAGAATGTGAGAAAATATAAGTTATGTCAATTTGACTGAGTATTTAAGAGGGAATATTTCAATTGCGTTAGCTTCAAGATTTGAGTTAATTAAGCAGCAGACTGTTGTAGTGATAAAAGCAGTGAGAGAGAAACACTTAAACACAGACAGAGCCATTTCTGAAACATTAGTGAAGGTCGTCAACAAATGTCTGTGATTATCCAGCTGTAATTTTCTTTCCGCTGTGTGATCTTTAAATATTGATTTTTATTTCCAACGAAACGCTCATTGTTGAGTGGCTGCTGGAAAAGCGACAAGAAAGACACATTGTTTGTGCAGGAACAGGTCCAATCAGAATCAACAGTCCTTTGGGTTCTGTGATTTGTTTTATTTCAAACCTGCAGAACACAATTTCACATTTCTTGATACTTATACAGGTTTGATAAAGGACAGGGACCAGGACCAGGACACTCACAAGGGAGCAGTCACATCACATACGTTGCTAAGCGGCAGTAAAATTATGGAACAAATAAATTGGTACAGAATTGGTACATGGAGCATAAAAGCACTTACCTTGAATGGTGACAATTGAGAGAGAAATGCACTTCTCAAAAGACCATTTTCCCAGGTAGTGGGTATTATGTGAGAGGGGCTGGTATATACATGTATATATATATTCACAAAAAACTATTGTTACTTCCATATGCAGAATAAAAAAGAAGTTGTTTGGGTACATTCAAAGGTGGAGTGTGATAAAGCAGCGGGAAACTGTTATTTATGTGAATCACATAAAGACTGGACCAGGTCTTAAGGAATACATTGATGGTCTGCAAGGACCACATGGAGAGAGTGGCCTAGATCTCAACAAGGACATTTAGAATATGATCATCCTCCTGACACTGGGAAAATAATTTCATATTTAATTTTCTGTCATTTTCTCTAGATTTGTCATTATAATCATTATGATGCTCACACACATTTCCCCACACAGTCTCAGCCACAGAGACGAAGAATACAGCCCATGAGAATTCACTGCAGATTCTACTGTTTAGAAATGAAATATTATACCCTATTAGCTGATGCTGGCACTGGTTACATGTCCATGCTAATGAACATGGGAATCATTATAGTCCCTTTGCTTTATGCCAGTAACCCCAGAGTCAAAAAGCACTTTACAATTGTGTAATATATTTAAGATATAATAATCTTCCCCGTTGTCATAACTTCGACCAGCAAGATTTAATGGAAGAAAACCGAGGATAAGGGGCTTCAAGTATTTGAATTAATTAAATTGAAGGGGGTGGGCACGGGTGGGAATCATGGATAGGGAGCGGAGAGTGATTTCCCAAAAGTCCCAGATCAAAAATGACTTGCTAGAAGCCATGGTCACCAAAGAATTAGCCCAGATACAGCCTTTTTGCAGGAAGTTTGCTAATATACGATACCAGATACATGCAAACAGTTATGGTCGAAACGAGTAGAGGAGGCCTGGTGGAAACGAGGCTAAAGAGAGCATCACTGCAGCAGACTGAGAAGATATGTCTTTTTCCCAGGATAGAACTACTCCTGACTGTGTTATTGCATTGTATTATTGCATTGAGGCAGCCTGTGTCCAAGACAAATTAATCATATATTTCATGTTTCTGTTTATACTGTTTACTCTTTACAGAAATTCTACACATTCTCTCAGAAATAATTAAATATAAAGGCAAAACCAAATCACTACTCATATAGTATTATTAGGGGTGTGACGATATATTGCGATACTTTCTCCCGCGATTCGATTATCGATATGCATTTGCCAAGTATCGATTTTTTTTACAATAAAAAAAAATCAAAATTGGTATCAATACTTAACATATTGCTATACGCATCTCCATTCCATTTATCATGAAATAAAGTGTATTTTTTCTTTTATTTATGCCATAAATTGGCATATTGTATATTTCTGACCAATATATCGATAATCGTCATATCGTAATAAAATCGTTATCGTGATAATATCGTTATCGTGATAATATCGTTATCGTGATAATATCGTTATCGTGATAATATCGTTATCGTGATAATATCGTTATCGTGATAATATTGTTATCGTGATAATATCGTTATCGTGAGCTTTGTATCGTGTATCGTGAGGTATCCTTAGGTTCCCACCCCTAAGTATTATATAAGTTCTGCATGCTCCAGTTGTATCTACATTGTAGTAGTCCTTGATTCAAACCGACGTCCTCTGAGCCACACAGTCTGTTTGAAAATAAGCTGTCCACTTACATCTAGCAAAAGCATTTAAAGTTCCATTTAATGGACATCTGGAGGGCCATTTGAGACCACTGAAAGCAAGACAGCTGATCGGCAAATGAACTTGCAGTCCAGGCTCCATTAGCGGCTCATTCACAGTTACGTTTTAACATCAAAGTTACTTTAATGTTGCACTAAGCTAATGTTGGTTAAAGGGAAGTTGTTAAAAGTCCAATGTGTTTTCTGGTGCTTTAGACACGCTTCACAGCAACCAATTTTGTTGGCAGTACGTACGTGAGTAAGCAGGTAATCTGCACAAAGACGCTTTAAAGTTAGGCTGCATTTAACACCAGCATTCAAATCCTGTTTCACCTTATTAACTTAATATTACCCAGAGTGTGAATAAATAGAAATGAAAAATCAAAGATGGTTTAAAAATGAATAAACGGAGCAATAACAGTTATATATAATTATGGTTACACTGAAAGATGCTTCCATAAATGTAGCTTACTGTCATTTAAAATAACCTATAAGTTAGAATTCAGATTTAAATGTAGGTAGTGACAGTAATATTATGTGTAGTGTAAAAATGATAACTAAACAACCTTATTATGTTGTGATTTTACAGGAAAACCTTGGATCTACAGCTGCCAATCTTCAGTGTTTTTCTGAAAGTATTTTCTTTCTGGACAGAACAGCATGGACAGGAATGTACAGTACAGCAAGAGTAAGAGTAAGTTGTCTTGCACTTTTCTCTGTGATGACCGAAGCGAAGCAGTCTGTGCCATGACCCCTTCAACCCATTCACTCACTCACTCACAGCTATATTTACTGGATTGAAAAGAATTGGTGCTGAATTCTTACCTGCAAACAAAGAAATACATGGGTGAATGCAGGTTTTTATTCTTGACGATCGCTATGATGACTAGAATGTTTTCCATAAGAGAGATGATTCCCAAGATCAGAAAAACCTACAAAACAGAATGAAATTAGAAGCTAATAATATAAAATATGTCCGTGATCTGAGTTGGTTCAAATTATGTGCTCAACTAATCTGTGACATGTTGAATAAATAAATAACATTCTGACATCAGAGACACCGGGGTAGGTATTAAATTAGACAACAACAACAACAACAACTTATTCTTGTATAGCCCTAAATCACAACAGAAGTCATCTCCGAGGAATTAACAAAACCATTGAAATCATCAACACAGATCAGAGAATCAACAGTTAAGACACAAAATATAAACATATGAATTGGTCCATAGGGAGAGACCATTGTCCATGAATGTTGATAAATGTCACATGTTGTAGAATGTTAAAGTGTCCTGGATCATCATCACAGTTCTTCTAGTTGGACACTAACTGCCCAACAGACCCTCCTGCATCGGCAAGGAAAAACTCACAAAAACCCAGTGGGAAAACCTCGGGGAGTCAGATTTTGTGATGAATTCAATAGTGCATCACCAATTAAAGACATACAAAATCTTTTTAAAACAGATTTTGCATTCATCATGCACATAAATTATCATATTTTGCATGTATTTATTAGTAAATCAGAAAGGGACAAGTCTACACAATTTACATATGAAACACAAAACAAAACAACATTTATAGCAAAGGCAAATTTGCAACATCCATCCCTTGTAGCACAATAAAAAAAAAAACATTACATTAATGCATGGTAATTAATGCATACAAGGTGTGTTCCTCAGATGATCACACAATGGATTGTTTAACCTGTGCACAACACTGCAGTGTTAAAGGTTAAAGGTTAAGACAAGCCAGTTGGACATTTTGTAAAAGTTGAGCATATCCAAATGTCTTTGCATATTTAAAAATACATCTTGCACATCAGATGCTTGTCATATGCCAGAGCCTTTTAGTATCTACACTAGAATGATGTATGTCATTCCTATTTCACTCTGCATTCCTAAAAACTATTTTTACAAAACACTCAATTTATAAAACCCTTGCAAAGCCATACTTCATTGTAAGCTCACAATATTCAAACCATATGGTACTTTTTGTTGTTGGCAGCAGCTTTAGACTTCTAGGTGTTCTAGTTTTGATGCAGATGACCTTTTTCATGAAGTAGTGTTTTTGGAACGTGTTTTGCACACTTTTTGCTAACATGGGCCAAACTGTTTTATTTCAATTTTAGGGTCATTCATCACCATAAAAAGCAAACGTTTATGGTACCTACCTTCCGGTATGATTTTGTTACAGTTTATATTGTGTAGTTAAAATAGAAAACTATGGTAGGTACAATATTTAAATATGTGTAATTACCATAGACTGTAAATGTGAGGATCTTAATTTACCTCTGCATGCATCACTGGCTCGGTGGCAAGACAGAGCGGCACACCGTGGATGTGACGAGTACTTTTAAAAGACTTGTGGGCGAAATGCACTATATATATGCACTTCAACGCAAGAAGCTCGGAGGAGATATAAAGATAAGCTAAAAATAAGTACATGAGGCTGAACTGGACAAAATCAAAGCCCAAATGAGACCGATGACGACAAACATAAAGGTAAGGTAAAGGTAAAGGTGCACTTTATTTATACCCGTAGGGCAATTCATCCTCTGAATTTGACCCATTCTGATGCCACGAAGGCTTACGTCAGGAGCAGTGGTCGCCGTAGTAACAGCGCCCGGAAACCCATCTCCAGATGTTGATGCTCGGCTTGGTCAGGACTACTGGAGATTGAGGATTTAACCTAGTGTTTTCTGGAACCCTTCACACAAGAAAAGTTAAAAGCTGGAGGCCTTTTTCTAGAAAGGTTGGGGCTTTCTTCAGTGAAACAGAAGTTCGTACAAAAAGATGAGTGAGGTCAGACCAGGTCAAATCAGGATTCACATCTGCCGTGGGTGATTATGAAGGAGAATAGAGTAGATAAATCGGCACTCAGTGTGACAGTAAAACCGCTTTTCTTTCTGTTGATCTTTATGTTGATCCTGGAATCCAGGCTTTAGTCTGAGTATTCATTCTCCTGATCGCTCTAAACCATTTATTGCATTTTTTTATGTTCTTTTCCCAGATAAAGTTTCCAAAAAACTTTATCTGGGCCCAGCGGGTTGTACAACCGACCACACAACAAGAGTGGATCATTTGATTTAGTAACCTCTTTCCAAATCTAGTCTAAAGTCTAAAACTTTCTAACATCCAGGTTTTTCGTGACTGGCGCAGAAAAACTATAAACAAAGAGATCACTCAAAGATCCTCCTATATTAACGGACGTAGCGACACCTAATTCCTCCCTTGAAATTGCTGTGCCAGAGACATGGGCAGATTCAAAATGGCAGCCCCTCCTGTAGGGAAATGTGAGAAAAACGC
The DNA here is from genome assembly GCA_964034765.1 of Knipowitschia caucasica. Lineage (NCBI taxonomy): Eukaryota > Metazoa > Chordata > Actinopteri > Gobiiformes > Gobiidae > Knipowitschia > Knipowitschia caucasica. The sequence continues at coordinate 8,854,255 of OZ035829.1, read as the reverse complement.
ATTTGCGCATGCGTTTGCCAGGAGTGCATTCAAATGTCAACAACGGTTAAACTAAAAAACGTGGTCAGCATTGACACACATTTGGAACATGGCATTGAGCCAAGATCCGACTTTTGGACCATCCTTTAAAGCTGTTTTCGAGAGGAAAGACAGTATTTTTCCAGGTACATCACCACCGGCAGGTAGTGAGATTGCAATCCCGTGGCTTTTTGACTTATATATATATATTTGTTTATTTGAGCAATACACATTGTGCTCAAAAGGAGTGGGCTGAAGCAAAAAGCTTATGAGCCCCCACCCCCAAGTGCAATACATAAAAAAAGAACATTTCAAAACATTTCAAGCAGCTACATTCGTACAGACCAAATTACAACAAACAACAAAAATATATTTCAGAATCAGAATCAGAATCAGAATCATTTTTATTGCCAACGTAAGTAACGGGAGGTCACAGACTTGGAAATTGCTTTGGCTCAGTGCAACAGTCAAAAAGAGATAATAAAAATAAGAATAAAAAACACTTCTAAAGAATAAATTTAAATTTAAAATAGAGTTACAGTTACTATTTACAATATACAAGTGCACATGGTGCACACAATGTAAGGTGACAGCAGTACAGTGAAGTAAAGTGACGTATGATGGGCAGTAAAGTGACTTTATAAAGGGCGGGGGGACAGGTTAAGAAGTGTTCAAGAGTCCAACAGCAGAGGGGAAGAAACTGTTCTTGTGGCGGGAGGTTCTAGTCCTGATGGACCGCAGCCTCCTGCCTGAGGGGAGTGGTTGGAATAGTCCATGTGCAGGGTGAGAGGGGTCGGCTGTGATACGACCAGCCCGGCCTCGAGCTCGGGCGACGTACAGGTCCTGCAGCGATGGAAGGCTGCGGCCGATCACTTCCTCTGCAGAGCGCACAATGCGCTGTAGTCTCTGTTTGTCCCTGACTGTGGCTCCAGCGAACCACACGGTGATGGAGGAGGTGAGGATGGACTCGATGATGGCCGTGTAGAACTGCACCAACATCTGTGCAGGCAGCTTGGCTTTCCTGAGCTGCCGCAGGAAGTACATCCTCTGCTGGGCCTTCTTGATGAGGGAGCTGATGGTCGGCTCCCACTTGAGGTCCTGGGTGATGGTGGTGCCCAGGAAACGGAAGGACTCCACAGAGGTGATGGGGGAGTCCATCACGGAGGGTGGGGGCGGGGGGACAGTGCTCTTCCTGAAGTCCACAATCATCTCCACTGTCTTCTGGGCGTTCAGCTCCAGGTTGTTACCACTGCACCAGGACACCAGCCGGTCCACCTCCCTCCTGTAGGCGGACTCATCGTTGTTGGAGATGAGTCCAATGAGGGTGGTGTCGTCCGCGAACTTGATCAGCTTCACGGAGTCGTGGCTGGAGGTGCAGTGGTTGGTGTACAGGGAGAAGAGCAGGGGAGAAAGAACACAGCCCTGTGGGGCTCCTGTATTTATAATCCGAGAGTCCGAGACATTCTTCCCCAGACGCACTCGCTGCTTCCTGTCCGTCAGGAAGTCAGTGATCCACCTGCAGGTGGAATCGGGCACGTTGAGCTGGGAGAGCTTGTCCTGGAGCAGGGATGGCAGGATTGTGTTGAAGGCAGAGCTGAAGTCCACGAACAGGACCCTGGCGTAGGTCCCCGGGGAGTCCAGGTGCTGTAGGATGTGGTGGAGGGCCAGGTTAATGGCGTCGTCTACAGATCTGTTGGCTCTGTAGGCGAACTGCAGGGGGTCCAGGAGGGGGGAGGTGAGGGACTTGAGATGGGAGAGAACCAGGCGTTCAAATGACTTCATGACGACAGACGTAAGTGCTACAGGTCTGTAGTCATTGAGTCCTGTGATCCTGGGCTTCTTCGGGACGGGGACAATGATGGAGGATTTGAAGCAGGCCGGGACATGGCAGGACTGCAGAGAGGAGTTGAAAATGTCCGTGAACACAGGAGTAAGCTCACTGGCGCAGTGTCTCAGAGTGGCCGGAGACACGTGGTCCGGGCCAGGAGCTTTGCGGGGGTGCAGCCTCAGGAAGAGTTGTTTAATCTCTTTAGCGGCTATTGTTAGGCTGGGGGCAGGGCTGATGGGTGGGTCGTTAGAGTAGTGGGGGGTGGGGGAGGGAGAGGTGTCAGGGGCAGCATCAAAGCGACTGAAAAATAAGTTCAGATCGTCAGCTAGCTTGTGGTCATCAGCACAGGGGGGGGCTTTGGGTTTGTAGTTGGTGATCTCCCGTAGGCCCCTCCAGACAGAAGCAGTATCGTTGTTACCAAACTGCTCCTGTAGTCGTTCTCTGTGCCGGGACTTGGCTGCTTTCAGTTCTTTCCTGAACTGATATTTAGCTGCTTTGTAGCCGCTGCGGTCCCCCTCCCTGAAAGCAGACTCCTTTGCTTTCCTGAGCTGCCGGAGTTTAGCAGTGAACCAGGGTTTGTCGTTGTTATAGATGACCCTGGTCCTTGTTGGAATGATGCTATCCTCACAGAAGTGGATGTATGACGTCACAGTGTCCGTATATTCATCCAAGCTGTCTGTGGCAGCTCTGAAAAGGTCCCAGTCTGTAGATTCCATGCATGCGCGCAGCTCTTCCACAGCTTCATCAGACCACACTTTGGAGCTCCTCACTGCAGGTTTCGAGAGCTTTAGTCTCTGTCTGTAAGCAGGAACCAGATGTATCATGGAGTGATCTGAGAAGCCGAGGGCTGGCTTGGGAACAGCGCGAAAAGCTCCGCGCACGGTGGTGTAACAGTGATCCAGAGTGTTCTCCTCTCTGGTCGGGCATTTGATAAACTGTCTGTATTTGGGTAATTCCTGGCTCAAGTTTCCCTTATTAAAATCCCCCAGGATAATAATCAGAGAGTCCGGGTATAAGCGTTCCATACACAGTACTTGCTCTGCGAGTGCGCGCTGAGCCTCGCGCGCGTCCGCGCATGGCGGTATGTAAACAGAGGCAAGAATGAATGAAACAATTTCCCGCGGGGAGTAATATGGTTTACAATGAATGAAAAGATATTCCAGAGCAGGAGAGCAGTGCTTGGAGATCACTGTCACATCGTTACACCAGTTTGTATTGACGTAGAAACAGAGCCCTCCGCCTCTGCTCTTCCCTGAGAGCGCACAATGGCGATCCGCGCGAAACAGCCCAAAGCCCTGCAGCTCCAGAGCGCAGTCCGGGATCCGCTCATTTAGCCAGGTCTCAGTGAAGCAGAGGACACAGGATGTGGCGAAGTCCTTGTTTCTTCTCATGAGCAGGCTGAGTTCGTCCATCTTATTGCCCAGTGAGCGTACGTTGGAGAGAAAAATGCCGGGGAGAGCCATGCGCGCTCCTCTCCTCCTAAGACGCACGAGCAGGCCTCCTCGCTTTCCCCTTTTACGGGCCCACACTTTTTTGGCTAGAACATGAACTAAATCAGCCGCAGATGCCAAGAAAACAGGCAATAGGTCCATGGGAACGGTGGGTCGGATGTTCATAAGTTCCTCACGGGTGTAGGAACAGCCAGATGCACAGTTAAAAAGTAAAAACAAAAGAAAAAGAGAGCAGCAAAGAGCCATGTCGACCGTACGAGGCGCCATCTTGAATCAAGGGTTAACTCTTAATATAATTAATTGGAACAACGCACAGCTACAACAACAATCTAGTTTCACATACAATGTCTAAAACAAAGCAAGTCAAAAAATGTGTTACTTAATGCTTAATGTTTTTTTTTTTTTTTTTTTTAATGCATATTCAATTCAATTCTTTTATTTACAAAACTCGTAGCCATATTGGTTATACACTTTTACAATGAAGTGTTGGTTGGTGTTTTGTAAAAAGGGAACTCCCAGGAAGCTGCATTAGCTTATAGACGGGGCGCCAAAAACATATATATTGCTTGCAGATTTTTACCCGTGATTACAGAGTTACTTTTATGGTATAAAAGTACCTTAATAGATATTATAATCTGAGATCTTGATACTTTCCAGTTGTCATTACCATTCTCAATATAATTTTAATTTGGGTTTAATTATCATCATCATTATTATATATTTAATTAAATTGAGTTATGTGAAGTATGATAAAAGCCCTGCACAGTGTGGTGCATTAAAAAGCCAGAGAGTGAGCCAGTTGAAGAGGGCAGTAACTCCCCTTCAACAAACCCCCACACAGCTGCCCTAACAGCTGATTTTGTAGAATATGTTCCTATGCTGAGTGGTGCATTAAAAGACAAGTTTTAGAGCCCGTTGGGAGGATTCCTCTCAACAGATCCATAACCTGGCAACCCTAATTCTCCATTTGTGAATTTTAGCCATAGAATGACAACTGTTCCAAGCAGCAACACTCTTCCTTGAATATAGAGGAAAAATACACATTATTGATCCTACTGCTCACCCTAGTGGCAACACATTTCCTCTTGTCTGTATATTTCAAAAGTCTTTTGTTTGTATTTTTCTTTGAACAGGGTGATGTTTGGACATCGTTTCAATTCCATCTCCAGTTTATTCCACAATTGTACACCATTAACAATTAAAACTTTGACTTTGCTTGGTGCTGAAACATTTTCTACGGCTGGAGTGAACTCTGAGGCCAAACGTACAGAGGGACAAATGGTATCGGACAGCTTATGCTCTAGTCTAAAGCATCATCATTCATAAAGCTGTACTCCAATCCAGATGTGTGAAATATCAGCCTTTTTTGCACGTTAAACAGACTTGGATGTGCGCTTCAAACTCACTCTTTCTGTAAAGAGTCCACTAAGGCCACGTCTTTGGGTTTCCTTCTGTTCAGTTTGAAACTATTATCTACAGTATGATTATGATTTTCACAATACGCACAGAAAATATCTTTATCAAAATGGACTTTTGCCCTGCCTTGTCCAATCGCAGTTCCATCGCCAGCTGAACCACGCTGCAACGGGATGGCTTTTTAAAATTCTCAAGATTAGTTAACACATAATCTTCTGCCATTACTGATCCAGCGGTAATTGTAGTCACCTCTTGTTTGTTTGAATAGGACATTTTCTCTGGAACATATCTTTTTGGTTCCTCCATCAGGACCAGATCACGCAGTTGCTCAAAAGTATCAATATCTTGTGGTGCGCACCGGTGATCAAATAGGGCCATTTTTTTCTCGCCCAAATTCAATGCAACTGTCCTTCAGCTTTTTTGTATCCACAGAAGCTTTGCTGATACGCTGCAGGTACAAGTTCTATACCATCAAAACAGTGGCCTTTTCAATCTCATAATGCAAGCTCCTCTCGGGAGAAGCGTAGGCCTCTTGAGGCTTCCCAGTGAGAACACACTGTAAAAGTAAGGTCTAATCTCCTTAGGCCACTTTAAGGTTTGGGCCACTTGCTCAAAAAAAATAAAGTATGTCTTTTTCAGAAAATGTTGGAATTACACAGATGCATTTATTAACATCACCAAATGCCAAATGGGTCGACACACACTTGTGTCGAGTAGCCTCCTCCAATTCAAGTCTGCGGAGCTCAAATTTGCATTGTTGCTCACGCTCTGTAAATCCTCATTACCGCTGTTGTGCTTGATCTTTTAGCTCCAACCTGCACATTTCTAACTGTAACTCCAGTATGCGCACAACATGGTCAGGTTTTATCTAAACTCTGGGAGCAGGATCCAAGGAAGGAAGAATCCCTCCTCTGCAAGGGCACAGTGCAATTTAGATTTAATTACCTCTTTTTTATTGAGCTTATTAACATCCATCCATCCATTTTCTTCCCCTTAATCCATTTCTGGGTCGGGGGGGTGGCAGTCAGAGCTACACCCAGTACACAAAGCACCAGCCTCTCACTGATCCTTCTGCAGGTGGTGAGTCCACAGGAGCGCTTATTAACATGCACTGCAAATTTCGTGGCTATAGCAAGTCCACATTTCTGCATTGATCAAATTGCTCGGCACTGCAATAGGGCACGGTGGGTGAGCACTCTCGCTTCTCAGCAAGAAGGTCCTGGGTTCGAATCCACACATGCAAAGAAACGCACAGATAAACGGGTGCTTTCTCCGCCAGCCAGGCAAAACCAAACAATGCTCTCACACACTGTGAGGAGTAGCGCTTATGCACAAGAATCTCACTCAGCTGCATATCCCAAAATGAGGAGCAGCCGTGTGTGTGGAGTAGTCACGAGCGCCGCTGCCTTACAGACACGCTCCTGAATGAATGACCACTGACGTCACTACAGTTTTCATTCACAAGAAAACAGGTAAATGGAACAGACAGCGAACAAGAGAACAAGAGCGGGTGGATCACAAATGTTCCCCAAGTCCATAGCGCAGGTCCCACATTAACCACTTAGGGGGAATTAATTTGTCACCGCACGGATGATCCCGGACGAGCCCCCACTTGATACGTTCCCCTTGGCTCACTGGGAGGCAACAAAAAAGGAGGAAGGACACGGGAGGGAGGACACATAGACGTTTAAGGCTCGTTCGCCGTTTTATTTAAACAATAATATGGAATCAGTGTAAATGGTCTGGGGTGTACTGTGGTGCGTGGGAGCAGATGAGTATCAGTAGGATAACCTTATGTGGAAAGTTTGCATGTGTAAAAGGGTGTAGAGCGGTGTGGCTGGCGGCGTGATGTGCAGGCCCAGAAACCCTTTGGACAGGTCCTGGTGTCTGCATTCGGATAGAGAGTGCTGTCTAGGACGCCCCTCTTAAAGTCCCAGCTCAGACCCTCATTCAATCCAACCATGAACACAAAACAGTTAGAGCAAGGCGAGGAGTGCACGCGATCCAATACCTCGCCGCATAACACCAGGGAATACTTAGCCAACTGCATACTTCCTTTGAACATTTATAGTCTGTTTGCTGTTATAGACATTAAGCTTTAGTTCACAGGCCTCCCACTAACATCAGTCCAGTGACGGACTTATCCAAAACTGGAGTTATCCAGCTCACAGACACAGACACAAAGATCTCACATTACACCTGTTCGGCTCCTGTTCAGTCCCAGAAGCACATATTAAATGTCCTTTGACCCTGAGCTCATTCAAGTATAAACTGAAGACTCCTTTTCAGACCCTCCCTTAGGCTTGTGTAGTTTAGTTTAGTTTAGTTTAGTCTTTATTTGAAGGGACAATGTACAGAGACATTAAGCTCGAAGACAGATATGCTCTCCACCAGATTATAGCTAAACAGCTAGTTTCCATCTGCAGTCTCTGGTTGCATAAATAAAATAAAATACATGGATACAGTAGTGTACAATCCAATAGAAATTACTTCGCAATACAACACACTCTCTGATACAGACACACACATTTAGCCTTATACCTGTTTGTTATAACAACACCTCATTCCCAGCATCACACATGCACAATACATCTACTCAGTCACATGTCACAACCACACATTCAGATGATACATAAACACATTCAGTACATTTCTCATCATACATAGATCACATACATCCATTTCTCATCATCACTTGTCGCGGCAGATGTGAACTGAAGTGTTACCCCTGCACTGCCCTCAAGGGATTTATCTAGTTCCATGGCTCTTTGTGAAGCACATTGAGTCACAGTTTCTTGCGTGAAATGAACTATAGAAATAACTTTTCTTCTTCTAATCTGCAATTTCTCAAACAACAGTTTTATGAAGCCCCCCAAGACGACTGCTTTTAGGATTTTGGGCTGCACAAAATCCCACTTTATTTTCTCGTTATGTCCATAGCCTTAGGCTGCTAATAGATGCACAATCATCATTGGGAATATTACTCTGTACCCTGACTGCTAATTCCTGATCTTCTTCAATTAAAAATGCCGTACAGGGACCCATCCCCAGATATTGATGCTCCGCTTAGTCAGGACTACCAGACCTGGAGCATTTTGCATATTGTACATGTTTTCAGTGGTAGGGGAAACTGGCAGTGATGTGCGGTCAGATGAGGCAGGTGCCCAGCCTCAGATCATGGAAAGAAAAAAGAATGTGAGCGCAGAATTCAGCTGCATCCACTTCCATCAGAAAGCTCCTTTCTTGTTCTTCATCTGCTAAGGGCAGCCACAGGTTTGGCTAACATACACATAACACATATTAAGATAATTCAAAATGCACTTAGGGTAATGTTATCATTCCAATGATGATATGAATGATGAGGAAAAGAGGTGAAGGGTAAGAAGGCGGATTTTAGAAATCGGATGCACCCGAGAGTCGGCTCCAGTGAAACATGAGAGGAGTTAATGGAGGAGACACCCGTTTGTTTTTACTTTTTAAACTCATTGGACTTATTTCCAAATAGAGGATTACATTATACACTCAAACTATTATCTTATATGGACTTAAACATGAAACTGGTCTGAACTGAAGTGGTCTGTGCAGTTTATTTATAATTTATGTATTTATTTATTTATTTATTCATAATAACACACTTGTAAATGTGCTGGTGTCTGATTCTTGCTTTACTTTTTGAATAAGCACCTGTATTGCATGTCTATGTTTTCCCAATAAAACACAATAAGATAAAACTGTTTTGCTGGTTCTGGTAGATGGGCCGCTAGTTTATTGTGAAAGAAACTCGTGAGAGCTAATTCAAGCAGGCTTCATGAGTGGGAATCGGGGGCTTAATTTGTAAACCAAACAACCAAAGATGCAATCAGGAACGGCGCTTGTCTGTTCCCACTTCTGCTTCTTGCTTGCTGAAGCCTGAGGCAAAAAGAAAGAACCTTCCTGAAGCCCTTGCATCTGTTACTTGTAGTATTAAAGTGATTGTCTGGAACTCCAAATGAATTAAACATTTTAAGAATTGTATTAAATTGACCTCCTGGCCTTAAATGTTGATATAAAATAAGTCACTTTATGAAAAAAATAAAAATAAATATCGCATGGCGCCGTAAAGATGGTGCCGTGGCAAGAGCGTGTGTCTGGTGCACACTGGGGTAGTCTTGCACAGTTTTTCCTATGTGGTTTTACTGCAAATGGCTAATAAATGAATCTGAATCTGAATTCTAATATTACGGGTAAGTCCCGCCTTCCCTTCTCTTAGCTATAGCTCAAAATCCACTCACTTGCAGCTCAGTTGTTTTTTTTCACGGAACCTCCGAATCAAGCCTCCATTAGGCTCTCGAACTTTGTGAAAACTGAACAAAGAATTCTGAACATCCGCGCTGAGTTACCCATTTATATACTGAACCTATATCCATAATCATTTATATACTGAACCTATATCCATAATCAGATTCTCTGCAGATGTGTCCTATAATGTTCAATTAATGTTAATATGCACTTAGGGGTTTACCGCGATCGTTTTTTGTGTGTGTATTAAAATATTATTTTTGGCATGAAAACGTTAACAGATAATTCTGAATAAGTATAATGTGTTCTTCAATTAACATTTAAATGTGTTGATTGTTACGGAAACGTGGGCATAGACCAATCAGAAAGGAAGGGGGAGGAGTTTGTGTCATTTTTTTCAAATCATGTACCTCTCTTTCTTTTTTCTGACAAACTCCAGACAATACTATGTACAGTATGTGTGATGTTTATATATGTAGTGGCCTGACGCGATGTGTACTGGTGTCTACTAACTAAACGTATAACTCGTATACTATCAATAATAATGAAATTGTGAATCCTGCTCTAATCTAAATGGAGCTCAGTGTTTAAGTCGGCCTCTGAGTCTGTTATGGTCTTAAGAAGATGCCTGGGTGTCTGCGCACACCACAGCCTGGCTCAGTTCTTTAATTAGGGCTGAGCTTGACCTCTCGGTAAATGTTTCACATGATTTTCTTAGAAGGCTTTGAATGTGTTACAGACCGGCTCTGTGGCTGCAACAAAGAATAAGGGGTAACAACACTAGGACCAGTTTTAAAGCCATGTTTGGCATTTTATTGATAATGAATAATAATAGTATATTTCTGCGATCAGGGTAAGTGTAATGTGAGTGGCTGCGTGCAATGCAAGTATCGTCAGCAGGATAACCTTATGTGTCGATAGGAGTGTTGGATGAGAATGTGTTACTGTTGGCATGTTCTGTAAGTGAGAGGTGGGCTGAGGTGCGTGTGGTGCGAATGATAATCAGTATGATAACCTTTGTGTAAATGTACGTGTTGAGTGCAAGTGCGTGTAAGTCAAATCATAAGACGAACGAGCGGCGTGGCCTGACACGTCTGTCCCAGGACGTGGCCGGGACCAGAGTGTCAGAGGGCTGGAGGGAGAGAGAGCGCCATCAGGACACCTGCTGCTTTTGAGCGCACCGCCAGCCAATCAGGGCAGAGCTGAAAGAAAGTCAGGTTAGAAGGGGAGAAGGCGTACGCCCGGGCGCGTAACAGAATGTGATATTGTTGCAACAGTTGGGCAGACTAATGCTGTGTTCACACCAAACGTGGCCAAATACTCCAAAGCATCAGGTTTTCATAAAAAATACACAAGGGGACGTGCTTCAGGGAGCATCAAGAGATTGAGGACACATGGATCTTTTACAGGACAAGCTGATTGTCCGTGTTCATTCAGAGCTGCAGTTATAGACTATAACTACCGTGACAGAAACAAAAAAGACCTGGATCGATCCTGGCAAGGCTCCAGGAAGACAACAGATCCTCAACTAGGGAGGACAAGCTGATTGTTGCAGTCTGTGCTCGTTGAGAACTGTATGACCCCGCGGACTGTAACCACCGTGACAGAGACGGAGGTGGGTTAGCGAGGTGGTCGGTGTCTTGGGTAAGTTATTTAAACTTTTCACAATAGTAAATATTTCCCCGTGCAAAATCTGTAATGTTCGAGCAACTACTATATTCCCCATTTCGAGTTGATGTGTTAATTCAGGTGAAGCGTGCAAAAGGTGGTGGAAAAGTCTGGGACACATATGCAAAGAAGAGCAGGAAGGAGCAGGAGAAGATGAAGTCGCTTCGCTCTCTTCCCACTTGTTCAAAAGCTCGCTGACAGCATCTTTCATCAGTAAGCACAAGCGTCCAACTAGGCTCTTTGGCTGCGTTTTTTGCGGGTGCGAAGCACTGCATAGACTTGGACTCGCACATGACAGAGGAAAAACAGCATTTTTTGACTTTTGTGTAATCAATAATCAAAACAATATTTGATTGCCAGTTTTCATTCCTATTCATGGATTAGGCTCACCCTGGATTCTAATCCAGTGGTGAGTAGGTTGGTGAGTATGATTGCAATGGGGAAATTTCAGTGTTTCATCAGATCTAACCCACAGACTGGAGACTGGAGACCCTAACCCACGTTGGACTAGCAAACTTCCATAACGCGTACATGCATGTGTTATGTGTTTACACATATACTCAAAATATTCTCATATGTTCTCAAAATATTATGAGATTAATCATGTAAAATTATAAGAAAAAAACCCAAAAATATCACAAAATTGATCTTGTGAAATGTTGTCGTTTCACAAGAACCAGAAAAAATATTTAGGATGTTTTGATGCATCATATTATTTCTAGGCCTTTGTCAAATAGAGTTCATGTAAATTGTATTAAATTGTAAGTACAGTATATCTGTGGGGGCCGCAAGTCACTTTCAAGCCTCTTCTGGTGGTTGCAGCCTGAAAAGTTTAGGTACCCCTGGAGTGGAGTAAGACAAAGCAATATTATTTGTATCGCACAATTCATCCAGAGTGCTCCTCAAAGTACAGTAGAGTTGGTTAAAACAATGGAAAATAGGTGAAATTACAAGAATAAGGTATGCTTTTAAATAGTGCAGTATTAAGCCAGACAATAATTGCAACTGCAGCTCTAAAGAGTTTTTGCCGTACCTCGACAGCAATGTGCATCTGCTCGCACGCTGCCGGTTTGGGGGTGCCGCTCTTGACGAGTGGAGGGGCCAGGGTGAAGTTGTGAAGGCTCTCCCCCCATGAGGAGTTACTCAGCAGCGCCTCCTCTCTGTAGGACGCCTCCTCCGTCACATTCATCCTGCTCACGTCCAGTCCCAATCAGAGCCGCTGCAAACCGAATGCCATTCTGCAGACGCAGGAGAGAAGAGAGGGCAACATCACAAATGAGCAACAAGTAAAGCGCTTTTAGTCAGAATGAGAATGAAACTATGAATCAAATGAGGTGGATCCAGTTCCTGTTGCCTTCGGGGCAGAAGAGTTACAGTATGTTCTCCATATGTCCTTCTTCTAAAGTTGTTTCTCACAGCACAATGACAGAAACAACACTGTTATAGTCTAGTTAAATGTATCTGGATTTTAGAATAATTTACTTAAAACAAGATTAAAATGAAACGATAGTAAGTAAGCTGTAAAAAAGTGACTTGTGTGTTACAATGGATTTTTTTGTTTTCTACAGTAAATACTTAAAAGCACTTTTAAAATAGTTTTAAATTGTTTTGCTTGTGGTGGTTATGGTGTTGCTTGGGCACAATTTACCCGAGCCCCAGAACTAATAGTTCAAACCTCACTGACCAAAACTATTAATTCAATCCTCACTGACCCTACTTTTTCTATATTTGCACTGGAATTCAGTATTTCAGATGACCTCTTGATGTTTTCAAGAAAACACGGAACCAGCAGTGTTTACAGCAGTGTTCTTATTCTTTAAATGTTAGTTATACTCTTTGAATATTTAGAACGACAGTTAGAAAGAATCCTCTTTTAGAATAAACTTTAACTATTGGTTTAATAAATGAAAGCATTGGCTGAGGTTAGTGTGCCATTAGCTGGACCGGCAGCAATAACTATTTTTGAATTTCAGAATATTTTGTTTTCACATATCCGTCTGGTGTGAGCAAGGTTAGAACAAATCTGTAAAAAGTCAATTTCAATTTCTTAATATGTCCATTTGGAATACACACACATTGCTGGAATATTTTTGGAGGGAGGCCCTGTCGTTTAGGCCTCTAATGAGTCCATCTCTGCAGAGAAAGATCAATCTCCACAGTCCGCCTACATCATTTTTGATAAGAAGGAATATAGCTGGTGTCTGGAGGTTGGTAATGGGTTTTATTGATCACTTTATTGACCTCATTGACCTTCCACCACAATAAATACTATTCAGTTTTATTGAAATATGTCTGGAGGATAAAGAAATAGCAGCTCGTCTTGTCAAAGTTTGAGTGGTTAAAGCCAAAGTCCAAATCTAATTTTATTGTGACTGTCCAGCCTTATTTAATTTGAATGCTATTGTCTTCTTCCTATTACTGTACCAGGCTGAGACGAACAGTAATTAACCTTAGCTGCAAGGCAAAAAGAAATAAAAAAAACAGCACAGTTTGCTCTCTCTTATCTGCGGTACATGCACTTTTGAAGACAGTAATTGGAGGAAGTGGGGATTATTTCTGCCACTGTGGATTGTTTTGAGGCTCTGAGGCAAACAGCAGTCCAGCATCACTCTTTCATGCAACAATTGGACATAGTTAATCACAATTAACCTTTCAGAAGAGGCACTGCTATAGGGTACAGAACATTTAATTCAATTTGCTATTTGGAATTGATTATGAAAGAAAAGCACTGTCTGAATTATAATTGCAGTTTCACACCTTCTATAACACCAAAATGACACATGTGCTTTTTGTGGAGTCACACTTCACCCAGTCAGAGATTCAAACCTTTATTCAAACTTGCAATGAAGAAAACGATGCTTGAATCACAACTTATATTATATGTACATACTTCCATACATATACACGGCACAGTGGCTGAGTGGTTAGTGTAATGGCAAAACATTACATGAACATGGTTTAAACATAGTCGGTGAATTGTGATGATTAACAAATTGTTCAGAAGGTTTTGTTTTATGGCAGGAAGGTATTTGGGATGATGTTTGAGAAAGTTAAGATGCAGTTTGTTAGTGAGTTTAGTTATTAGACAGTGATTGACCATCTCCTTTGATATGACTGTTTCTCTTACCATACGGATGAGGAGATCTTGGAATGTCCTGTTCCTGTGTCCTCTGCCCCTGTCCTTAACCCTCCCTTGTTTCTCTGCTCTTCATACCTTGAGTTACCTATTTTCATGTAATCAGTGCAGAGATGTGACATGTGTTTTTCCTGTGGCCATTGGCCAATGAGGGGCCGGACCATCCTGATAAAGCTTGTGTGAATCCCATTGTGCGTCAGAGAGACTGATGCATGCGAGGAGCGGACTGCAGAAGCTTTCTTCATTTGCAAATGCTTGTTCTTATCATGTTCTTTTTACTGTCATTAAACCACACAAAATGCAACTCTGTTTCCATGGATCATTAAGGAAATTTCCACAACAATAGCGCTCTCGTTTCTCAGCAAGAAGGTCCTGGGTTCAAATCCTGGTAGGACCACAGTCTTTCTGATTGGAGTTTGTATGTTCTCCCTGTAGGTTTCCCCTACCACTAAAACCATGCACAATAGTTCTGGCATGCGCCTCATGTACGGGCGACCTCACTCCCATCTCTGTGAGGAGTGAGAGACAAATTACCACAACAATTGTGAAGCGCTTTGTGACTCTGGTCTGTGAAAGGCTTTATATAAATAAAGATTACTCACTTACTTACATAGGGTACATTTGTACACACTTACTTATACTCATATCCAGTAGCCTGAAGTGCCTCGAGTATTCTCCTTCTTATAATACTATTAATATTTTGTTTGGAAAAAAAAATTCCAACATGTTGTCTCATAATATTTCCTTGGTTAAACATAAGATTTTTCTCACACCAAAAAAGACAATTTACGGGAGAAACACTAAACTTTATCCCCTTCCTAAAAACACATAACACTACATTTAATCTTCCATGCAAACCTGTGAATGTAAAAAATACTTTTTTCTATTCACTTCTGATATTTTTACTCTACCTTTCTTTTAGCGTTGTCAAATCTGCAGGATTTGTCTTCAAAGCCCAAACATACCGTGTCAAATTGATGAGACTTATGCTGACAACACATGGGCGAGTTGTGTCAGGAGTCCAAAACAGAACCTTTACTGTAATGTTTCTGGGTAATCTCACTTTGCCCCAAGATCATTTGAAAATAAAACATCTGATAAGAAAAGTGGTTTGGACAAAAGGACACAAGCCTCGTTTTGTGGTTTAGATTACGACGAGTAAATACAATAAATTGGATGCTAGACCGAAACAACATTAAAAAAGTTTCCTGAGATAACATGAGTCTTAAGCAGTTGCAAATAGACCCATTAAGGTGTTATCCCGTTAAATTATTATTATTAGTTTATTTGATATGGACATATCAACTGCATTGGACAAACCAGATACATTGTTTCCAGGTTTATAGCAAAACTGCTAATTTGCAACACCTGTCCATAGGAGGCTACACATTTCAAAAAACACAATACAATACAGTGCAATATTTAAAAAGGTGATGTGATGTAAATGATGTGAAGCCGAACTAAAGGGATAGTTATTGGGCTGAGCTTCTCAAATGTTTATCAAAGAGTCAAGTTTCTCCAGACATCAATGGCTTCAGACAAGGGAGAGGGGCTGTAGGGCTTTTCCCAGAGGGCTGCAGCCAGGGGAGAAAGAGAAAGAGTGGAAAAGTCACTGGACAGACAGATTAGATATGATAAAAAAGATTCATGTATATAATATTTGGTAAACAAATATGTGTTTTCTATCATTGCATTTCTTGTGTTTGAACTGTTTGATTCTCTGATCTATTTTGTGCAGAAAACTACTGTTAGAGCTATACAAGTATAAATTGAATTGAAACAAATTTGAATGAAATAAAATTGAATTGAATAAATACATAAAATAAAGTTCACAAACAAGAAAATAGCATCACGTACTGTATATTTAAATGAATGGGTGGCACGGTGGCTGAGTGGATTGCACTCTTGCTTCTCGCTGAGTGGAGTTTGGATGTTTTCCCCCGTGCATCCGTAGGTTTTCCTCCGGGTGCTCCGGTTTCTACCACTAAAAACATGTTCGATTGGTAAAATCCTCCAACTCAGGTGGTCCTGACCAAACCAAGCATAAACATCTGGAGTTGAGTCCCCGGGTGCTGTACTACGGCGACCACTGCTCCTGACGAAAGCCTTAGAGGCATCAGGATGGGTCAAATGCAGAGGATGATTTGCCCTACTACAGGGATAAAGAAAGTGCATCTTTACCTTTGCCTTTACCAAAACCAGGTACAAACATCAGTAATCTTAATAGTAGTAGTCTAACAGTAATCTTAGTATTCAAGACAAAGCTTGTTCCATTTCTTGCTGAATCCCAGCAGGTGGTTTGCATCTGTAATCAGTGCTTAGAAGCTGTATGTGTGACAGATTCCATGCAAATGTTCAGTGGGATTGAGGTCAAGGCTGTGATGGGACCTCCTACACCTTGACCTTGTGTGCTTGAGTTATTATTGTGTTTGTTTGGAAGTGTTCGTGGGGTCATCTCACTGAGGTCTTAGAGTCGTTTCCAAATGTCCACATTGTTTTTCTTCTTCTTGCTGCTGTCGGGCGCACAGCTCCCCCTGCAGCAAAACAGCCTCTCAACATGAAGCTTTGATCGTGTCTGCCATATTTAGATGCCTCAAGATTTACATTCATATTCATATCCATGCTTTGATCTCTTCTGCCATCTTTAGATGAATTTACTATCTAGATTTACCTATTCATAACTGTGATTGATTTTAGAAGTCCTCTATCTCTTACGAAGTAAGTGAGTCATATTTATGTATATAGCACCTTTCAGATTGAATGTTGTACAATTGTTTTTCTCACTCCACATGAGGATGGAAGCAGGATCGCCAAACAGGAGGTGCATAGATGATAATTGTACGTACAATAAACGTTTGGAGGTGATGATAAGAAATAAAAGCTTGACAGAAAGTTTGAAATGCAAAATTACGAGTTTAAAACTCATCATTTAGTTAGAATTACACAGTTGATTGTAGAAAAATCAGTTGTTCAGTAACATGTCACAGGAGTTGGTCCAGAAGTTTAGGAGATGCTATACAACAAATGAAATACTTCATCTTCTTGAAAATGCTAATGGGATCAGATTAAGTAGAGCCACCCTTGAGCAGATTGTAATCATAAACAGCCTGTGGAGACGTAAACATGAATAAAATGTAGTGAGCATCAACATCTGATCAGTCTCATGGCAATCGATGATGCACCAACAATGCTGAGTGAACAACTTTGTGACTGACTTAATGCAGATTCTGGACAGCGATGGAGTTTATCTCCGGTCACGAAATAGCCTAGAGAGGCGGGTATAGCACAGACGTGGGCCAAATTATGTCTGGCACATCAAAGGCTATGACAAGATTAAACATTTCGTAATGTCAGTTGGTGCATTGATGTTTCTCCAGGAAAATGCTATGAAAAAACACAATGAGCCCAAAAGGATTGCTGGCTTCTTCATGGATGTAGTGGTCACTGCAGGTGGTTTTCCAACCCGAGTTAGGCTTGATTTGGGAAAGTGGAACTTAGAGTCAAAATGAAGAGTTTTAAACTCAAAATTAAAAGTTTTAAAAACTAGTAATTATGTGTTTTAAATTCAAAGGTTTGAGTTTAAAAATTCAAAACAAAGAATTCCTGTCGGCCTTTCATTTTTCTAACATGGCGGAAACAGGCTTTCATGTGCCTTTAGTCTGAGCTTTTGATGAGTAGTAAAATCAGAAGTAGAATATTTGATTTTCATTGTCAAATCTTACTAACAAGATTGTGAATTTCCCACTCTGCCCTAGTGCCCTTACCTAAACCTTCTCTCACAAATCACATGATCTTGGCTGAATCTCTAATCTTTTGTTGGCAAATTAGCAATTTTCCTCTGTGGTGACTGCTGTTGTGCTTTCAAAAAGTTGGAGTGAATAAAACAGACCCTCTCCCTTCACTGAAGACGCTCTAATCAGCCTTTTACATCTCATTGTATAACTTTTCCATAATCAATACAAACGTTTTGCCAAAAACAAAAGGTTGCTCAAAATGATTACATTGTGTATTTCTCTATTGATTTGAGGAGTGAGAATCACACACAGACCAGATCGGATTTTAGAGCAATTAATTACACTAAAGCATCAGTAAAGTTCTTTTGTAAGTCTGATAATCAGCGGCTTTTCTTTTGGAAGTTCAGGAAATTCAAATACATTGTTTTGACAGATACGATTTCATCCTTCACTAAATGAGAGAAATAAAAAGATTAAAGAAAACACTGCTTGCACACAATTATTCAAGTTTCATACAGCAGTGGCTCAGTTGGTAGAGCATTGGCCTTTGAGCCTGAAGGTCAACTTCATGACTCCCACTGCTGTCTGCTGTCATTGTGTCCTTGGGCAAGACACTTAACCCCACTCTGCCTGAAGCCCCTGCTGAAAGATCAAGGTTTCTGTGGACTCACCACCTGCAGGAGGATAAGTGAGGGGCTGGTGCTCTGTGGACAGGGTGCAGCTCTGACTGCCACCCCCCCGACCCAGGAATTAATTAAAAGAAAATGATGGATGGATGGCTTATGGCATACGTTCCATTAACTCATTTCATTCAACTATGTAGAAATACAAATTAGATTGCACATAGCAGAAGTCCTCTATATTTAACATAAACTATTTGTAATGAAGATAAATATAATAATAATAATAACACTAATAATAATAATAATTATAATGAGAAATGACATGCACTTGTCCTCCAAGTTGCAGCTATAACTGTGCTACACTATACTGTATATAGTTCATGAACAATCTATTCTGGAACAGGACCGTCTTGAGTAGTTTTAGAAACAGTTTCATAGGTCCATATTCAAGAATCATAGACTATACATATAGATGCTATAGAATATAGTTCTAGCCTCATAGCTCAATGGATCAAGGAAGCCCAATAGGGAAGTGCACATGGACAAAGTTTTTCAAATGAAACACAATGAATGACACAAGGTCCCGGTCAATCCACTTCTAATAGGATCTTTTATGCACAACTAGCACATACAGTGCCTTGCGAAAGTATTCGGCCCCCTTGAACCTTTCAACATTTTGCCACATTTCAGGCTTCAAACATAAAGATATAAAATTTAATTTTTTTGTCATGAATCAACAACAAGTGGGACACAATCGTGAAGTGGAACAACATTTATTGGATAATTTAAACTTTTTTAACAAATAAAAAACTGAAAAGTGGGGCGTGCAATATTATTCGGCCCCTTTACTTTCAGTGCAGCAAACTCACTCCAGAAGTTCAGTGAGGATCTTTGAATGATCCAATGTTGTCCTAAATGACTGATGATGATAAATAGAATGCACCGGTGTGTAATCAAGTCTCCGTATAAATGCACCTGCTCTTTGATAGTCTCAGGGTTCTGTTTAAAGCGCAGAGAGAACCATGAAGACAAAGGAACACACCAGGCAGGTCCGAGATACTGTTGTAAAGCCGGATTTGGATACAAAAAGATTGTCCCTCCAAACTTTCATCTCAAACAAGGATAAGACTGATCAGAGATGCAGCCAAGAGGCCCATGATCACTCTGGATGAACTGCAGATAACTACAGCTGAGGTGGGAGAGTCTGTCCATAGGACAACAATCAGTCGTGCACTGCACAAATCTGGCCTTTATGGAAGAGTGGCAAGAAGAAAGCCATTTCTCAAAGATATCCATAAAAAGTCTCGTTTAAAGTTTGCCACAAGCCACCTGGGAGACACACCAAACATGTGGAAGAAGGTGCTCTGGTCAGATGAAACCAAAATCAAACTTTTTGGCCACAATGCAAAACGATATGTTTGGCGTAAAAGCAACACAGCTCATCACCCTGAACACACCATCCCCACTGTCAAACATGGTGGTGGCAGCATCATGCTTTGGGCCTGCTTTTCTTCAGCAGGGACAGGGAAGATGGCTAAAATTGATGGGAAGATGGATGGAGCCAAATACAGGACCATTCTGGAAGAAAACCTGTTGGAGTCTGCAAAAGACCTGAGACTGGGACGGAGATTTATCTTCCAACAGGACAATGATCCAAAACATAAAGCCAAATCTACAATGGAATGGTTCACAAATAGACGTATCCAGGTGTTAGAATGGCCAAGTCAAAGTCCAGACCTGAATCCAATCGAGAATCTGTGGAAAGAGCTGAAGACTGCTGTTCACAAACACTCTCCACCCAACCACACTGAGCTCGAGCTGTTTTGCAAGGAAGAATGGGCAAGAATTCCAGTCTCTCCATGTGCAAAACTGATAGAGACATACCCCAAGCGACTTGCAGCTGTAATTGCAGCAAAAGGTGACGCTACAAAGTATTAGTGCAAGGGGGCCGAATAATATTGCACGCCCCACTTTTCAGTTTTTTATTTGTTAAAAAAGTTTAAATTATCCAATAAATTTTGTTCCACTTCACGATTGTGTCCCACTTGTTGTTGATTCTTGACAAAACATTTAATTTCTCTATCTTTATGTTTGAAGCCTGTGGCGAAATGTTGAAAGGTTCAAGGGGGCCGAATACTTTCGCAATATATGGCATTTTGTGGTACAATTAAATCTACTATTTTAAAGCCACCCTGTGTAATTTTTACAGTTGCTCCATATGAACATGTTAACTGAAAACAAATATCTAAGAATATTTTCCCCCAACCTGTTTTTGTAATTGTTTTCATAGACAAAAAAGATGTGAGAATCACGTTTTTGTTTTCACAGGTGCGATCCTGTTGATTTCACCGTGCCCTCACGAGTTTGAAGAAGGAACCATGGAGGACCACAGTTGTGTATAAGAACGACCCAAAAAACAATATTATAGAAAAAGAATAATGCAAAAGTCCAATGTCAGATTTCAGATTCAGATTCAGATTCAGATTCAGATTCATTTATTTGCTATTTGCAGTAAAACCACATTGGAAAAACTGTGCAAGACTACCCCAGTGTGCACCAGACAGAGAAGATGACACACACCAGAGCTCTTGCCACGGCGCCATCTTTATAGCAAACTGTCAAGATCGCAAACCACACTCACCGAAAGACAAGAGGCACATTGTGTAGTTTGTACACAACAGTCTCACACGTGAATATGTCACTTTTTTTCACACCGACAGTGATCTCAGGATGTTCTGACCCGATCCGAGCGCAGTCTAACTACCGTCACAAGTTTCAACTAAACTTATTCAAAACTACGTATTATAATAGATCCATGGTAAAACTCAGTCGAGCCTCTGTGCAGCGGGTGCTGCTTCAGAACGCGGTCTTGTTTACATGTCGCTTGGATCTCTCCAAAGACGTTTGGAGAGATCCGGTCATTTATCAAACTAAAGGATTCTTTCCTTGGCAGTCTGTGAATGACTGAGAGTTGAGGAACACTGTCAAAGACGGCATATTGTCTGTCGAAGGTTTCCGTATTACCTTGGACTGCAATATAAGATCTCAACGCTAGACAGGAGTAAAAACTACATCGTGTACCTAAGAACAGTGAAAAACGTTAAATCCTCTGTGTGCATAAGATCAGTTAAAGAGTTTGAAATGTTAGTGATGTGATCGCGTGATACTATTGATATATACTTTTCCACATTACTTTTCTCTGTTTTTAACTAACGCAGTGACCATGGCAAACATGTGTTCTAGTGACGTCTTAGACCACAGTGCAGTGATGGGACATATTTTACTTTTTGAGGACACTCTTATCTCAGATCAATACCACTTTTCAATTGCTCATGCTTTTAAACTGTCATATTACTTTAGTTATATTGAACCGCAGCTCTTGATACCGCGGGGATAGCTCCTATTGACAGAGACTTTTGTTCTCGCTGCCTTTGCTCTCAATAAAAGGCTCTGCTCACTATCAAACCAGACAAGCTCTTACCTTTGAAATACAATTCAAATGGCACTCAGGGCTTTGGGAGTTTGAGAAATGTCAAATTTTGAAGTGTTAAAAAGTAGCATGGAGGGAAAACTTTGAACTTCCCACTAAATCAATGGAGCTATAGAGAATATCAATGTTTAACTTTATCCAAATATAGAATCTCCGGGCTGCATCGTGTGCTCTGCATGAGAATACAGGGCAAACTGGCAGGATATTGAAAGAGCAGCCACTGTAGCTTGTGACAGGGTCTGCTGCTTGTTTCCATGGTGATTGTATTACTTTGCTTGGTCAGTATGATACAAAACTTATTTCATTGCTAATTTTTTACTTCTCTAAATCCTGCGTCTGCCTCTCACAATCAACTGTTTAAAGTGTAAGAGTTAATTTATCAGCACAACTGGTTTGAAAGGAAACTAATGGGATTGGAGGAACAGAAAATGTGCACAAAAGTCATAATCAAATGATCATAGTTATACAATTTTTCTAAAATGGCAGAAATTACTGTATGTGTGCGTAAATGTATTAATAAATCCTTTCGTTATTTCCTTTTATTGTATTTACACACAAATAAATACAAAATAAGACATTTACAAGTTTAGAGAAGCTTCATAATGTGTGAAAAGTGATGTCAAAACCACAAATATTGTCCCAGTTTATGATTTTGTTCTTATGTAATAGCAATCAAAGGCACTTTTCAACTGTTCTTTCTTTTTCACTTTTCTGTGAAAAAGCTGATCTAAAGATTGGAAAAGGATAACCAAATCCTTTCCTTTGATTCATTCCATTTAAGTTCAAAGATGGGATTGTTTAAAAAAACAAACTCTGTATTGATAGATACATTCTGAAGTGACTGAAACAGTGCCTGTAAAGACTGTCTCTTGACCTTTGTAGAGTGACCAAAACCAAGATGTGCAGTGTCTTAAAATAATTCCTATTTTTACACAGTGGATTCATTCTGCCATTCACTATCAACTCATGTCCCCTCTTTTCTCGTGACACTGGCAGTGCATCTCAGTGTGTGGTGAAACGGCAGCCAGCAGTACCCCACAAAAACCATGGAAACAATGTGCACAAAGATTCAGAAAGCAGTAGCAGCTTCAAAATACACACATGAAAGGCAGAAAATATTGTGCAGATGCATTGCTACTGGTTTTTACAGGGCAATAATGTCAAACGTGTTCATGTGGACCACAACCTGGTCACACAAGAGCATCAGGTTTCCCACGCAGACACTCTCCTCCAACAGGCTGAACCCCAGACTTGAGTAAAGAGTCTGCGTGGGCTGATGGTCCATAGGGGGGACATGGTCTGAGTGCTGCAACTGCCTCTGGTGGGAATAAACATGGTTTTTGTGATGTGTAAGTCTGAGGTTTTTATGTTTTTGTAACAAAGCCAAGTGAAAACGGATGGGAAATATAGTTTGTGATTCTCTACGTGATTGTACTGTATAGATATAGTATTGCACGGTGAAACATGTGACAGAAGTGCAATGTATATTTTAACCCTTGTATTATGTTGAAAAAAAATGACATTGATAATGTTGCGGGTCATTTTGACCCGTACTGTGTAAATGCACTCAAAACAGTCAAGAACATACAATATTTTTTTTTATTCCAATTATATATTTAAGAAATATTTAGTCTAATCTTCTTGTCCTCCTCTCGGGTCAAAAGGACAATTCTTCCCTCCCTCTTTCCTCCTGCCATGCTTTCTCCTTCCTTTTTCTCATCCTGTTTTCCTTCTCTCTGTTCATCCTCCTCTATTCCCTTCTTTTCTTTTCCTTCCTTCCTCCCTTCCTCTTTACTTGGCCAAAGTTTCGTCCTCTGAATCCTCCTTATCGTAAGAAAATTGACAATCTGGATCAGCAATAACATTGTCCTGTATCTGAAAAATCCTCTGTTTCTGAAATCTCTTCCTCTATACATCATTATCCCAGTTAAAAATCTGTGATAAAGCCTCCTCAGATGTCATCCTTCTGGAGCTCATTTTTGGTGAGTTTGTCTAAAGCCTAGCGTTGCCTAACTAGTTGCAAGGCGGCTTTTGGCAACTGAGAGTAGATGATGGAGATGATCAGTTGCCAAAATCGGTCGATGTGAGCGCTCTTACAACTGGAGATGAACAGTCGATCTCCGGATTCAGTCAGTTGCCCGTGTTCTACTTTTCGGCAACTAGTTGTCCTCAGATCCAGAGATATCACCCGATGTGCGCGCTCCGTGGCGCGCTCCAACAACATGTGTATTGCGTGTATTGCGCGCCCTCTACAGTTTATGCAGAAAACACACTGTAGTTGAGGCCAGTTGCTGTCGATGTATGCGCTGTTATTCCCGAGACTGGCCTGCTACTAGGAGTTGCCCGTTTTCGCCAGATTGTCGATGTGTACGGGGCAGCAACTCATATGCGACGGATATATTCAGTTGCCAGTACTAGGCAAAAGAGATGACATGAGAACAGTGACAAGGACAAGTGTGAGAAAGTTCCCTCTCTTCACACACCTGGCTCTCAGAGGTAATCAAAATACAATGTCAAAGAGACATGTTTTTTTGGATCTGAACAACTATTTACCCACATTAAAACGTAAGGGTCAAAATGACCCGCAACATCATCTTTGTATACAAACTCTGCACAGACATTCCACTACACATCAAAGTGTCCAGATTTTACACACCAGTTCATAACCCTAGATGAGGAAAAGTCACCACATTTCAGCAAGAAAAAGAAAGGATAACCAGTACTTTGATCAACACAAAAACTGAAATGGGTCAAATTGACCCTTAACATAATACAAGGGTTAATATCAGTTATAAAACATGTGGTAATTGCAGATTTTCTTTATTTCGATCATATGCACAACATCATGTCTTATGTTTGTTGCACAAATATGTGGAGTTTTAAATGGCAAGGGACATTAAAATGCCGGGAGCTTAAGCTTCACCGAGGTTTACATTTCTTCATTTCCATAGTTACAGAAATCAAACATTGCTTCAAAGTCATTGCTTCAGAGTCTTGTATCAAACAGTTTTTCAATTAGTTTGTAAAGAGATGGGTTGAAAAATGCAAATTAGTGTTTGTCGGCTGATTTTTTTAAGTGAGTTAACCTTTAATTTGGAGGCGAAAACCACTGAGTTGGAAAGAAGAGGAAATTTACATAGAACTCTGGGTGGACAGAGTAGCAAGAGCAAAGAAGGCACCATTCATACACAAGTCAAAACAAGTCTAGGCCACTGTTTATTCATTGCACATTTAAATACAGTTTCCGTTGAAAGACTTTTATACCTACACCTCATTGTTGGTCTCAGATACTTGATCAAACGTCAGATGTTGTATTTAAAAGAAAATTGAATGGAACTAAGCAGCCTGAACATT
Organism: Knipowitschia caucasica; assembly: GCA_964034765.1. Classification (NCBI taxonomy): domain Eukaryota; kingdom Metazoa; phylum Chordata; class Actinopteri; order Gobiiformes; family Gobiidae; genus Knipowitschia; species Knipowitschia caucasica. Next base: position 8,829,259 of record OZ035829.1, on the reverse strand, counting down.
CTTGTCTTTCATTATGGACAAGCAATTCTGAATATATCCATAACTTGGCAGAAAGCTCTCTAACTCTCACAGAGAATGAATGGGGATCAGCTACATTAAATTGATTTCCCAACCCACATCCACCAATTTTGCTTGCTGGTCTATCAACTAAACAGAATGTGAGAGAATTCACATTGTTAAAAGAACCTTCTTGTACATTCAGTCTAGACCTCAAAACAGCATGGAACAGTTCATATCCGGAGGTATTTCTCAGAAGAAGAAAATTGGTGCAAAAAAAAAAATGTGGTCCTTCCAATCATGGCCAATGAGAAAGAAACAATCTCTTTACAGTTAAAGTAAGACAAGCACAGACCACCAGTAAATATAGTAATTGGGTGAAAAAAAAAAAAAACAGAAAAGGCAATTGGTTTTGGTATAATTGCAACGCATCTGTGACCGCCTTGTGACAGCGCCTGATATCACTTGCTGCGCTTATGGTGGAACAGGGACCATTAGTGATCAACAACAAAGTACTGTTCGCCCTCTTTTATCTTGTGAATGTTCTCTATATGCGACCTAACGTACAGTAAATATATTATTGAGGACCTTACACCACTACGTTACTTTGTCTCTATCTCCCACTCTCCCTTATGGTCCCTTTTGTGCATTTTCACCAGAGACTGTTATCCTTTCTTTTTACACTTAGGTTTAGGTTGGGGCAGACAAAACACAGGAAATGATGAAAGAGTACAATCAATACAGCAGTCTCACCGTGCGTGCATGTTAAAGCCCGGATTGGCTTCTCTTGTAATCGGGCCGTCGGATCGCATACTACTGTAACTAAAGGGGCTCAAGACGTGCTGATCTTGTGAGAGCACCTGATGTATTACTGTCAACCAGCCTCGAGCTAATTCCACTGCATTTTCAGCAGTAGTGAGTCCGGCAATACACACTGTCCCATTTAAATAGATGCATGAATTTAATCACATAAAATTAAGACTGGAGTCACCAAGGTGATGGAGAAGTACACCTGAGTGTGAGCCTCTGCTCCACTTCCACATATTCACAGTGATTGCTTGAAGCGAGTGCTGACTATATTTTAGCCTAACACTTTTTATCTATGTTTTCTAGACCAGTCCAGACTCCATTTTTTTATAATATTAAATGAGAGAAAATAGATACTCAATACTTGCCTTAAATTATACATTTTTGATGCCAAGCAGCCTTTAAAATGTGTTTTACATCTGTACAATAACAAAATAATAATGATAATGATAATAATGCATTCCCATATTTATTAACCCCATACACAATGGAGATGAACTACTTTTGTGGCCACTGATGCCCTTAGGCTCATTGACAGAAGCGAGGAAACCCTAACACAAACATCAAACACTCAAAGCAATGTGGGTGAAGCGTCTTGCCTAAGGATAAGACTATAGTTTGGCACTTGATAGCCACAGCCGCCCCATTGTGACACTGTTGTTCCGAGAGGTCTCCCATCAGAGTACCAACCAGGCGTGGCCCTGCTTAGCTTCAGAGGTCTGACGGGTTATGGTTTTCAATGAAGATGTGATGTAACTTCTGGCAGCCTAATGTCATAATCCCATACAGCCTTTATTTGCATAATGCATCAGAAATCTGTCTGACTTGGAACTGAATTAATATTCCAACTAACAGCAGCAGACCCGGATTGCTCGGCCTTTCATTGGCACAGATGGAATTTTAATTTGAAAGCAAAAGCACATTTTAGAACTCATTATAAAAACTAATATCAATCATTCTATCTGCAAGTCTTTTATTTGCCATTTGGAGTTACACACCACATTAGAATAGTTGTGCTAGACACTCAAAGTGCACTGTAAACAATAACAAAACACAACATGCTAAAGAACACTGTAAAACAAGACAAGCTGGATGTGGCTCAACAACCAGTCCATCTTATATGGGAGACAGAACGTTCGCCAGGTATGGGAAGTGGCGGGATCATGGTCAAGTCTCCGTTGCTTCCCGGACATAGACGGTACATATAGACTGTACTGTATATAGATGGACCAGGCTCACCTCAATGTATTCATCTCTGTTTTTCTGAATATTTAAAACATTATCTGATTCCTTTTCAATCCTTGCACAGTTTGCGTCATGCAAATCAATCTTTTTTTGTAGTTCCAAGAGTGAAAAAAGAAGCTGGAAAACATGCATTTGAACTTAAAGCTCCGTCTGACTGGAACAGTTTGACGTTGTCTCTTCGCTCTCTAACTTCTCTGCCTCTGTTTAAAACTGCTCTGCTACAATATCTCCAGAATTCATGTCAATGCTTTTGATCTTAGGTTTTGAGAGCTAAACTCGTCTTTACTGTCTCCCAATTATTATAATTACTATTATTGTTTATTGTGTTATCCTTATTTATTGTAATTACAGTACAGTCATGGTGTGTGTGTGTGTGTGTGTGTGTGTGTGTGTGTGTGTGTGTGTGTGTGTGTGTGTGTGTGTGTGTGTGTATGTGTGTATGATTGATTGAGGGTTTATGTATGTGTATTTTCTATGGTTTCTTTTTTAGTATCATTAGTTTTTTAATGATTTTCTTGTATTTCTGTTTTGTTTATGTCTGTTTTGCTGTAGCTACATTTGTGAAATCTTGCGGACCCACTTGAAAACGAGATGATTCAGCTCAAGAGATTCACCTAAATTTTTTTTTGAAAATAAACAAAAAGAAGTCTAACAGAGAAGCCTTATGGACAAAGCACCAATTCACTTTGGTCCCATTTACTTACATTGAAAATGAAAGATCAATTCACACTGCTCCACATCCCTTCCCTTCCTTTGTCCTTCCATCACTATACGCTCAAATCCTCCACAGGACCCCAACCCTCAAACCAGGAGAAGTTCAGTTCTCCCCTCGCAGCCTTTATCCGTTCATAAAGAACCTCAATCCAGAGTTAGACGAGTGCATTAGTATTTCTATTAGTGCCACTGGGATCTAGAGCATTCAAAATACCGTTTGTCATTATAAAAAGATGAACAAAACATGTCATGGGTCTTTTACCAATCCCTGCTGGCATTACTTGAAAGCATTTTCAAATCTTTGAAACACAGCAATTAATAGTTGACTATCCTTTTCATGGAAGTCCTGGCCCAGAGCAGTCGAGCCACAACACTAATGTTGCTCTTACATGTGTACGTAGAGGGAGAAAATATTTCCTGCCGCCTCTCAGATATAATCAATCCCATGATGCATCTGTCTCCAATGGCGATGTCATGGACAGCAGAGTATTCTTTGATGCCGACATAACCCCTTCATAAACTGTTCAGGAATGTTATTTTTCATTTTTCTTCAAGATAACAAAACCATCATTATCACTCAAGTCACGCTTGAATCTGTCCTAGTTAACGTCCTCTTTAGTCTTCATTAAGACAGAGTCACTCGAGCCAATGCGAGACGAGGAGTCAGTAACATCTTTTCTACCAAATGTTTTATCCTCACTCTTTCAATCCAAAAACCTAAAATCAATAACACAACTTTTCTTCTCTGAATGTTTTCGACCGTTCAACAGCTTGTTGTTTTCTAACAAGGAGGTGAATGACACATTCATAAAATAGATTTCTTGGTTCAATTGTTTTTTTGCTGTGCACATCATGAAACCAAAACGACAACAAACAATCGACCTACAGTCACCCGGCACAGTGAGGATTCGAACAGGAAGTTCAGAAACTCTTGGGGCTGCGCTCTGGGGAGCATTTATATGTGGAGTTTGCGTGTTCTCTCTCTGTCTGTGTAATTTTCCTCCGGGTGCACCCGTTTCGCCAATGTAAAAACATGTTCAAAAGGTCTAATATGCACGTCCTGAAAGGCAATCCCACTTCCATCTCTATATGAATGGGGCTATATGAATGAAGGTTACTTAAAGCTGCACTAACTGACTTTATTTTCGTATTCATTACGAAAATGCTATCCATGTCCTTGCAGTGCATTGGGATATACGTCCTTTTGAAGAAAAAGTAGCGCAGGGTTGTGCTGGCGTGACATTATATTTTAAATTAAGTTTTGATGAACCACTGGCCCCCACTTTCTTGAGAAATTTTACAGGTCCGTCGTTAGCACAGGCAACTGAGTTAGCACAACAAGTGGCGGAGCTAACCTGAAACTTTGTGTCTTCGTTACCATTTACTGCTTACACAGCGAGACAGCCGTCCAAAAGAAAGTCCCGTTCCTCCGTGCTTCCCGGTTCTATCATTCTATGGTCACACCATCACGCTCAAATGTACGATACATGATTATATCCATATTGGGAGACGCTAGCTTCGTAAACAACAGTGGGTGTGGGGTAGTGGGGGACGATAGCTTCGTTGGTGCGGGCAGGGGAGGAGAAAGAGCGAGGCCAGCGAAACCGCTGCTCCGAAATCCCAAAGTCAGTTAGTGCGGCTTTAAACTGAAGTGACCAGTGATCAGCAGGTTCCATTAAACAGTCTGGATGGGTCCTGATGATCAATGTCCCTCAGCCTGTGTCATGTCATGACAGGTCAAGTCCCCCACATGAGTTTAGGTTCAGGTTTCATCATTTGTACCTGTGAGTAGATGTTCAACAGAGATACTTAACATAATGTACTTGAATGAACAATGAATGACATTAATCCAATAGACAACATTTTATAGTATAGTCTCAAAACTGAAACTCTTCATTTTAAAGAAAGTGTATGATCTTTCAGTGCCCGACCGTGCCGCCATGTGTGTCTTGTTAGTACAGAACAGCACTTTAGTGTTTGGGGAATACTCAATAAATGTCCTTTTTGTCATCTAATATCATTGTTGTGTGACCTATTCATATGTGTATCCATATATTTCACCTGGAAAACCAGATGTGTCTAACTTTTTGTGAATAGTGTAGAACAACTTCAGAGATTGGCCTGCGCTCTGCTACATTTAGTCTATAATTCCTTCAACACAATTTACAGCAGCAGTAAAGGGAGGACTAAGTGCACTCAATTAGCAAAGACTTTTGACACTGCACCACATGCATACAGATCCAGATTTGCAGACCAGACTGCCTTTCCTGTTTTAAATCATTTTGACTGTTCAGCTAAACCTTTTCCTGTGAGCATAAGCAGAAGTCCATTACCTTTATCAGCACATTCAAGCCACGACATGACCAGATATCCACACAAATGTACAGCTTCTGCATGAGGCTTATTTCTCTGAGGAAAGATTCTTTATCACCTGTTCTCCATCTCCCTGTTAGATATTGCTTTTGTGTGAAGCAGTCATATATATGGCGTGCACACTTATGGTACACAGCCCACGTTCTGTAGTCGACCAAAGCTTCTATCACATCTACATGCTGGGATGTATAAAGCTCATCGCGCTTCTTTGCATTTAGTAGGATTTATGTCAGATTCTGCCCGGCATCACGGCTATTAAATCCTATAGGAATTTGTCTCCTCATTATTTAATTTCAGAAGCTCATGTTAGGTGTCTCAAGTCCATTTGTCAAGATCATTTTTCATCCATGGCAGGGAACATCTGCAAATCGTTTTCACAAAGCCTCAGGAACCATGACTCAAGAGACACAGCGGGCAAAACTCTGATCCGCTTAAAAGTTTGAGGATTAGGGAGAAGCTCATTTTGCTCCTTCATCAGACAACTATGAGAGGAAAGTGGATCAATGTCATGAACGGCATTTTCAGCATGATGAAATTAAATAGATATAGATAAAGGGACTATAGGACAGATGATAGACTTCACTTCCCTGATACAATTTTACATGCTTTTACATGCCATGCAATCTCATTAAAGTGATTGTCTGGAGTTTGTCAGAAAAAAAGAGAGAGAGGTACATGATTTGATAAAAAACGACCCAAGCTCCCTCCCCCGTCCTTTCTGATTGGTCTACGCCTACGTTTCCGTAACAATAAATCAACACATTTAAATGTTAATCAGAGAACACTATACATTATTAATACACATGCTTTTCGGATGTTCAGAATTCTTTGTTCAGTTTTCATGTCGTTCCAGAGCCGAAGGGAGACTTGATTCGAACGCTCCGTGAAAACAAACAACTGAGCATGAGCAGCTACGAGCTTGAGCGCTGATGATTGACAGCCCTTGGCATGACTTGATTGGTTAAAGTGGACGGCATCGTAGATTCTGAGCTATAGCTAAGAGAAGGGAAGGCGGGACTCAACCGTAATATTAAAATTCATAAAACGACTTATTTTATATCAACATTTAAAGCCAGGAGGTCAATTTAATACAATTCTTAAAATGTTTGATTCATTTAGAGTTCCAGACTATCACTTTAATCGTAATAGTGATTGGGCTAGCAGAAGTACGGTCAAGTCGGGGGTGTTTGAATGCACTGTTGATCAATGGAAGAACTAACGACTTGTAGTGTTAGTTTCATACTGTATGTAGAATACAATGCAGGAACAATAGTGGCGCCAGAGTGTCCAAAATAGCACGATATAAAACCGGTTTATTATAGATAGAATCATTACCATTGGACAGAACAACAACTGGCTGCTGCACTGTGATTTGGGTGGCAGCTCTGATGTTCCAGAAATGGATCAAGGGGATGAAAATGGACGGACTGACAAAACAAACATGTCCATCTGTCAGGCATCGCTGCTGCTTTCAGAAACTATTGGACCTGTCTTTGTTGTCTTGAAGCATATTTTTTTAACTTGCTCAAAGTTCACAAAATATTGAACAAGATGCTCTTCACATGACCTTTTCCACCATCACTGCGGATATAACTATTGACAAACAACAGCACTGCTCTTTTGGTTCTGTCTTAATGGAGATGGCTATTTTCCCGATAATGCTGAAGCGGTAACACCATTTGTGCAAAGATAGCATTTAGTCCGTCACCAATAAATTACTAGTTTCAAAGTGCTTTTCAGCCGCATTTTTCCTTTGGCAGAGGGACAATAACCTAGAAACTGTATTCGCACATTTTTGGAAGATGCAATTTTAATTAGGCTGCTTCAGAAACTAGTGAAAAGGTTACTTGGGTGTAAATTAGTATAACCATGGAGGAAGCCATGATTGCCAATCATGAAAGTAACAGTAAAATTATACATAATTATTCATCACTAAACACCCTTTTAACTCAACTCAGTTCAGTGCACCAAAATAGCAGTCAATAGAAGACTGTCAAGGAGAGTTATGGATGTTTTAGAATGAGGTGCCAGGTGCATACAGTTTTGCAGAAATATATTGCAAGAAATACAAAAACAAGTGCATGAGTCATTTCTCCCTGCAACAAGCTTCCATAGTTGACACAGAAAAAGGCAAGTTTATTTGTATAGCATTGTTCATACACAAGGAAACTCGCAGCCTTTACAAAACGAAAAGGGAAACACCTCTCCTTTATGTAATTGATTTACATTTGTTTTTCCCCATGCACAGATATGGTGTTAAATGGTTCATTGACTTTACACATAGCTCATACACAGAATTATATGGTCTGAGAAAATAGAAGTGTGATAATAATTGGACCCAACGAGAGCAGTCTTGTGCTGCTATAAACAGATACAAAGTAACATTGGCATAAAAGTGCATTCATACCAGATGTTAAAGTCAAATCTATGGAAGATTTTTTTGTGTTTTCAGATTTTGAATTTTAAATGAGCTTGTATTTTTCCATTTGAACATTTTAATCCTGAAAAATCAATCTGAAGATTTTTTCAATTAGGGGAAGAAAGTGGATGGATGTATTTCAGTCACTAAAAATTCAGTTTACAAATTTCCATCCATCCATCCATCCATCCATCCATTTTCTTCCCTTTAATCCATTTCTGGGTCAGGGGGGTGGCAGTCAGAGATGCCACCCAAGTCTCATAGCACCAGCCCCTCACTGACCCTCTGCAGGTGGTGAGTCCACAGGAGGACGGCTGCTCTCTGAGTGTGAGCATAGCCTTGATCTTTCAGTGGGGGCTTTGGGCAAAGTGGGGTTAAGTGTCTTGCCCAAGGACACAACGACAGTAGTCATCAGTGGGAGTCGGTGGAGAAGGTGCAGAGGTGGGAATTGAACCCACAACCTTCTGGCCATAAGGCCAATGCTCTACCAACTGAGCTACTGTCGCCCTCGCCCTTCATCTTGAATACTTTTTTGTCTGAGAATTTCAGTCACTGATTATCAACTTCATAATGTTTTTCATAAAAAAAAAAACTGCATATATTTTCAAGAGCTTAAATTCAAAAGCCTAGCTTTGCCACGAAAAAAAAAGCAATGGGGAAAAATGTGCATAAAAATCTATCAAGCTCAGTCCCCTCTCTCAAAACCGTTTGGTTTCTAATACAGGTTTTTAACTGCATGTTTATAAAAGTAATGTTTATTCGTATAGCGCATTTCACAGACCAGAATCACAAAGCACTTCACACATTGAAACACATACAGTACAAAAACAAGTCAGATTAAAAAAGAAAAACAGAAAAACACACAATCACAGAAGTTTTGTGACTTCTATCACACATTTAGTATGTATAGAGAATCAAACATTTTGAAGACAAGAAATGCAATAATAGCAAACCCAGGAGGAGGTCCATGAGGTCTGTGAATGTTAATAAATGTCTTTAGATGTCCCTAAAAGTCCAATATCATCACTGTCCTTCGACCTCCCTGCATCCACAAAGAACAACTCAAGGATAGAACATTTAATCTGCTTTTACAGACAGTAAAGTAAAATCATCCCAAAGCGTCAGTGTCGCTCACAGGGCGTCCTGTGTAAAGATAATGTGATGATGAACACTGAGATGAAGACAGCATGTGGTGTTCTGATTTGGGATGTTCAACATGTGGCCTAACCTCAGCTGCGAGCCGATACAAACATGACTGCTATTTAGATTCAGATTCAGATTCATTTATTTGCCATTTGCAGTAAAACCACATTGGAAAACTGTGCAAGACTACCCCGGTATTATCATGCTATTTATGAAGAAGTGAATTGTTAGTTACAACAAAATGTTACAGGAGTAGTGAGTGCAGACTTAAATATTCCAGTCAAGTACCTTTTTGCATTTCTTGAGACACGTCCTGCTGTTTCTTGGTGCATGTACAATATATGATTGAGGAAGATTAGGGATATACCTGATATATTTAAATGTAGAGGATAAATGTGGATGACTCTTAACTTCCTACTTCTCAACCCGGAGAAGACAGAAGTGATCCTACTCGGTCCGAAGCGCCTGCGTGACTCCCTCACTAACCAGATGGTTACTCTCGATAATGTCAGTATAATACCCAGTAACACTGTGAGGAATCTTGGAGTCATTTTTGACCAAGAACTCTCCTTCAAGGCTTATATAAGCCAAGCAACTAAAACGGCGTACTTCCACTTACGGAACATCGCTAAAATTAGGAATTTCCTTCCTAAAAGTGACGCGGAAAAACTCATTCACGCGTTTGTCACCTCAAGGCTCGACTACTGTAACGCTTTACTGGCAGCGTGCCCTAAAGCCTCTTTGAAGAGCTTCCAGCTCGTTCAGAATACAGCAGCTAGGATCTTAACAGGTACCAAAAGGAGGGAGCACATAACTCCGGTGTTAAAATCACTCCACTGGCTCCCTGTGGAGTACAGAATAAAGTTTAAAATCCTACTCTTAACATATAAAGCCATAAATGGCTTGGCTCCCTCTTATCTCCAAGACACGTTAGTGTCGTATCAACCAAGTCAAGCGTTGCGCTCACAAAACGCCAGACGTCTGGTGGTCCCTAAGGTCTCAAAGGTCACTGTTGGTGGCAGAGCATTTAGCTACCAAGCTCCTTTACTGTGGAATCAGCTTCCCATTTATGTTAAGGAAGCAGATACGGTCTCCACATTCAAGGCCAGGCTTAAAGCACTTTACTTTAATTTAGCATATAATTAGGTAATATATAATATGTAGTGTATATATTATATATATATATGCTGTATTATGTTATATATTATGTTATATATTATTCAATAATGTATTGTGTTATGTTGTATATTATGTTATATATTATGCTGTATGTTATTCTTTATTCAAGGCTAGGTTTAAAACAGTCCTCTTTAGTTTAGCATATGGCTAGGAAGGTAAGACTCGGAGAAGGTTAAACTCCTCAGAGTGTTAGTCAAGCTGCATAGGGAGTCAGTTTGCTGGGAGAAGTATGGTAACTTGAGCACTATCCTCTCCTCCTTCCTACTTTATCTGTTTAGCATTTTTAGGATTCTGACTGTAGTTTGTTCATTGCTATTCACCCGTTGTCCCATTGTCTGTTTCATGGTACGATGACGGGATCTCTGAGCCTGGCCTCCTCCATCTACACCTGCGGACTGCCCCGCCCGACCCGCCTGGGAGTGCTTCAGTCCTGCACCGGACCTGTCCACGTTCAGCGTCCACTGGTCCACGTTCTGTAGCTAGCTTAGGTCCTAGATCATTAGCCTGTCCGTCCGGAGGAGCGGATCCCTTTCTCATATGGGTCTCCCTCCCTGTGGGTTTCCCTAGTTCTCCTCCAAGGTTTCTCACTTTTTCCCACTGGGTTTTTTAAGAGTTTTTCCTTGTCGATGCAGGAGGGTCTTGTTGGACAGTTAGTGTCCAACAGAAAGGATTGGTGATGATCAGGACACTTTAGCATTCTACAACATGTATGGACATTTTCTTCTGTGTGTGCTTTATATTCTTCATGTATTTTAACTGTTGATTCTCTGACCTGTGTTGGTGATTTCAATGGTTTTGTTAAGTCCTCTGAGATGACTTCTGTTGTGACCTAGGGCTATACAAGAATAAATTGTATTGTATTGTATTGTAAATGTCCCTACGGTAGCATTACAGTAAAACTAACTAATTAACTATTTGTAAACGATAAAACAAGAACTGGTTGTGTTGTGTATTGTGTTTTTTTGTTTGTTTTTTGCATTGTATGAATTTTCATGTTTAATTTTTTTGTTTTCATTTTTCATTCTTAAAAACAAACATCTGTCTTTACAAAGAAAAAGAGACTGGAAGGTTTGTGAGTGGATTGATTTTCGTGTGAGTGTTTTCTGCAGAGGATATAAGTCCTGATGACTCCCGGGGACTTTCTCCTCACGTTCTGATCATTTTAAAAGCTGTTTTTGTTGAAGAGTGAACGAAATGGGAGCCTGCTGCAAACAGCGGGAGGATCCTGGAATTACCAGGGGCAACGGTGTGCCAGGGAGCGGCTGAAAATGAAACGATAGCAAAAAACTTAATAGCAATCCACTTTTATCATTAAGTAAAAAAAAAAAAAACTAAAAAAACAGGGGCTCCAAAGAAATCATGCAGATTTTGAATGAGATAACCATGTCCCGTATGCAAACTTTGTATCTGGATAGGAGGGTGGCAATCAGAGCTGCTCCTCCTGCAGGTATTGGGTCCACGGGAAGATGGCTTCTCTGTCATCGCAGACATTGGCCTTGGTCTTTCAGCAGGGGCTTCAGGCAATGTGGGGTCAAGTGTCTTTCCCAGGGACACAACAACAGCAGACATCAGTGGGAGCAGATGACATGGGTCGAGATGGGATCTGAACCCACAACCATTACGTCCAAAGACCAGTGCTCTACCGACTGAGCTACTGTCACCACTCTTGTGTTGAAAAAATTTTCATTGAGTGTGTGACTATATTAAGAGAGTGGCGCCACCTACTGTACATGTGACGATCCTGGTAAACCTCAGAACCTATGACTGCTTCCCTTTTGTCCATCTGCCCCAGGACAGCTATGGCTGCAGTAGTGGTAGCTTAAAACCACCATGTACACAGTGAATGAATAATGCCAAGTGAAGCGTCCAAAATAGCTCTAAATAAAACATGCATTATTATTATGATTGTACTAGAGGCCGGACTTGCACAATGGATAAAAAACGGCTTTTAAATTCTGACTGGGAGGGAGCTCTAAATTATTCAAAGTTTGTTAAGTAAAATAGAAACTTAAATGTGGAAAAAACTGTAACAGCCCTTCAAACAGGCCATGTGTTCTCCACTCAATTCCCTTCAGTTGTTCAGTTGTTACTTTGGTGTCGTGTGGTCCGGACTCTTCACCTCCACCTACGGCACTTGTCTGTGAGGTATGTGACAGGTGTGACCACAGCTCCAGTTTAGTGAAGGATTTAAACATCTATCCATGCACACCTGTCTTCTGTTTGTCTTTCCACATGGAGAATGAGGAAAGCAGTGGGAAAGAAAACACTTCTAGACTATGGAATTCTTTTGACATGTTCCTGTGAGAGAATTTGCTATCTTTGTATTCTCACCTCATATTTCACCATGCAGTAGTATAAACAATGCATTTGTTCTGTCGCGGACCTCTTGTGACTGGATTAAGTATCTCATATCGACCATATTAGAATTATAATATATTGGAAAGTGTGATTAAAATACAGATTCCTGTCCCTGTGGGTCAGGATGATTCATGTGTATATTTTTCATTTTTAGTTGTCCATATAGTTACTATTCTTACTTAACACCATATGACTTCTATCATATGGAAGTGACGTGATTTGGTCATTTGGCTCTCAAAATTGGGCGCCACCTGTATGTGAAAGTAGAAGGAAATCTGACAGATTCTGTCAGATCTCTGAAGCTACGCTGGGCAGGGCATGAATTGTATTGTAAATTTCTGGACTGTAAATTTATCCTGTGTGAGATCAATAAAGTCGATCTTATCTAATATTAATGGGAGACTTCTGAGAAAACCAGGTGCAACAGGGCGGCAGTGGCTGTAAAATGCCAAACTGCCATGGTGTCCTGAGCAAGACACTTCACACACATTGTCTAGAATGAGTGTGGTGTGTGTAAGTGGTTGGTGGTGGTTGGAGGTTACATTAGTAACTTATCATCGCTATGAAGTGAGTGAATATTGCCATGTGAAGCGTCTTTGAGTGTCAAATAAAGCAGTATATGACACAGATGCATTATCAAAATAAGCCTGTAATGTATGATTTGGTACTAGACCCACTCCTTCAAGGGGAGAAGTTATTTTGGGGCTTTTTTCATGAGTGAGAGGATGGTGCAGCGTGCAGTGATGTGGTCGCTGTTTTGGAATGTGGGAAAAGAGGAGCAGAGTCTGCTGGCAAAGCACTTGATTTATAGGTCAATATCTGTTCCCGCACTCACCGATGGTCATGAGTAGAAAGGAAGGAAAGATGGAAGGATACAATTGGAATGAGGTTCTTCTCACGAAGGAGAAGGGTGCTCCATAAGGGTGAGCAGCTCAGTCACACATGAGGAGGGATGAGTCAAGAGGAGAAAGTTGATGTGGCTCGGGCATCCTGGATCCTGGCATGTCACACCAGGAGAAGGCTCAGGGGAAGGCCCATGGACCATGTCTCTCAGCTGTCCTGGGAACGCTGTGGGATTCTCTTGAATTAGCTGTGTGTTTAAAGGAAAATCTGGCAATATCTCATATTGTCACTCTTGTGACCCGGTAATGGAGAAAGCGGAAGAAAATGTACGGAGAGTTTGCCAGATTCAGGGGTAAAATACAGTAAATAAAAACTAAAAAGAATAATATCTCTGGTATGTGCACAACACTGCACCAATAAATCAGATGTCTAAGATTCCGATATTACTTTTATGTATCTATTTGTCTGTCAAAAAATATATTCAAGGTTAGCAGCAAGGCAGGCTTGATGAAACTTCCATTTCCCCATATCACAGCGTCACAGCGCAGGCTCTTTACAGACACTATCTCTGCAATTACTTATCCTCTCTAAGAAGGATGTTTTAAGTGTTATTCCTCCTGACTGTTCCTGTTGAGACCAAAAAAAAAAAATTATTTGAGTTCTAAAAAAACAGAAAATCCTTATCTGAAGGGAAAACTGGAGAGAGAGAAAAAAAGAACTGCATATTCATTCTTTTCATTTTCTTGTGTAATAATTGACAAAACAAGGTCCTTGATATTATGAAAACACCACTGATGAATGACCTGAATAATCACTCACAATCTGTCCCTAGCATGAGTTATAAACACTTGATTTTCTGTTTCTGCCTGTTTACTCTAATATATATTTTATAATTCCCCCTTTGCAAGGATCAGAGAGAAATGCACGAGAACATAATGTTAAGTGAGCGGAAGGAGAGGTCCATAAAATGCATCTGGAATATTGTTTGTGGACTACGGGAGGTATGGAATACTCAATAAGGCTTTGTTTACTGTCATTTGCACATGACACACATGTGAGCTGCGGCTCTTCATGGAAATGCATCATGCACAGTGTTATACAATTGAAGCAAACTAGAATAATCTGTAACAACTGAACTGAAAGTGCTTTTATATCTCTGTCAAATGAAGAATGTGCACAACTTTCATATGAGAACAAACACTGAACAAACACTGAATATCCACAAGAAGACATGTGTGACAACTTTTTATTCTCTTTAATTTGTATGTATCGTTTGTTTGTTTTTGTTAGTTAGCAACAACATTTTAAAAAGTTATGGCTGAATCTGATGCATGAGATAACTTTTTATAATCTAAGATTCTGTAAGTCTTTGGAATGGGGCAGCATCACAAATTGTAGCTGATCAGAATCACGTCTGGCTCCAGGAGGGCTGCGCTCTGTGCTTTTCTCGTTCCTATACTGTTCTGTGACGGAATCGGCAATACTGAAATTTCTGCTCTGTGGAACTAATCCATCTTATTCTAAGTAGAACCAATAAACTCAGTGCATAACGTCATGTAAGAAATTTTAACTATAATGAGACTTTCACCTGACTTATACTATGCAATATTTATGAATAAAAACCAGACAGGTAAATAATGAAATAAATCAAACACACAATTAAGAACATAACAATAACACATATGTAGCACAAATGAACCTAAAATGAAGGTTCAGATTGGAATTTAAATATCACTGTCCTACAAGCTTCACTTCTACAACCTATAGCTCTGCTAATCAGTCTAACTGGTTTCATTTAATAATACACAGTGCATCACAGCTCTGCGCTTTCAGCTTGTACAGCAACCCACCTCAATCAAAGCCTCCTCCCCATCACCACCACAGCTCATCTTCTTCAGCTTCACCAGTCCTTTTTACTTTCATTTCATTCACTTCCTCATATGTCCCACATAAGTCATGCAATTTTCTTCCTGGGTTCAAAGCACCAAAACCACATCCAACATGTCAATAAACCCTGTACCACTCCATTCAATATGTATATGTGCTGGGTCAAATGTTTAATTCATGGAGTTTCCAATATACTTTCTCATAACTTTCAAACACTTTCTCATTCAAATGCATCATTTTTGTCTTTTCAAGACTGAACTAAAGAACAGCAGCCATTCAGGTCTTATTGGCTCCCAAATGATCAAAACCTGACTTATATGGCTATCTTAAAATGACGGGGAAACAATAATGTTGTGTGGCAATCCAGGTTTTAATCAGATTGCTATTTAGGCAGTTGGCTAACACACACAGCAGCACACCTTGAATCAGAATTCAATAATTTGATGCTTGTTTGAACACTGCAGGAGAGTTGGAAATGTACAGCACATCAAGGTAACGGTTTGGAGAGAAAAACCAGCAGCCGCCATCCAAGAGACTACAAAACAATATATCAAAAGGCAATTAAAGACTACGATTGTTCTAAATACAATTAAACTTTAATCATTGGATAATGTCCTCCAGCAGATTCACTTCAGCTTTATCTAGGTCAAATACAGACAACTGTTAGAATGTCATTTTTTTCTTGGAGTTTCTTTATGTTCATTGCTCTGATTTTAAAATGTTATTGGTTCATATTGAATACAAATAACATCCATGCATTATATTTTTATTTTAACATAACTAACAATTGCAGACACTTAAACAGTATAGCGTTGTCAGATGCAAATAACCCAAAGGGAACATCTCAAACTGACACATTTAGCACGTGTGTGATGTTCAACCAAAATCCATCAACATGTGAGTGTTAGAAGGAAGAATCACTCACCTTAGAGCCGGCTTTCTGTGATGTTTCTCTGTGAGACGCACTGAGAGCAGCAAGAGCAACACACCAGCATCACACACTGTGGCAACGACTGCCGCTGCTGCTGCTGCTGCTGCTGCTGCTGCTGCTGCGAGCCAAGATACAGAGAGAGAGAGAGAGAGAAAGTCCCACCTCCTGATATAAGGCGCCATCACAAATACATTCATACTGGCATCAAGTCAAACCCGAATCATATTGTTGACTGGAGGACGGAACTCACTGGGTTCAAAAGCAGAGTGGGCTGTGGCAGCTGTTGGACTTAAGTGGAGTATGAGAAAGATGTGGCAGCAGCGCTGTCTGAATGTGCAGTACGTTTCGTCATTACTGTATTTCAAACTGATCAAAAAGAGAAAGAAGTTCTGTAATTGGTGTTTTATAATGAGGTGGTGAAGGCCTCTGCAGGAGGCCGCAGTGGAGCAGTGCAATGCTGTGCTGGATGCCGCTGGATGCTCCAGTCCCTGTGGCTTTTATTCTGCCAGAGGGATGAAAGTGAAAACAAATTTGAAGCCAGTCTGCTTGGTCTGAAGATCAAGGGTTCTCAAACTTTTCAGTTAAAGACCTGTGTGAAAGGATCGCAAAACCAGTTCTGCATTTAAGAGGGTGACATGATAATTCCATTGTAGTGTTGTGTATTTGATTGTTATTTATTGTAGTCATATTTCATGTTAAATAATGTATTCATTCATTTTATAAAATTACTATTATAGTCAGTTTATAAATTCAGTGTTGCAGCCAGTGGAGGAGGGTCCCAGCTCAAAAGTGGCCAAAACGACGTGCGCTGACATGCTTGCAATACCACCCCGGGCCGATGGGGGTGGACCCAGAAGAAGAATTAGCCAAACCAGACCAGACCAGCCAGACCTCTCAAAAACGTCTTTACAGGATGGACCAAAAGTTGGCTCTTTGCCCAAAGCTCCGTTCCACATGTGTGTCAATGCTGAGGGGGGTGAATTTTTTTGGTCCACTCTAGTTTACTTGCTGTGAATTTTTTAAGTCTCTTGTTCAAATGAATGCAGTTGCGCTGGCTGACGCATGCGCAGATGCGTTTTTTCACAATTTTCTTGTGGGCGGGACCACTCGCAGCCATTTTGGATTGCTCCAGTAGAGCACATTTTTTGGCCCATTAGTTAGAACGGCGGAGATAGGCGTCACTCTGTCCATTAATATATACAGTCTATGGTTGCAGCATTGCAAAAAAGTGATGAAAAATAAATCAAAACTGGCTCAAGTTTGGCAAAATGTATCTTGATTTGAGCACATTTGGACTGCCAATGGGACAAGCATAATTATCTTGTTTGAAAATGATACAAGAAATGTCTCCCCTGGAATGAGAAAATAAAGCAACAGTTGTTGAATTAGGACTAAATTGGCAAATCAGAACGTACTAAAAATAAGATAAAAAGCACTTGATTCAAGCAATTATTGTTCATATTCTATCATTTTTTTGCAGTGGAGTACAACAAGAACAGTATAGGAAGAACTCAGAATGAGAAGACCTTGAGCATTGCATTTGTTCAGTGGACATCATTCAATTCATTTCCTTTTCTCTCATAACCTTTGTATTCTTTATGTGTCTCATTTTGTCATATACAATACAGTACATAGAAACCCAATCACGACATTACAAGTGGTTTATAAGGCTGCATGTAACGAGCCCCCGCTCCTCGGCTCCCCCCAGACTCCGCCCCTGCTCACAGGACAGATGAGGGTCCGACCCTGACCTGCCCCGTGCTCTCACTGGACTGTGGACTGACACAGGCTTCAGACTGAGGACACAGGTTCCAGACGCCTCAAACTTTAGTCGACACAACTATCCGTGTGATTAGAAGGAGAGGCTATATCTTGAGAGAAAATGGGTCAGAAGCATTCGGAGGCAAAGAGTTCTGGTTATAATCTGCTTTTCAATCTGCTTTTGTCCGACCCTGACCTGCCCCGTGCTCTCACTGGACTGTGGACTGACACAGGCTTCAGACTGAGGACACAGGTTCCAGACGCCTCAAACTTTAGTCGACACAACTATCCGTGTGATTAGAAGGAGAGGCTATATCTTGAGAGAAAATGGGTCAGAAGCATTCGGAGGCAAAGAGTTCTGGTTATAATCTGCTTTTCAACGTGCTGTTTGCATCAGGGCTTATGAACAGGGCTTAGCACCTGGACTCCCCGGGGAGCACCTGGACTCCCTGGGGACCTACGCCAGGGTCCTGTTCATGGACTTCAGCTCTGCCTTCAACACAATCCTGCCATCCCTTCTCCAGGACAAGCTCTCCCAGCTCAACGTGCCCGATTCCACCTGCAGGTGGATCACTGACTTCCTGACAGACAGGAAGCAGTGAGTGCGTCTGGGGAAGAATGTCTCGGACTCTCGGATTATAAATACAGGAGCCCCACAGGGCTGTGTTCTCTCTCCCCTGCTCTTCTCCCTGTACACCAACCACTGCACCTCCAGCCACGACTGTGTGAAGCTGATCAAGTTCGCGGACGACACCACACTCATTGGACTCATCTCCAACAACGATGAGTCCGCCTACAGGAGGGAGGTGGACCGGCTGGTGTCCTGGTGCAGTGGTAACAACCTGGAGCTGAACGCCCAGAAGACAGTGGAGATGATTGTGGACTTCAGGAAGAGCACTGTCCACCCGACCCCACCCTCCGTGATGGACTCCCCCATCACCTCTGTGGAGTCCTTCCGTTTCCTGGGCACCACCATCACCCAGGACCTCAAGTGGGAGCCGACCATCAGCTCCCTCATCAAGAAGACCCAGCAGAGGATGTACTTCCTGCGGCAGCTCAGGAAAGCCAAGCTGCCTGCACAGATGTTGGTGCAGTTCTACACGGCCATCATCGAGTCCATCCTCACCTCCTCCATCACCGTGTGGTTCGCTGGAGCCACAGTCAGGGACAAACAGAGACTACAGCGCATTGTGCGCTCTGCAGAGGAAGTGATCGGCCGCAGCCTTCCATCGCTGCAGGACCTGTACGTCGCCCGAGCTCGAGGCCGGGCTGGTCGTATCACAGCCGACCCCTCTCACCCTGCACATGGACTATTCCAACCACTCCCCTCAGGCAGGAGACTGCGGTCCATCAGGACTAGAACCTCCCGCCACAAGAACAGTTTCTTCCCCTCTGCTGTTGGACTCTTGAACACTTCTTAACCTGTCCCCCCGCCCTTTATAAAGTCACTTTACTGCCCATCATACGTCACTTTACTTCACTGTACTGCTGTCACCTTACATTGTGTGCACCATGTATATTGTAAATAGTAACTGTAACTCTATTTTAAATTTAAATGTATTCCCTAGAAGTGTTTTTTATTCTTATTTTTATTAGTCTGTGACTTCCTGTTACTTACGTGGCAATAAAAATGATTATGATTCTGATTCTGATTCTGAACTGGCCATGTGTTTTAGGAACAAGCCCTGGTGACCCAAAATGTCTGCTCATTCAAATCAACGGCCTGTACTCATTGATGTATGTTGCACCCAAGCCCCGGCGATCCAAGATGACTCTGTATTCAAATGAATGGTTTGTGCTCAGTGGCGCATGTGCCGGCACGGGCGCTGACATATTAGCGGAACTTTCCTCTATTTGTGCATCTTCTGGTCCTCCCGGTTCTGCGCATTGGACGAGCTCCCATGATGCGTTGCGCCAAATACGCGTGTGTGGCTCTCATGCACGTGCACAGAGGGGCTCGGCCACGCTCTGACCAATCAGCGCTGCTCATCAGAGCGGAGTTAGAGCGGGGGTTTGCTCGTTTGGCATCCGCTCTGAGTTTGTGGCATTTAAGTGTGAATTTAAAGAAAATCGAGGGATTTAAGAAGAAAAAAAATTCAGGATGACCAGGGACACTCAAATCCCCACAATATCCGACCTTTGTGAAAGCTGTACAGTAGGTTCTCTGTCAGCTGAGGTTGAGCTGTTTAAGTTTACATTGAGTTCTATGGGGAATTTAGTCTGGTTTAGTCTGCAGTACCGCGAGAATCCTGCGACCACATGGGTCCTTCAGCTCCAAGCTGGTTATACCCTATCCAGTTATTATAATAGATCCATGGTTGCACCACGAAAGCTGAAATATTAGCCACGTATTATTAGTGATGCGTTTCAACCACCATGCTGTTGTGTAGAACATTTTCTCATGCCCCAATTTGCTCTCAGAGTCTTTGAATTTGCGCCCTGGGGGAATTCCTCCTCTACATGTTTTTTAGGTAGCCAATATCAGGACATGTCCAGGATAATGAGGACACCTAGTCATTCTATTAGAGACAAACCAGCCATGACAGACAAAAATGTCCTGAGTGCATTGGTGCGCCTGGGGATTTCTCTGGAGATCTAAAATGGCCGCCCTCCGCATCCTTATCTAAACACCATTTATTCTGAATTATATCACAACACAACCATTATGAATCATTTAGAAAAGAGTTGGGATGATGGTGGCGTGAGAGGGTGCGCTGGCCGTGGCTTCTGCAGTGTAGATCTGAAGGGTTTTGATGTTTGACAAAGCACGCAACAATCTGCCAGAGAGACGACAAGCTTCATGTGACATCAAAAATGAGAAGAAACGACTTCAAGCTGACAAAAAAAAGCCTCCCAAACAGTTTGGACATCCTGGACTCTTCATTACTGTGGCATCAGATCAAAGGTTTGTGGACAGCGCATAAAGAAATATGCAGGAGTCTTATGAAGGTAAAAGTCGCGCGACACAGACATCCATTTGCTATGATTCCTTCTTCAACATAATTAACGGGAAATGAATAATACAGCTTTGATTTTCAGTTTTTAGTTATATCATTTATTTGCCACAATTTAACAATATGCATCAATTTCATAAGAGCCCATGCAGAGCCAGGGAAGTATTATGGGAGTATGGGGTCTGATCAAATCTCCTCCTGATTTTGTTGTATTGTGTATTATTCAGGTTTTTGGCTCAGGTCCAGGGCGCTTATGTTTGCGATGGTGTTATTTATTGTGTAAATGACTTTCAAATTGCAATTGCACAAGAAACCCCTTTTCACGTGATAACTAACACTTTTTTGTTGGTTTTTACTTTGTCTTCTACGTCCAATAAATCAAAGGGCGAAGCAATTCCTCTACACCGCGCAGTCTAAGCAGTTGGAAAGCTGGTCGGATAATGGAGACAAGATTGTGTTTTTCAAATGCATCATGGAGAGGACAAATTTATGCCCCTAATGTTTTTGAGAAAGAGTTTTATGATCAAATTACACATATAATACTGGAACTCCCCAGCTTTGAATCAATTGTGGTGCGATGTGATGCATCCTGCTTTTGAACGATCTAGCATTTTACACCCAAGGGCCACATTGATTATCAGGACGTGTTTTGTTTTTCAATCGTTCACTAACTGAACCTGAAACACTGAAAACCACCGATCTAAATTCATGGAAACTAGCATCATCCTTTATAAATGTTTCTCCTAAAGCAATTCTGAATCATGGCTTTTTTTCTGTCCATGTGTGAGTTTTATTGGAAATTATTTACATTTTGAGAAAAGCGTTAATAAAAAATAAAAAAAACTCTCTTAGCTGTAACTGTCTTATAATTGTAGAAATCTTTTAGTGAAATGAATTTGCTTACTCACCTAAATGCAAAGACAAATCCGAGTACTGCTGTAACTTCTGAAAGTTTAGAACTGATCCAAAGTGGGGTCGAGAAAAGATTAAACAACTTTAGATATCGTTTTATGATATGCTGTTTAGGTCAAATGTAATAACACAAAGTTAGATAAACAATATTACAGCTGTTATTAGGAATATATTTGATTTACAACTATTTTAAACTTCGCAGTGTTTGTTCACGTTGCTTAGATAGGTTCATACATAGGTAACAACTGTTTTAAAGAATATATATATTGTAGAATTTCTTGACATCGTTCTTAAACAGCCACCTTGATTAACCGTTTCTAAAAATCCTTGTCACCTCTTGTGCCCACAAATTACCAAACTCATTGCTGCAGGTAAATTGTATCCTATGATCACAGGCACATTCTCTGTTGCCCACACCGATCTATTTTAGTCCTGTTAAGGCTCACAACCATAATACTCGTGCGATGGAAAGGTTTCCATAATGTTAAAAGGTCCCAAGCATGCCACACACATGAAATCATATTGAAATAGGTAAATATGAAAATACAGTAATGATATGAATTTATTTTATGACGATCCGCCCTTCAAAAGTTCTCACTTCACTGCACTGTAATAGAAAATGTAGCCAAAAGCAAAACCCCATTGCGGGCAAAGCACATTCAACATTCTGTCAAAACAGTTTCAACAATTTCTAAAAGGAAAATTGTTTTATCCAATTACCAGTATTTTTCATATAAGAAGAAGATCTATTTATTTACTGACAGCCAAAGCAATTTCATAATCTGTGACTTCTTGTTACTCACACTGGCAATAAAAGGAATTCTGTGTCTGATTTTAAAGCTTGTCCTTCATGTATCAAATTGCAAAAAAGATATGGTTACATTTTTCTCTAGAAAAGCTTCGAGCCCCTCCAGCATAAGAAACACATTGGTTTGTTATCAGTGTTTTGCATCCATCGTATTGGCCGATCACACACACCACAGACATGTACAGAACTCCTCCACCTGCGTGACTCTGTTTTCACAAACTAAGTAGACTTGTAACACCAACTGTGAGTGCGGGCCACTGGAGATACTGGAAACAATGCCTCACACTTGATCCAACCTTCCCCAAACCAAGCTCAGCACCTGGTGCCATGAACGTGATAACCCGTGTCTGTATGTATTTAACTTCGAAAGAAAATCAATCAAAACTTGATATGCATCTGAAAAATCATATTCTATTTCACAAACCTCTGATCTATGGGCTCAGTTAAATCCCATCCTGCAATACATTTAGACAATAGTTTTGACCTTCATAAATTAAATATTATCAAGTAAACTGTAGGTTGAATACTTAAAAAATTATCCCATGTAATATGGCATGTTTTAGTGCTTAATACTTGTTAAAATAAGAATGAGACTAAACTATTTTTGTCGTCTTTTATTGATCTCATGCATAAACTTGTGTGTCCTCCAGAAATATTATAGGATCCCTGATCTTAAAAAGTGCGAGACTTTGAGAGAACACTAAATTGGTGTTCATGATTGATGGTGAAATTGTATTTGTGGTTCTACAGTCACCACATTTACTGCTGCAGGTTTTGAAGGCTTGCCTCATTATCCAGCCGGCCACTAAATACAGAGCCGGGTTGGTGCGTGGGAGCCACCTGTCACAATAAATCCATGATTCAAGCGTCTTTTCTACAGATCCAACTTACCATTTTTAAGCAAAATTTTATACAAACATGATTTTATTCAGCCTTATGCCTCTTTAGATCAGCAACAGATTTTAGAGACATTTCAATCTGGTTTTAGGGTGACTCACCGTACAGTGACTGCTCCTTCAAAGATTTTAAATAATTTTAGATTAAATTATGATTCTAAAAAGGTGACTATGTTGGTTCTACTAGATCTAAGCGCTGATTTGTATACACTAGACCACACCATTTGTTCATCACGTCTTAAACACTTTGGCTTCTTTGGCATATGGGATTATTTTGAACTAAACTGTAAAGCCCTTAGTGTTGCATTTTTTTATGAAAAGCGCTTTCGAAACAAAAGTTGATGATAGAGACAGGTCTTTGGATCGAACCTTAAATTGAACATGAACCAATTCCATTACCGAGTAGCACCCTTGAAATCAAGTCTATAACTTTAGTAGGATCTGATGAATAGTGAAGGAATAACACACATAAGGCCAAGGGGCATCTGGGAAGCATTGTTTTGAATCCTTCTAAGCCAGAGAATTATTTGATTTCATTTTCATCCCTTTATTTATCCGTTTGTGGGTCAGGGCAGTGGCAATCAGAGCTGCCACTCAGTTCACAATGCACCCTCACTGATACTCCTGCAGGTGGTGAGTTCACTGGAAAATGATGTACCTATTTATTTATCAACCTTTGTATAACAACAAAGGTTCTACTGAGATATTAGATTTTTAATATAGATATAAAAAATCTATAGATTCTATAGATATATAGATTTTTTTTTGGTGGTGGGTGAAATAGGAGCATCCACTTAGAAACATGGAGAGATCTTACAAACTCCCGTCTGGAGGTGGAATCAAATCCAGGACCTGATTGCTGAAAAGAGAGTTCTCACTAAGCCCCCGTGCTGCCCACAAAATTGCAAGGAACTCTACATGCAATAACAACTACGCAGATGACATTCAGATACTGTATGTCTCACTTACTGCAGGAGAACGTGGACCAGTGGACTCAGACAAAACTGAATTGATTGTCTTTTATCTCCAGAAACAAATAGAGAGCGTTATTTATTACCTCCAGTCTCTCTCACAAAAACTTGTAAATCACATTTGAATAGCCACATGAAATCATTAACATCAGCTGCTTTTTACCATCTGGAAAAATATTGCCTGAATAAAAATTATAGTGTCTAGAGACTTGGAGATTCTAATCCATGCATTTTTCTCCAGGTTAGACTACAATAATGAGCAGCTTACTGGTCTCTCCAAACAAAACCAAAACATTTGCATTATATTAAAAATTGGCAGTCAGAGTTGCACCCAGTACACATAGCACAAGCCCCTCATCTATACATTTTTACTTGAATAGAAACGTTACAAGGACTCCTCTGGACAAAGGTGTACATGGAACCATTTCTATTGTTGCAGTTTGATTAGTGTTTTTTTTACATCTTTTCTTTTTTCACACAAAATGAAAGGGCTGCATTTTTCCAAGATGAGAACTAGAAGAGAGAATAAAAGGGATTGGAATCTGTGTTGGGCTGGTAACAAGAGACACACGACATGAACACTTCAGATTCATAGTTCATGGTGGTCGGAAGAATCCGCATCACTGGTAAGTACTCAGACCAAATAAATGACACCACGCTGTTGAAGAGTAGTGCCATCAACAAAGCTGTGACTGAATGAGTATCATTCACTGTTCTCTCCTCTCCTCAGTGCTCCTTGATTCTGCCATCCTTCCCCCTAATGAAACCATGTTCATAAACTGCAGCTGTAACACATAATACGTGTAGAGTTGCATTAAGGTTCATTTAAAATCATTTCCTCAGTCCTGCCCTAATCCAATGCGCAGCGGAGTGGCTCGCACATCACTATCATATTATTCATTTTCCAGCTAGTGTGGTGGTGGATTTGATCCATCCATCCATCCATTTTCTTCCGCTTTATCCGTTGTCGGGTCGCGGGGGCAGCAGTCTAAGCAGAGACGCCCAGACTTCCCTATCCACACACACTTCCTCCAGCTCGTTCGGGGGGACCCCAAGGCGTGCCCAGGCCAGCTGAGAGACATAGTCCCTCCAGCGTGTCCTAGGTCTTCCGCGGGGCCGCCTCCCGGTGGGACGTGCCCGGAACACCTCCCCAGGGAGGCGTCCAGGAGGCATCCGGAACAGAGGCCCGAGCCACCTCAACTGGTTCCTCTCGACGTGGAGAAGCAGTGGCTCTACTCCGAGCTCCTCCCGTGTGACTGAGCTCCTCACCCTATCTCTAAGGGAGCGCCCAGCCACTCTGCGGAGGAAGCTCATTTCGACCGCTTGTATCCGCGATCTCGTTCTTTCGGTCATTACCCAAAGCTCATGACCATAGGTGAGGGAGGGAACGAAGATTGACCGGTAAATCGAGAGCTTTGCCTTTCGGCTCAGCTCCCTCTTTACCACAACGGTCCGATACAGCGACCGCATCACTGCGCACGCTGCACCGATCCGCCTGTCAATCTCACGCTCCATTCTTCCCTCACTCGTGAACAAGACCCCGAGATACTTGAACTCCTCCACTTGAGGAAGGACCTCTCCACCCACCTGCAGAGGGCAAGGCACCTTTTTCCAGTCGAGCACCATGGCCTCAGATTTGGAGGTGCTGATTCTCATCCCAGCCGCTTTACACTCGGCTGCAAACCGCCCCAGTGCATGTTGCAGGTCCTGGTTCGTTGGAGCCAACAGGACAACATCGTCCGCAAACAGCAGAGATGAAATCCTGTGGTCTCCGAACCGGACCCCCTCCGACCCCTGGCTGCGCCTAGATATTCTGTCCATAAATACAGTGAACAGAACCGGTGACAAAGGGCAGCCCTGTCGGAGGCCAACATTCACCGGGAACAGGTCTGACTTACTGCCGGCAATGCGAACACAGCTCTGGCTCCGGTCATACAGGGATCGAATGGCCCTCAGCAGAGGACCCCCGACCCCGTACTCCCAGAGAACCCCCCAAAGGACACCCCGGGGAACACAGTCGAACGCCTTCTCCAAATCCACAAAACACATGTGGACAGGTTGGGCGAACTCCCATGAACCCTCGAGTATCCGATGGAGAGTATAGAGCTGGTCCAGTGTTCCGCGACCGGGACGAAAACCACACTGCTCCTCCTGGATCCGAGATTCGACCATCGGCCGTAACCTCCTCTCCAGTACCCTGGAGTAGACCTTACCGGGGAGGCTGAGGAGTGTGATCCCACGATAATTGGAACACACCCTCCGGTCCCCCTTCTTGTAGAGAGGGACCACCACCCCGGTCTGCCACTCCATTGGCACTGCCCCCGATCGCCACGCGATGTTGCAGAGACGTGTCAGCCAAGACAGTCCTACAACATCCAGAGACTTTAGATAATCAGGGCGGATCTCATCCACACCCGGAGCCTTGCCACCATGGAGGCTACCAACCACCTTGGTGACCTCAGCCAGGGAGATAGATGTATCCGCCCCAACATCCTCAGCCTCTGCCTCTGTAACAGAGGACGTGACGGGGGGATTGAGGAGAACCTCAAAGTATTCCTTCCACCGCCCGACAATATCCCCAGTCGAGGTCAGCAGCTCTCCACCCGCACCGTACATGGTGTTGGCAAAGAACTGCTTCCCCCTCCTGAGGCGCCGGATGGTTTGCCAGAATCTCTTCGAGGCCGACCGATAGTCATGCTCCATGGACTCTCCGAACTCCTCCCAGTCCCGGGTTTTTGCCTCTGCAACAGCCCGGGCCGCGGCACGCTTGGCCTGCCGGTACTGGACAGCTGCCTCAGGAGTCCCCCGAACCATAATGGCTCGATAGGACTCCTTCTTCAGCCTGACAGCATCCCTTACTGCCGGTGTCCACCACCGGGTTCGGGGGTTGCCGCCGGGACCAGCACCAGAGACCTTGCGACCACAGCTACGAGCCGCCGCATCGGCGATTGAGGCAGAGAACATGGTCCACTCGGACTCCATGTCTCCCTCCTCCGCCGGGACCTGGGAGAAACTCTCCCGGAGGTGCGAGTTGAAAGTCCGTCTGACAGGGGGCTCAGCGAGACGTTCCCAGCAGACCCTCACTATACGCTTGGGTCTGCCAGGTCTGACCGGCTTCTTCCCCTGCCAGCGGATCCAACTCACGACCAGGTGATGATCGGTTGACAGCTCCGCCCCTCTCTTTACCCGAGTGTCCGAGACACGCGGTCGAAGGTCAGATGATACGACAACAAAGTCGATCATCGACCTCCGGCCTAGGGTGTCCTGGTGCCACGTGCACTGGTGGACACCCTTGTGCTCGAACATGGTGTTCGTGATGGACAAACTGTGACTGGCACAGAAGTCCAACAACTGAACACCGCTCGGGTTCAAATCAGGGGGGCCGTTCTTTCCGATCACCCCTCTCCAAGTGTCACTGGCGCCTCCCACATGGGCGTTGAAGTCCCCCAGGAGAATGACGGAGTCCCCGGGCGGTGCACCGTCCAGTACCCCTCCCAAGGACTCCAAGAAGGCCGGGTACTCTGCACTGCTGTTAGGCCCGTAGGCCGTCACAACAATGAGAGACTTGTCCCCCACCCGGAGGCGGAGGGACGCGACCCTCTCATTCACCGGGGAGAACTCCAACACATGGCGGCTGAGATGGGGGGCAATGAGAATGGCCACCCCAGCTCGCCGCCTCTCCCCGCGGGAAACTCCAGAAAAGTGGAGCGTCCAACCCCTCTCAAGGAGTTGGGTTCCAGAGCCCAAGCTGTGTGTGGAGGTGAGGCCGACTATCTCTAGTCGGTATCGCTCAACCTCCCCCACGAGCTCGGGCTCCTTCCCCACCAGTGGGGTGACGTTCCACGTCCCAAGAGCCAGATGTTGTGTGTGCGGACTGGGTCGCCGAGGTCTCCGCCTTCGACTGCCGCCCAGTCCTCTCAGCACCGCGCCACCACGGACCCCTCTGCAGGTGGTGGGCCCACAGGAGGGACTGCCCACGTCATCCCTTCGGGCTGAGCCCGGCCGGGCCCCGTGGGCTAAGGCCCGGCCACCAGGCGCTCGCATACGAGCCCCGACCCCAGGCCTGGCTCCAGGGTGGGGCCCCGGCTGCGCCATGCCGGGCGACGTCACTGCTCTCGTTATAGTGCGATCCATAGTGGTTTTTGGTGGATTTGATAAAAACACCAATTTAGTGAGAACCTTTTTCAGAGTAACTATCTACCTGCACTCTGCTGGACTCCACAAAGAAAGCTGTGTTTGAAGAGCTAATGGAGGTGAAAATTGAGATTGGATTCTTTTATTTAGCGAAGGTGGAAAGTATTTATCGAGTGACAATATCACACTAACTTTGGACTCTGCACCTGTCTTATCTCTATAACCACATGGACTAAATTGGATTTCATGAGTTTCTGAGACAAAATTATATTTTTCACCAATTTCATTGTAGTTCAACCTTTAAGGCAGTTAGAGGGACCACAGGAACAAGCCTCTTTTTCTGGACGTACAAGAACAGGATTCTACATCCTCCGCTCCATGGAGTCACTGCGAGCCTCACTTACGGATTGAAAAAAATAAACACCCATTATCAAAAACACTATATACACCCCAGCAAAATGTGTTTTTATTTTCAAGGGGAGCCTGATAGAAAACACTGACTTCAGGCCTCAGCATTCGGGTCCTGGGGACAGCACACTTCTCCGACCTGATGTCGGTAACGCAAATGCAATGCTCGTCAAATGTGCTCTACAGAGACACACATAGTTATCTACAGTACAATGTAAATTAGAACCTCAGGTGACAGAGAACTTACAGCTTTCAGAAATATCGGATTTTGTGGGGATTTTTGTGTCCCTTGTCATCCTGAACATTTTTTGCTTCTTAAATCCTTCGGTTTTCTTTAAATCCACACATTACTGCCACAAACTCTGCTCTTTTCCTTCTCGCTCTAACTCCGCTCTGCTGCTGCTCTGATCAGCAGCTCTGATTGGTCAGAGCGCGGCCGAGCCCCTCTGTGCGCGTGCATGAGAGCCACACACGCATATTTGGTGCAACGCATCATGGGAGCTCGTCCACTGTGCAGAACTGGGAGGATCAGACGATGCCCAAATATAGCCGAGTTCTGCTAATCTCCCGGTCTCCGTGAAGTCCCATCAAGCCCCGGCGATCCAAGATGGCGCCCTATTCCAATGAATGGTTGTGCTCAGTGGCTCTTTGTGACAGCATGGGGGCTGAAAGATTAGAGGAAGTCGCCTGGAACTCGCAAAGATCTATGGGAAACTCGCAAAGATCTATGGGAAACTCGCCTGTATTTGGGCATCGTCTGGTATAATATTGTCCACTCACCTTTGGCCCTCCGCGGGCGGTTATCCCTCTCTAAGCTCGGGTCCTCTACCAGAGGCCTGGGAGCTTGAGGGTTCTGCGCAGTATCTTTGCTGTTCCTAGCACTGCACATTTCTGGACCAAGATGTCCGAGGTTGTTCCAGGGATCCGCTGTAACCACTCTTCTAGCTTCGGGGTCACTGCCCCGAGTGCACAGATCACCACGGGCACTCCAGGCCCTCTCCAGCTCCTCCCTGAGACCTTGGTATTCCTTTTTCCGGATGTTACCATTGCTTGGAATTGCCACGTCCACCACCACGGGGGTGTCCTCTGCCCTTTGTCTACCACCACAATGTCAGGTTGGTTCGCCATTACCATTCGGTCGGTCTGTATCTGGAAGTCCCACAGGATCTTTGCACGCTCATTCTCCACCACCTTTGGAGGAGTTTCCCACTTAGACCTTGGGGTTTCCAGCCCATACTCTGCACAGATGTTTCTGTACACTATGCCAGCCACTTGGTTATGGCGTTCCATGTAGGCCTTCCCTGCCAGCATCTTGCACCCTGCAGTTATGTGTTGGATCGTCTCAGGTGCCTCTTTGCACAACCGACACCTTGGGTCTTGTCTGGTGTGGTAAATCTGGGCCTCTATCGCTCTGAGGCTCAGTGCCTGTTCCTGTGCAGCCATGATGAGTGCCTCTGTGCTGTCCTGTAGGCCAGCCCTTTCTAGCCATTGGTAGGACTTCTTGAGATCAGCTACTACTGTTATGCTCCGGTGGTACATGCCGTGTAGGGGCTTGTTCTTCCATGATGGGCTCTCCTCCAGCACCTCCTCATCTCGCCACTGCCTGAGACATTCACTGAGTACGTCATCCGTTTTGGCCTTCTCCATGATGTAGTTATTGTTGTATCATAAATATAGACTAAAAGCAGATGTGAATTTGATTGATCCGGAATTGAACTCTGTCTTTTTCCAAGCCAAAAAAGACCTTGTATTGCTCTTCTCCCCTTGTCCCATTTTTGTCCAAAGTGCAGGGTAAGTTAATGATAGTTAATCTCAGGCCAAGGGGGATCTGCAGTCCTAGATTCTGCTAATCTTTTCCGTTGTTTGGAGAAGGAGATGGACCCAGAATCTGGAGGGACAGCCTTGAGAGTCTCCTGTCTTATCTCAAGGAAGTAATATTTCTATAGAATTAGGGAGGGGTAGTGTGTGTGAATGATTTCTGTTTAGGTCTGGCGAGACGGAGGAGGCCAGATGGTGCGAGGCGGATCTCAGACCGGAAGCTGCCTGATACGACACGCCCCCTTCTTCCTGGACATCTGCTGATATGCTCTGGCTTGAGGCGGGGGCTGGGAGTGAGCACAGGGCCAGAGAGGGACATGGATAGTTTTAGGAGCTCTCTTGTTGAGTGTATCTGATTGTAACGATAAATTAAATACAGATGTTAAACTTGGAGATCTTTTGCCTTACTTCTGCATCAACTTCGAACACGTCCGTCAAAGGGAATTTTTGACAACATTATGGAGTTTGGATGTTTCGTCCTGGACAGTGGCTCTCACACTCACTAGTCCTCGGCCTCCTTCTTTACGGCTTACGTACAGTCTCAGGGTGCTGGATTTGGGATGGAACCCGCCATGCATGGTAAGGAGCTTTCGAGTTTTAACATCCGTGGTCTGAATCTCTTCCTTTGGCCACCTGATTATTCCTGCAGGGTATCTGATCACTGGCAGGGCGTAGCTGTTAATTGCCCGGGCCTTGTTCTTGCCATTGAGCCAGCTTCTTAGGACCTGCCTTACTCGCTGGAGGTATTTGGCAGTTGCCGCTTTCCTCGTCACCGGTTCGAGGTTGCCATTTGCCTGTGGTATACCGAGATACTTGTAACTGTCCTCAACGTCTGCTATTGTTCCCTCTGGGAGTGAGATCCCTTCTGTGTGGACTACCTTGCCTCTCCGAGTCACCATCCTGCTACATTTCTCGAGTCCGAATGACATCCCGATGTCATGGCTGTAGATCCTGGTTGTTTGGATCAGAGAGTCGATGTCTCTCTCGCTCTTGGCGTACAGCTTGATGTCATCCATGTAGAGGAGGTGACTGATCTTCCTGAGGCGGTATCCATAGCCAGTCTGGTCAATTACTTGGCTTAGAGGGTTGAGGCCTATGCAGAACAGTAGTGGGGACAGAGCATCTCCTTGGTAGATACCACATTTGATGGTCACTTGTGCGAGCGGCTTGCCATTTGCCTCAAGGGTGGTCTTCCACATTCCCATCGAGTTTGCAAAGAAGTCCCTTAGAGCCCTGTTGATATTGTACAACTTCAAGCATTCCATGATCCATGTGTTTGGCATTGAGTCGTAGGCTTTCTGGTAATCAATCCAGGCTGTGCACAGGTTGGTGTGTC
The DNA here is from genome assembly GCA_964034765.1 of Knipowitschia caucasica. Classification (NCBI taxonomy): domain Eukaryota; kingdom Metazoa; phylum Chordata; class Actinopteri; order Gobiiformes; family Gobiidae; genus Knipowitschia; species Knipowitschia caucasica. The sequence goes on along the minus strand of OZ035829.1, from coordinate 8,797,365 downwards.
GTGACCGGCAGTCTTGGGCGACTGTTCTGTCAACCAGGAGCTGGTGTTTGGCTCCTCTGGTGTCTCTACCAATGCCCTTCTGTGCTGTGCTCATGAATTGTTGCTCATGAATTATATCACGTATATCACGAAAAAAGAAAAAATAACTGAACTTGTACTAGTTCAGAAAAGCTGTGAACTGGCACAACACTGGTTTTCTATAGTGAGACCTCAGAGTTGTGGAACCACCGTGTCTCCTCCTTTTTGTTGCATTCCCCTGGGCCAGAACATAACGTTATGTGTTTTTTCAACAACAATGGCGAGAGCGGTCTCTGATGGTTGATTCTTCATGGTTCTTCTTGATGGTTGGGCTGCGACACCCCAAGACTAATGAGTGGAGAATCAGTGAATAATAAACACTAGTGATTCTGTGGTGCACTAAACCATGATGATAAACAACTCAACAGTTCTTACTCTCTAAACAGTCATTTAAAACAGGTTAATACGGGACATGAATTGGCTCCAGACTGAGTTCAAACAGACTGTTTGAACCTCATTCACATGACAGATTCAGCGATTAACATCTTACACATAATCTGGAAAGGTTTCATGAGATAACTTTCACCGACAAGCAAGAGCAGAGTATTTATAACCTAGAAATGACTTGACCTTTGCATAGATTGGTGGCAGCTTTTGCATTGGTAGATAAATGCATATTCGCCGATATGCTTGACACAGTGATGATAATACAGACACAGCGTGGGTGATTCTGGGTATTGTTTCTGCTTTTATGTCACTGTTGTCAGTTTTCTGCCACAAACTCATGACCATAATAACATTGGTTACACAACTCCGTTTTGAGGAGAAAATAGACATAAACATTGGAACATTATCTTGTTTGACAATTCAAGAAATTCAACAAATAGATACAGTAGATATTGATGACATTGAAGTGTAGTGGGAAATTGATTCAAGCGCTAAATCTGTGGATTATTTCTTGTCAACATTATGCAGAGCTGTGCGTACAATAGTCACATGCCACTATCAAGAGACTGGCCGTCTAGTTCTGCTGTCAAAAAGACCAATCATTTTTCCACCCTAAAATTAAACAAGACGAGGAGAAGCAAACATAAAGGAATATTACATTTTTGTCAGTACTCTGAAAGCTCTGGGTATAACACCGGGGTGGATGGAAATCGTTTTATCTAAGCATAAAGGATGTAATGATTTAACACACTGCGTATTTTAGTGTTTATAACTTTGGGAACAGACTGAACACAGATGCTGGTTAAGTCCTCCCTCAAATTAGCTGCCCATGCCGAGAACCCTTTGAGCCTGGTTCAAAAGCTGCAAAAGCGTGTGATCTTAAGCGTCTTAGTCCTGATCAACAACCCGCAGCATTTTGCCCTGTAAGTTTGTTGTGTTTGGATGTCTCTCTCCCCTCTGCAGCTTATTGCCATTCACCACAGGAGGGGATAAACCTTATATATATATTTATATAAAAAACCTTTAAGTACTGCATCCGTGGGTTTCAAAATAATGAGAAACAAGAATCTTGCTGAAATGAAACAAAGTATATATTTTCATGTGACAATATATAAAAAAATACTGCCATACTACACACGGCAATAATTATCAAGAACCAATAAGCTGAAGGATTTATCAAAGTAAAAACTAGAACACCATTACAATTGTTTGGGGTTTCTTCAAATAACTTTTTCAAGGGAAAAAAATTCTTTGGGTTAGAACGAGACGTTGGGAAAACATGATGCGTGAGCAACCTTCCTTTGTTTTGACTAATCCCAGTACAACTGAGAGCGTAAACAAACCTTTTGGTATTGTGTGTGGATGGGGTTTGGACTTGGCACTTAAACCCCAGAGCACTGCTCGTTTGCAGAAGGTAAAAGAATTTTTTTAGATGAAATTTCCCGAGGCCTAGACCCTGGTGATCGTAGCTAGGATAAGGATGAAAGAGCTGGCCTGGAACGAGGCAGAGATGGGGAGGAGGAGGGTTGCGGCGTGAATGCGGGGCAGTTCCTAATTGCTGCGGTTTTATCTGTGTCGTCTTGCGCACCTGCTGTGATATCTCTGGATGAAAAGCTTAAGAGCCAGTGAATGCATTTGAAAATGAGTTTGACATCACGAGACTCAGGAGCACAGGTGAACACACAAACAGAAACACGGGAGAACAGGGAGAGAAACAACGAAGGGCCACGATGTGGCCAGTCCTCAGCTTATAGATTACACTAGAGTCAAGTGCGCTAATGATCCACCACAATACTGTTAGCGTGTGCAGCTAAAACCTACTTCTCTACAGCAAATGCTGAGCGCGCACCCCTGACGGGTGACGGTGCCCAGACCCACAGCCAGCTACGACACGCTCGGACCCCAGCAACGAGGGCGGCCAGACCCCAAAGCGACAGGACAGCATGGCCATATAAAAGCAGGACTCACTGCGGCACTGCAACAACAACTAACGTAGTGGCTGCAACTTCCTTCAGCTAAACGCGGACAAAACTGAAATGATTGTCTTTGGTCCCCAGAAACAAAGAGAGAGAGAGACCTCCAGTCTCTCTCCCTAAAACCTTCATACAAGGTCAGAAATCTAGGGGTAATACTGGACTCAGACTTAAATTTTAATTGCCACATCAAATCAGTAACATCAGCAGCTTTTTACCACCTAAAAAACATTGCCAGGATCAAAAACATAGTGTCTAAAGCAGACTTGGAGATTCTTATCCATGCATTTGTCTCCAGTAGGTTAGACTATTGCAATGGCCTGCTCACAGGTCTGTCCAAACAGGCTGTAAAACAGCTGCAGTACATTCAAAATGCAGCAGCTCGAGTCCTGAATAGAACCAGGAAGTACGACCACATTAGTCCAGTTCTCAGGTCTCTGCACTGGCTTCCTGTGGCTCAGAGAATAGACTTTAAAACAGCTCTGCTTGTGTACAAGTCTCTCCAAGGCCTCGCACCAAAATATATTAGTGACATGTTAGTCCCATATGAACCAGCCCGGACTCTGAGGAGCACAGGGACTGGACTCCTGTTAGTGCCCAGAGTCAGAACTAAACATGGGGAGGCTGCTTTTCAGATTCATGCTGCTAAAATCTGGAACAGTCTTCCTGAAGATGTGAGACAGGCCTCCTCTCTGACAATGTTTAAAACCAGGTTAAAAACGGTTCTGTTTAGCTGTGCATACAACTGAGGGATTGTATATTTTTATCTTTCTTTTTAATGTTCTGTGATTATTTATGATTTTAATGCTTTCTTATTTTGTTCAGCACTTTGAGTTGCCTTGTGTATGAATTGTGCTATACAAATTAACTTGCCTTGCCTTGCCTTGGCTGCAACTTACAAATATTAGCACAAACACTAGAACTACCTGGAGCAGGAGAAGGCAGGCGCAACAAAACACAGGAGCCAGTGCAGACGTAAACAAAGACACAACTCGGGGCGATTTATTCGTCTATGCGCCTTCTAGTGGACGAAAAATATAGTGGCCAAGTCCAGCTTGCCACATGTACATAAAAACAAAAGTATGATGCTGGCAGTAGGCTTCAGACAGCCAGTTGAAATAATGCGGGAGAGGGTGTTTTCTGTTGGTTGGTTGAAAAAAAACATCAATAAATGAAGTTTTATAATAATATTTTATGTGAAACATTATTGACACACAAAGTAGCTTCACATGCTCTTATTCATTCACTTCACCTCTGCTTTTGTAGCCACAGCTGCCCTGGGGCACACTGGCAGAAATGTCGGCCCCTCCGGCCCCCATCAACCACACGCAGAACAGACTCATTGTATTTATAAAAATAGCCCTATAAATTAAATTTGCTTGAAACAATAGCAGAATCATTGAAAATGTGTCCACTCAAATCACCAATACCACCAATATAATTCCAGCTGTATTGTTTTGGTTGACCCACAAATACATTTGTATTAATAATAGATAACTAATGATAGATTAATATACCTATGAACTACTCATAAAGCTAAATGTAATCATTTTATTTAACCTTCTTTAATCAAGAATCCATCTTGATTGGTTTTATACTCTATGACCTGAATCACAGAGGAATATCCGCCAAATATCCTAGCATTACTGTTACGTTACTGTTCTAAAGTCTTCATCACGGCTGGTTTTGCAGAAGTTTACTGGAGCCAAAGTTGTCACTGAGTCTGGCCAAAAAATAGAAACAATTATTTGACCAGATGTGAATTTTTAATTTAAACAAAAACTTAACATGTTTGTTCAATGACTATTAAAGACCTGATGCAGGGTTTGTATCATTTAGAATTAAAGTTTTAATACCATTTTATATTAGAAGAGAAGGTTTCAAATCAATTGTTTTTAGTACAGTACATCTCAATGCTATCGCGCTTGTTTACATTTTGTTCGTCTATTATTCGCACTAAATCGGTGGATATTCGAGATGACAAGAAGATGTGTTGCAATGCACTGCTCACAGATGCACAATAGGCTTCAGACAAAAGGAGAAGAGGAGGCTTTGGACGGTAGAGGAAGAAGAGGAAGAAGGCTAAGCTGGTTAAGCTACATGTGTTTGAGAGGAGGAGGATGGACTTGATCGCAGCCTCGGTGAGAACGGCCAACGGACTTCAACGAGTTTCAGAACTACGGGACCCTGTTTTATTCACAACTATGTTCCTCTCACGGAGACTTTACCCCTGCTTCAGTGGAACCGCTTCAGTGGAACCGCTGCAGCGAGCGGCGCTAGGACTGAGACCGCTCAGTAGACGGTAAAATACTCATGAGTCACAACTTTCTAATGTGTTCAGACTTGTAGATTGATCATTAAAATTAAACGAGTCATTTCTAAAAATGATCACATTTATATTATACAAATGTTTGAGTTTGAATACAGTGTTTGATTGTGCCTTTGTGGTAAAAGTGACATGAGGAAATCCCTGTTAGCCTGTTAGCCTTAGCCTGTTAGCCTTAGCCATCCGTAAACTTCAGTCAATTCTTATTTCCCTGCATGTACAGGCTAAATCCCTGTTACTCCCTGTTTAGGGAACGTCAGGATTACGCTACATTTACCTCGTGGTCTGGTCTCACTGGTCTATGTAATATGTTTACGTGTGTGAGAGCTGCTGTCGAGAATTGAAGTTGTGTCCGTAGTCAGTCCATTGTTGTTGAAGTATTTGTTTTTGTTGTACTCAAAAACGAATAGTTAATAATGATTTTCCCATTTATTTCCTTGTATAAGAGGCCTGTTTGTGCCGATCTGCGTCAAGTTGCTTTCTAAACGCCTTAGGTCCTTTTCCGGGTCTGTGTTTGTCTCTTCTCTTTATCCGAGGAAGCATCAGGCTCAAACATGTGGCTAAAGGAGTAAGACTTCTTCTTGTAACTGATACAACATATATTTGGATAACATAACATTTATAGAGACACACCTACGCTCCTCAGCAGCAGGCTCCAAGTCATTTCCAAAGTCGGTACACACTCAAAGTGAGGCCTCCTCAGAGAACGTTCATGTTTTCATTAACAGTCTCAAAGCACATCTTTTACACAAGTCTTGTGGAAGTAAGTATGTAATGTTTATTTATATAGCACATTTTAGTAAGTAAGTAAGTAAGTAAGTTTTTATTTATATACCGCCTTTTCACTGCAGATCTGAGTCTCAAAGCGGTTTACAATTGTTAATTATGGGCATTTGTCTCTCACTCCACACAGAGATGGGAGCGGGGTCGCCAGTACAGGAGGCGCATGCCAGAACTATTGGACATATTTTTAGTGGTAGGGGAAACCGGAGTACCCGGAGGAAACCTACGCAGACACGGGGAGAACATGCAAACTCCACTCAGAAAGGCCCTGGTCCGACCGGGATTCGAACCCAGGACCTTCTTGCTGAGAGGCGAGAGTGCTATCCACTCAGCCACCGTGCCGCCCAACATTTTACAGACCAAGATCACCCAAGCACATGTTCAGATTTCAGAAATTTTTCCAATCATTCCACCCACGGTGAGGACGGAAGCGAGAACACACTGGCACATCAAAGCCCCCAACACCATCCATTCACTCTCTCATTTACATTCATATTGTACATGTTTTTAGTGATCGGGGAAACCGGAGCACCTGGAGGAAACCTACATTGGCACAGGGAGAACATGCAAACTCCAATCAGAAAAGCCCTATTCCGACCAGGATTCGAACCCAGGAACTTCTTGCTGAGAAGCAAGAGTGCTATTCACTCAGCCACTGTGTTGAACAATGTCATGTAGTTGTCATATAATGTCATAACATTTTTCTAGTATATTGTGAAATAGCAGAAGAGAGAAAGACCGACAAATGTTATTTTTTTGAAAATTGGGATAACTTTAACAATGTTCATTTGAGAAAGACATTCACTGAGTTGGAAAGATAAATTGCAGATGTAAATGAGATTTCATAACTGCTTAATTTTGAGCAAATCTCATGTCAATTTCAATGGAAAAACCCTCTTGTATATTCATGTCTTGAATAAAATCTCTCCAGCCAGTCTAAAGCCTGGTTCACATGGCAGGATAATTAGGCCGATTTTGGACCCAATTTACCCCTACGACAATCGTAAGAACGCTCTGAATATCGTAACAAAAAATCTGATGGATTTTCCTGCCGTGTGTGGTGTTTTAAGACTGTGCTCGTCGCTCGGAAGGACTTCGGGACTGCTCCAATCTCAATATCAGGGATATCCACCATGTTGGATTGTTTGGCCCAATTTCTCTTCGTGTGTGGTGTCCCCCGGGGACAGACAAGCACGTTGCCATGACTGCGGCGTGGTAACAAAGACGAGACGAGGCGGTGAGGAAACACCGTAAAAAAACAACTCACCTCCATATCACGATGTAACAAGTATGGTCCATGCTCGCGTTGTCTCCATTGCCTTTTCTTTTGATTACGTCTTTTCTCTGCTAAAAACAAACTATCGCCACAGCATCCTCTTCGTTTGCCATGATTGTTTACTCTGAAGTCACGCTTGACCTCGAGAGATTTTGTAAGATTTCCGTCTGATCTGGGAATGCTCGGGGGTGGAAATCGTTTTGTGTGTGGTTTGCGTAATTTTGCCGTGTGGCTGCACATCACACACTGTACGACCAAAGTGGTTAGACCCATGGTTTTTTATCTCCGTGTGTGAGGTCTCACACAGAGAAAAAAATCGGCTGACAATTTTAAAATCGTCTTGTGTGAACCAGGCTTCACACGAGGCTTTCCACCCTGGCGTTGACAATAGTAATGTTCTTGAAAGGTGAACAAACTTGTCTTTGAAATCTAAAGTCTGCTCCTTGACAGCAGGAGCCTGGAGCACCTCGTGACGGACACAGGAATCATGGGAGCATACATTCCACTTTATGTGTATTTGATACACATGTCAGCTAAAGACACTTCCAACAGCATGACGGTACTGTAGGCAGTGTGCCAAGGACCCCTTATTTTGAAGAAGGAGCATTCCATTTTTTGAAAGACATTGTGCATCATCAATTACAATGAGAGCACATACAACAAAGCTTTGTAAACATCTACCATGGCTCTCTCCTGTCAATTCATGATGTCTGTTTCCATGTTTACAGAGTGCCATTTTATGGAGACCTGTTATTTGACTTGTACTGTTTACTTAGACATGACATTGTCACACGATAGAAAAAAGGGTTCTGTACTGAACATGAATTGGACTGAAAATACATCAGAAGACGCTGCAACACTCAAAAGCTTCCCCTCTCACGCGGTGACGTTGCCGCAGTGAGCCTGCGATTAAGTCCAAAACAACCTGTTATGCTTTCGCGGGTACATGTTCATGTCAGGCTACAGAATTTCCAACAAATTTCAACAATTCAAACGTCCACAGATAAAGAAATGTAATGTAATAAGGTCCACTAAAAGCATAAATGTTTTTCGTTTTCTAAAAAATGTTGGCCACAGCCATGAACAGGCAGACTAAGTCCAAGACTGCAGTGCATGGGTTCATGAGGCAAAGGCAAGCCGGAAATATACAGAAAAATCATTAGAATTATTTTTATTGCCATTGAAAGTAAAAAGAAGTCACAAACCAGAACAAATATTTGGTTCAAGGGGCAGACAAGTTATAAAAGTAAAAATAGATGTATAATACAAATAGGGGTGCCAGATAATGAGGTGCCTTGAAGATATGCAGCTTTTAAAGCCACTTTGAGCTGTATTATGTTTTTAATTATTTATCAAAAGGAATAAACTGTTCTAAAAAGCCAATCCAGAGTATTTGCAGCTCTGGAATTGTATACAAGTCTTTGCAACAAGGTCTTGTTCCAAAATCATGCTTAAACATGTGCTGATGGTCTAAGGTTCACAACAAAAAAGTGTTTTTGAATCTGTATTTCTGTGCCTGTCCATATGTCTACTATACCATAACCCTATCACCATGGATTTCGTCAAAACAACTGGCCTCATGTCTTATTTAAGAATGCAACAGATGCACATTTTGTTTTTTCAACTCTGTGAATATGTGGCTGATCAGCAAACACTTAACCACTTGTCCTAATACTAATTCTCTGCGTACCGGACACCATTCAATGTGAGCCTTAGCCCAATCAAGTCAATGAGCAGTAATCAGATAGATAGATAACTAAGGACGTTCTTAACAGTATGTGCTAATTCTTTTGTTATGCAAATTGATTACTGCACAACCAATCTGTGTGGCCTCTGGTACTGTCTCCAATCCTCAACAAAAATAATCACAAAACATCTAGACCAGGCTAACCCAGGGTTGTAAATTCACATGCTCTGAATTTAAGGTAGTTTTGTTGCTTCTCGCTTCTCTATACAAAATGTATTGACTTTTCTCTCTAACGAACGGTCGGAAGAGTTTCTTGCCTGGACTAATGAGTTTCACTGCCTTTCACTTTGAGAAGAAGTTATTCCAATATCCGAAAAACTCTGCACAGTAATATTCCTATTTTGCAGGGCCCTTTTCTACAGAAATGTATACCTTAAAGGTTGGGTATACATTGCTTACTGTTTCACCTGCAAGATGGTCACTCTTGGGGATAATGAATAAAGTTTACTATCAGTAAAGCATTGTACTGTATATTAGCGATCCCTACTAGACTTCTAACTTAAATAATAGCTCCTATCACTGGAGCTCTTATATACCAAAAATAGTGCAGACACTGTCATCTCAAATATAATCAGCTTACAAACATGGACAAACAAAGACAAAACATTCAGACACAAATTCTATAATCTACAACTTGAATCCACAAAAGGGACGTATAAAACCTACAATGGGACATACATTAATTTAAACCTTATAATTACTTATAAAGATATCCAAGATATTGAAAGAGGTCTGATCATGTGGTGAATACATCAAAAAGGTTGATTCATCTAATTAACTGTATTTATTTCCGAAGCCTGTCTCCTGAATATTATACCTATCTTTTGAGACATTTTAAATGTTTCTTTACAAATCTGCAGTAATCAGACCTCTTATTAAATTCAAAACTCTAGCAAATATCTTTTTTGTGTATTTGGTTTCTTATATGCATTACATGAGCATTGGCCTGAACTACTAAATTCTATGCAGCGGGCATCATTACCCGGATCTTTACCCATAATCCTTGAGTTTCCTGGGATTACCCTTTATCGTTGCATGTATTTTTCCGAAGGGTTAGTCCAAGGCAAGTATTTGTATAGCACAGTTTATACACACAATGCAACTCAAAGTACTTAACAAAAACAAAACCAAAAAAAAAATGTATTAAGATAATCTTAATTAAGAGTGGAAATATAATCCTTCAGTTGTGTCGCAGCCTCTGACTTACTTAATACCTATTCACTATGATGTCCACTTAATTATTTGTATAACTACAACGCCACCTATAGAATTTGGCCTAAGGAGCCATAGACAGTTTAGCCCCCGCTCTAAGGGTTACACAGGTTTGATTTAATGGTGAGAAAGATAGACAAAAGCAAAATAATGTGTAACAAAATTTAATTCAAGTTTATTTAATTAAAAACATGCTTTGATTGAATATTCTTCATTGTCCACACGCACATCACATTCACTCCCATTCATACAAAAATATAAATCATTTAAAATCAAAGGAAGCCAATTACTATCTTAGAAATAGTAACCCCAACTTAAAATGGGTTGCCGACCCCACTTGGAAAGACCTGTTGTAGACCACGCTTGAAAAAGGAAGGTAGTAGACCCCACTCGGAAAGAGGAGGTAGGAAACAGGGCCCTATAAGAAATATTGTTTGATTTAGAGCAAAAACACTCTTTTACTTTTAGGAGGAGCACTGTGTTTAACATACCGTTTGAAGGTAGCGCTCTGCAGGTGAGCTGTCCCCAATCCCGATCCTCGCTATGTTTGCTCGAGAGATGCGTTTTAGGGTTATTATGAAAAGCAACATTTCTACAATAAACATAGTACAAATGCTCTTGAACTCTGAAGTACTGGAACAACATACTTTCAAAGTTCCAACTGAGGGACAATCTTTGGTTTATTATCTGGTTCATTCTCCCTCTGTTCTCAGTAATGCATTATGTTTATTCAAGGTTCATTAAAAGGTATAAATATATACCAGTAATGTCCAGAAATGGATAATACAATAATACAACAATAATAATACAAGGATAATACAATAATACAATGAGAAAAAGCAGTCTCATAGTACAAAGAATGACATGGCCTTATAGGGGGAAAAAAAGGTCAGAATAAGGAAAGACGCACCTCTCATAAAGTTGGATAAAGCGGTGATTGGCTAACCAGCGGAAGTGCGCACCACGACATATGCACAGCTACACACAACTGTTAAACCCAGATTTGATCATTGTCAGAGTGATCAAATCTGGGTTTTGTTTTCAGGAAGACTGTTCCAGATTTTAGCTGCATATATCTGAAATGCTGCCCCTCATCTTGACTGGGACCAGCAGGAGGCCAGTCCATGGATCTACTGTATAATAACAACTGGATAGGGTATTACTAGCTTATAGCTGTCCCACCAATGGGCACATGGGGCGCCCGTGGTACTGCAGACTAAATTCTTGAGGGCTACCCAGAAAAAAGTCCCATAGATGTCAATGTAAACTAAAACAGCTCGACCTCAGCTGACAGAGAACCTACAGCTTTCATAAAGGTCGGATTTTGTGGGGATTTCAGTGTCCCTTGTCATCCTGAACTTTTATTCTTCTTAAATCCTTCTGTTTTCTTTAAATCCACACTTTACTGCCACAAACTCTGCTCATTTCCTTCCCACTCTGGCTCCGCTCTGATCAGCAGCTCTGATTGGTCAGAGCGCGGCTGAGCCCCTCTGTGCGTGTGCATGAAAGCTAGACACACGTATTTGGCGCAACGCATCATGGGAGCTCGTCCACTGCGCAAAACCGGGAGAACCAGACGATGCCCAAATATAGGCAAGTTCTGCTAATCTCCCGGTCTCCGTGAAGTCCCATGCGCTACTGAGCACAAGCCATTCATTTGAATAGGGCGCCATCTTGGATCACCGGGGCTTGGGCCAGTCCCCCTTTGCTCTTCAGAGTCCGAGTCGGTTCATATGGCACTAACATGTCACAGATGTAATTAGGTGCGAGGTCATGGAGAGACTTGTAACAAGCAGAGCTGCTTTTAAGTCTATTCTCTGAGCCACAGGAAGCCAGTGCAAAGACCTGAGAACTGGACTGATGTGATTGTACTTCCTGGTTCTAGTCAGGACTCTGCAGAACCTGCAGCTCATTTGGAGAGACCAGTGATTTGGCCGTTTCAGTAGTCTAATCCACTGGAGACAAATGCATGGACAAGGATCTCCAAGTCTGCTCTAGACATTTTCATTTTATATCTTTTTTTTAGAAAGTTTATTGAAAGTAAGACAGCATTGCATAATAGACACATATCACCATGTCTATAAATTGATTCGATAACATTTGGTTTAGATTCAGGACTGTACCCATTCTTTAAGCCTTCAGGACATGTACAAGTGTGTGTTCTTGTTTGTCCTTCCACCCACTAGAATAATCACTCTGCTTTATCTTTTAAGTAGGAGGCCGGATACCTGAAAGTAACCAGTAGCCATTTTTTGTATAGCCCTGAGAGGACTTGAAAAAAACGTCCATAAATGTTGATAAAGTACATGTCTTTGTAGTTTTTAGTTTTTCAAAGACATGTATTCTCATCCAGTCTGGGGTTAGTGCTATTGAATAAATGGTAAAGTACAAATGTGTTCTCCTTTGTTTGCTGTATTTTACATCTCAGGGCCAAACACGTCAACCCACAGAGCTGAGTTTTGTGCGTAGTTAACATAAAGCACAGCTCCACTGAAAACTCTGTGAGGCCACCTAAAGAAACCTGGTCTTAGTTTGAAAAACATATAGACTCATATTCAACTCATATCGAATTCTGCTAGCTTTAAATGAAAGCAAGCCATTCAACTTGACATGTACAATGAGAATCTATTAATGTTATTCTGATTATTATTCAAAGTGTAAATGAAAAAGTGTTGAGATAGTACTTGAACTTCAGGCTGTTTACATGAAGGTCAGTCCAATCAAGCACCTGCAGTTCATCAAGTGCTGCGTTCAAAGGAGTCCGGGAATAACAATGGCACTGACTTATTGATGAGTAAAAAACCATAAGAGAAACATTTGTGTATTCATAAAATTAAAGTATTCATACATTTTTTGTTTGTTTTTTTTTTCAAAACATGGCATTAAGATTTCATACAATTCCCATATAAATCCCTTCAGAATGAGTTCACGTCTTGACTTTGAGAAAACTAAATGTCAGACTGTACAATAAGTCACTTAATGATGACTTGCACTAGAACTGCAAACTTTGAACTGCTAAAAGTAACTTAATTGTACATGAAATACCTTTATTGCACATGAGATATTGAATGAATATTTTGCTAATATTTTGTTTTCACTTTTTTGCACAGTTCTGGTTGTTGGCACATTTCCTGTCTTTTGCACACCCTGAGTGATCCTATTTTAGCCAAATGTAACATGTAAATTCCTCCGTTGGAGATGAATAAAAAATGTATGTTTTCTTATCTTACCTTAAAACAATACTTCCCAGAGCAGGGTCCGTGTCCCTGAACCGGCATCAGAACAACTGCAGCGGGCTTCTAAAGATTGTCCACAATACAAACAATGGAAATTGAAATAAAATAAGTGGTTAGACAATGGTTTCACTTTACATATGAAATCCTCCATTTGAAAAGAGGCCGGTTGAGCAGAAAAGCATAAAAGCAAAGGGGTGGCTCCTCTGGGGTTTCCATAGCTGTCTGTAGACTGCGGGTGTATCTGATTTAAAAAATAGCTGCCCTTGAACAAAGGAAAGACAAAGATGAAAGTTTTTTGGTAGAAATGGATGTAGCCAAACCCTGGGGTCAAAGATTGTCTCTACCTTACTGCATGCCTCACTTATTGATGCTCTTTACAAAATGTGGTTACAGTCAATTGACAAAATTTGTTGTTAAAAAAGTATATTAAACCACTATCCTTTTTTTTGCTGACCTGCCTCCCATGTACCGGTATTGAACTGTGTTTATGCCCAAAGTGAAGTCGCTATCCAATTGAATGAAGTTCTCTCTGCTTCTGGCTTTCTGTCAATAAAAGCGGGGCACATCAGTGAGGAGTTGGTGTGTTCCTCTTCCACAGTGCAGCAGAGTTTGTCCCTGAGCCCAGGCACAGCTAGTCACTTCCATGTGATTGCAGAAGACAGACAGGGGAAACCCTCAGATTCTTGGTGGTCTACAAAAACTACACTGTGCTTTAAATCTGTGCGTGTAACAGACTTTGGCTGTGTACTTGCCGAGGGGGGGCATTTTACACATGTTCTGCTTTGGGCTTTTTACTTTTTAGGAATTCATCATGATGTGAAAAAAAATAAAACATTTCCTGGGAATGTGTTCTCTGTAACTCTTTCCCTATATTAATACATGTAATGGAAAATGTCATCAATCTTTCACACCCACTGTGCACCGTTTGGATTAAGAGTGAAACATATTGTGCCTGATTTGAGATCAGCAGAGGTCCACCCTTTCAGAAGTTGTCTGTAAGCGTTGATGTGGCCGTAACATACACAGATTTCTATTGAGCCAAAGTCCCGCTCATGACCCCTTTCACTATTAGGTACTCAGTCTTCCAACCTATTATCCATGCACTGAATTTCAGCAGCTTCCCCTGACAAAAGAAAAAAGCTATGACTAATATTTTGATTATATAACTTGTATATTTTTCATTTGTGAGAAGTCTTGTTTGGACCGTCATTTAAGCATGATCGGCCATTTGCAGAACAAGGCCTGTCAGGGGAAACCAATCCAAAACAACAATGATTAGAATCTCAAACACGCTCACTGGGTTTCTATCTACTGTATATGCATGCAAATGGCTGCTGTAAGTTGTACAAAAGTAATATCTCAACATGATAACACCGCTGTTTTTGTGTCAGATGTTTTTTCATTTAATCTCTTACCTTTAGTATTGCTTTATTTTCATCTGATTTTCAAAAGAACCAGAAGCAAGAAGTGATTCAAACCGCATTTGTTGTGTAGAAAATAGTCTTTGCTTTATCTGTTTTCTAAAATTGTTGCAATAACTATTTTCCTTCTTTAAAAAAAAAAAATTGCGCGTCTTGTCTAGACGAGGGAATGGTGATAAGTGCTGAATGACAACCTCTTTCAGATGCTGACAGCAGGTGAAAAACTTAGATTTGATCAATGTTTCACTGTAGATTCACTCCACCAGCTGAAACCGATACAAACATGAAATACTCTTTGGCCTTTATTAACACAAAGTCGTTCTCATCAAAGTGTATTATAGAAAATCAAGGAAGCAGAAAAAGTCTCTCTAAACTTCTCACAATATTTTCTTATTTCGTTGTTTTCACTAATTAGGTTTCACCAATTATATGATATTGGACCATTCCAAAGGCACACCAAACAACATCTCAAGACACACACCAGGATCAGTGGTGTGTTTCAGCAGCATGTGTCCGTCAAACAGGAATCACATCGATCTGTTTGTGACATGTATCCTCAGGTGGCATGAGTCACCGTGTTCACTGTGTCGCAAAAGACAGATATTTGAAATTAATTCAAGCTGCAAACAAGTTTATGATTGGCTGGCATTCATGTCCTGCATACTTCAGTTTGCAGAGAATATACTGTATGTTTAATTGATGCTCATTATTGCAGATTATGTGCATTAATTATAATTATGTAGGAATTATTTATGCCTCTGTTTCAGCCCAAAACTCTGCTGCTGTATGTCGTAATAAACGTATTGTGATGGAGTGACAGATTTCTTCATCAAAGTGGGGAGTGGGAGAGATAAAGGCAGGGGTCTTTCACACGTGTGTTCTATCTAGAGAAGCAGAGAGCTGGCGCTATAACAGTATAGCCTCTAAATAGATAGATAGATAGATAGATAGATACTTTATTGATCCCCATAGGAGAAAGTCAGGTGTCCAGCAGCAGAAGACTCATCCAGGTCTGTTGTACATGCAGTGTACGCTGATTATTGGAGCCCAGGAAGTGTCCATGTCTTCCCCCTTTGTCGCCTACAGAATTTCATCTAAAACTCACTAAATTAAAGCTGGGTTACCCAACTTTCCCAGCATCAATAATCATGTTGGTTGTGCCCAAAAGTAAATTGTTGTGAACAAATCTTCTGAGTTATGATACAGAAATGTTTCTACTTCACACACTATTGAATACACATTAATACAGCTTTGTGTTTTTAAATCGAGCGCATCAATCTTGACCCTAGACACAGGCATATTATATTTTGTGTTCATGACAGAGTTCAAGTGAGACGTGACCATAAGCAGTATGCGTGTAACGGTACATGTATGTACTTATACCGCCACCTGGTGGTAAAGCTTTTGTAGCGTACCAAACGGGAGAAGGATGAGAGACACAGAAAGAGGCAAATTGTAGTTGGAGACTCCCAAAAAGTGAGGTCCCCATTTATTTATAGAGGACCAAAACCCGCGAAACATAGGTCACAAGGTAACACACATGCGCACAAGCATAATACTAAAAAGTCGTTTACACTTTCTACAAAATGGTTTACGGTACAAATGAGTCCGGGAGACGGCTGCATCCTTCTCCTTGTCTGAGTGGGATTAAATGCGTTCTACGTCATGGTGCTACGTCCCTTAGGACTTCGCTAGTGGGATATCACGTGACCCCCAGGTCACACGCCAGAGAGATCAAAATAATTTGCTCCAATCACCAGCCACCTTCCTCTATAAATGCCCCTGCACAAGGCCGCACCCCCTCTTTCACTCTGGCGCCGATTGAGATCTACATTCAATTACCTGAGGAAAGATGTCTTCTGATGCTCGTCCGAGTTCCCCTTCGCCATCCGGCGTCGGACGTCGTCGTTGCTCGACTTGTCGGGTCAAGCTCCAGCGCAAGGACCAGCACTCCAGCTGCTTCCTGTGCCTGGGTTTGGGCCATGCGGCGTTGAGCGCTACCTGCGCCTCGTGTGTCGCTCTCCCCAGGGAGGAGAGTGAACGCAGGCGCGCGTTCTTCGCCGCTACAGCGCCCCGTCCGGACCCCTCTCAGGACGAGGAGTCTGCGATTGACTGGGCCCCCCTCGACCTTCCACCCGTGCCCGCGGAGTGGGGTGACTGCGAGGACGGAGAGGTGTCGGAGGTCGGCTCTCTCCTCACGCTGGACGAGGTGGTGTCCAACCCGGAGCCGGACCGCTTCCCGCTGGACCACATGCCTGGGCTCTACGCCACGGCGGCGGCCATCATGGATGCCCCCCTGCCACCGCAACCGAACCAGAGCGTGGAGGACTTCACCTCTGGTTACGCCACCCCTCGAGGGAGGAGGAGAGCCCAGCCCACGTTGTGCCCGCGTATGGACCCGATCGTCCATTACGCGACACGTGAGTGGCCAAAGCCCCTAGCGGCCAAGAGGCCCGCTTTGGGGTATGGCATGTACTGTAACGTGCAGGACTGGTCCTGGACCGGCGGGGTCCCGGACATCGAGGACTCGGTTCGGGCGGCCCTGCACCCCTCCACATCCGTGTGGCCCAGCACCAGACCTCTCCTTCCCTCCGAGCGGGATAGGATGTCTTTGGCGATGCACGACAGATGTTACGCCAATGCGGCTCAGGTCGTCGCGGTGGCTAACAACATGGCCTTCATCACCGGGGCCCTGGATAGGTCTCTCTCCTCTGACCAGGCACTCAGTGGAGACACCTTATCCCAGGCGAGGACCACTTCAGCGGCGATCTTGCGCATGTGCCAAGCGCTAGCTGTCGATGGCGGCCGCACGATGGCAGCAGCACAAGTTGGGGCCAGACACCTCTGGCTGGGGTCGGTGAATCTCAGAGAGGCGGAGAAGAGGCAGCTGCTGGACCTGCCCATCTCCCAAACGTCACTCTTCGGTCCGGAGATGCAGACGCTGATGACGAGGCTGGACACCGCAGCTAAGGACTCTGCTAGCCTAGCCAAGCATCTAGCTGCGAGACGCGAGGCCCGCCCACCAGCGCGGAGCCGAGACAGAGGCAGGGAGCGCTCGCCCGGCAGGCGCCCCGGACCATATCCACGCTCCGTGGTCCATCGTTCCCCAGCGACGAGACCCCCGGGCCCAGACAGGCACACGGGAGGTTCGCGGGACCAACACACCCACCGACGACCTCCCTATGGCAGAGGAGGTCGGGGTGGGAAAAATGTTTTCAATAAAGGCCGTCCGGCATTTCATCAGTACTCGCTGTCTGAGTCTCATTTGGGGGTATGTAACATGTCAAATGATTTGAATTCTGATTGTGTTACTTCTCGAGCATATAACGTGGCTCCGCTAGGCCTGCAGCCCCCAGAGAAGGGCGTGCAGCGCGCTACGCGGGCCACGGGCTCCGATTCACGGGTTCATGTTTTGCCCTCCCGGAGAGAGGGCAGGCGGAGGGATCTGGTAAGTGATAATGTGTGTGCTCCAGCCGAACGCGTGTTAGCATCTCTGAGCTACAAGGCTAACACGGGGTTTCCCAATCCAGGGGCTCGTCCCCCCCTCCATGAGGCAAGAGCCAGGGGGGGGCACAGCAGCCGTGTCACGTGTGGTGAGCAGAGCTACAAGGCTAACACGGGGTTTCCCATTCCAGGGGCTCGCCCCCCCCTCCATGAGGCTAGAGCCAGGGGGGGGCACAGCAGCCGAGTCACGTGTGGTGAACAGTCCCGTACTTATGACGTCGGGCCTGCAGAACACGTGACCGCCCTCGGCGCTCACGGTGTGACGCAGGGGCCCCCCCGGCCCTTTCAGCCACCCCTCCTCCCTGCTAGGAACACCAGGAGGGGGCGGGGCCGTGACGTCTCGTGTTCCAACTCCCGTTCCGCCCCTCACAGATTTCTACAGCATCTGGAAGGAGCAGGGCCTACTGACAGATATTTGGCTGGAGAAAACTCTGCGCAGAGGTTACGCGCTGCAATTTTTCCGAAAGCCACCACCATTCCGAGGCGTACGGGCAGTACGCTCTCAGGTACGGGGATCGACAGAGGCACTGCAAGCGGAGGTCTCCTCTCTGCTGAGTCGAGGCGCAGCAGTGGAGGTAGACCCGCAGGACGCCACCAGGGGGCTGTACTCCCCTTACTTCTTAGTGCCAAAGAAATCAGGCGGGGTGCGTCCCATTCTGGATCTGCGCGTGTTAAACGAGTGCATTTCCAAACGGCAGTTTCGGATGCTGTCCACAAGGCAGCTCCTTGAGTGTGTCAGGGAAGGAGACTGGATGACTTCCATAGACCTGACAGACGCATACTTCCACGTGCCCATAGTGCCAGAACACAGGAGGTTTCTGCGCTTCGCAGTGGGAGAGAGGAATTACGAGTACTGCCGTCTCCCCTTCGGGTACGCACTCGCGCCTCGCACCTTTTCCAAATGTGTGGAAGCAGCTCTGGAGCCGATCAGACGTGCGGGGGTAAGAATATTAACCTATATAGACGATTGGTTAATACTGGCCCCATCCAGGGAAGTGGCCGTGAGCCACACGCACTGGGTCCTGTCCCACATACAGTGTCTGGGCTTTGTGGTGAACAGGGAGAAGAGCAAGCTGCAGCCAGCCCAACGCATGGTTTACCTCGGTCTGCAGCTAGACTCTGTGATATTCCGTGCTGCATTGTCCGTGGACAGACGGATGAGTGTTACCCGTCTGGCCCGGGAGGTTCTGGCGGGCCCCAGAGTCCCCGCTCGGCGCCTCAGGTCCCTGCTGGGAATGATGGCAGCGGCTCATGCTGTGGTGCGGCTAGGCCTGCTCCACATGAGAAATTTTCAGAGGTGGTTCTCGCGCCTCAGGCTTCACCCCTCCCGGGACGGGGGGAGGCTGATCTGGGTTCCCCAAGGGGCAGCATCGGACATCAGGTTCTGGCTCACTCCGGGTCTATTGCGGGACGGAGTGACTCTGGCCTGCGCTGTGTCTCACGTCGAGGTGTTCACGGACGCGTCGCTCGAAGGATGGGGCGGGGTCCTCGGCCAGAGCTCTGTAGGAGGCTGCTGGTCGGACTCAGCCCATCACATCAACCTGCTGGAGATGGAGGCAGTGCACAGAGTACTGCTGCACTTTGCTCCTCAGCTGCAGGGGAGACACGTGATGGTGCGCTCAGACAACACCACAGTGGTCTCCTATCTGAACAGGCAGGGGGGCACCAGGTCCCCCGCTCTCCATCGCATGGCGACGGTGACGCTGCTGTGGGCGGCGCTTCACCTCCTGTCTCTCAGGGCGCGCCACGTCCCGGGGGTCCGGAACGTGGGAGCCGACAGAATGTCCAGGGGGGGCCCACTCCAGGACGAGTGGGGCCTGGCCCCACGGGTAGCTGCGGAGATCTGGCGGAGGTTCGGCCGTCCAGTAGTCGACCTTTTCGCCAGTGCAGAGAACGCACAGTGCCCGTCCTGGTTCGCCTTAAGGGCCGCGGACGAGCCGCCTTTAGGCGTGGACGCTCTGGCTCATTACCCATGGCCAGGCGGCCTGTTGTACGCTTTCCCACCGGTGCGTCTCCTGCCGGTCCTGCTGCGGAGGATCGAACAGGAGAGGAGATCGGTGATTCTGGTGGCTCCGGAAAGTCCGCATGCCCGGTGGTTCCCCTTCCTGAGGGGCATGGCGGTGATGGAGCCCTGGGCCCTCCCGGACGAGCCGGGGGCTCTAGTCCAGGGGGCAGGAGCCCTGTTTTCACGTCCGATAATCGGCCGCAGGCTCTGGGTTTGGAGGTTGAGAGGCGGAGCCTCGTAGATCTGGGTCTTCCCCCTGCGGTGGTGGAGACTATTCAGGGAGCGAGGGCGCCGTCCACCGTGAGGGCCTACGCCACGAGGTGGAGGCTATTTAGTGTCTGGTGCGATTCCCGTTCCTGGGATCCCAGGTGTTGCCCGCTGGAGGGGGTCCTGGGATTCCTACAGGAGCTTTTCGACAAGGGGAGGGCTGTCGCTACCTTGGCGGTGTTTGCGGC
Source organism: Knipowitschia caucasica (assembly GCA_964034765.1). Taxonomy (NCBI): domain Eukaryota; kingdom Metazoa; phylum Chordata; class Actinopteri; order Gobiiformes; family Gobiidae; genus Knipowitschia; species Knipowitschia caucasica. The sequence continues at coordinate 8,776,962 of OZ035829.1, read as the reverse complement.
AGCCATTACTTCGGGTCACGACGGGTTCGGGGGGTTCACAGCCCGCTCTCACCCGTTGGTTAAACGTTTTCTGCGGGGGGCGCGCAGGAGGAGGCCCCCGCTCCAGAGAACGCCTCCGGTTTGGGACCTCAGGGTGGTCCTTAGGGGGCTGTCGGGTTCGCCTTTTGAACCGGCGGCGGAGGCGAGTCCCGAGTGTATCGCTTTTAAGACGGCCCTCTTACTGGCGTTGGCGTCTGCTAAGAGGGCGGGCGATTTGTGTGCGCTCTCCGTCCATGCGTCGTGCCTGTCCTTTGGAGAGGACAACGGCATGGTGGAGTTGTGGCCCAATCCGGCTTTTCTCCCCAAGGTCATCACGTCGGCCTTTAGGTCGAGAGTGATCAGGATTAGGGCTTTCCACCCGCCGCCGCATGCCTCCCCCAAGGAGGGGCGGCAGCACCTTCTGTGTCCTATCAGAATGCTGAGGCATTACCTGGCCATGACGTCGTCATTCAGGTCGGGTGATCAGCTGTTTGTGTGTCTGGGCCCCAAGAACAGGGGTGCCCCGCTGTCGGCTCAGCGGCTGGCGCATTGGGTCGCCGCGGCGGTGCGACGGGCGTATCAGACGCAGGGCCTGGCCCCCCCGGTGGGTTTCAGGTCGCATTCCACGCGTGGGATGGCGGCCTCTACGGCCCTTCTCAGGGGGGCGTCGGTCGAGGACGTTTGCCGTGCGGCTTCTTGGGCGTCGTCCTCCTCTTTCGTCCGGTCTTATCTTTCGGATGTGTCGGACCGGTCGGTGGCCCATTCCGTGCTGAGTGCAGCGGATTGAGTTAGACCGTTGGGTCCCTCCCCTGAGGGGTGGGCCTTCGGTCTAGTTTCCGCCCTGGTGCAGGAGCTCTTGGGAGAGGCATCCTACAGGTGCGGTACATTGTGTGTGTGGTCGGTCTGGTAGTCCACGTCAGGAGCTCTTGGGAGAGGCGTCCTGTGACTACGGATGACCTACGGCTTGTGTTACGTGGGGGTATCCTTGGTAGGAGTGGCCCCGTAACACGCTTGTTCTTCTGCCCTGAGTCCTCTCACGTTGTGAGGGTCTTACTCGGGCGGAGCTCCAATCACCCTTCGCTGGCCTGCTGGGAGTACATTTTCCTACGGCCTCCGCGTTGTGTCCCACTAGCGAAGTCCTAAGGGACGTAGCACCATGACGTAGAATTAATAGTTACTTAATGTAACTTAAGTTCTACGAATAGGTGCGTAGTCCCTTAGCTACGAGCCCATCAGGCCAGCCCGGCTTGGCAGAGTTCAAGAGGGGGTGCGGCCTTGTGCAGGGGCATTTATAGAGGAAGGTGGCTGGTGATTGGAGCAAATTATTTTGATCTCTCTGGCGTGTGACCTGGGGGTCACGTGATATCCCACTAGCGAAGTCCTAAGGGACTACGCACCTATTCGTAGAACTTAAGTTACATTAAGTAACTATTAATTATCATCTCAATTATTAATATTGCTATTACATCATCGTTATATCTATTATTATTAATAGTATTAGATATCATTTTATTTTAATTTTTATGTTTAAATGATATATTTTTATATTGTTATGTTTGCTCGTGCATCTGGACTTTTTCTCTGTAAGTAGTAGTAATATTTAGTAATTGAGTAGGTAATCTTATTTTTATAGGTCCTCTTTACAGACCAAGGTCACACAAAGCCCTTTAAAAAAGCATAATATAGCGCATGTTTTTAGCGGTAGGAGAAACCGGATCACCTGGAGGAAACCCACGAGAACTTGGGGAAGAACCAAGAACATGGAAGCGCCACACCGGGATTCGAACCCAGGAACTTCCTGCTGAGAAGTAAGAGTGCTATCCACTCAGCCTACTTGTCGTTTGATATTTCGTATTAGTGTCAAATATCAAACACTGAAATAATTTTTATAGGTGTAACTAACAGGTATTTATCATTTATCTACCTATTCAAGGTCGTTACAGCATGTTCAAAAAATATTACGGTATAAAGTTGACGCTGCCTGGCTTTCTGGGTAATGAGTCTTTTGGCACTATTGTAGACCGCGCGCTTCTGGAATAGAACACCATTTCCCGTCATCCTCAGCCCGGATGGTGCACACGCGGTGGCTCATGCAGGAACAGCTCGCCCCTGATGTGGTGTTTCAGTAACACCGCGGAGCCCTTCACATGGCCCTCAGGATCCTCACCCGAGACCTCGTCCATATATTGATGTTAATGATTGCACGTAAGTTCCATGACATCTGTATTATTGAATGCTAATTACCAAGTCAAGCTACATTACCCGCTCGGATCTCTTGCACTGATAGCATGTAGCCTGAATGCTAACAAGCTAATGTCAGCCATGAATTACTCAAGTTGGCCGAAGTTCAGAGTTTGCCCTTAAGTAGGAGTCTAACTCGGTTGTGGAGACAAATACTGCCTTACAAGAGAAAAGCTGCTTATTGGTGCCTCCTACTAACAATCAGTGAAGTAGATACAGCGTCCTCCACAATAAACAGTCCAATGTCAGTCTCAAAATAGTCCCGTCATGTCAGCATCCTCCGTCATCCGGGAGCAGTGGACTCATGTGAATAATGAGTTTTCTGTAGAGGGCTTGAATTTGTTGTGGTAATAGTCGAACACTTTTGCAGAGTTTAGTAGACCTTTTTTTGTAATCATGATGGTATATATGAGGATTTTCCCAAATTTTAGGAAAGAACCGTCCTCTACACTTTTTGAACGAAACTCTCTGGTCTTATTTGGTCGAGCACGTATCACCAGAATGATTGACAATTGGAAGGACCAGTAGTCTTTTTGATCCACCCGGAAGTAGAAAACTATTCAAACTACCCAAGATAGTTACGTCAAAGTTATGATCTTTGTGAAATGTGATTTAAGTCTCAATCGGGGCAGAAACGACTTGGACATAATTCAAGAATCCTGATAATGTCTTGTTTCAACTGATAAACAGGGTTTTCTGAAAATAAAACATTTAGGGAGGTTTCAGCTCAACTTTATATATTTGTGATTTACACCAATCAATTAATACGAATTGAAAGATCAAACAAAACAGAATAAGGCTGCAATAAGCAGTTATTTTGATGAATCATTGAACTTATTACTAAATTAGTTGACAACTATTTACCTAATCAACCTACCTACCCAACTCACTTGTTACAGCTCTAAATAAGAATGATTGCAATATTTGTCTAAATAATCATTAGTGAGAAATTTTTGTTATTATCATTGCATATTTAGACTGCTGTACTTTGACACAATTTAAGTTTTCTTTGTTTTGCTTCCATAGTTGATGCAGTAGAAGAACAGTAACAAAAGGTAAGTTCATGAACTTTAGCTCGTCATAAAATAAAGGTGTTGGTCTCAGTCAGTATCATGTTATTGTTGCTGTTCATAGTCTTCTTTCGGGTATTCAACATTACAGTACATTTTCTTTTTCAATGTGGTCACCTGTAACCCTCACTGTGGAAAGTCCCACATGCATATGGCACATATTCAAAATATTTGTTCTGTTTTATACTAGTAGTTTAGTTTAGTAAAAAAGCAAATTCTGTAATTGTCAGACTGTCTGCACACCTGAATTTAAGTTGCATCGGCAATTTTTTTGTTTTTTTTTAAGAAGAAAGTAAATTTTGTACATAGATGGATAATTTTCATGTTGCAAACACTGCAGTTTGACACTGTCTGTAGAGTTACCATTATTAACCTAAAGTAAATGTTCTTGTTTTTAGTCTGTGTAAAATCACAGCACACAGGAGACGATGCTTCAACGCTTCCTGTCGGTCCAGAGCCTGCGCAGGGCTGTGGGGATGCGGTCAGGGCTCCGGGCAGCCTCGCTCCCCCAGTGTCCTGCCGTCCTTTGCTGCTGTCTGCCTCGTCCGCCTCCAAACCAGCGCTGGATCCTCACCTCAGCTTCCTGCAGAGCTACTCTTCCACCAAAACCTCCTGAAGACCTGCCTGATGCTGCTGCTGCTTCTGGCTCAGATCAGTTTGCAGATATAGACCCTCTTCAGGACAACTCTATGGGATTATTTCAGAGATTTAAGAAGACATTTAAACAATATGGGAAAGTTATGATTCCTGTTCATCTCGTCACGTCGTCTGCCTGGTTTGGAACTTTCTATTATGCTGCTATGAAGTGAGTATTATGTTGCTTTTAACACAAATATACTGGGGGTTTGATATTATATTTTGACTTTCAGGGGAATCAATGTTGTGCCATTCTTGGAGTTGATTGGGCTTCCAGAGTCTCTTGTCAGCCTTTTGAGAGACTCTACAAGTGGCTATGCTTTAACTGCATACGCCATGTACAAGGTAAGCATTGTTCAGAACACTGAATATTAGGTTGTTTTCAATTTGTTTGTTGACCAAAATAATAAAAGCTTCACTATTCATATTTTATAATTGGATCCTGCATCATGAATTGAACTGAATTGTGAGATTTATGAATGGTTACACCCCTAGTCAATGTTTTGTTAAAGCTATTTCGATATTACATTGACAAAAACAATTACATGATATGCTGACTGAACTATAATGTACTGACTTTGTTTTAGCCTTAAAGCAAAGCTTATCAACGTCCGCCTGATTTTCCTTTTTACATTCTTGATAGTTGGGGCAATAAAAAGTAAACAATTAAATGGCTAGTTAAACTCTTTCCTTGTCTTGGTAGATTGCCACACCTGCTCGGTACACAGTGACTCTCGGTGGGACGTCCCTCTTGGTGCAGTACCTCAGAAAACATGGCTACTTATCGACGCCTCCCCCAGTCAAGGAGTACATTCAGGACCGAATGGAGGAGACCAAGGAGCGGATCACAGAGAAGATGGAGGAGACAAAAGAGCGATTATCTGAGAAGATGGAGGAAACCAAAGAACGCTTTTCTGAAAAGATGGAGGAGACTAAGGACAAGCTCTCTGAGAGGATCCAGGAAACAAAAGGCAGAGTTTCTTTTCGAAAGAAGAATGACTAATGAGAATGAGTTCAGTACATTACAGCTGCATGGCAATAAAGTTGTATTGTTAAAAAGTATCCCCTCAGTAGTTCAATCTTTAAACTTAAAATGTTAAATTTGCAAACAAAATGTTTTACATTCTTTGTGACTATATACATGAAATCACTTAATCATTAATGCTCAAACCATATGTAAAAATGTTGAGGGGCCGAGGTGATTTGTCAGACGATGCTGGTTATGGAACAGATCTCTAATAACTCCACCTATCTACATAAACAAAAACTGGCAGAAATTTAAAAAAATAGAATTTCTTTCAGTGAAATGGTTCATTCAAACTACAAAATTAAATGCTTTTGAACAATATTCTTTTTACTGACATGCACTGTACTGAGGAGATGTGATTAGAAAACAAAGGAGTGTAATGGAGAGACTATGCACTAACCTGTCCTGAATTTTCACTGCTCAAGTCATCTACCCATGTGTCCAACCCGCTTAGACTGTTTTTGTGCACTAGGTAAATGTGGGACTGGTCTGGTGACGATTTTAAATGATCCTCTGCACAGAGCAGTGTGACTGGACTGCACATAGGCCTGTCACAATGATGCTATTGTCGTCCAGTCGGTAAATACACAAAGTGTTGAGACCCGATACATTAGCGAACATTTGCTCTCAGGGAGCCGCTTGCTTCAAGGCCACTTTGTTTTCCCTGAGCAGCTCTTGACTTCTAATAAAAGTTGAAATCTACAACCCACACTGAAACACGTGACGGGCCGATTCTACAGAGGTTTATTTCTCCTTCTTATTCTCACAAACAGGGTGCACAGCTGACTCGCCACCTCTGATGAAATCATTATAAACTTATACCTACGTGTATAACATTAGGCTAATGTCATTTTTCTTTTTATCCTCAAGAAGCGATACAGAAATTGTTAAACAGTTTGAGAGGAATAATCAGAATCATTGGGATTTATTATGAATTCCCATCTCTAGCCCTTGTGATTCAAAGTAGACTCTTAGAATCTTAAATTGGGGTTAAACGGGTGTAAACGACCTAGGGCTGGTCCAAATTATTTAAAAAATCCTCAAAAATCAGCTCTTCAGAAATCGGGTGTTTTTAATCACGGCGGGTCATTTTGTCCCAAGGACAGCACGTAGTGATTCATGGGAGGTTCCAAGTTTTACTACAGTAATTTGTGTTTTCACTGAAACATGTTTATTATTGCTACATGTGTATTAGACTAAAAACACTGCTCAATATAGTTTACAACATTTTATCAGCAGAATAAAAAAGTGGACAGGCCTATGCAAAGATCATACAATATGTGTCTCTAGAAATAAAACATGAAGTTGAAAGTTTTGTGTGTGCAAAGTCTATCGAGGCCTTTGTGAAGGCTGGGGTTCACCATGTGTCTTTTATAAGTGTTAATGGAAAATTTTGATTTTTCCACAATATTTTTATCTGATAACCAAAGCTAATATATAATGTTGGGGTCTCTGATTTCAAGAATGACACATGAGTTCACTTTGGAAAATAAATGGAACAATCAATAGATGAATGCTAATAAAGTTGCATAATGGGAGACCCATCTTCATTTCACAAAGATGCACAGGAATTAAATAAGTGGCTAAAATGGCAGACATTTCATATTAAGGTCATTATGGTTTTTGTACAAAGTGCTTTACTGTAGTTGCTCATATACATACATTACACTTTATACTCTGGAACTAATGTCAAGTTTTATTTACTGTATGACCAGATTATTACACATTGCTACAACCTTTCCTTCACTTATCTATATTTTCCTTCCAAAATCTATGACCAATTTTGCTTATAAGGTAGGCTTTATTTGTTTAATATGTGTTAATGTGGAATGCGGCAGTGAGCATTAATGAACAGTACCAACTTGCAGCCTGTCGTCACTCATTCATTCTGACTATTCTGCATTTCTTTAGTGGTGGGGTAAACTGGACACGAGGAGAACATGCAAATTCCACTCAGAAAGGCCTGTTTAGGCCCAGGTATCAAAACCAGAACCTCCAAACTGAGCAACTCAAACTAGCCACCATCGTGTTGCCCCATCTAGTGGTTTAAAATGAAATTACACGAGTTGTAATTTTGCCCATAGCTTCTCCAGAGCTGATGACTCAAGGCTGTTTATAATGTTGATGAATTAACAATGGTGCTTTGAGATGCGTGCATAAATTACACCACATTTAAACAATTACCTGCAATCGCAATGCTGACTATTTGAAACTGGAGGTCACTTTTACACTCACCTAAAACAGTTATGTGGAGCAGGGGAGTGGGCCCATTTTTAACCATTAACAACACTTGTTTACTCATCAAAGCCGGACTAGAGTCGTTTCTAGATCAATCGAAGAGTTATTGGAAACTTCTGGTCAAAACATGTAACTCGAGCCTTCTGTCTAACAGATCCTGTCATAGTATGATGTCATTGAACTACTATGACATATTTTCAGAGCAATTTCGCATTTAAAACATTGTACTTTCCCGTTTATTAGTTTTGTCAAGGTCTCTATTGAAATTACCCCACTTAATCACGATCACGTCACAAACCAAAATTTTTTTTCATTCCACACACTTATACTGTATGTAATAGGAACGCTGATTCTACTCCTCCCTCTTGTGGTAGGTAGAGATAGGGCTGGCTGATAGCTTGCTTCACCCTTATACGTATATTTTGACTGAAGATAATTATTTTTGCATTCTATAACGTGAAATAGAATAAATAAAAAGTTCATTGTCCTGTTTAATAGACCAAAAGATAATGTTATATGTCTTTCTTTAAAACAAAGTCTTGCCACAAATTTCAGTGTTGTCAAATTCTTCAATTGGAAATGTCCTCCTGGATACTTTTCAAATTGGAAAATGATTAACAAATTTTACGCCCTGCCCTGGTCTTGGCATGGGGAGGTTACAGAGGGAAGCATTTTTTTTTCAGATTAATTTCTAGATTATTAATGACGGAAGTGATATTCCCATTTTCCTTTGTAATGGCCAAATAATGCATCACATTTCTCCTTTAAATCCTGATTGGACTTGTTTTTGTCCTCCTCTCTATCTGCTCATCTTTTACGGATGATTTGGGGGAAATTAAAGTTTGCTCACAGCTTAGTCACTGCGTACAGACATGGTCTAGTGCAGTAGCAGCTAAAAGCACAAGATCCATTGAAAGGTCCTGGAGATTCTAATGCGTTTCTAGAAACACAAGTTTCTTTATTAACAGCTTGATCCACATAACAGAATAAAGCATGTACCAATAGTAGCTGATACTGGAGTGATACAGACAGCCTTTACTATATCATTAGAACAGTAGCCTATCCTTAAAGGGGTGCAGGGCGGTAATTGCACCCTCAAAGCAGACCTCTGTGGTGAGCACCCCACCATACAGTTATGAGGCCTTTAGGATTGTGCTGACTCTGAAACAGCATTTAACTGGATAAACAAATTGGGCCGTGCCACAAAAGCCCCAACACCATCACAAACAGGCACGAAACAGCTGGCTTCACCAGTATACATGGAATCTAAAGAAAATTTGATTTTAATACCAATATTTTGTATTGCATTTTAAATACAATCCCTACAAACGATTATAAACGCAACATGAAACAAAAGGAAAAAAACTAAAAATATGTTGGGACACACCATTTTTTACTCTAGAAATTTGTAAATATAAATAATGTATAAGTTGGACAGAAAGGTAAGAAAAAAGATATATGTTATAAGTTTGAAATGGGTTCAAAATTACTATTTAATTAATGAATATAAAAATGTATTTATTACATTAATCGTGCTCTAGTTTCCAATTCTTTAAAAATTTTACTTGGGGTCTATAAAAAAAGTTGAAAAGTTGCTTAAAGTTTGGGGTAACCAACTTTAAAACCCCAAATAACGGAACCTCACTCAGCCATTCCAGCTCTAGCTCAAAGCGTCAAATAGTTGACTTTCTACTTAACAAAAATATGCAAAGATAATAAGATAAAGACAGCAGCCTTGTGGTATGATTTGTTCCACACTATAGGAATTATTTTAAAATACTTACTATTGAGGCAGACAAGCATTTTGATGGGTACAAAAGTTTGAAAAGGGTCAATCTCTGCATGAACTGGAAACTTGACATCCAAGTAGTTAAACTACAAATGCACTCGTTTCCAAAAGTCCAGTGTGTTCAGAGACTTACTGTGAAATAAGCCGTCATGTCGAGCGCTTTGTGCGTAGGCTTCGAGCAGAGGACGCAGAGACACAAAGCGCTGCGGCTGCAAACACATCCAAGTGTTTAATTTTATCCTCGGTCCACCATGCGCCGCCCCTTACCCACTGAAACCCAACACCGGACCAGTTTCAGGACGCAACTGAAGCTGTGTTGGCGTTTACGCGCGAGATCCACCTCTAGCACTAAACAACACACACATCGCCCCACGTCTTAAATAGCAACTCTAGTATTCTGTAGGCACCATGTTTTTCTGAAATGTGAGTCCGTGGAAGCCACAGGTGCTGGTATAGAAAGGTGTCCTGGTTTGTAATTCATTTTTTTCTATTCTGTTCATGGCACACAAGTAGAATTATCAGTAATAACCGAATAACATAGAAATATGATATTTATAATTATTCGGATTTCAAAAAGTGTTCCATGCAACTTATCTTGTGGGGAAACACTGCCATTACTGTGTAAAAGTGAAACTGCACCAAACAGATCTAAGTTCAGTTGTTTATTATTCAGCATTAAACACCTTGGTATTAAATATTTTACAGATTGTGGAATACTTCTATTATTGAAAAGGCATAAAATTTCTCTTTGTTCAGAGCGTGTTGAAGTGTTGTCACGTATGACCGTCGTATTTATTTCTTCGTTGTTTAATGAGTGTTTTGGGGTGTTCATCCCTCTGGGGGACCGCTTTTAGTCCAGCTTTCTCCAAAGTCTCTTGAGATCGCTTTCAAATTCTCTGCAAGTGTAAGGTAACTTTCATTGAATGGCAGACATTAAATGCAACAAATATAAAAGTGAGATTTTATAATTTTTTGTAGGTTGCTTGTTGAAGGACATTTTGGCATAAATAATGTATTTGTATAGTGAATGCCACAGTGATGCTCACCTGTTTCTTTTTGCCTTGCCCTCCATCACTCTCCTCCTCACAAACTTCCTCCGCATTTAGAAGCATTTTGTATTTGTGGCTGGTTCAGCTTCCTCACGACGGAGTTTCAACACATTTTACAGCTGTGAGGTGCGGCCGACCGCTGTCAATTCCTCCATGCCACTGGAACAGGACCCTGTGGAAGACTCCTTCTCTCTAGCCGTTCAGCCTCCTCCTGGGCAGGGTAGGCTCCAGGCAGCAGGGAGGGAGTAGCGTAGAGTACAGCCAGCTCTCCAAAGGGACTCACTGGACTGCTTCGTGGAACCAAAGCCTCCTCAAGGTCAGGCTCCAGCTGGCACCCTTCGTGGAGGCGGTGTGTTAATCTGCTGCAGTCGAATAGAGATGTTTCAGAAAGTGCAAGAAGGAATGAGCCGATGAAGAGGCGTCCCTCTAATGTATAGAACTGTGACGAGAATAACAGCCAATTAAAAACCAACATTTGTATGGAAACATAAAGTAGGTATTAGATAGAGAGCTCACCTGTCACTCTGCATAGCAGCCGAGTCGAAGCGCTTTGAGGTAAAACATCTTATATGTTGCATTAATGAAAACATTTCATCAGGAAACGCTGCACGTATTCTGTGGTAACGTGCAAGAGGTAACATATGCTACTTTATATTTCATCTAACAATCTCCTTCACTGTATTTTTCATTGCTGCAGAAGGCACCGTGTAAATTACTCAAACAAACAACTTGATTATAATTCAATATAGGTTGGAAAGCACCGTGATATAACAGCTAGTTGTGTATATTTGATCATTTTATGTGGCGAGGAAAGCTAATGGTGGTGCTAGCGTAGCTTGCTGTGTCCGTGGGGACATCAGGCTGTCTGGAAACAAACACACAGACCAAGAAGTCAAACAAATACATGTTAATCAAAGCAAAAATGGATGAGTTATAAAACTAACTTGTGGTTTGACGTGAAGATGAAATTAAGGCAAATTTCAATGTGACTCCAGGAGACAAACTTCCGACCATGTGCAACTAGAAATTAGTTACGTTTCCGGGGTCCAGATTTCTCGGAAAGGTTCCTCTCTTCAGAAAGTCTATGCTTCAGACACATTCATTTATTTTTTTCATCAACTTATTACGACATTGATACATATTTATTAATGGACATATTTACTTATATTTACTGGTTGACATGAATCTTTCAATCACACAGCTGAACTTGGATGTATATACATTTGTATTAATTTGTCTACCCTACTCTTTAAACAGCAAGTTGATAAATCAGTATTATGATAAACCGTGACCAGTGTTTATATTTTGTATGTACTTTTATTGTATTCTTGTTTCCTCAACACACATTGTGGCCTGTAGAGGCGCCATACCCCACTTTGGGAATCACTGGGCTAAAACCAAAATCTGTCTCTTTTTTATTAGTGTGTTGCTATGAGTACATTTGATATTTAGTTAGGTTTAAAAGTATTAACTCCTCACATTTTAATGTGCATTGTATATATAATAAAATTGTCCACTCACCTTTGCCCTCGCGGGCGGTCTATCCCTCTCCTAAGTCTCGGGTCCTCTAACCAGAGGCCTGGGAGCTTGAGGGTTTCTGCCAGTATCTTTGCTGTTCCTAGGCACTGCACATTTTGACCGAGATGATCCGGGTTGTTCGGGGATCGCTGTAACCACTCTTCTAGCTTCGGTCACTGCCCTGGAGTGACACCGATCAACCTCGGGCACTACTGTCACCTTTACCCTTCCAGGCCCTCTCCAGTCCTCTCTGAGACCTTGGTATTTCTCAAGCTTTTCATTGTTCTTTTTCCGGATGTTACCATCGCTTGGAATTGTAAATTTACAGGTCCACCACCACGGGCTGTCCTCATGCCCTTTGTCTACCAACCACCCAATGTCAGGTTGTTTCGCCATTACATTTGGTTCGGTCTGTATCTGGAAGTCCCACAGGATCTTCGCCAACGCTCATTCTCCACCACTTTGGAGGAGTTTCCCCACTTAGACCTTGGGGTTTTCCGCCCATACCTTCTGCCAGATGATTCTGTTACACTATGCCAGCCACTTGGTTATGGCGTTCCATGTAGGCCTTCCCTGCCAGCACTCTTGACCTGCTGTTATGTGTTGGATTGTCTCAGGTAGCACTCTTTGCACACCGACACCATTGGGTCTTGTCTGGTGTTGGTATATCTGGCCTCTATCGCTCTGGTGCTCTAGTGCCTGTGCCTGTGCAGCCATGATGAGCGCTTGTGCTGTCCTGTATGCAAGCCTTTCTAGCCCATTGGTTGGGACTTCTTGAGATAGCCACTTTGTTATGCTCCGGTGGTACATGCCGTGTTGGGGCTGTTTATTCCATGATGGCTCTCCTCCCAGCACCTCCTAATCTCGCCACTGCCTGAGTCATTCATGAGTACGTCAGCCGTTTTGCCTACGTCCCTGGATGTAGTTATGGGTTTGGATGTTTCGTCCTGGATAGTCACTAGTCACACTCACAGCTCTCGGCCTCTTCTTTACGCCTTACGTACAGTCTCAGGGTGCTGGATTTGGGATGGAACCCGCATGCTTGGTAAGAGCTTTCGAGTTTTAACATCCGTGGTCTGAATCTTTCCTTTGGCCACCTGATTATATCCTGCAGGGTATCTGACATCACTGGCAGGGCGTAGCTGTTATTGCCCGGGCCTTGTTCTTGCCATTGTAGCCGGCTTCTTAGGACCTGCCTTACTCGCTGGACGGTATTTGGACAGTTGCGCTTTCTCGTCACCTGTTCGAGGTTGAATTTGCCTGGTGGTATACCGAGATACTTGATACTGTCCCTCAACGTCTGCTATTGGTCCCTCTGGGAGTGAGATCCCTTCTGTGTGGACTACCTTGCCTCTCCGAGTCACCATCTGCTACTTTCTGAGTCCGAATGACATCCCGATGTCATGGCTGTAGATCCTGGTTGTTTGGATCAGAGAGGGGTCCCTCCCCACAATGTCACTCTCGCTCTTGGCGTACAGCTTGATGTCATCATGTAGAGGCAGGTGACTGATCTTTGCTCTGTTCTGAGGCGGTATCCATAGCCAGTCTGGTCAATTACTTGGCTTAGAGGGTTGAGGCATATGCAGAACAGTAGTGGGGACAGAGATCACCATTGGTTAGATACCTCATTTTGATGGTCACTTGTGCGAGCGCTTGCCATGTGCCTCATGGTGGTCTGCCCTACATTCCCATCGAGTTTGCAACGAAGTCCCTTAGAGCCCTGTGATATTGTACAACTTCAAGCATTCCATGATCCATGTGTGTGGCATTGAGTAGTAGGCTTTTGGTAATCTATCCAGGCTGTGCAAAGGTTGGTCGTTGTCGTGACCGGCAGTCTTGGGGCGCCTGTTCTTGTCAACAGGAGATGGTGTTTGCTTCCTCTGGTGTCCCTACCAGTGCCTTCTGGCTGTGTCATGAATTTGTTCCCATATGCCCACTTATCTAGCCGCACAATGATGCCTGACATGAGCTTCCATGTTGTGGAAGAGACAGGTTATTGGCCGGTAGTTGGAGGGACTGCACCTTGGCTGGGTCCTTCATGATCAGGGACCGTCGCCCTGCGGGAGCCATTCTGGATGGTCACCATCTCTCTGGCAGCTGGTCATTTGTGTGCTAGGAGCGTCAAGGTGTGATGTGAGTGTCTTAGCACAGTAGCATGGACATCACTCAGGGCCAGGTTCCAGTTTTTCATACCTGTTTTGGAGTCTGCCTCTGTGATGGTAACTGTTCTGTTCCTGGCTGTGCTCTCTCTCAGGGACACCAGCCATTGTGCACTTCTGTTATGTGCTGCATCCTTCTCCCATATGTTCCTCCAGAACTGTTCAGTTTCCAGCCTCGGTGGATCTGCTCCCCTATTGTTACCCTGCCACTGAGCGTACACCTTCGCAGGTTGTGTTACGAACAGCCTGTTCACCCTTCTGGCTTCATTCTCTTTAGTGTACCTCTGTAGGCGGCTGGCCAGGGCTTGGAGCCTTTGTTTGGCAGTTTCGAGTGCTTCAGGTATGGTCATCTGGCTGTACTTTCTGGGTACTGGTCTTTTCATTGCACCTCTCTGGGCCTCTGTTAATTGACTCACTTCTCTCCGAGCCGCCTTGATCTTAGCCTCCAACCGTCTTTTCCATGGTGGGTATTGGTCCATGGCTCCCATGGTTGCTCTTATAGCCAAGCATCTCTAGGATCACTGCTGCTGAAGTGTATATCAGCTCATTGGTTTCAGTGATTGTGGTGGTAGGTATTGCCCTCACTGCTGCATTCACGCTTTCTATGAGATCCTTAGGTGGTACTTCACACAACCGCTGTAACCGGTGTCTTTGCCCTGTGCCCATTCTAGCCATGATCTTAGCTTTCAGGTCAGTCGCTGCCTCGTTCAGCGTTATCGGTTCCATTGGGGCTATGTACCCAATATCTGGTTGGGAGTTGCAGTTGGTGGGATCTCCCCTCTGACCTCGGCAACTGTGGCATCATATATGTGTTGTACTTCATCAATCTCAAGCTGTGATACCAGGGTTAGCTACCAGTTGTTTCGGGGTCAACTGTGACTGTGGGTTTCGAAGTAACCATTCAGCCCACATTCTCTGCATGTAACCTCTTTGGCCAGGGTTACTCGAGTAGTAGCATTCCAACAGAGCCCTGTTATCGCATCTCGTCCACTTTCGCCTTGTTCCAGTAGCGGCTATCCGGCATCTCATTGCTTATTTGTACCTTCATGGTTATGATAGCATTAAGGGTCTTGCCCAAGGACCCTCACTGGATGTTGGTGTTAATGTGCTCCCGGTGGGATTCGAACCCTGGCCTCCCAGGTCCCAGTCCTGTGCCCTACCAACTGAGCTATCCAGCTGCTATAGCTCAGCTATATATATATATATATATATATATATATATATATATATATATATATATATATATATATATATATATATATATATATATATATATAATATATATTAAATATATATATATATATATATATATAATTAATAATAATTTTAAATATATTATTTCTGTAAAAAATGATCCTACCCTAGGTCAGAAATACACTTTATTTAAAAAAAAATGAAATCCACTTTAAATTGCTGACATCCCCTTTGAAGAATGTGACCTATGGCAGGAATAATAATAATGATTGTAGGGCATGTGGTAATGGTACGGTTTGGAGCTGATAAATGCATCTCTTGCAAAAGAAGTAAAAAGGAGTATTCCAGGTTTATTTGCAAAATGTCTACTGCAAATGTTGAAGACTAATGACATGTTAGCTATCATTTTGAAGTAACCTCACGTACCTTCTCCAAGTACTTCTTCCACTCCAGTGAACCCAAAGACAGTCTGTACTTTAAAAAGAACATTGTCATGGCTCAAAGCTCTAGATTTACGAGAGCGCGGAGTCGTGTGTTTTCACAGACTTTGAAGAATTTTAGTAATGGACGGTGCTTGATTTGGACGGCGGCTGCAGGAGGAAATTGCGGAGGTTTTGAAGGACGAGACTCACAGAAGTCTTTGCACATGCAGGCAGGCCTCCAGACTGTTTTGGAGTGAGAGAAGCGACGTGTGGGCCGATGGCTGGTCAGACCGGAGGGGCGTGGATACAGACACTTTTATATGCCCTGGAGCAGACAAGATTAAATGAAACACAGACTCTTTTCAGTAAAAGAACAGTAGTAAAAAATGAATTTGACTTTTGCCTTGCTGTTACGTTTTGTAGCAAATGAGACAGTTGTGGGTGTAATCCAAACAGTTTTCAATTGAGGCCTTAATAATGGTTTTCTTTGGACCTTATACCGATCCAGGTTTTGTTGCTTCAATTGCCAATATGTGTGTTGTCATAGCTGTTCTATATCACATGGTACAAGCTACTGTTAAATGTGGATGAAGTAATATTTCTGGTATGTTATTTCTTGGTCTGCAGTATAAGACAAAAAGGCATGAAACTAGATATACGTACTTCGCATGTATTTAACTTGAAGAGGTTTCTTTGCAAAAAAATCCCTGTAAAAACATGTATTTTTAATAGCAAGCGCCTTTCCATAGACTTGACTTGTAACCTGGCCTTGTGGTGTCATCTTGTTGCCAAGAAGCTAAGATGTGGGATATTATTTTTTAAAATTGTATCAATGAAAACCAGAGGAATGAAAGATGAGGTCTATAGCAGTAGTCCCCAACCTTTTTCCGCGTGTACCTTCTTGCCAGCAGAGACATTTGTGGCTACAATTTTGTTTTAGGCTATTCTATCAAGGCCTTACCTTTTTCAGCACATATTTTTCATTGTTTTTTGCTTTATTATATTATGTAGGACGATAGTTTTAGCTTGTTCTGAAATAAAAGTGGATGCATGTACTGTGCATCAGTTTTTAGCAAGCCCCAGTATTACTAATTGCATCATGTGTTCAATGTATATATTGTTAGAAAGTTATTATCAATACCAATTTATTTCATGTCATACTCCCGGTTGATAAACACTGGTCAATAGCACAAGATATTCTCATCTGGGCACCTCAAAGTCCTGAATTTATACACAGTCGTATTTATTTTTAAATTTGAACTCCAGAATTGTCTATGAATTTATTTTGTATAATCTAATAATGGCCATTGTCATGATGTGAGCATAGAACCTCTGTTTGAACTCATGCTCTGATGCCACGCCCACAAAACAATCCCACTCATATTTGCAGAGTAAACCACGGATTTAAGTTTCAAGTCAAACGGAGATCAGAGTCCAACTTCATGTCAAACCACAAGTGCCACAAGTGAACTAGGTTTTGAAACCACAATTTCGAAACCTAGTTCAAGATCTGGAGGTGGGTCTCAAAAGTTATCGGTTAAATGCAGAGGAATTTTCCCTTATTCTTAAAGGGACATGAATCATTTTCTTTTCATTTGATACTTAATGTAGAGTCCCCAGACATTTCTGTTTATGGGACTGTCCCTGTTTTATACCTTGTGTCTCAATCATTACAATTTACAACATTCCACTTTTTTACAACTTTGACACCAACCAACAATAGAAGTGGATGTACAGTATTATCAGCCAAAATGATATCAGACTAAAAAGGCCAATACTATCTCATCCTCATCTCCTGTGTGTCCCCCTTTTTAATGTAAAAAAACTGGTCGCCCTAATTCAACGTCGTATACTTTACATGGATTAAGTTTGAAGGAAATTGTTAAAGTACCCATGGTTATAGTAAGTAAGTGAGTAAGTAAAGCTTATTTACTTACTAACTAAAAAAATAGAGAGAAAAATAGTTCCAAACAAGCAACCAAGCTCCAAAAGCAAATGTTTTTCTAAACTGGGTCTAACTCTCTGTGTTTTTGTTTCTGTGATATTATTCTGTCATTGTGTGTTCCGAATACTGTACTGGACATCGGCTGATAGGTACATAAGAATTTCACTATGAAATGTGTATAAAACAAACAAACTAAACTAAACTAAACTGAATAAAACAATACTATCTCATTATCATATCCCATGTGTCCCACTTTTTGATGTAAAAAAAATCTGGTCGTCCTAACTTAATGTTATATACTTTACATGGAATAAGTTGGAAGGAAAATGTCAAAGTACCCATGAATATCTTAATAATTTTTTAGTTTGTAATTTTCTTTAAACATCTGCTTTCATACAAGGCCATTATCCTGATCCTTTTCTTCCTGTGTCTGTCTGCAGTTGTTGATGCCACCGAGGAGACCCAGTTCCTCTCCGTGATCCTGGTCAGCCTGCTGCCGCTGCTGCTGGTGGGGCTGGTGGTGCTGGGCATGTTCTACTGGTACACAGTGTCCCGTCAGCGCCTGAGCCCGGACTGGGACAGCGCGGTGAAGAAAAGGAAGGTGGGGGGGCTGGACTGCAGTGAGAGCTGTGCCATCATGATGGACAACGGCTCCGACAGCAGCTCCACGCACGCCAACAACATCAACCACAACACCGAGCCTCTGCCCATAGAGCTGGACCAGATGGTAATTCTCACACTGTGTTACCACCAAATACTATAGATTAAGATTAAGATCCTTTATTCGTCCCACAGCGGGCAAATTTCAGTGTTGCATCACAAGTTACAGAACTGTAGGAATGAGGGGCTCACAGCATAAGCTAAATGAACAATAGCTTTACTAATTAAAATAAAACAACATTCTTTCTGTAGCATTAAAGACACAAGTATAAAAGCTCTATCTTGAACATAACAATAATAAAGAAGTTTACAAATAAAGTACTGTTTTTTCTAGTGCAAACAATAGTAGTTAGCATCTGTACATGTTAGCAGCAGTATGTTCACATCTGTACATTAGCAGCGTGGGGCTCTGGCAATCATCTTTTGGATCTTAGGGAATTTGTAGATGTTATTTTGAGGGAACTCTGGGAGAGAATGTGAATTTGAACAAAAAAATACATATGATAGACTCGGTAAACTACATAATATAGACATTATAATACATTCAGTTATTGTTGGGCTCTGTGGTTCATTGCGTGTTCTGAATTCACTTTGTGTTAATCTTCTATCAGAACTTCTATAGAAAATATAATCCTATTGAAGACCTCACTGAGCAATAATTGTTAATATAAAAGCAGATACATTTTGTTTTATACCTGGTTTAGCTGTGATGGTAATGAAAATGCAAAATGTACGGCTATGTAGGTATCCAGGACCTTAAAAAAGAGGTTCTTAATCTCAATGTGTAACACAAGGTGTAACACCTTGTGTTACACATTGTACCTTTTTTATATACTGTACTTTCTGAACTACGCGATTATTCCAATACATGTATGCTTCATAAAACAATTATGAATGGTCATAGTAGCAATGTTCACTTGTCTGCTTTACATAATGCCTCTAGACTTAGCATTAAAGTGTAAATAAACACAAACACAACATTCATTACCATAGAAAGCTGGGGTTGTTATCTGAAGGGCCCATTTCTAACCCAGTCTGACCGTGTCCTGTAGGTGGGTAAGGGCCGCTTTGCTCAGGTCTACAAGGCCAAGCTGAAGCAGACCACGTCGGATCAGTTCGAGACGGTCGCAGTGAAGATTTTCCCATATGAAGAATACGCCTCCTGGAAAACAGAGAAAGACATTTTCTCAGACACGGACCTCAGGCACGAGAACGTCCTGCACTTTCTCACAGCCGAGGAGAGGAAGGTGGAGCGGCAGTACTGGCTCATCACTGCCTTTCACTCCAGAGGGAATTTACAGGCAAGAGACGCAAGACATGATTTTACATCTAGGGGTTCTTGGGGCGACAGTAGCTCAGTTGGTAGAGCATTGGCCTTAAGGCCTGAAGGTCGTGGGTTCAATTCCCACCTCGACACCTTCTCCACCGACTCCCACTGATGACTGCTGTCGTTGTGTCCTTGGGCAAGACACTTAACCCCACTTTGCCCAAAAAGCCCCCACTGAAAGATCAAGGCTATGCTCACACTCAGAGAGCAGCCGCCCTCCTGTGGACTCACCACCTGCAGAGGGTCAGTGAGGGGCTGGTGCTATGAGACTTGGGTGGCATCTCTGACTGCCACCCCCCTGACCCAGAAATGGATTAAAGGGTAGAAAATGGATGGATGGATGGATGGGTTCTTGTTCTTGTTTTACTTAATGTGAGAATTTCCCCTGATCTTTAGGAGTACCTGACCCGCCATGTGATCAGCTGGGAGGACCTGCAGGTGCTGGGCAGCTCTTTGTCCCGAGGAGTGGCTCACCTCCACAGTGACCACCTGCCCTGCGGACGGCCTAAGGTTGGACTACTTATGAAATTATTAGAACTGAGTGGTTTATCATTTACAGCCATACAATATCTGATTTTTACCATGACAAGAAGAAGACATGGCAAGCTCTTTTGTGTTCATGGCATTCAACCACCGGTTTGATTTTGGGACGCTTTCCAATTCAAAATATTTCATATATACGGTATATATATTGTTTGATCATTTTTTGCACTTACACACACACACACATAGGTCTTGGACAAAAACAACTAACTTGAGAAAATAATAAAAATAAACACGGATGAATGATATATCCCCATGATACACTGTGTAATACACTGTGGACAATTCTGAAAAAGGCCAACAAATGTCATAATCATCATCGAAGTGTGAGGGCTTCCTTCTTGTGACAACCATATTAAAAATATGGTGAAAAAGCAGCCATCAGCGAATCCAGGAGAACCCTTAAGCACTGTTGCAACAGCCCTCATTTTTATTCATCCATCCCAAAACCCAAAAGCAAGTACTGTAAGATAAGCTGGGAATATGATGCCGTATTCGTTGCAAAAGGAAATATCATCCAGAATAGTTCAATTCAACATCATTCTGTACTCTGCTACCATATTTAAAACATAAAGAAAAAATACAATGATAACCTTTAAAACACAAGAACAAGATCTTAGTCAGAGCCAATATATTATAATTTCATTTTCTGACTTTCAGTCTGAACCAAAAAAAATGATGCACTCGTTATTTGTGGCTTTCTCCAAAGAACTTGTAGTACGTCATTGTCAGCCACCTGCAGTTCATGCTCAAGTTTCATCACTCTTGATAGATGTTGGTGATATTGACATAGAGAAGAGTCCTGGTCCTCAGAGGGCCGTTGTGGCTGCAGGTTTTCATTCCAAACGCACTCCACCCATTTCATTAAAAGCGAGTCCAGCCTGAACCTGAAGATTTGAGGAAATACGTGGAGCCTGGTGTGCTCCAGAAACAAAGAGAGAGCGTCATCTGTCATCTACAGTCTCTCTCCCTAAAACCTTCAAACAAGGTCAGAAATCTAGGGGTAATACTGGACTCAGACTTAAATTTTAATAGCCACATCAAATCAGTAACATCAGCAGCTTTTTACCATCTAAAAAACATTGCCAGGATCAAAAACATAGTGTCTAAAGCAGACCTGGAGATTCTTATCCATGCATTTGTCTCCAGTAGGTTAGACTACTGCAATGGCCTGCTCACAGGTCTGTCCAAACAGGCTGTAAAACAGCTGCAGTACATTCAAAATGCAGCAGCTCGAGTCCTGACTAGAACCAGGAAGTACGACCACATTAGTCCAGTCCTCAGGTCTCTGCACTGGCTTCCTGTGGCTCAGAGAATAGACTTTAAAACAGCTCTGCTTGTGTACAAGTCTCTCCATGGCCTCGCACCAAAATATATTAGTGACATGTTAGTCCCATATGAACCAGCCCGGACTCTGAGGAGCACAGGGACTGGACTCTTGTTAGTGCCCAGAGTCAGAACTAAACATGGGGAGGCTGCTTTTCAGATTCATGCTGCTAAAATCTGGAACAATCTTCCTGAAGATGTGAGACAGGCCTCCTCTCTGACAATGTTTAAAACCAGGTTAAAACGGTGCTGTTTAGCTGTGCATACAACTGAGGGATTGTATATTTTTATCTTTCGTTTTAATGTTCTGTAATTATTTATGATTTTAATGCTATCTTGTTCAGCACTTTGAGTTGCCTTGTGTATGAATTGTGCTATACAAATAAACTTGCCTTGCCTTGCCTCCTGGTTTGTTGGAATGAAAACCAACGCAGGAATGCAGCCACACCCGCCATTTCTGGAAACAGCTGGATTTCCTTGACATACTGTAGATAATAGTTAAATATTAGTCACGTGTACTGTACATAAAAGAGTAGCAAAGAATGGCTCTGTCTTTGCTTTTATCCAGACCAGTGTGTGACATGTGTAATTGTGTTTGGCATATGTTATTGTGTGTGACATGTGTAATTGTGTGTGCAGGTACCCATTGTTCACAGAGACTTGAAGAGCTCCAACATCCTGGTGAAGAACGACCTGTCATGTTGCCTGTGTGACTTCGGCCTGGCGCTGAGACTGGACAGCTGTCTGTCAGTGGACGACCTCGCCAACAGTGGACAGGTCAGCACAAGCATGTTACGTAACAGGGGTTCGAATGAATGAAAGAAAACTTAATTTAATCCATAATTGGGGAATTCTATCAATTCAAGAGGAGTAAGTGAGTTGGAAGAACTCAAAAAACAAAATCAACAACTCAAAGCAGCAGTATGTAAAAATCTGGCCAAAAGTGGTACTGCAACCTTTCCCACTCTCCCTGACTCAGGTTGCCAGATATGCAGACAAATCCAGGTGGGACCTTAATATCTGAATAGGCAAGAGTTTTGTCAACAACAAATCTATAACCAACACCTTTTTCACGGCCCTGATAGAAATCCTCGGTATATTCCTTGTTTTGAGACCTTTTTTAGTTCTGTGGCCACATGGTACTTTACCAGTGAGATTAGCTCGATGCGGTGAGTTCTGGTAATGTGGATCACAGACTTTCTGATTGGGAAAACGGTGGAGGGCGTGACATTGAAATGAAAACAATAAGAAGATTTAGGGGCTGTAAAACTAATCAAATACAAATATCTCAGCTGAACTACTGTAATCAGTGAAGTAAGTATTTGAAAAGAGCATGATTTATTAATGCCTTTTGACAGATTAGGGCCATTTAAGGATGACTTGAAATGAAAATCTTACATATTGCTACTTTAATTATTTGTTTAACACTCTGTAGATATGTATTAATTCAAATACACAATGTAGAATTGAAGCAATAAGTAATATATAATATATATTGAGATTTACTGTGCAGCATTTGGACAATTCGGATAACAGTTAAAGCTTATAAAGTTTTTTGTTGTTTCATAAATAATACATGTTTTTTGTACCAAAGAGTATTTTGATGGTATGGAATAGTGAACAAATCAGACCACAACATGCTATCCTCATCTTATACGAACATTATCTTTTGTATTTTTGTAGTCCTCTTGTTTTCCCTTTTTATTTTGGCTGAATTAGAAAATGTGAAAGAAACTAGAGATTTAAAAGAATATAAGCGAGTTTTTACAACTAGTTTATGGATTGTATAATAGTCATTGTTCTGTGGTTTGAAAATTTGTTAAAACTGTATTTACCTTCTGGTTTGTCCTTTAACTAAAGAAAGTGTAATCATTTTGAAAAGAGATTAAGAGTGGAACGAGAACATAAAAAAGTATGAAGTATGAGCCAAATTAAACTTCTTAATCACCCAATAACGACACTAGACATATCCTGTATACGACTATTTTTTATCCCAATATTGATGATTTATATTTTATATAACATTCTATAACTTGTGAACTGAAGCTGTGTATTGTACGGCTTACAGATCCTATTATTACTATATTATACTACTATACCATTATGACACGGATCTGACATATGGTGGAGATAAAGAGAACAGGACGTTGTTGTGACACGCAACAACCTGAGGGCCCCTACCAAGAGTCATTTAAACATACATCTGTGATTCGTGAGACAACAACGGCCGTGTTTTCATAATCTCACCACGTTCAAATAAAGAAAAAGTGTTGTTGATTGACTCATTCGCAAGCCTTATTATTCTACTGCGCACGTTTCTTTCCGCGTGGTGTTTTGCTGTGGTAAATCTGCCATGTGTGGAGCTGCAAGCATTTGTTTCGGCCCTGATCATGAGCTGGAAATCCCCACTGTGAACTTTGCAATTGAAATGTGTTTGTGTGGTCGCTACGCATTATGAATACATTGTAAAAAAATAAAAATAAACATATGATGGAAACCACACAGCCACAAGGAAGTATCTCACAAACACATTACACGTTATAATAGCAATTGGGAGAATGTATGCCTCACAGTTTGCTTACTACAGAATATGTGGGTGGTAGGTTCCGATTTTTTATTTTCCCATGGTGGAAATAGTGAAATTCAGGCGATACATGTGTGGCGACTATTCATGTGTAAAAGCGGGCATCATGTTTCATGCTGGTGCAGTTTGTTTGATGTGTGTAATGTAAATCCTTGTCAAACAGCTGAAAGACTTCAAAGACTGGATACTGTATCACAACATGATTTATGCCCAGTCCGCTTTGTCACCACAGTTAAACAGAAGTCCCATGTGATCAAAGTTTATTATGTCAGAGATATTTTAATTCAATGTCCGTGTGTCTGTGACAAATGAAGCAATGTAATGATAATAATACATCTACTTAAGTGCTTTTTATGACCCGATTTCATTCACTCTGCACATATTAGTGATAAATTACAGCTGCCTGTGGCTTAGTAACAGAAACGAATAGATGTACCGTTCCGATCTCCCGAATTTCCAACAAGTCACTTGCACTAGGACTAAAAACCTGCCACTGTTACTTTTATTGTACATAATATGACTGTGTGAGATCAATAAAGCCTATCTTATCCTATCTTATCTTATTCACACACACACCAAAGTTTTAGATTTACAGTACTTTAAATTCTCAGCCTAGTATTTCCCGATCAATCAATCTTTTTTTAAGCACTTTTCTTACAACAGTGTAACCGCTCTTATTTATTCGTCCCGAATTAAAAGCAATGATCCATCAACCAACCCAACAGACCCACTCCAAACAACCCACATAGAACAGTCTTAGTCATGCATTCGTTACGACAAACGCACACACACACACACACACACAAACACACCCATATTAAAAAGAGCATGAGGCTGAGTGCTGAGTCCGAGGAGCCATATGCACCGGGACCAGGCTCAGACCGCCACCAGGTCTAAGAACCAGACCCCCACAGCCATCTCAGTACTAACCAGACCCTGCCTTGCTTGACTTGTAAGTTCTGGCACATGCAGGAAGTGTCACGTATTTAGGCACAAATGACATACATTAGAGGAGAAAAAAAAACAGCTAGGATACATCCTTGTAGCCCTGGACTCTAGACTCATATCAGCTGCACTACAAAAACACCAAATGTATACTGTAAACGTTGAAATGAGCATGTGTTTGTTGTCTCTGTGGCAGGTGGGCACAGCGCGGTACATGGCTCCCGAAGTGTTGGAGGCGCGTCTGAACCTGGAGAATATGGAGTCCTTCAAACAGACGGATATTTACTCCATGGCTCTGGTCCTGTGGGAGATTACGTCACGCTGCGAGGCTGTAGGAGGTCAGTGCAGATCCCACCGCTTCAACACAAACAAACAAACAACCACAGGCTATCATTTGCATACGATGAGCTGCCTGGGGTTAGAGTGATGTCATGGTATGAGGTAAACAGGAAGTGGCTGAGATAACAGCGAGGGGAGGCCACTGCCATGACTCAGGCCACTTTGGAGGAACTTTAACAACAAACAGCAAAGGCTCAGTGACAGGAAGTGAGGTCATCTGTAGAAGGCTGTACAATCATTTTAACCTGACATAGGTCTTGATTATTTATTTGGGATAATAAGGTACTATGTAGAAGATGGAGAATACATGTTATTTACTGTATATAGCACTTTTCAACTCAAAAAGGCTTTACGATGACAGTGAAACAAAACAAATCACACAAAAAGAATGAAGCGATAAGGTCTTATGTGTGTGTCAGAAGGATGAAAAATTATGAATGTTGCCATCGTAATTTACATTTAAAACCAAGCATTAGTAAAGTAATCATTTTGTGCTGTGCAGTTTAAAGAATAAGAATAATGCATTGTTTGACTTTTAGGAGGTTTTCTTTCCCAGTGCAGGTTTGTTTGACCGTTTACAGCTCAGAGAAATTCAGTCTCGGTGTGGGAACTTCAGACATGGATGGGTTAAAAAAAAAAAAATCTGTGCCTTCAAACATTATCTTGAGAATATTTATTTGAAGCTATATTTGCATTGAAATCCATTGTGACATGGTCTGATTAAAGGCACACATTTGTCATTGTCATTGTGATGGAGAAATACACAATACAAATTCAGAGGCAATACTTGTGTTTGGCCAAGGCAGAACAAATAACATGTCTGCCATAGTTTCATCATAGTTTTGCCTAAAGTTTTAAAGAGGACCATTCAGAAAAAAGGGACAAGTTTGAGCCACGTGTGAATGGAGTTAAAAACAAGTCCAGAGATTCTTTTGATGAGGGAACGTCAATAAGGGCATATTGTGTGTCCAACAAGTGATGCCCATACTTGGTCTTTGTACAGTTTTCCATAAAGGTCCAAAAGTCTATAGTATTTAGTTACATGAGAGCGTGTCACCTACACATTGCAGACAGGACCATTACCGTTTCCTGTTATGAGGAGGCTGGGGGTTTGTGTGTCAACAGCCCAAAAACTTCACCTCAGCCCCAGGTTTGTTCAGGGGAATCCGGGGAATGTCTGAAATGTGCGGGACGCTGCGCTGATGGCCTTGTTTGGGCAGAGACGGCTAAGGACACAGTACCTGCACCCGAAGACAGGGTTCAGCGGAGAAGAGATTAAAAACACTTCAAAGCCCTTCACTGCTACAGACGAGTGCTTTCAATAGGATTACAAGAAGGCCTCTTTTGGAGATGTTTTCTATAATGAAATACAGACAACTTTACGATCGGCAACTTCTGGGGTTCGCTGATTCTACTGTGTGTTATCAGAAAGGCCAACAGTGGAGATCTGTTAAAGGGGATATAACATGCAAAATCAACATTTCACAGCTTTTGATCACATTGTAATTGTTGTCACTTACACAATCACCTTCCTTGATTTGAGTAGATTTTGTCAATTTTTGTCACTGGAACATATCCGTCGTCTTGTGGACAAGTAGAGGCATTATTCAATCTGGAAAGACTCAAAACAAGGGATATCATGATGATAACAATAACATGGCGATTTTCCACTGAAGAGGCGGAGATGGGGAGGAGGAGGGCTGCTGCACGGTCAGCAGCTTGATGCAGGAACTGAGAGGCTCTGTTTAAAAGCAGCAGTATCAGTCTTGTGGCAAAGTTGGGCGATAGATAAGTTGTGTCTGGCTCGTAAAAAAACCATCTGATCGCTAACTTTATCTGTCTCTGGTTCCACTATTGCACTGAATACACTCAGCTCATACGACTCATTTCTCATCATAACAGTGTTTTATTGGAGAGGTTAAGATTTCTCAATAACTAAAATCCCTGCATTGTAATTCTTCCAGCTGTGGAGATTATTTCCAAGTTATTGCCAATGGTTTTACTGCATCATATCCAAATCTTACTACAGATTGGATCATTGTACTAGAACAGCGTGGCACAGACTAAAAATACATATTTAGACATGTGCATTATTGTCACAGACATTATTTCAAGTCCAAAAACAACTTTAAAACATTTCTGAGCTACAAAAGCTTTTGTGGTTTTGACCAACTATGCCCAAATCCAATAAAACTTTCCCTATAGAAAAACACAGCTTTCTTAAAACATCCCCAGGCTTTTGTCTGTATACAAATAGCAGTAGACATGCTCCTGTCTGACCACGGCTCCTCCTTCATTTCATTCAAGACCTTTTGGACGGAACAGATGCATTCCAACATTTCATAGACCATTGGTGCTTATACCTCAGCAAGCAATGAAGAAAATAGTATGATAATCAGTTCAATCCAATTAATTTATGTTTTTATAGCCCTAGATCACAAGATAGCTATCTCGGAGGACTTTACAAAACTGTAGAATTTGCCAGCACAGATCAGAGAAATAGTCTAAACACAAGAAATGCATTGACTAAAAAAACATATAGAGCTATCGGTCCATATATATTGATAAATGTCCATACATGATGAGTGTCCTGGATCATTGCCCACTATTTAACATTGGAACAGTCATATAATAAACAGCTGGATACACAAAGTATATAGTTTTGTGTGTGCATAATACTTTTCCATGTAACAAGGGACGTAACCTGATTTAACCTAGAGAGTGTGGTGTGAGCGCTGAGTTACTTTGGGAAATGCCAATACTTTGACCGGAAACTTTCTGAGATTTTGGCAAGACCAGTATAAGCACATAGAAAGACTGGGCGCGGCGGTGAATTGTGAAGAAATTGCATTTTTGTTTCCATATTTAAACAGCTTCTGGCTTAGAATTGTTTCCTTGTTTAAGCTTCAAAAATATGATAATTGAATGGTGCTTATTGTAACAGGTGTCAAAACCACAGAGGCTAAAAAACATTCTCAGACAAACAGGAAACCAAGTTTATACGTTATCATAATTGCATCACTGAAAACAGATGTGTCGGATTAACGGATTTACTCAAGCTAAAATGAGCTGAACTTGCTGTCAGTTTTTAGCATGTCCTAACAAGACTTCTCTCTAAGTAAAGGTCTATGCTTTGTATTGGTTTTTTTGTTTGAAGTCAGACAGGCTGCAGAGGTATTTCAGATTAAACAGCTCACTAATGTGTTAGCCACAAAACCACTAACGGCTAAAGGCTAACGGCTAACGGCTATCTCCAGGCTTCAGCTTAACACGATGCTTCTTACTAATATAACATGTATGCATTAAAACAAAGCTATCATACGTATTTTATTTTTACACCTACTTAATCTTTTATTTATCTATTATTTTTTCTTTCATCACAGAGACACAATGTAACAATTATAGTAACCGAACAATAGAAGTTACTTTGAATGTTGCATGATGCATGTGGGTCCTTTGATCCATGTTGTCCTCGGGCAAGCTGTCTCAGTGAGGCTTCATTAAAGCTTGGGTACAAAAGTTTCAAACCTGAAAAAAAAAATAACTATGTGATCAAATCCATCTAACTCTAGGACCTAAACAGCTTGGTTCTATACTATTTTTCACATTCATGTATTTGCAGAGTGCTGTCAAAAGTGAAAAAGGGAGCTCCACCCCCACTCAGCCAATCAGCTCTCAGCTCAAAGCATCGAATAGTGACTCACTTGGCTCTTTCTTACTATTCTTACAATTGAGAGGAAAAAAGTAGTTCACAGCATTACACTTTTACAAGACTCTACTCTTTACTTTTTCTGTTGGGACAAACGACATGGGTTATTCATGGGGAAAAAAGATAATTCAGTGCAAAGTATAGCCATATCAAATGTGACTGTGACCAAATATGTGAGATTGTGATTATAAGTTATTATGAATGATATTTAGGGAGGCCATTGACACTAAATGACATTGACACCCTCTAGCATCAGTGAGTGTGTTGCAGGCCTCAGCTTTCTGCCCATAACAAAGTACATTCAGTTTATGTAGATGCTGGTTTGGATTGACAACTCCTAACCCCACTTGGCTCGTGTAAAGCAATGTGCAAATGTCCCTGGATATTTCTGTACAGTGCACAGATGTGGGGCCTGTCATTTTATCCATACATAAGGTGTGGTTCATGAACAGCTGGTTTAGGGCTTTGTGCGGAGAAAGCTGGGTCAACTTTTTTGTTTTTTTTCCTGAAGGTAAAATATTGCTTAAACTATCTGCTGTAAAGGCAGAATGTAGTTTAGGAGTGTTTCCTTTTGAGATTAAATGTCTCAGACCGCTGTAGCCCGGGGTCTGCGCCTGGATTACTGTCTGGGTCTAAGAGAAAACAGCAAGCTTAGGATGTCAACAGGTGGACCAAACAAAGCCACAGACTTAGTAAACAACATACACTTAAAATAGGCAAATCTCACGAGGAAAATCATCTTTATTGATCACTACTTTTTACTAAAACGTCTAGGTTTCGACATTTTATTGATTCACAGACAAGTCTATTATTGACTGGCTTTTAATCTAATGCCGGTATATGAAGAAAGGGTATGGTAATAACAGTAAAGCAAATTATTTCTATTGACTTCTAGACTATACAATCCTAAAAGAACAAAGGGATGTATTAAAACAGTTGCCAATTTCCATTAATTGGTCAATAATGCCTTCAATGCCTTTAAAATGAGTCTGGGGATAAACACCAGGTTCGCAATTACCAGCCAAGCCCAAACATATCAAACATATCAAAGATATCAAAGATCCAAAAGGCTGAGCAGCTAACTAAAAACATAATGCACTCCTGAAACCCCTTCAATGTGGATCTGCTGTGGATATTCAACTGCCTGCTGCTTTTTCAATGAAGAAATAAAATGCAAATTGGATCATGGTGCGGTCGTGAGAAGGTTTTCCCTTGATCTCCGTCAGCCGCAACATCCTACCAAGTAAATTATCAAATTAAAATTGCTCTAACCAAACAATAAACTGGATCAGGTCATCGCTAAGTGGTAGACAACAGATAATTAAAAGTACCTTATCTCCGCTGTACACCACAGGAGTTCCATAGGGCTATGTTTTGGGGCACTCGCTGTTTAGTCATTGATTGACTGCGGAACCTTCCGCAGTCAACCATTGGTTTTGTATTTCTTTATTCCGTCATTTTTTTTGACACGTTTCACAGCTTTCACATTTTCAACAATTTCCACAAGTTATACATCAAAACGTTCCACATGTTTGGGAGATTATTGCTATTACTTTTGGGACTTCAGCGATTTCCGGTTTTTCCGCAATCGGACAAAAATCTGCATTGAGAATTCTGCAATGCATTTTAATAGGCCCATGCATTTTAATAGGACTTCAGCTCTTTCAGACATTTCTACAGTTTCAATGATTCAACAGTTTCAAGGATTCAACAGTTTCAAGGATTTCAGCAGTTTCAAGATTTCAAGAGTTTCAAGGACTTCAACAGTTTCAAGGACTTCAGCAGTTTCAAGGACTTCAGCAGTTTCAAGGACTTCAGCAGTTTCAAGGACTTCAGTGTAATCATGCAACCTAATAGGGATTTTTCCATGTAAACCAGTATAATGCAACTTAATAGGGATTTTTCCATGTAAACCAGTATAATGCAACTTAATAGGGTTTTTTCATGTAAACCAGTATAATGCAACTTAATAGGGTTTTTTCATGTAAACCAGTATAATGCAACTTAATAGGGTTTTTTTTCATGTAAACCAGTATAATGCAACTTAATGGGGATTTTTCCATGTAAACCAGTATAATGCAACTTAATAGGGGTTTTTACATGTAAACCAGTATAATGCAACTTAATAGGGTTTTTTCCATGTAAACCAGTATAATGCAACTTAATAGGGTTTTTTCCATGTAAACCAGTACAATGCAACTTAATAGGGATTTTTCCATGTAAACCAGTATAATGCAACTTAATGGGGATTTTTCCATGTAAACCAGTATAATGCAACTTAATGGGGATTTTTCCATGTAAACCAGTATTATGCAACTTAATAGGGATTTTTCCATGTAAACCAGTATAATGCAACTTAATAGGGATTTTTCCATGTAAACCAGTATAATGCAACTTAATAGGGATTTTTCCATGTAAACCAGTATAATGCAACTTAATAGGGATTTTTCCATGTAAACCAGTATAATGCAACTTAATAGGGATTTTTCCATGTAAACCAGTATAATGCAACTTAATAGGGATTTTTCCATGTAAACCAGTATAATGCAACTTAATAGGGGTTTTTACATGTAAACCAGTATAATGCAACTTAATAGGGTTTTTTTCATGTAAACCAGTATAATGCAACTTAATAGGGATTTTTCCATGTAAACCAGTACAATGCAACTTAATAGGGATTTTTCCATGTAAACCAGTATAATGCAACTTAATAGGGTTTTTTTCATGTAAACCAGTATAATGCAACTTAATGGAGATTTTTCCATGTAAACCAGTATTATGCAACTTAATAGGGTTTTTTTCATGTAAACCAGTATAATGCAACTTAATAGGGTTTTTTTTTCATGTAAACCAGTATAATGCAACTTAATGGGGATTTTTCCATGTAAACCAGTATAATGCAACTTAATAGGGTTTTTTTTTTACATGTAAACCAGTATAATGCAACTTAATAGGGATTTTTCCATGTAAACCAGTACAATGCAACTTAATAGGGATTTTTCCATGTAAACCAGTATAATGCAACTTAATAGGGATTTTTCCATGTAAACCAGTATAATGCAACTTAATAGGGTTTTTTTCATGTTAACCAGTATAATGCAACTTAATAGGGTTTTTTTCATGTAAACCAGTATAATGCAACTTAATAGGGTTTTTTCATGTATAATGCAACCTAATAGGTTGCATTATACCACCAGACCAAGACCCAAACGAAGACTCAGACCACCACCAGATAATGACCACAGACCAGGTTTCCTTAGTTACAGGAACCAAATTGTTTCAGCGGTGAGGGGATTTTTCAGTTTCAAGGACACTTTCAATACATTCAGTAGTTTCAAGATTTCAGCTGTTTAAGAATTTAACCAGTTTCAAGGATATCAGGAGGTTCAAGGATTTCAGGAGTTTCCACACTTTCAACAGTTTCCAGGTTTAAAAAAGTTTCAAGGATTTCAGGAGTTTCAATGTTTCAACAGTTTCAAGGATTTCAGGAGTTTAAAGGTTTCAACAATTTCAAGGACTTCAGGAGTTTCAAATATCTATCAAGTATTTTAACAGTTTCAAGGCTTTTTAAAGGATTTCAAGGATTTTTTTTAGCAGATTTCCACATTAGATCTGTTCCGCAGTCAATCGCAATGGCTTCAGCCATTGCAAGTTTCTAGTTTATATTAATGACCGTCCTTCAGTTTCCACTGCCAATACCACTGTGTGTGCTGATGATACAGTGTTCTGTTTGTACGTGGCAGAATTTTAATTGAAGTAGCAAAAGAACTGGCCAAGAAAACAGTGGCTTTTCAAGATTTATTTATTATGTCTCGTAGGAAAATTGTCTTGGACTCACAGGCTGCTACAGTGAAAATTCAGATAAGACAGACATAAATCACAACACAGTAACACAGACATAAACCATCACCGCTCTGCTCGACGGCCAGCATTCAGGAGGTTCACAGATATGGGTAGGAACGAGTTATTATACCGGTTTGGATATCTTTTCATTTTAACCGGAACAACGTACAACATTTTGATAATTTTACCTCATGGATTCCAATTACCGGTAAACATAACAAAAAAAAGATGTTTTAAACGGAAACACCTTATGTGGTCAACTTCAGACACATTAGACTGAATCCATTGATCCTGCCACATTGTATGTCATTTGTGATTTCTAAAATAAATCACATTTTACAGTAATTTAGGCAGTCTAATGGCCAAATGTTGTCTTTTCACCTTGAACTAAACCCACCCACCAGGAGACAACGCTGCGCCAAACAGTGAACAATGTCAGACCTGGCATGGATCAGCTTCTGGGTCAAAGTGGTCGTGGTTTCACATTTTAAAGACCAGAGGAAGTCCCACACGTCAACA
This sequence comes from Knipowitschia caucasica, assembly GCA_964034765.1. Classification (NCBI taxonomy): domain Eukaryota; kingdom Metazoa; phylum Chordata; class Actinopteri; order Gobiiformes; family Gobiidae; genus Knipowitschia; species Knipowitschia caucasica. The sequence continues at coordinate 8,743,861 of OZ035829.1, read as the reverse complement.
ACAGGAAAAGCAGAGCTGTAGAGTCAGCTCCTCTGTGAACGCTCCAATCCCTGCCTTCAGCTTCCTGCTCCAACCTTCCCACTTCCCGAGTCCAGACCACACACTTTTATACAAAACTCCTGTGCCCCCGGAATGATTTGGAATAATACATTTCTATTACACACTTCTTCCACTCCCCTTTAGCATAAATGAGTGCGGTCTGAAACCAACATTACCAACTTTATTCCTCTCCAGAAATGGCACATGCCTTCTATTATGTTAGGTATTTTTGGCACACCCCTTGTAACCAAAATACAGGGCTTAGGATGGAAATGAAGTTCAGGATTTGCATAATATAATTTATAGCTGCATCATTATTACTGTGTTAGATTCAGCTCATCTGTTATTTGTTTTGCCATGAATTGTGGATTTAGTCAAACATAGTAAAGAATTAGGCTTTCAGTAATTCACAAAAAAAAAACAAATCAGAGCAGATAGTCCAGATAGAAAAATGCTTCATAAATCCAGAGTTGCCATGCAGTGGTTTAACAAAAGCATATCAAACCACATTTGCACATTTCAATCTAGAAAGTAGTTTATTTAGCATTTGGATGATGTGAATGCAGTTAATTAGCCTTTAGACCTGGAAAAAATAAATGTGTTTTTGTTTTTATTGACATTCCCCGATATGGCATATTGTGAAATGGTTTGGTAGATATACCGTTTAGTTAATGAAATATGCAGGAGGGAGTTCAAATCAATATATGAGAATGAGATTCCCGGGGTCTTGACCCTGGTGGTGAAAGTTGTGTGATGAGTCAATAGCCACATTTATTTGAGCAAATCTTGTTTTAATGATTCAGAAGGTTACTTTTCAACTACATGTGTCCGTGTAAGCGTGGGTTAGTACTGATATGAGAACAAGTCCCTCTGTTTAAGCAGTGATGTGGAGGAGGAGGGTTTCGGCATGAGCTGAAGCTGTTAGATACAGCAAAGGGCCTGTTTAAATGCCGCCTGATTGGCAGCAGATCTTATGCTGTTTGCCTGCAGATCCAAAAACAGTGTTGCTTCACCTAAATGTCCAGGTACATTAGTGCATTAGTACATTAGTGATTAGTTCAAAAGCGTGTTGTCAAATGCTGCATGTCCAGGCTTCGAGTTCACTGACCCACAAGTGGCAAGTGTTAAATATTAGCATCTCATCACTTTGGGCCCAGACATTACAGAGACAAGTGGCTCATTTTACACCAACTGTGAGCAACTTATGATGGAGACAGGCTGCAGCTGCTGAGTCCAGTTTCACGAGGCCTGGACGCTTTCCCAGAGAACTTTGTTGTTCATTTTTCATGGACGTAAAATTATGCTCCAACTCCTCTATGCTAATTTTTCACTAAAGACAAGAGCTACTGTTCCGTTGGGACTTCTTTCCATTGTAAGCAGAGGTTGAGTTAGTCTTGAAAACAGTCATTCCGTGGAGGCGTCATGCTGTGTGTGTTATGCAAATGGTCAGTGGTTGTGGCTACAGTTAGATGGTGGTTTATGGCAGGATGGGCTCAGAGCAGGAACTTCAAATACTGTGCTTGTATCACAATCACACATGTTGTATGGCACCTGCTTCCTTTTGTTGTCCTTACTGGTAAATTACAAATCCAGACAAACCTATGTGGATATGAATATAAAAACATACAGAAACAAATCCACATAAAGATACACATTATTGTATTATCTTTCATGTGTACTGTATATCAAATGGTGCTAAAAATGGAGTCTTGTGTGTTGCAGAGGTGAAAGAGTATGAGCCAGCGTATGGGTCTAAGGTCCGGGAGCACCCCTGTGTGGAGAGTATGAAGGACAATGTTCTGAGGGACCGGGGACGCCCTGAAATCCCAGACACATGGCTGCGGCACCAGGTAAGACACTTCACCTCTCATCATGTGTTGATTGATCTTATAAAAACAAAATGTGAACAAATACAGTGCACTACCTGCTGTCTCTGTGATAACTTTATTCATTCTTTTTGGTCATGTGGACACATTACAAATCAACATAAATCCTGGTAGTCCATGACCAGAGAAGGCAGAAGCATGTGTTTGTTATGCCCACCATTCTCCTCAAAAGATCTGTTCATATATAGGTGTGCTGTTTTGTTTTTATATATAAAAATATATATCATTATTGTCCATTAAGTCAGGCACCTGCACATTGCATTGATTGGAAAATCTTCAACAAATGGACCAATACTGTGTTTTTTTGTTAAAATGGGGGACGGCCAAAAGTATTTATATTTTACTGAATTGTATCGAATACTTTAGACATATATTGCATAGAAATGAAAGGGCCATTTATTTAGATACGTAGCGTTGTGTTAGCAGGCTCTGAAAGATATCCAGCCCTATGCACAAATGTGGAAAAAGTCCAATACACATTACATGGATAGTTCATGAGAAATATATTATGAAATATCCATAATCATCCTTATTCTGACATATACTTATACAAAGTTAATCTGAACCCATTAATCATTGGTCTGATTGCTTTCCATCCATGAATTTCCACAAATGTATCTTTCATTCAACCCGGGTATCAGACGCCATGCGGTGGTGTGAACGTGGCTTCATTCAATTCAATTCAATTCATTCTTGTATCACCCTAAATCACAACAGTAGTTTTTTCAGAGGACGTAACAAAACCATTGAATTCTCCAACACAGATCAGAGAATCACACCGTTCAAACACAAAAAGTGCAAAGACACATAGAGCCATTTTGTCCGTAAGAGGCAGAGACCAATGTCCATAAATGTTGATAAAAGTCCATAGACGTTGAAACAGGCTGAACACTTTCCCTTCCTTCCGTGCACAGGGAGTAGCTGTGATCTGCACCACCATAATGGAGTGCTGGGACCACGACCCGGAGGCACGCCTGACCGCTCACTGTGTGGCCGAGCGGATCTACGAGCTGGAGGAGCAAGTGGACAAGATCTCGTCCCGCAGCTCCTCCAACGAGAAGATCCCTGAACCGGAGCTCAAACTGCCCATCCAGGTGGACATCCCGGGGGAGACCAAGATCATCGAGCTCCAGGACATCATCGCCGTGGACTGCTCTGTCTCTGATGAGAAGCAATAGAGCCCAACGTCAGAGGAAACTGCAAAAAAAACAAAACAAAAAACACGCTCACCACATGTGTTTATTTGTCTTGAATATAGAAATATAATCTAATATAAGGTTAATTGTTTTTTAAAACTACAACAAATCTACAGACCTTTGCTTAATGGGTGTCTAAATTAAAGGTACCTGTACAGTACACAATTATCAAACTGTAAACAATGGAACTCTGCATTTAAAATCGTTTTTTTTGGCCTCAACTTATTCTGGCCGAAAGCTGAGGTAGAATAAACCACTCGGTCAATTATCTCTCGCCCCATAAGTCAGTGAGTCACAGGGATATTTGTTTTTTTAATTTGTCAAATAAGATGAAAACAGCCTTTTGTGATTTTTCATAACATTTGGCTTCACCAGGACCATTCTATACAGTCATGTTCCACTGTTAAAAATAGTTTTAAGACTTCATGATAAATAATCTCTTTAAATAATCATAAGCGCTGATGTGTTTTTTCAGACACTTTAGAGTTATACAGACCTTCTTCATTCTGGTTGACTGGTAGGTTGGCATAAACAAAACCACATTTGAGACAATGCAACACATGTAGCGTGTGTGTTTTTGCAGTGTGGGCACTGATGGATGGATGGACTTGTGACTAGGAGTTGATCTCCCAGGACAATGAGTGAGCCGCCTTGTGATGTTACATTGTTGCCACAGCTTTATTCTGAAGCCACAAACTTAAAGAGCTAACAGGCCAAAGAAAACTGGAAACCTCCACACACAGTATTTGGAAAAGGAGAATTAAAACTCTAAATGTTTTATGTTTCTTAATGGTATTAATTTAAAAAGTGCTGCACATATCAAGTTTACTGGTCAGTCTTCAGATTCCGGATTGCAATGTGACTATATACTTTGACATTGTATACCGGTGTATTATCTGAGTGTTTCCTGTAAAGTATTTTAGTAATGTCTGCATATTAATAGAATCACTATTAGCTTTCTTGACTTTCCTTTTGGTGAGAGCTCTGGCGGACAGCAGCATCATGACATCAGTACAATTGGTATTGAACCAAAGACAGTTGAATGCACTTTACCTGCCGGACACATGTTATTTAAACATGCTATTGCCTGAGTGACTTACAGTGTTGTGCCTTGTGAGCCGACTGTTGCAGCGACACTAAGTGGCCTTCTGAGTGAGTGGGTTGAATGTTGTGTGATTAAAGCAGTTGTTTGCCAGACAAACAAGCACCGTGTACAGATGTACAAATCAAAGGGAAAGTTCATGCTTCCATGTATGTATGTAATGTATGAATGCATATATTGAAAGCTTTATAAAAAATGTATTTTTAAAAGTTGTGTCAATATCTACATAAAATATAGGAGTGTGCCAAAGTTGTGCCTTATACCTTCACTTTGTGTCATAATGTAAAATACTGTAAATTGTTTATTAAATAAAATATTTGTGTACATAGCGTTATTCATTTGTGTGTTGTTTTTTTATAATAAAAACATTTGTTTCGCAGGAGATAGTCTAAACAAAACCATAGTTTTAAATTCGGAACAGTCCTTTTCTATTTCAGAGGCTCCTCTGCCTCAGCTGGAGTGTGTTGGGAAGTGCACGGCCTACACACTGTCCACAAGACACAACAGCTGCCAGAAACACAAGAAAACTTGATTTAAACACAGACGAATGGCCCTGGTCCATGAGCCGGGGCCGAGAAACCCAAACAACTATCGAAAACGTTTTAAACCAGGTGTTTCATAGGATCACGATACGGAATTTACATTCTCTCCTGAGTTTGCAGTTACACAACACGTGTACAAAGCACATGTGAAAATAGATTCAGAAGATCTCTTTTTGTTATAGAGCGTTGATATAAATGTTGAACCACAGAAAATGGATATTTAACGGGACTATAGCATCACAGGAGAAGTCTTAACCATATTTCTCTTAAGCTACATCTCGGTTGTGAATGTACACTGGGCTTTTTCAGACAAGATGCTTCACTTTGCACCACATCCTTAACTGGAAACGTTCTCAATATGATTCTCTAATTCATGTCTAACTATCACTGTAGTTTATGCCAAATGCTAAACAATCATAAGCAAATAATCAATGGATTCATTATTATGAATTGTAGTAGTAGTGTGGTACCCAAACAAATTGAAACATATAAGATAGTCCTAACATATCTCTATATATTTTCACTTTTCCTGAAAATGTGAGACAGGCTACTTCTTTGACATGTTCAAATCACAGTTTTGTTTAGCACTTTGTATGAACTGTGATATAAAAAATAAACTTGCCTTGCCTCAATAATCTGGCATTTTCTTGGAAAATGTTTAATTTATCCCAAACTACCATAGATCATTTATTATTTATTTTTTCTTTAATGGAAGCATTATAAACAGCAAAAATACATATAACATGAGGAAATAATTGCTGGAGTCAAGTGGTTTTTATCCTAATTTGAGGACATTTTGACTTAAAACAAGATGTATTTCAAGAACTACTGCTTTGTTTTCTCATTCCAAGAGAGACCATCTCAGATTCAGATTCATTTGTTTGCCATTTGCAGTAAAACCACATTGGAAAAACTGTGCAAGACTACCCTAATGTGCACTAGTGTATCTTGTATCTTTTTAAAACATCATTTTGCTTTGTCCCATTTGAAAATCTTGTTTTAGTCACATTTTAGGCAGTCAAAATGTGCTCAAATAAAGAAACATTTTACCAAAATTGTGCAATATTTGACTAATTTTCCCTCACCTTTTGCAGTGTAGAGACAATGCATTAAGTGTTTGTGTCTTCATCATTTAAGCGACTCTTTTTCTACATTAGTCGCCGTAGTAGAAAGTGCAGCACTAAAACAGCTGGAGTGGCTCTTTATGATGTGCTGTGGCGGTGACTCAGGCCCAGTGTGGTGTAGACATTCTTCTAGCCCAGAGTTTGTACCATGCAGCTGTAATGACAGGCTTTGGTACCAGTGACCAACCATAGGCCAATGCATACACTGTCCCCTTCTGAACGCTGGCCTGGGACAGCTCTTTCCGTCCATAAAATGTATCTTTCCTCCCCAGCTTAACCTTTTTTGTTTTATTATTGGCACCATGGACTTTCCTTAGGGCAACCAAGATTAACTCAAAGGAAACGTTTCCGATGGTTAAAAGGCGTGGAAGATGGTTGTGTAGAAATGTGTGCCAGAGCGACAGCAGGTCCTCTGCAGATGTGAGGCACCTGTTCGCGCGGTCTGTGTGGCATTAGAGGTTTGTGTTTTTGTCTATTGTTTACCAAAGTTACCAAGGAGACGAAGATGACTTGATGGTGGAAACAGACTTAACATTCACCATTTGAGAATTTATCAGTGGGCGAACGAAGACTCGGTCTGATACCATGGATAAGTATTCACCTTTTCACCTTTTGTGAAGCCTTATTCCACATTTGGGAAAAAGAGAACACCCCAAACAGTTACAAGAATGAAAAAGCACAAAGAGTCCTCTGTGATACCTTTAACTTTGATGGTTTTAATACATCTTGAGTTGCTTTTAGTTTTTGATGCATAATTACTTTGCTTGTTGCAGTTCATAACTTTGACTTTTCTGTTTTGAAAATGTGAGAAGTTCCATCTTTATATCCCATAGCAGTCCTTTTGACTGCTCCATTCATTGAAATATACCATTCAAACATTTTTGGTTGGTTGGTAGGATTCAACATAATAATAGTGTTACTTCTACAACTTATGCAAAAAGCCCCGTTACTCAAATTTACTGGCCCTCGACTGGCTCTACACTGGTCCTGGTTCAGCTTGGTTTTCCATTTTTTAATATATACAGTCTATGGGTTTTCCGGAGAATGAGTGTTAGTTACCGTAGCGACACACTGTTTATTTGCAGCAGTTAGCACATGGTATCCTTTTTGCTGGATGTTAAGTATTAAAATAACCTGTTTAAGTGCATCATTGTTCATGATATTATGTCACGTGCACTAAATCACCAAAGTGTTGGAAAAAGCAGCAGCCGTCATTTATTTCACAGATCATGTCCCAAACGGTGGATCTCATCCAGCACAAAGTCCATATCTTCAGTGCAGACCTGAGGACTGATAATGATCATCCTGAAGAAGTTTGCCTTGTCCCCGTGCGCCTGGTACCCGACCATCAGACTGCCCTTCTTAATCATCCGCTCCTTTATCATTGGCGCCACCTGTAGGAAAACACATACACTCACAAAACAGGACAACACAAACCTGTATGTTTGACAAAATAACCAAATCCAAAAGGTTCTTTTTATGTAATACAGTTATAATTGGAAGCTGATACGTGACTCAAATGACACAAAGTGAGATTTAGCAAACCATTATTTATTAACGAGTCGATCAGTATGGCTTGGAGTTTGGGGGTGTTGCAGCTTGTAGACAATTCACAATATACTAATTAAGGAATTATTGTTAAATTGAATTATTCTGATTTATATTAAGGCATATTAGGATCATCCAATTCAAAGGCAAGTTGCCTTTGTTGCTCTAGATTTAAAGGATTCAACCTCATTTCTGGTATTGTTACTTCTATTACAAGAGCATTAATCAAACATGTTTTATAAAAACAGTAAATCACAAATTTGTGTTCTTTTAAACTGTATTTAAACTTTTTGTGATGTACAACTATTTACTATAGTGTGTTATCTGAAATACCTTTTGCAATGGATTCCAAAAGTCAGGACCGTCAGGAACATTTCTCAGACTTGGGGGAATGTACCAGAAGCACACGTTTGCGTATTCAGGCTGTAAAAGAGTACAAGTAGTACTCCATTACATTTATTAAAATATGACTTTCATGGTGGATACCTCCAGGAGCAGCCGAAACCCTTGGCGAGCTTTGATCTGCTCTGTCAGATACCTGCAACAAAATTACAATGCATTAAGAAAGAAAACAGTGTATTGTAACCTCACTACTTGCAAAATATACACTTGAATTAACCATAACCCACAATTTGAACAATGCCATTGGTGTGTGACTGACATGCACACACACACGTTTGGAGTGAATAAAGACATGTGAATGAGTGTCCAAAAAAGCGCATTATATATATAAAAATAATGCAATATTAATCACAAAAGAGAACATTGTCATTTGCGGCCTCTACAGCTAATATTTTCTGGTTAGTATTTGACAGTATGCAACACTGACTGTGCCATGGCCAGTGCCCGATCCACTCTCTGCTCCAGGCGGCTTGTGCCCAGAGCTTTCCACAGGAGCCAGATCTTGAAAGCGTCTGGTTTCCTGCTGCACTGGATGGACTTGTCGCCGAAGTCAAAACTAACGTCGTAGAACTTATCCTGCTGGAAGAGGTAGGACGCTTTCGCCGAGTAACAGTCTTGGAGGAGATGCTGAAATTCAGGATGTGGATAATTTAACTTATGTGCCAGAAAACAGTAATGTACAGGTGAAACTTGAAAATGTATTATTCCATTTGGTTCCAGTGCAATGTCACATAAAATGCACAGATGGCAGAGTACCTGTGGATGTTGTCTGTGTAAATGGTCATTTAAGATTAAGAGTAAGAGATCCTTTATTCGTCCCACAGTGGGGAAATTTCAGCCAGATTTGGCATGTTTTTGGTAAGTACAGTATACAGTACAGTATAACTATAGCAAAGGTATGCTGTAAATATGAATACAATATAAAATAATATAAAAGCGAAGGCCCTGTGTGTTATGGAAAGCAGTTTACCTTTTGGTCTCGAACAACAAGGGCACAGCATTGCAGACTCGCCATCATCATCTTGTGTGGGTTCCATGCCACAGAGTTGGCTCTATGACAAAAACAAATTCAATATATTCAGGTTACTAACTCAAAAGATAAGTTAAGAAAACATAAGAGTCATTCTAACATGGCTTGTTACGCACTAATGAAAAGTATAATACCTTCTGTTTTCACCTTCTGTGTTAGATTTGATTTCTGTCTAAAATAACGCTAGATTTGGTTGAAGTGTTTCCACTGGACGTGCTTGGTCAAAAAGACTGCCTCGCAAGGCAGGTGAAGAGGCAAATACTTTCATCCCACCAGCTTGTGTTACTCAGTGTGCACAGAAGAGACCACCCAGGGCAGACCACAGTGAGACTGGCCCCTCTGATCACCTTCTATCATTCCATTACACATCAGTGTCTTGCCACAGGACACAACAGTTTTCACTTGAGCCAAAGCCTCACTCTGGCATTTCCAGTGATCACTTGTCCAAATATTAATCAGATAAGTCTTAATTAGCTTCAGAGATAAGACAATATTTATTTCCTTAAAATGTGGAAACCCAATCTCACACATACTAAAGAGCCAAGAGAAGATCCACAGAATACGGTACCTGTGGATGCCTTTCAACAGGGGTCTGTGTTTCTTGGACAAGAGAGCAGCTCCTCCCCAGCATGCCTGACATTGTGAGGAAAGTAATGGTACACAGTGAAAGCACATAAATGGTTGATGAATAAAAAGTAAAACGTTTGCCTCACGTCCACATGTAGCCAAAGCTTATGTGTTTCACAAATGTCTGCAATCTGGTCAATGGGGTCAAAGGCTCCCAGGACAGTGGTCCCTGCTGTGGCATTGACCATAAAAGGGTGTGCTCCCTGCAAAAGCAGATGAAAGATCAGCATTTTTGATTCAGTGATTATGGGGAAAACCCATGAATAAAAAATGTATTTGAATAAAAAAAGTTGGAGTTCTCAAACCTCACTGTTAGCCTTCAAAATCAGTTTTTCCAAACCACTAGGGACCATCTTGCCACTGAAAAATTAACAAGGCTAAAGGATTTGATTTTAAAAATTGCGTTTTTTAGATTTATAGTATTACCTTTCATCAGATGGGACCACATACACATTATTGGTGCCAAGTCCCAAAAATGCAGCAGCTTTAGTTATGGAGTAGTGACACTAAAACATAAAGATCAAGTTGTTGATTCGATACATTACTTTATTATTAGGTATGAGGACTACAGTTGCAATGCCATAGTGTATATCCACCTGTACGTGGAGTGTTCTTACCTGCCGGGGTACTACAGATGCAAATTAGCCTAAGGCTAACTCAGGTACAATGCATTAAATGGAAACATTTATGTTCTAATTGTACATTGTCCCTTTTCAAATAAATAAAATGAATGAAATGTTTTGAATGTTTACCTCCTGTGACGTGAAGAGAACCAGCCTCGGAGAAACTGACGTGCCGACCTTCTTTATTTCAGGAAAGCAATGATATCTGGCCAGGTTTATGGCATACATGTTGGACAGAGACCCACCTAGAACAAAAAAACAAAACAAAAAACACTTTGGAATGGAGTCCATCCGGTTCTTCAGGAGTAGAGCTGTAGAACTATAGATGGGGTCACCTGCATTAAAGATTCCATCTCCATCTTCCCATCCTACTACTTCAATGATCTTCTTCAGGACAACTGTCTCCATCAGAGTGAAGACTGGGGCCACCTCATAGGTATAGCTAGGTGCATAGCGTACATGAGGACTTTACAGTGCATAGGCAGTCATCACATTTGTTTTAAAATATGTATCTCTTACATGCTTGGTTTGAGGGCCTCTGTAATGAAGCTGGCAGCCAAAGAGTAAGGCTCCAACCCACAATAAAGCTGGTTAAAGAAACAAGGGTGGGCTGCAGAAAAGTTACAGAAAAAAAAAAAAAAAATAGTGTTATAGTTAGAAAATATATTCTTGTAAGATGCACAAAATAGGGCAAAGTAAGGTTCTTTAGCTTTTAAAGTATAGGTTCTGCATCTGGTCGACCAATGACTATGTAGCTAAATAAATTTGATTAAAATCAATTTGAGATGAAAAGCTGGTAGTGATTGGCGCATTGAGCATGAGATTGTATTAACAGAACAGTCCATTGAATGAATGATTTGTACCCGTCTTGACGCTGTACTTGATGACATCTCTGCATCTCTGCAGCAGTTTCTCCTCACTCTCTCCTGTGTCTCCCAGATCCAAGTCCAACAGCTCCTGCAGATTCTCTGGAGGCACCCACTCACACACCTGAGCACAAGCCATTGAGGAGACTAATACAATTGTGGGTTTTCCTAATCCAGCTAAATAATCACGAGCAGTTTACACATAGTTATAACGCTCGTTTATTTGACAAGGAAAACTACAACAACCAGCAACTGTAGGAATCCGATGATAGGAATGCACAGCAGTCCCAAGTTGTCTCTGCGGAAACACTACATTTACCTTCTCTGATCGGTCGGCAGCTGTCCCCACGACCTTCTCCAGGGTCAGAGCCATCGACTGCTGCAGGAACCTCTCTGCCTCTTTCACATCCAGAGTGGATTGTCCCAGACACAAATCTGAATTTACAGGGGCTTTCGAAAAGAATATGGGATGCATTGGTTATAAAACATCAGACTATAATAAGAAATAATAAAACATAAAAACAGGTGTAACATAGAGCTCTTTTCCTGAACGAATAAGTATATCAGAATTAATAATTTACTTGTCTCAGTACCTGTCATATTTCTTCTTATATGGCCAAGAAAAGCGGTCTCCCACTCGGGTTTGTGATTCTTGTAAATAGTAAAATTAAAGAGCGACTAAACACCTGTGCCCAGCCTTACTCCGCCCACATACAATGTTGTCTTAAAAGGGCGTTGCCCTGAGGACCAAGGGGAGTTGGGCGTGGTCTGAGCTGTGATTGACAGCTCACTTGTCACACACACAAAAACAGACAGTTGTCATTGCTGCTTAAAGCAATAGATAACACACCAGAAAGTCTCATTCCACCCTTGTTTACACGTAATCCACACAATTATCTCAGCAGCAGTGACGGTCAACTCGTGTAATTTCATTTTAAACCACTAGATGGGGCAACACGATGGTGGCTAGTTTGAGTTGCTCAGTTTGGAGGTTCTGGTTTGATACCTGGGCTAAACAGGCCTTTCTGAGTGGAATTTGCATGTTCTCCTCGTGTCCAGTTTACCCCACCACTAAAGAAATGCAGAATAGTTCAGAATGAATGAGTGACGACAGGCTGCAAGTTGGTACTGTTCATTAATGCTCACTGCCGCATTCACATTAACACATTTTAAACAAATAAAGCCTACCTTATAAGCAAAATGGTCATAGATTTTGAAGGAAAATATAGATAAGTGAAGGAAAGGTTGTAGCAATGTGTAATAATCTGGTCATAAGTAAATAAAACTTGATTAGTTCCAGAGTATAAAGTGTAATGTATGTATATGAGCAACTACAGTAAAGCACTTTGTTACAAAACCATAATGACCTTAATATGAAATGTCTGCCATATTTAGCCACTTATTTAATTCCTGTGCATCTTTGTGAAATGAAGATTGGGTCTCCCATTATGCAACTTTATTAGCATTCATCTATTGATTGTTCCATTTATTTTCCAAAGTGAACTCATGTGTCATTCTTGAAATCAGAGACCCCAACATTATATATTAGCTTTGGTTATCAGATAAAAATATTGTGGAAAAATCAAAATTTCCATTAACACATTATAAAAGACACATGGTGAACCCCAGCCTTCACAAAGGCCTCGATAGACTTTGCACACACAAAACTTTCAACTTCATGTTTTATTCTAGAGACACATATTGTATGATCTTTGCATAGGCCTGTCACTTTTTTATTCTGCTGATAAAATGTTGTAAACTATATTGAGCAGTGTTTTTAGTCTAATACACATGTAGCAATAATAAACATGTTTCAGTGAAAACACAAATTACTGTAGTAAAACTTGGAACCTCCCATGAATCACTACGTGCTGTCCTTGGGACAAAATGACCCGCCGTGATTAAAACACCCGATTTCTGAAGAGCTGATTTTTGAGGATTTTTTAAATAATTTGACCAGCCCTAGGTCGTTTACACCCGTTTAGACCCCAATTTAAGATTCTAAGAGTCTACTTTGAATCACAAGGGCTAGAGATGGGAATTCATAATAAATCCCAATGATTCTGATTATTCCTCTCAAACTGTTTAACAATTTCTGTATCGCTTCTTGAGGATAAAAAGAAAAATGACATTAGGCCTAATGTTATACACGTAGGTATAAGTTTATAATGATTTCATCAGAGGTGGCGAGTCAGCTGTGCACCCTGTTTGTGAGAATAATGAAGGAGAAATAAACCTCTGTAGAATCGGCCCGTCACGTGTTTCAGTGTGGGTTGTAGATTTCAACTTTTATTTAGAAGTCAAGAGCTGCTCAGGGAAAACAAAGTGGCCTTGAAGCAAGCGGCTCCCTGAGAGCAAATGTTCGCTAATGTATCGGGTCTCAACACTTTGTGTATTTACCGACTGGACGACAATAGCAATCATTGTGACAGGCCTATGTGCAGTCCAGTCACACTGCTCTGTGCAGAGGATCATTTAAATCGTCACCAGACCAGTCCCACATTTACCTAGTGCACAAAAACAGTCTAAGCGGGTTGGACACATGGGTAGATGACTTGAGCAGTGAAAATTCAGGACAGGTTAGTGCATAGTCTCTCCATTACACTCCTTTGTTTTCTAATCACATCTCCTCAGTACAGTGCATGTCAGTAAAAAGAATATTGTTCAAAAGCATTTAATTTTGTAGTTTGAATGAACCATTTCACTTTAGAGTGAAAGAAATTGGAAACAACCAATTGTTAAATAAAATGGCTCCTCTTAATATGATGGAAATTACATACAATTTGGGCCAATTGACTCACTTTCTGATGGCCTTTCCCCAATACCATCAGAAATAATCTATTTTTTTAAATTTCTGCCAGTTTTTGTTTATGTAGATAGGTGGAGTTATTAGAGATCTGTTCCATAACCAGCATCGTCTGACAAATCACCTCGGCCCCTCAACATTTTTACATATGGTTTGAGCATTAATGATTAAGTGATTTCATGTATATAGTCACAAAGAATGTAAAACATTTTGTTTGCAAATTTAACATTTTAAGTTTAAAGATTGAACTACTGAGGGGATACTTTTTAACAATACAACTTTATTGCCATGCAGCTGTAATGTACTGAACTCATTCTCATTAGTCATTCTTCTTTCGAAAAGAAACTCTGCCTTTTGTTTCCTGGATCCTCTCAGAGAGCTTGTCCTTAGTCTCCTCCATCTTTTCAGAAAAGCGTTCTTTGGTTTCCTCCATCTTCTCAGATAATCGCTCTTTTGTCTCCTCCATCTTCTCTGTGATCCGCTCCTTGGTCTCCTCCATTCGGTCCTGAATGTACTCCTTGACTGGGGGAGGCGTCGATAAGTAGCCATGTTTTCTGAGGTACTGCACCAAGAGGGACGTCCCACCGAGAGTCACTGTGTACCGAGCAGGTGTGGCAATCTACCAAGACAAGGAAAGAGTTTAACTAGCCATTTAATTGTTTACTTTTTATTGCCCCAACTATCAAGAATGTAAAAAGGAAAATCAGGCGGACGTTGATAAGCTTTGCTTTAAGGCTAAAACAAAGTCAGTACATTATAGTTCAGTCAGCATATCATGTAATTGTTTTTGTCAATGTAATATCGAAATAGCTTTAACAAAACATTGACTAGGGGTGTAACCATTCATAAATCTCACAATTCAGTTCAATTCATGATGCAGGATCCAATTATAAAATATGAATAGTGAAGCTTTTATTATTTTGGTCAACAAACAAATTGAAAACAACCTAATATTCAGTGTTCTGAACAATGCTTACCTTGTACATGGCGTATGCAGTTAAAGCATAGCCACTTGTAGAGTCTCTCAAAAGGCTGACAAGAGACTCTGGAAGCCCAATCAACTCCAAGAATGGCACAACATTGATTCCCCTGAAAGTCAAAATATAATATCAAACCCCCAGTATATTTGTGTTAAAAGCAACATAATACTCACTTCATAGCAGCATAATAGAAAGTTCCAAACCAGGCAGACGACGTGACGAGATGAACAGGAATCATAACTTTCCCATATTGTTTAAATGTCTTCTTAAATCTCTGAAATAATCCCATAGAGTTGTCCTGAAGAGGGTCTATATCTGCAAACTGATCTGAGCCAGAAGCAGCAGCAGCATCAGGCAGGTCTTCAGGAGGTTTTGGTGGAAGAGTAGCTCTGCAGGAAGCTGAGGTGAGGATCCAGCGCTGGTTTGGAGGCGGACGAGGCAGACAGCAGCAAAGGACGGCAGGACACTGGGGGAGCGAGGCTGCCCGGAGCCCTGACCGCATCCCCACAGCCCTGCGCAGGCTCTGGACCGACAGGAAGCGTTGAAGCATCGTCTCCTGTGTGCTGTGATTTTACACAGACTAAAAACAAGAACATTTACTTTAGGTTAATAATGGTAACTCTACAGACAGTGTCAAACTGCAGTGTTTGCAACATGAAAATTATCCATCTATGTACAAAATTTACTTTCTTCTTAAAAAAAAAAAAAAAAAATTGCCGATGCAACTTAAATTCAGGTGTGCAGACAGTCTGACAATTACAGAATTTGCTTTTTTACTAAACTAAACTACTAGTATAAAACAGAACAAATATTTTGAATATGTGCCATATGCATGTGGGACTTTCCACAGTGAGGGTTACAGGTGACCACATTGAAAAAGAAAATGTACTGTAATGTTGAATACCCGAAAGAAGACTATGAACAGCAACAATAACATGATACTGACTGAGACCAACACCTTTATTTTATGACGAGCTAAAGTTCATGAACTTACCTTTTGTTACTGTTCTTCTACTGCATCAACTATGGAAGCAAAACAAAGAAAACTTAAATTGTGTCAAAGTACAGCAGTCTAAATATGCAATGATAATAACAAAAATTCTCACTAATGATTATTTAGACAAATATTGCAATCATTCTTATTTAGAGCTGTAACAAGTGAGTTGGGTAGGTAGGTTGATTAGGTAAATAGTTGTCAACTAATTTAGTAATAAGTTCAATGATTCATCAAAATAACTGCTTATTGCAGCCTTATTCTGTTTTGTTTGATGCTTTCAATTCGTATTAATTGATTTGGTAGTAAATCACAAATATATAAAGTTGATGAGCTGATACCTCCCTAATGTTTTATTTTCAGAAAACCCTTGTTTATCAGTTGAAACAAGACATTATCAGGATTCTTGAATTAAGTCCAAGTCGTTTTTGCCCCGATTGAGACTTAAATCACATTTCACAAAGATTTCATAACGTTGACGTAACTATCTTGGGTAGTTTTTTGGAATAGTTTTCTACTTTCCGGGTGGATCACAAAAAGACTACTGGTCCTTCCAATTTGTCAATCATTCTGGTGATAACGTGCAACGACCAAATAAGACCAGAGAGTTTCGTTCAAAAAAGGTTTTTTTTTTTTTTTTTTTGTAGAGGACGCGTTCTTTCCTAAAATTTGGGAAAATCCTCATAGTATAACATCATGATTACAAAAAAAGGTCTACTAAAACTCTGCAACAAGTGTTCGACTATTACCACAACAAATTCAAGCCCTCTACAGAAAACTCATTATTCACATGAGTCCACTGCTCCCGGATGACGGAGGATGCTGACATGACGGGACTATTTTGAGACTGACATTGGACTGTTTATTGTGGAGGACGCTGTATCTACTTCACTGATTGTTAGTAGGAGGCACCAATAAGCAGCTTTTCTCTTGTAAGGCAGTATTTGTCTCCACAACCGAGTTAGACTCCTACTTAAGGGCAAACTCTGAACTTCGGCCAACTTGAGTAATTCATGGCTGACATTAGCTTGTTAGCATTCAGGCTACATGCTATCAGTGCAAGAGATCCGAGCGGGTAATGTAGCTTGACTTGGTAATTAGCATTCAATAATACAGATGTCATGGAACTTACGTGCAATCATTAACATCAATATATGGACGAGGTCTCGGGTGAGGATCCTGAGGGCCATGTGAAGGGCTCCGCGGTGTTACTGAAACACCACATCAGGGGCGAGCTGTTCCTGCATGAGCCACCGCGTGTGCACCATCCGGGCTGAGGATGACGGGAAATGGTGTTCTATTCCAGAAGCGCGCGGTCTACAATAGTGCCAAAAGACTCATTACCCAGAAAGCCAGGCAGCGTCAACTTTATACCGTAATATTTTTTGAACATGCTGTAACGACCTTGAATAGGTAGATAAATGATAAATACCTGTTAGTTACACCTATAAAAATTATTTCAGTGTTTGATATTTGACACTAATACGAAATATCAAACGACAAGTAGGCTGAGTGGATAGCACTCTTACTTCTCAGCAGGAAGTTCCTGGGTTCGAATCCCGGTGTGGCGCTTCCATGTTCTTGGTTCTTCCCCAAGTTCTCGTGGGTTTCCTCCAGGTGATCCGGTTTCTCCTACCGCTAAAAACATGCGCTATATTATGCTGTTTTTAAGTAAGGGCTCTTGTGTGACCTTGGTCTGTAAAGAGGACCTATAAAAATAAGATTACCTAATCAATTACTAAATATTACTACTACTTACAGAGAAAAAGTCCAGATGCACGAGCAAACATAACAATATTAAAAAATAATATCATTTAAACATAAAAATTAAAATAAAATGAATCTAATACTATTAATAATAATAGATATAACGATGATGTAATAGCAATATTAATAATTGAGATCCCATTCTGTCCTCTCATTTTGAAGTGAACCTATGATGAGACTTACAGACCTCTGTCTTATTTTAATTGGGAGAACTTCATCAATTGGTGCTGACTTTTTGGCCCCACTGTATGTTCTTAAATCGGACTCTGAGGAGCACAGGGACTGGCCCTCCTGCCTGAGTACGACAAGGACTGGCCACTCCTGCTGGACTCTGAGGACACAGGGACTGCCTCGTGCTGGGACTACTGAGAGCACAGGGACATGACACTGCTGTGACTCTGAGGAGCACAGGGACTGGCCTCGCATCTGGGACTCATGAGGAGCAACAGGGACTGCCTCCTGCTCTGAGGAGCACAAGGACTGCCTCCTGCTGGGACTCTCAGGAGCACAGGGACTGGCCTCGAGCTGGGACTCTGAGGAGCACGGGACTGGACCTC
Source organism: Knipowitschia caucasica (assembly GCA_964034765.1). Classification (NCBI taxonomy): domain Eukaryota; kingdom Metazoa; phylum Chordata; class Actinopteri; order Gobiiformes; family Gobiidae; genus Knipowitschia; species Knipowitschia caucasica. The sequence goes on along the minus strand of OZ035829.1, from coordinate 8,725,772 downwards.
CTGCTGGAACTCCGAGAACACAGGGACTGGCCTCAGTGCCTGGGACTAAAGAGGAGCACAGGACTGACAACCTTCTGGGACTTCCTGAGGAGCACAGGGACTGGCCACCCTGCTGGGGTACATCTTATGAGCACAGGGACTGGAACTCCTGCTGGGAACTCTGAGGAGCCAGGGACTGGCCTCCTGCTGGGACCTCTGATGAGCCCAAGGACTGGACTATCCTGCTGGACTCTGAGGAGCACAGGGACTGGACTCCTTGCTAGTCCCAGAGTCAGGACAAAACATGGGGAGGCAGCATTTAAGATTTAATGCAGCTAAAATCGGAAGAGTCTTCCTGAAAATTGAAGACAGGCTTCAAGTCTGACAATGTTCAAATCCAGGTAAGAACAGTTCAGTTTAGCTGTGAAAACTGGGGGATTCAATCTTTCGATGTTTATTGTGCCTTGTTCTAGCACTTGATTTGCCTGTGTATGAATTCGTGCTATATATATTAACCTGCCTTTCCTCTGTCCTTACACCCTTTTGCATTCTCTTCACAGTTCTGTTCACAGCAGATTTGAAATATACAATTTAAAATGATATAGAACCGACAACAGTGCGTAAATATGTTGCCGGCTCAGGAAGGCCGACAACAATCCCGGCCAAACAAGTCAGGTGCTGGGGGACCAGAGCCCCTTAAAGACAGGTGGCTACAGAAAAGGTGAAAGTGTGTCGAAGAATCTGATAACAGGGCTCTGTTGGAATTGCTAACACTCGAGTAACCCTGGCCAAGAGGTTACATGCAGAGAATGTTGGGCTGAATGGTTTTACTTCGAAACCCACAGTCCACCACTGTTGACCCCGAAACAACCGTACACAATGCCCCAACATCCACAAACGGCAACTGCTATCACAGCTTGATATCGAGGAGGTACAACACATGTATGATGCCAAAAGGTGCCACAGTACTGAGGTCAGAGGGGAGGTCCCCCCAACAGCACTCCCCAACCAGATATTGGGCCACAAAGCCCCATGGAACCAATAACGCTGAACGATGGCAGCGACTGACCTGAAAGCTAAAATCATGGCTAAAAATGGGCAACAGGTCAAGAGACACCGTGTTACAAGCGGTTTTGTGAAGTACCACCTAAGGACTCATAGAAAAACTTGAATGCAGCAGTGAGGGCAATACCTAACCACCACACAATCACGAAACCAATGACTGATATACACCTTCAGCAGCAGTGATCCGTAGAGATGCTTGGCTATAAGAGCAACCATGGTAGCCATGGACAATACCCACCCATAAGTAAAAAGAACGTTGGAGCTGAGATCAAGGTGGCTCGGAGAGAAGTGACTCAATAAACAGAGGCCCAGAGAGGTGCAATGAAAAGACAGTACCCCCAGAAATTAACAGCCAGATCACCATACCTAAGTCACACGAAACAGCCAAAAACACATGCTACCAAGCCCTGTGGCCATCCGCCTACAGAGGAACACTAAAGAGATTGAAGCCAGAAGGGTGAAACAGAGCTTTTCGCACCACAACCTGCGAAGTTGTACGCACAGTGGACAGGGTACCAAAAGGGTAACAACAATGTAGCAACAGGGGAGCAAGACCCACCGAGGCTAGGAAACTGTAACAGTTCTGGAAGAACAAATGGAGAAGGATGCAGCCACCTAACAGCAGTGCACAATGGCTGGTGTCCCCTGATGAGAGGAGCACACCACCTCCCAGAACAGAACTACAGTTACCCTCAAAGAGTCAGACATCCGGGAAAGAGTCCCCTCAGTAAATGAAAAACTGGAACAGCACCCATGGCCCTGATAAGGTCCAGCCTACTGGCTAAAGGACACTCACATCCGCCATGAACGCCTCGCAGCAGCAAATGGACCTTGCCTGAGAGATGGGTCTCACCCAGAATGGCTAACCGAAGGGCGAGACGGTCCAGATCATGCAGTTCCCCTCCAACTAATACCGGCCAAAACAACATTGTCATCTGCCCACAACAATGAAGCTCATGTCAGGTATCATTGCGGCTAAAGAAGATAAGTGGGCATATAGAACAATTCATGAGCACAGCAACAGAAGGGATTGGTAGGGACACCAGAGGAGAGCCAACACACCAGCTCCTGTATAGACACCCAGAGGAAGCAAACACCAGCTCCCTGGTTGACAGAACAGAAATTAGCATAATGGTGACTCGTAGAGACAAGGTAGTCCACACAAGAAGGGATCTCACTCCCAGAGGAACTATAGCAGACGTTGAGGACAGTTACAAGTAATCTCGGTATACCACGAGGCAAATGGCAACCTCGAACAGGCAACGAGAAAAGCGGCAACTGCCAAAAACCTCCAGCAGTAAAGGCATGTCCTAAGAAGCCGGCTCAAAGGCAAGACAAGGCTCGGGCAATTAAACCAGCTAACGCCCTGCCATTGATCAGATACCCTGCGAATAATCAGGGCCCAAAGGAAAGATGATTCAGACCACGGAAGTTTAAAAAACTCGAAAGCTCCTTAACCCATGCATGCGGGTTACAATCCCAAATCAGCACCCCCCTGAGACTGTACGTAAGCCGGTAAAGAAGGAGCCAGATGAACTAGTGATGTTTGAAGCCACTGTCCAGGACGAAACATCCAAACTCCATAACTACATCATGGAGAAGGCCAAAACGATGACGTAACTCCAGATGAAGTCTCAGGCAGTGGGCGAGATGAGGAGGTGCAGGAGGAAGTACCCATCATGGGAGAACAAGCCCCTACACGCCATGTTCCACCGGAGCATAACCAGAATCTGGCTGATCTCAAGAAGTCCATACCAATGGCTAAACTGGGCTGGCTACAGGACAGCCAGACACTCATCATGGCCTGCACAGGAACCGGCACTGAGCACCAGAGCGATAGAGGCCCCAGATATACCACACCAGACAAGACCCAAGTGGTCGGGTTTGTTGCAAAGAGGCACCTGAGACACTCCCAACACATATACTGCAGGTGCAAGACTGCTGGCAGGGAAGGCCTACAAGGAACGCCATAACCAAGTGGTGCTTTGCATATTGTACAGAAACAATCTGAGCAGAGTATGGGCTGGAAACCCCAAGGTCTAAGTGGAGAAACTCCTCCAAAGTGGTGGAAAAATGAGCAAAGATCCTGTGGGACTCCAGATAACAGACCGAAACCGAATGGTAAACGAACCAATCCCTACAATCGTGGTTGAGGACAAGGGCAGAGGACAGCCTGGGTGGTGGACAAAGGGCAAGAGGACCGCCGTGGTGGACAAAGGGCAGAGGACAGCCGTGGTGTAGAAACAAAGGGCATAGGTACAAGCCGTGTGGTGGACCAAAGGGCATAGGACAGCCGTGGGTGGAGGACAAAGGCAGATGACAGCCAGAGGTGGTTGGACAAAGGGCAGAGGACAGCCGAGGTGGTGACAAAGGGCAGAGGACAGCCAAGGTGGTGGACAAAGGCGAGGACAGACGTGGGTGGTGGACAAAAGGGCAGAGGACAAGCCATGGTGGTGACACAGGCAGAGGCAGCCGTGGTGGTGACAAAGGGTAGAGGACCGCCGTGGTGGTGGACAAAGGGTAGAGACAGCGTGGTGTGGACAAGGCCAGAGACAGCCGTGGTAGGTGGACAAAGGCAGGGACAGCCGTGGTTGGTGGACTAGGCAATTCCAAGCGAAAGAAAAGTAAGTAATTAATAATTATATATATATACCACCGAGCCTTTACTACAGATCTGAGTCCTCAAAGCGGTATACAATTGTTAATATTGGGCATTATGTCTCTCACTCCACACAGAGATGGGAGGGGCCAGTACAGGAGTGAACATGCCAGAACTATTGGCCATATTTCTAGTGGTAGGGAAACCGGAGTACCCGGAGGAAACCTACCGCAGACAATGGGAGAACATGCAACTCCACTCAGGAAAGGCCCTGGTCCGACCCGTGATTCGAACCCAGGACCCTATCGTGCTGAGAGGCGAGAGTGCTATCCACTCAGCCACCGTGCCGCCCGCCGCTTGAAAAACGGACAAGAAGGAAGCTATGTGCCTAAACAGGGGAATGGGAAGATAGTTCTCTCCTTCCATGGCGCAGATGTCTGGGTAAACGCTGGTATAAGGCCTCTGCGTATACTCACACACCCGCTTGTACCCTCATGAAATGCAAATTTGAAACTTGAGAAGGGGTCCTGCGAGCAAACAGCATCTCAACTTTTTCACCCCACTGCTGACCTCCAGACGTGGAAGTGGTAAAACAAGCAAAATCCCAGCAGAAGGAGCTGAAAACTCATCCATTTCACCCGCCGCCGAATCATTTTCCGGAAAACGGAACATGAAAATCTTGAGAATACCAGGTCTCAGAGAGGAGCTGGAGAGGGCCTGGAGGGTAAAGGTGACAGTATGTCCCGTGGTGATACGTGCACTCGGGGCAGATGACCCAGAAGCTAGAAGAGTTACAGTGGATCCCCTGGAACAACCTACTCGGACATCTGGTTCCCAGAAATGTGCAGTGCTAAGGAACAGCAAAGATACTGCGCCAGAACCTACAAACAGGCTCCCCAGGCCCTCTGGTAGAGGACCCCGATCTAAGATGGATAACCGTCCCGCGGAGGGCCAAAGGTTAATGGACAGTTTTTATATTAATGTCTAGAATTTGGGTGGATTCAGGCCCTCCTCACATGAACCAACTGTTACCTTCCCACGATCACTGAGGCCATGTTGAACTGGTTCCTGCCGGGACATGTAATCCCAGGATGTACCATGCGGAGTGTCGGCCGAGAAGTTCACATGGTACTCGCGCCACTCTCCATCCTCGGAGATGCCCGTAAAACCTGGACTCAAACCAGACGACAAAAGATTTTCATCTGAAACAGTGAGAGATGTTTACCCAGTAGCGGATATAAAGAGGACAACGCACAAGAAAAACAGCAGAGCTAAAAAACATGTTAGAGATTACATTTTAAAGAGTCGAAACGATAGGAGAAGAGTGTAGGGTCAGAGAGTGTATTGGGTCTAGGCTTGTTTGTTTGTACTTTGGAAATAATCTGTAATACATACAACAATTTAATTATAAGGCACCTCGATGTCGCATTACAAGGGTACACAGTTAAACGAAAAACAGTGTTGAGTGATAATGGTTTTTCACAGACCAAAACCATCCGTCTATATTTGCTAAAACTGACACTAAATGCAAAGACAATAAACAACGAAAACACTATTTACATTATTAAAAAATCCACGCACTGTTGGTCTAGTCCTGGAAGAGCGCCCTGTTTTAATAAAGCACATATGATATACTGAAAAATCTTAAAATATGAATAAATACAATACTAATGATTCTATCCAATCATTTATTATATGATGATTTATAATTATTATGATTCTTATCAATATCCATAATATTATAATTGTTTATTATTAGGCCTTGTTTGGACCGGGTTGGACAGTGACATTCCTCCACGTCCGATACTCAGATGTGATAAAATACTGTGTGTGTTGGGGTGCCTTGGTTGCATCACGACGGAGACTTTTCTGTCATCATTTCTGAAGATTTGTCTGTTCATTTTGCTTAACCCTAAAACGCCAATTCGCTGCGGAACATCCCGTGACACATTCTATACAGCAAAAAAACTTTTAACTTTATTGCAGAATGGTTTTATGGATGTATTGATTCTTGTGGTCCACTGTTTACTGCTGCCGTTGTGTCCTTGGGCAAGACACTTCACCCCACTTTGTCCTGAAGCCCCTGCTGAAAGATCAAGGCCCCCTGTGGACTCAGCACCTGAAGGAGTGGATCAGTGAGGGAGCGGGGCTCTGTGCCTGTGTGCAGCTCTGACTGCCACCCCCCCCGAACACAGAAATGGAATAAGGGAAGAAAATGGATGGATATTTCTTGTGGTCTGAGAATCTTGCACCCCATCTTTAATTAATCTGCTTTGTCGCAAGAAAATGTTTGGAAAATTTTTTTTGTACGACATAAAAACTCCATATAGGCAAAAACATACTATCTAAAATCGTTTTAAAATGTTAAAACAAAAACCAAAGAAGTAAATTAGAACCTTTTGGAGCCATTCTGCACCCGCATCCACAGACATTTTAATATATTTGGATCCTAAAAACACACAATTATGAGTCTATTATAAGTCTTGTATACATTTATAATTGTATCATCTTACCATGAGGATTGGCCCAGTTACTGCAAATAAAACCACATTTTTATATTTTAACGTGTCATGAAAAAGATGCTTCGGTCATTATATTTTAATCTTTTATGTTTTACATTGAGTAGTTTTATCTCCAGATAATAAAGCCGCTGCTAGTTTCCATAGCAACGCACTGATTTAGTTAGCAGGAGTTAGGCATTTAGCCTTTCATCGTTTTTCAAGTTATATTCACCAGTTTTAGCACTTAGTAAAAGTGATGTCAAACAATCAAAACAAAACATGTTCATGTGTAATACTCAATTCATCGTTTTAAATGGGAGGCAGTGAAAATGGCGGCTCAGAGTAGTAATATAATTCCTAATTCCATAATGAGATTTCAAAAGTTATAATAGTTTAGTTACTAAAGTCTAATATAGTGAAGTTAGTATAGATGTAGTATAGTAAAGTTATGTTAGTATAGTGTAGTGTAGTGTAGTAAGTATATGTATAGTATAGTATAGTGTAGTGTAGTGTAGTATAGTGTAGTGTAGTGTAGTATAGTGTAGTATAAGTATAAGTATAATTAAAAGTAGAGTTATAGATGTAGTATATAGAAGTATAGAAAAGTATATATAGTAGTAGTATAGAATAGTATAGAAAGTAGAGTATAGTCCTAGTAAATTATAGTGTAGAATATGAAGTGTAGTGTAGTATAGTGTAGTATAGTAATATAAGGTATAGTGTAGGTGAGTGAAGATAGTGTAGACTAGTCCTATTATAGTATAGTATAGTATAGTGTAGTGTAGTATAGTATAGTAATTGATTAAGTAGATTAAGTGTAGTAATATATAGATATAGTAAAGTAGAGTAGTGAAGTATAGTATATATACGTCTAGTGTGAGTGTAGGAATAAGTATAGTGTAGTATATATAAGTATGAGTGTAGTGATAGTAATAGTATAGTATAGTATAGTATAGTAAAGATATGAGTATAATGTAGTATAGATTGAGTATAGTAAAGTAGAGTATAGTGTAGTATAGTATAGTATTATATAGTGTAGTACTAGTATAGATAGTACAGTGTCTATAGTATAGTATAGTATATGTAGTGTATAAAGTATAGTACAGTGTAAGTTATAGTATAGTATAGTGTAGTGTAGTAATACTATACTATACTACACTATACTAAACTATACATTACACTACACTATACTATAACTATACTACACTGTACTATACTATACTACACTACACTATAAAATACTATACTATACTCCACTGAACTGATCATAACTATACTCACCTATACTATACTATACTCTACTACACTATACCTACTTTACTATACTAAACTATACTACACTATACTCTACTTTCACTATACAATACTAACAAAACTATACTAAACTAACACTATACTATACTTATACTACACTATACTATACTACACTACACTACACTAGACTATACTATACTATACTACACTATAACTCTACTTTACTATACTAATAACAATACTACCTATACTCTACTTAACTATATACTATACTATACTACACTACACTATACTATACTATAACTATAAGGGGGGGCTAGACTAGACTCTACACTATACACATCTCTTACACTAACACTATACTATACTAACTAACACACAATACTACACTAACACCCACTATACTACAACTAAACTATACTAGACTAAACTCTACTTTACTATACTATACTATACTACCACTATACACTACTTTACTATCAATACTATACTACACTAACTCTACTTACTATACTATACTAAACTACACATAACTACACTACACTACAACTCTACTACACTACACTACATCTATGAATACTATACTATCTATACTATACACACTACACTACACTATACTAACACACAATACTATACTACACTATACTAACATCAACTAAACTAGACAAGTAGTAACTAAACTATTATACACCTTTGAAATCACATATGGATTAGGAATTATATTACAACTCTGAGCCGCCATATTCACTGCTCCCCCATTTTAAACCCATGAATTCCTGAGGTATTACCCCTGAACATGGTTTTGTTTGATTGTTAGCTCATCACTTTTACTAAGTGCTCAAACTGTGAAATAACTTTGAAAAACAGATGAAAGGCTAAATGGCAAACTCCTGCTAACTAAACAGGGCGTGCTATGGAAACTACAGCGGCCACTTATCTGGGAGAAAAAACTACTCAAAATGTAAAACATAAAATATTAAAATAATGACCCAAGATCTAACATGAACGTGAGCCAACCGTTAAAATATAAAAATGTGGTTTAATTGCAGGTAACTTCGCCCAATCCTCCAGTAAAAGAAGATACAATTATAACTTATACCAAGACTTATAAATATGACTCATAATGTGTGTGTTTTAGGATCAATATATTCAAAATGTCTGTGGGAATAGGCGGAGCAGAATGTACACCACAAGGTATCAAATTTACATCTTGTGTTTTGTAAACATTATTAAAACGTTTTTAGGATATATGTTTTTGCCTAATGGGAGATTTTATGTCCGAACAAGAAAAAATCAAGAGGGGGGGGGGGGGGGGGGGCAGTTTTTTTCTATCGACAAAGCAAGATTAAATTAAAGTGGGGTGCCATGATTCTCAGACCACAAGAAATATCCATGCCATTTCTTCCCCTTAATCCATTTCTGGGTCGGGGGGTGGCAGTCAGAGCTGCACCCAGTCCACAGAGCACCCAGCCCCTCCCTGATCCTCCTCAGTGCTGAGTCCACAGGGGCCTTGATCTTTCAGCAGGCTTCCAGGCAAAGTGGGGTTAAGTGTCCTTGCCCAAGGACACAACTGCACAGTCACCAGTGGAACAACAAGAAACAATAATCCATAAAACCCATCTGCAATAAAAGTAAAAGTTGCTGTATAAAAGTGTCCTGGATTCCCGGCAGCGAATGGCGTTTTAGGGTTAACAAAAGACTTCAGACAAATCTTCAGAAATGTGACAGAAAAGTCTCCGTCTTTCATGCACCAAAGCAACCCCAACACACCAGTATTTTATAATCACCACTGGTATGGAGTGAGGAATGACACTGTCCAACCCTGATCTCCAAACAAGCCCTAATAATAACACTACTAATAATAATGATAAATGATAAAAATAATAATAAAATAATCAACAAAAAATAATGATAGGAAAAATCAATATTATTGTTATTAGTCATATTTAGAATCTTTTTCCATATATCATATTGTGCTTTATAAAAACAGGCGCTCTTCCAGGACAGACCACAGTGACGTGGGATTTTTAATATGTAAAATAGTGTTAAGTTGTTATTGTTTGCATTTTATTGTCAGTAATAGCAAATATAGACATGGTTTTGGTGAAAAAACAATATCACTCAACACTGTTTATTCTTTAAACCTGTGTACCCTTTGTAATGCGACCTCGATGTGCCATAATAAATAAAATGTTTTATGTTATTAAGATAATTTCCCAAAGTACACATACACAAGCCTAAGACCCAAACACTCTCTGACCCACACCTCTCTCCTATCGTTTTCTACTCTTTAAAATGTAACTAAACATGTTTTTTAGGCCTCTGCTGTTTTTCTTAGTGCGTTGTCCTCCTTTCATATCCGCTGGGTAACACCATCTCTCATGGTTTCCAGATGAAAATCTTTTGGTCGACTGGTTTATGTGAGTCCCAAGTTTTACGGTAAAATTCTCCGAGGAGAGAAGGGCGAGTACCATGTGAACTTCTCGGCCGACACTCCAGCACAGACATCCAGGATTACATGTCCTCGGCAGGAAACCAGTTCCACATGTCCATCAGTGACCGAGGAAGGTACAGTTGGTTCAAGTTAGGAGGCCAGAAATCACCCCACATTCTAAACATACATATAAAACTGTCCATTAACCTTTGGCCCTCCGCGGGCGGTTATACCCTCTCTAAGCTCGGGTCCACTATCCAGAGGCCTGGGACCCTGAGGGTTCTGCGCTAGTATCTTTGCTAGTTCCTAGCACTGCACATTTTCTGTGACCCAGATGTCCAGAGGGTTGTTCCAGGGATCCACGTAACCTCTTCAAGCTTCGGGGACACTGCCCGAGTGCACCGAGCACCACGGGCACTACTGTCACCTTTACCCTCCAGGCACTCTCGCAGAACTCCTCTCTGAACCTTGGGATTTCTCACGATTTTCATGTTCCTTTTTCCGGAAAAGAGATGGCGGCGGTGAAATGGATGCGTTTTCGCTCCTTCAGCTGGATTTGGCTGTTTTAACCACTCCACGTCTGGAGACGCAGTGGGGTGAAAACGATGAAGATCAGTTTGCCGGCAGACCCCCTTCTCAAGTTTTCAAATTTGCATTTCCTGAGGTACAAGCGGGTGGTTTGAGTATACGCAGGCCTTATACCAGCGTTACCCAGACATCCGCATTGAAGGAGAGAACTAACTTCCATTCCCCCTGTAAAGGCACATAGCTCCTTCTTGTCCGTATTCAAGCGGCGGGCGGCACGGTGGCTGAGTGGATAGCACTCACGCCTCTCAGCAAGACGGTCCTGGGTTCGAATCCCCGGTCGCGACCAGGCCTTTCTGAGTGGAGTGTGCATGTTCTCCCCATGTCTGCGTAGTTTCCCTCCGGGTACTCCCGGTTTCCCGCTACCCTAAAAATATTCCAATAGTTCTGGCATGTGCCTCCTGTACTGGCCCTCCCATCTCTGTGTGGAGTGAGAGACAAATGCCCAAAATTAAACAATTGTCAACCGCTTAGAGACTCAGACTGTAGTGGAAAAAGGCGGTATATATAAATAAATATTACTTACTTACTTACTTTCGCTGGAAATTGCCACGTCCACCACCACGGCTGACCTCTGCCCATTGTCACCACCACGGCTGTCCTCGCCCTATGTCCACCACCACGCTGTCCTCTAACCCTTTGTCCACCACCACGTGCTTGTTATTTTTCCCCCGTCCTCTACCCTTTGTCCACCACCACGGCTCTCCTCTGCCACTGTGTCCACCACCTGGCTGTCCTCTTGCCTTTGTCCACCACCACGGCTTTCCCAGCCCTTTGTCCACCACCACGGCTGTCCCTCAGCCCTTTGTCCACCACCACGGCGTCCTCTGCCCTTTGTCCACCACCACGGCTTGTCCTCGTGCCTTTGTCCACCACCACTGGCTGTCCTCCAGCCCTTTGTCCACCACACGGCTGACCTCTGCCCCTTTGTCTACCACCACGGCTGTCCCTCTGCCCTTTGTCCACCACGCTGTCCTCTGCCCATTGTCCACCACCACGGCTGTCTCTGCCTTTGTCCACCACCACGTATGTCGGGTTGGTTCATTACCATTCGTCGGCTGATATCTGGAAGTCCCACAGGTTCGTTGCTCATTATCCCCCACCTTTGGATGAGTTTCCCCACTTAGACCTTTGTGGTTTACCAGCCCATACTCTGCACAGATGATTCTGTACACTATGCAGCCACTTGTTATGGCGTTTCCATGTAGGCCTTCCCTGCCAGCATCGTGCACCCTGCAGTTATGTGTTGGAGTTGCTCAGGTGCCTCTTTGCAACAACTGGGGGCGACACCTGGGGTCCTTGTCTGTGTGGTATAATCTGGGCCTCTATCGCTCTGGTGCTCAGTGCCTGTTCACTGTGCAGCCATGATGAGTGCCTCTGAGGGCTGTCCGTAGGCCAGCCCTTGTCTAGCCATTAGGTAGGCTTCTTGAGATCAGCAACTTCTGTTATGCTCCCGGTGGTACATGCCGTGTAGGGGCTTGTTCTCCCATGATGGTCCTCATCCTCCAGCACCTCCTCACTCGCCACTGCCAAGACAATTCACTGAGTACGTCATCCGTTTTGGCCTTTCCATGAGTAGTTTATGGAGTTTGGAATGTTTTCTCCTGGACAGTGGCTCTCACACTCACTAGTCCTCGCCTCCTTCTTTACGGCTTACGTACAGTCACCGGGTTGCTGCTTTGGTATTAACCCGCCATGCATGGTAAGGAGCTTTCGAGTTTTAAAACATCCGAGGTCTGAATCTCTTCCTTTGGCCCCTGAATATTACACAGGGTATCGATCACTGGCTAGGGCGTAGCTGTTAAATTGCCTGAAGCCTTGGTTCTTGCATTGAGCCGGCTTCTTATGTCCCTGCCTTACACGCTGGAGGTTATTTGCAGTTGCCGCTTTTCTCGTTGCCTGTTACGAGGTTGCCATCAGCCTGTGGTATATCCGAGATACTTGTAACTGTCCTCAACGTCTGCTATTGTTCTCCTCCTGGGAGTGAGATCCCTTCTGTGTGGACTGAACCTTGTCTCTCCGAGTCATCCATCCTGCTACAATTCTGTTCTGTCAACCAGGAGCTGGGTGTTTGGCTCCACTGGTGTCTCTACAGGAGCTGGTGTTTGGCTCCCTGGTGTCCCTACCAATGCCCTTCTTGCTGTGCTCATGATTGTTTCCATATCCCACTTAACTTAGCCGCTATGATACCTGACATGAGCTCTCCAGTTGTGTAGAGACAAGTTATGGCCGGTAGTTGGAGGGACTGCATGATCATGGACCGTCGCCCTTCGGTTAGCCATTCTGGGTGAGACCCATCTCTCAGCAGCGTCCAATTGTTGATGCGAGGCGCCTCATTGAGTGGATGTGAGTTTCCTTAGCCAGTATGCATGGACCATAATCAGGGCCAGTTCATGTCCAGTTTTTTCATACCAGAGACTCTTTTCCCGGATTTCTGCCTCTGAGATGGTAACTGAGTATCTGTTCAGGGAGGTGGCTGTAGCTCGCTCTCACAGGACACCAGCCCATTGTGCACTGCTGTTATGTGCTGCAACCTTCTCCCATATGTTTCTTCCAAACTGTTCAGTTTCCAGCCTCGGTGGGTCTGCTCCCCTTTTGCTACCCCTGTTGATACCCAGTGTTACCCTGCCACTGAGCGTATCCCTTTCGCAGGTTGTGGTTGCGAACAGCCTGTTCCACCCTTCTGCTTCAATCTCTTTAAGTTACATCTGTAAGGCGGCTGCCAGGGCTTGAGCATTAAGTTTGGCAGTTTCGAGTGCTTCAGGATATGGTTATCTGGCTGACTTTTCTGGGAACTGGTCTATTCATTGCACCTCATCTGGCTCTGTTAATTGACTCACTCTCTCCGAGCCACCTTGATCTCAGCCTCCAACCGTCTTTTCCATGGAGGGTATTGTCCATGGCTCCCATGGTTGCTCATAAAGCCAAGCATCACTAGGATCACAGCTGCTGAAGTGTATATCAGCTCATTGGTTCAGTGATTGTGGTTGGTAGGTATTGGCCCTCACAGCTGCATTCACGTTTCTATGAGATCCATAGGAGGTACTACACCAACGCTGTAACCGGTGTCTTTGTCCCTGTGCCCATTTTTAGCCATGATTTAGCTATCAGGTCAGTCGCTGCCTCGTTCAGCGTATTGGTTCCATTGGGGCATTGTGCCCAATATCTGGTTGGGGAGTTGCATTGGTGGGAACTCCCCCTCTGACCTCAGTAACTGTGGCACCTTTGGCATCATACATGTGTTGTACCTCATCGATCTAAGCTGTGATAGCAGTTGCCGTTTGTGGATGTGGAGCATTTGAGCTACCGTTGTTTCGGGGTGGGGAACTGTGACTGTGGGTTTCGAATTAACCATTCAGCCACATTCTCTGCATGTAACCTCTTTGGACAGGTTACTCGAGTAGTAGCATTCCAACAGAGTCCCTGTTATCAGATCTCGCCCACTTTTCACCTTGTTCTAAAAAGATACCAGTAGCCCACTATTTCATTAAGGCTCTGGTTCCCAATCACCTGACCTTGTTTGTGCCTGGGATGTAGTCGGCCCTTCAGAGCCGCAACATATATACCACTGTTGTCCGGTTCTATATCATTTTAAATGTATACTTTCAAATCTGGCTGTGAACAGAACTGTACAGAAATGCAAAAGGTGAAAGGACAGAGAAAGCAGGGTTTTATTTTATAGCACAATTCATAACACACGGCAACATCAAAGTGCTGAACCAGCACAATAAACACAGAAAGATAGAATCCGCCAGTTATTCACAGCTAAACTGAACTGGTTCCTCACCTGGATTTGAACATTTCAGACTAGAAGCCTGTCCTCACATTTTCATGAAGACTCTTCCAGATTTTAGCTAGCATAAATCTTAAATAGCTGCCTCCCCATGGTTTAGTCCAGACATCTGTACTAGCAAGGAGTCCCAGTCCCAGTGCTCCTCAGAGTCCCAGCAGGAGTCCAGTACCCCTGTGCACATCAGGAGTCCCAGCTTGAGGCATCCCTGTGCCCTCATAGTCCCTAGCAGGAGTCCAGTCCCTTGCTCATCCAGAGTCCCAGCAGGAGGCCAGTCCCTGTTGCTCCTCAGCTCCAAGCAGGATTCCAGATCCCTGTGCTCCTCATAGTCCCAGCACTAGGCCCAGTCCCTGTGCTCCTCAGAGTCCCAGCAGGAAGTCCAGTCCCAGTGCTCCTCAGAGTCCCGCACGAGGCCAGTCCCTGTGCTCCAGAGTCCCAGCAGGAATGCCAGTCTAGTGCTACCTCAGAGCAGGAGCCAGTCCCTGTGCTCCTCAGAGTCCCAGCAGGGGCAGTCCCTGTGCTCCTCAGAATCCCAGCATGGAGTCCAATCCCTGTGCTCCTCAGAGTCCAGCACGAGGCCAGTCCCTGTGCTCCCTCAGAGTCCCCGCAGAGGCCGTCCTTTTCTCCTCAGATCAGGAGGCCAGTCCCCTGTGCTCCCTCAGAGTCCGATTTAAGAACATACCAGTGGGGCAAAAAAGTCATCCACCGACTGTGCAAGTTCTCCCACTTAAACTAAAGACAAGGTCTGTAATGTTCATCATAGGTACACTCCTCAATCTGTGCGAGACAGAATAGAAAAGAAAATCCAGGAATTCACATTGAAGGATTTTTAAAGAAATTATTTGTAAATGATGTTGGTAAATAAGTATTTGGACAATAACAAAAAATCAACACAATACTTTGTAATATAACCTTTGTTGGCAATAACAGAGTTGGTCAAAACGATTACTATAGTCTTTACCAGGTATGCACACAACGTAGCTGGTATTTTGGCCCCATTCCTCTATGCAGAACTTCTCGAGAGCAGTGAACACGGACCTTTCAACTCCTCGCACACAGATTTCAAATGGGTTGAGGTCATGGAGACTTGCTCCATGACTTTCAAATGCTTCATACCGGAGCCACTCCTTCGTTGCCCGGCCGGTTTGTATGGGGATCATTGTCCATGCTGGAAAGACCCAGCCACGTTTCATCTTTCAAAGCTCTCCCAGATTGAAGAGGTTTTTGGCTCATAATCTCACGATACATGGCCCCATTCATTCCATTCCTTAACACGGATCAGGGTCGTCCTGTCCCCCTTATATAGCAGAAAAAACAGCCCCAAAGCATGACCGATTCCACTCCATGCTCACAGTAGGTAATGGTGTTCTTGGATTAGCTCAGTATTCTTCTTCCTCCGAACACGACGAGTTTAGTTTATACCAAAACATTGTAGCTTTGGTTTCATCTGACCACATGCCTACTCCCATCCTCTGCTGTATCATCCATTGTGCTCTCTGGCAAACTTCAGACGGGCCTGGACTTGCACTGGCTTCAGCAGGGACACGTCTGCACTGCAGGATTTGATCCCGGTCGTCGTAGTGAGTTACTGGATGGTAACCTTTGTTACTTTGGTCCCAGCTCTCTGCAGGTCATGAATTCACCAGGTCCCACCCCCCGAGTGGTTCTGGGATTTTTGATCACAAATATCAGTGGTCTTTTTATGTCTTCCCATTTTCATCTGATAATTGCTCCCCCCAGTTGATTTGTTCACACCAAGCTGCTTGCCTAATGTAAGATTCAAAAACAACTTTTACTTTTTTTTTTCTCCACACCAGTCAGTTGCAGGTCTACAATTCTTTTCCTGCTGTCCTTCGACAGCTCTTTGGTCTTGGCCATAGTGGAGTTTTGAGGAGTCTGACAGTTTGAGGCTGAGGACGAGGTGTCTTTTATACAGATAGTTCAAACAGGAGCCATTAATACAGTAACGAGTGGAGGACCGAGAAGAGCTTCTAAAGAAGAAGTTACAGGACTGAGAGAGCCAGAGATCTTCCTTGTTTGAAGTGACCAAAATACTTATTTTCCACCATCATTTATCAAATAAATTCTAAAAATCCTAACAAGTGAATTCCTGGATTTTTTTTTTCCCATTCTGTCACTCACATTTTGAAGTGAACCTATGATGAAAATTACAGACCTCTTCTTATTTTAAGTGGGGAGAACTTGCACCAAATTGTGGCTACCATTTTTGCCCACTGTATGTTCTTAAATCGGACTCTGGGGGGGAGGAGCACAGGGACTGGCCTCCTGCTCTTAGGAGCACAAGGACTGGCCTCCTGCGGGACGTCTGAGGAGCAACAGGGACTGGCCTCGTGCTGGGACTCAGAGGAGCACAGGGACTGACTCCTGCTGGGACTCTGAGGAGCACAGGGACAGGCCTCCTGCTGGGACTCTGAGGAGCACAGGGACAGCCTCCAGCACTGATGATCACAAGGACTGGCCACCTGCTGGACTCCTGAGGAGCACAGGACTGGCCTCGTGCTGGGACTCTGAGAGCACAGGGACTGGACTCCTCTGGGACTCTGCGGAGCACAGGACTGGCCTCGTGCTGTGACTATGAGGAGCTCAAGGGACTGGACTCCTGCTGGGACTCTGAGGAGCACAGGGACTGGCCTCCTGTCTGGGACTCTGAAAGAGCACAGGACAGGACTCCTGCTGGACTCTGAGAGCACGAGGGGACTGGCCTCCTTCTGGGACCAGATGAGCAACAGGGACTGGCTCCTGCTGGGACTCTGAGAGCACAGGACAGGACTCCTTGCTAGTCCCAGAGTCAGGACAAACATGGGGAGGCAGCAATTTAAGATTCATGCAGCTAAAATCTGGAAGAGATCTTCCTGAAAATGTGAGACAGGCTTCTAAGTCTGACATGTTCCAAATTCCAGGTTAGAACCGTTCAGATTAGCTGTGAATAACTGGGGGATTCTATCTTCTGTGTTTTATTGTGCTTGTTCGGAGCCACTATTGAGTGCCTTGGTATGATTGTGCTATATAAATAAACCTGCCTTTCCTCTGTCCTTACACACCTTTTGCATTCTCTACAGTTCTGTTCACAGCGAGATATGAAATATACAATTTAAATGATATAGAACCGAAAAAAAAAAACCCCCCACAGTGCGTATATAATTGTTGCCGGCCTCAGAAGGCCGACAACATCCCGGCCAAACAAGGTCAGTGCTGGGGGAACAAGAGCCCCGTAATGAAAAGGTGGGGCTAAGGAACAAGGTGAAAGTGGTCGTAATCTGATAAAACAGGTGCTCTGTTGGAATGCTACTACTCGAGAACCCCTGGCCAAAGAGTTACATGCAGAGAATGTGGGCTGAATGGTGTACATCGAAACCACCATCACAGATTGACCCGAACAACCGGTAGCTCAATGCCCACCACCAACCACAAACGCAGACTCAATCACAGCTTGAGATCGATGAGGTACATACACATGTATGATGCCCAGGTGCCACAGTTACTGAGGTCGAGAGGGAGTCCCACCAACTGCAACTCCCCCAACCAGAATGGGCACAAAGCACCCAATGGAACCAATCACGCTGAACGAGGCAGCACGACCTGAAAGCAAAAATCAAGGCTAAAATGGGCACCAGTGCAAAGACAACCTTTACAGCGGATAGTGTGAAGTACCACCTAAGGATCTCATAGAAAACGTGAATGCAGCAGAGAGGGCAGATACCTTACCACCACAATCAACTGAAACCAATGAGCTGAAATCCACTTCGCAGCAGTGGATCCTAAGATTCATTGGCTATACGAGCAACCAAGGGAGCCGATGACAATACCCCCATGGAAAAGACGGTTGGAGCTGAGATCAAGGTGGCACGGAAGAGAAGTGAGCTCAATTAACAGAGGGCCCTGAAGAGCCATGAAAGAAACCAGTACCCAGGAATATACAGCCAGATAACCATACCTGAAGCACTCGAAACAGCCAAACACATGCTCCAAGCCCATGGCCAGCCGCCCTACAGAGGTACAACTAAAGAGATTGAAGCGCAGAAGGGTGAAACAGCTGTTCGCAACACAACCTGCGAAGGTGTACGCTCAGATGGCAGGGTAACAACAGGGTAACAACATGTACAACAGGGGAGCAGACCCACCGAGTCTGAAACTGAACAGTTCTGGAAGAACATAAGGGAGAAGGATGCAGCCACATAACAGCAGTGCACATGGCTGGTGTCCCTGAGAGAGGACACAGCCACCAATCCCAAACAGAACACAGTTACCATCACAGAGGCAGAACATCCGGGAAAGAGTCTCAGGTATGAAAAACTGGACATGCACCTGGCCCTGATATCGGTCCATCATCCTACTGCTAAGACACTCAATCACACCATGAGCGCCTCGACATCACAAATGGGACCGCTGCTGAGAGATGGGTCTCACCCAGAAAAGGCTAACCCGAAGGGCGAACTTCCTGATCAAGCAGTCCCACCTCCAACAACCCGGCCAATAACTTGTCATCTCCACAACAGGGAAGCTCTGTCAGGTATCATTGCGGCTAAGATAAGTTGGGCATCATGGAACAATTCATGAGCACAGCACAGAGGGCATTGAAGGGACCCAGAGGAGCCAAACACCAGCACCTGTAGAGACACCAGAGAGCAAACACCAGCTCCTGTGACAGAACAAAAATTAGCAGGATGGTGACTCGTAAGAGACAATGTAGCAAAAGAAGGGATCTCAACAGGTCCCGAGGGAACAATAGCAGACGTTGAGGACAGTTACAAGATATCTCGTGTATAGCCCACAGGCAAATGCAACCACGAACAGGCAACAGAAAAGCGGCAACTCTGCCAAATACCTCCCAGCGAGTAAGGCAGGACCTAAGAAGCGGGCCCTATTTTCAATGGCAAGAACAAGGCTCGGGCAATTTAAGCAGCTACGCCCAGCAGTGATCAGATACCCTTGCAGTCATTATCAGGGCCAAAGGAAGAGAATCAGACACGATGTTAAAACTCGAAAGCTCCTTACCATGCATGGCGGGTTACATCCCAAATCCAAGCAGCACCCTGAGACTGTACGTAAGCCGTAAAGAAGGAGGCCGAGGACAGTGGGGGATGTGAGAGCCACTGTCCAGGAACGAACATCCAAACTCCATAACGACATCAATGGGAGAAGGACCAAAACGGATGACGTACTCAGTGAAAAAGTCTCAGGCAGTGGCGAGATATGAGGTGCTAGAGGAGAGCCCATCATGGATAACAACCCCTACACGGCTGTACCACACGGAGCATAAACAGAAGTGGCTGAATCTCAAGAAGACCTACCAATGCTAGAAAGGGCTGCCTACAGGACAGCACAGAGGGCACTCATCATGGCTGCACAGGAACAGGGCACGGAGCACCAAGCGATAGAGCCCATAAATACCACACCAGACAAGACCCAAGGAGTTCGTTGTGCAAAGATGGCACCTGATAACACTCCAACAATAACTGCAGGGTGCAAGATGCTGGCAGGGAAGGCCTACCAGGAACGCCAATACCCAAAGTGGCGCATAGTGTACAGAAACAACTGGCAGAGTATGGGCGGGAAACCCCAAGGTCAAAGTGGAAACTCCCTCCCAAAGGTGGTGGAAAATGAGCACAAGAAATCCCTGTGGGACTTCCAATACAGACCGACCGAAAATGTAATGAACCAAAGCCCGACATCGGTGTGGAGGGACAAAGGGCAGAGGACAAGCCGTGGTGGAGTACAAAGGGCAGAGGACATCCGTGGTGGACAAAGGGCAGAGAACAGCGGGAGTTAGACAAAGGGCAGAGGACAGGCCGTGGTGGTGACAAAGGGCAGAGACGCGTAGGGTGGTGGACAAAGGGCCGAAGACAGCCGTGGTGGGTGGACAAAGGGCAGAGGACAGCCGTGGTGGTAGGACAAAGGGGCAGAGACAGCCGTGGGTGGTGGACAGGGCCATTGACAAGCCGTGGGGTGGACAAAGGGCAGAGGACAGCCATGGTGGTGGACACAGGCAGAGGACAGCCGTGGTGGTGGACAAAGGGAAGAGACGCCGTGGAGGTGGACAAGGGTAGAGGACAGCCTGTGGTGGTGGACAAAGGCAGAGGACAGCCGTGGTGTGGACAAAGGCAGAGGACAGCCGTGGTGGTGGACGTGCAATACAAGCGAAAGTAAGTAATATAAGTATATATATTTATATATAACCGAGCCTTTTCACTACAGATCTGAGTCTCAAGCGGTTTACAAATGTTACTTATTGGGCAATTGTCTCTCACCTCCACACCAGAGATGGGAGGGGCCATACAGGGGCGGCACATGCCAGAACTATTGACATATTTTTAGTGGTAGGGGAAACCGAGTATACCCGGAGGAAACCTACGCAGACATGGGGGAGAACATGTAAAACTCCACCTCAGAAATGCCCTGGTTCCGACCGGATTCAACCCAGGACCTTCTTGCTGAAGGCTAGAGTGCATCCAATCACCACGTGCGCCACGCCGCTTGAAAAACGGACAAGAAGGAAGCTATGTGCCAATACAGGGGAATGGGAAGATAGAACACTCCTTCAATGCGGATGACAGGGTAAACGCTGGAATAGAGGCCTGCGTATACTCAAACACCCCTGTACCCCAGGAAAGCAAATTTTGAAACTAGAAGAAGGGGTCCTGGCGGCAAACTGCATCTCATCTTTTCACACCCCACTGCAGTCCTTCCAACGTGGGATGGAAAAAACCAGCAAAATCCCAGCAGAATAGCGGAAACCATCCATTTACACCGCCGCCACTTTCCAGAAAAAGGAACATGAAAATCTTAGAAATACCAAGGTTCTCAGAGAGGAGCTGGCGAGGGCCTGTAGGGTAAAGGTGACAGTAGTGCCCGTGTGAATCGGTGGCACGTCGGGGCAGTACCCGAAAGCTAGAAGAGGATTACAGTGATCCCTGGAACCAACCTCGGACATCTTGGCCAGAAATGTTCAGTGCAGGAATCAGCAAGATACAGCGCAGAACCCTCAGGCTCCCAGGCCACAGGGAGGACCCGACTTAGAGAGGGATATACCGCACCGCGTAGGGCCAAAGGTTTCATTGACAGTTTATATGTATGATATTAATGTGGGGTGATTCTGGCCTCCTCACATGAACCAACTGTACCTTCCACGTTCACTGAGTGCATGAAGAACCTGGTTCCTGGCCCGGACAATGTTAATCCTGGATGTACCAGAGCGTAGTGTCGGCCGAGAAGTTCACATGGGTACTCGCCCCACCTCTCTCTCGGAGAGCCGTAACAACACTAATGACTCAAACCAGACGACAAAAGATTTTTTCATCTGGAAACTAAGATGTGTTTTACCCAGCTGATATGAAAGGAGGACAAACGCACAAAAAAACCGGCAGAGGCCTAAAAAACATGTTTTGTTACATTTTAAAGAGTAGAAACGATAGGAGATAGTGTAGGGTCTAGAGTGTTTGGGGTCTAGGCATGTGTGTGGTGTCTTTGGAAATAATCTTAATACAGAAAACATTTTATTTATAATGGGCAACCTCGAGGTCGCATTAACAAAGGGTACACAGTTAAAAGAAAACAGTGTTGAGTGCAATTGTTTTTCACCCAAAACAATGTCTATATTTAGCTAAGACATGACACATAAAATGCAAACTATAACAACTAAAACACTAATTTACATATTAAAAATCCCACGTCACTGTGGTCTAGTCCCTGGAAAGAGCGCCTGTTTTAATAAGCACAAAAAGAATAAAACTGGAAAAAGATCTTAAAATATGAATAATAACAATAATAATGATTATCTATCATTATTATTATGAAGAATATTATTATTATTATTATTTATCATTATCATTATTATTAATTATTGTTATTATTAGGCCTTGTTGGAACAGGGTTGGAACAGTGTCATTCCTCCACTCCAACTCAGTGGTTGATAAAATACTGGTGAGTTGGGTTGCCTTTGGTGCATGAACAGACGGATACTGATCTGTCACATTTTCGAAGATTTGTCAGTCTTTTGCTTAACCTAAAAAACGCCATTGTTTCGCTGCGGAACCAGGACACTTTCTATACAGCAATAACTTTTACTTTTTATTGCAGATGGATTTATGGATTATTGTTTCTTGTGGTCCACTGATGACTGCTGCCGTTGTGACTTGGGCAAGAACACTTAACCCCACTTTGTGCTGAAGCCCCTGCTGAAAGATCAAGGCCCCTGTGGGACTCAGCACCCTGCAGGAGGATCAGTGAGGGCCTGGGCACTGATGGACTGGGCGCTCAGACTGCCACCCCCCCCGACCCCGAAATTGATTAAGGGGAAAGAAAATGGATGGTATATTTCTTGTGGTCTGAGAATCTGGCACCCATCTTTAAATTAATCTGCTTTGTCGATAGAAAACCTGTTTGATTTTTTTTGTACACATACAAACACCATTATGCAAAAACTATATCTAAAAACGTTTAAACTGATAACAAAAACAAAGAAGTAAATTAAGACCTTTTGAGTCCATTCTGCTCCCGCCACCCACAGACATTTTGAAGGATATTTGATCCTAAAACACACAATTATAGAGTCATATTTATAAGTCTTGTATAAAGTTAAAATTGTTTCTCCTTACCTGGAGGATTGGCCGAGATTACCTGCAAATAAAACCACATTTTTATATTTTTAACGTTCATGATAGATCTTGGTCATTAATTAATCTTTATGTTTTTACATTTGAGTAGTTTTATCACCAGATAAGAGGCCGCTGCTATTTCCATAGCAACGCACTGTTTAGTTAGCAGGAGTTAAGCATTTAGCCTTCATCTGTTTTTACAAGTTATATCACCAGTTTTAGCACTTAGTAAAAGAGTGACAAACAATCAAAACAAAACATTATCAGGGTAAATACTCAGATTTCCATCGGTTTAAAAGGTAGCAGTAAAATGCGGCTCAGAGTTGTAATAAAATTCCTAAACATAATGAGATTTCAAAAGTGTATAAATAGTTTATTTACAATAGTCTAGTAAAGTGATGTTAGTAAGTGTATTTAGTATAGTGATGTTATATCAGTGTAGTGTAGAGGTATATAGTATAGTCATAGTATATATAATTGTAGTGTAGTGTAGTATAGTGTATGTTAGTGTAGTATAGTGTAGTATACGTATAGTATCAGTAAAGTAGAGTATAGTGTAGTAAGTATAGTATATAAAAAAGTTGAGTATATGTGAAGTATAGTATAGTATAGTAAAGTAGAGAAAGTCTAGTATAGTATAGTGTAGTATAGTGTAGTGGTATGTAGTATAGTGAAGAATAGTATAGTATAAGTATAGTGTAGTGGGTAGTGTAGTATAGTGGAAGTCTAGTTCCTAGTAATAGTATAGTATAGTAATCAGTGAAGTGTATATAGTATAGTATATCAGTTCCGTAGAGTATAGTTATAAAGTATAGTAATAAAGTAAGTATAGTGGAGTAAAGTAATATTAGAGTCTAGTGTAGTGTCAGTTATATATATAGGTGTAGTATAGTATAAGTATAAGTGTAGTATAGTATAGTATAAGTATATAAAGAAAGTAAATAGAGTATAAGTGTAGTATAGTTTAGTATAGTTAAGTAGTGTATAGTTAGTATACGTATAGTATAGTATAAGTGTATATAGTATAGTATAGATACAGAGTAGTATAGTATAAGTATAGAATAGTGTAAGTTGTAGTATAGTATAGTACAGAGTAGTAATAGTATATGTATAGTGTAAGTGTAGTAAACTATACTATACCTACACTAAACTATAACTATACTACACTACACTAACTATAACTAAACAACACTGTTACTATACTATTACTACACTACACTATACTATACTATACTAAAACAACAACTGTTCTAATAATAATACTTATATCTACACTATACTATACTATACTATACTACACTATACTCTACTTTACCTATACTAAACTAAACTACTCTAAACTCTACTTTACTATACAATACAATAACTAGATACTATTACTAAACTACACTATAACTATACTAATACTACACTAGTACAATACAACACTACACAACACTAGACTATACTATACTATACTACACAATACTCTACTTTACTAACTATTTACTAAAAAATACTACACAATACTCTAAACTTAACTATACTATACTATACTACACACACTAATACTATACTATACTATACTAGACTAGACACACAATACTACACTACACTACACTATACTAATACATACTATACTACACTATACCTACACTACACTACACATACTACACTATACAAATACTAAGACTATACTCTATCTATTACTAAAACTGATACTATACTACACTTACTCTACCTTTACTATACAATACTAATACTACACTATAACTCTACTTTACTATACTATACTAGACTACACGCTATACTCACTACACTAACACGTATACTACACTACACTTCACTATACTAATACTATACTATAACTATACTACACTACACTACACTATAACTAACATCACTATACTATCTGACACTATACTAACATCACTATACTAGACTATAGTAACTAAACTATATAACTTTTGAAATCTCAATTATGGATATGAATTATATTACTACTCTGAGCCGGCCATTTTCACTGCTCCCTTTTAAACCTGATGAAATCTGAGTAATTACCCCTGAACATGGTTTTTTGTTTTGAATTGATTGTCATCACTTTTACTAAGTGCTAAAAACTGGTGAATTATAACTTGAAAAACAGATGAAAGGCTAAATGCTACTCCTGCTAACTAAAACAGTGCGTGCTATGAAACTAGCAGCGGCTCATATCTGGGAGATAAAACTACTCCAAATGTAAAACATAAAGAATTAAAATAATGACCAAGAACTATCATGAACGTTAAAATATAAAAATGTGGTTTTATATTTGCAGGTAACTCGGCCAATCCTCCAGGTAAAAATACAATTATAACTTATAACAAGTCTTAAAAAATATGACTCATAATTGTGTGTTTTAGGATCAAATATATTCAAAATGTCTGTGGGATGGCGGACAGAATGGACTCCAAAAGGTTTCTAATTTACTTCTTGTTTTTGTTTAACATTTGAAAACGATTTTAGATATATGTTATTTGCCCTAATGGAGTTTTTATGTCGTACAAAAAAATCAAACATTTACTATATCGACAAAGCAGATTAATTTTAAGATGGGGTGCCGAGATTCCTCAGACACAAGAAATATCCACTCCATTTTCTTCCCCTTAATCCATTTCTGGGTCGGTGGGTGGCAGTCAGAGCAGCACCCAGTCCACAGAGCCCCAGCCCCTCACTGGATACCTCCTGCAGGTGCTGAGTCCACAGGGCCTTGATCTTACAGGCAAAGGGCTTCAGAGCAAAGTGGGGTTAAGTTCCATGCCCAAGGACACAACGGCAGCAGTCATCATGGACCACAAAAACAATAATCCATAAACCCATCTGCCATAAAAGTAAACAGTTGCTGTATAGAAAGTGTCCTAGGATTCCGATAAGCGAATGGCGTTTAGGGTTAAGCAAAAACAGACAAATCTTCAGAAATGTGACATAAAAGTCTCCGTTCGATCCTGCACCAAAGGCAACCCCAACACACCAGTAATTTATCACCACTGAGTATGGAGTGAGGAATGACACTGTCCCACCCTGTCCAAACAAGGCCTAATAATAACAAAATAATAATAATGATAATGATAATAATATAATCATAATATTCATCATATAATAATGAAAGGATTAAATCATTTATTATTGTTATTATTCATAAATATTAAGATCTTTTTCCAGTATACATATGAGCTTTATTAAAACAGGCGCACTTCCAGGACTAGTACCAACAGTGACGTGGGATTTTTATAATGTAAAATAGTTGTATATTAGTTGTTATTGTTTTGCATTTTAGTGTCAGTATTAGCAAATAAGACATGGTTTTGGGTGAAAAACAATATCACTCAACACTGGTTTTTCTATTTAACTGTGTACCCATTGTAATGCGGAACCTCGAGTGCCATATAATAAAAGTTTTATTTTATTAAAGAAGTTATTCCAAAGTACACTCACACAAGCCTAGACCCAACACTCTCTGACCCTACACCTCTCTCCTATCGTTCTACTCCTTTACAATGTAACTAAACCTGGGTGATGTTATTTAGGCCGCTGCTGTTTTTTCTTGTAGTTGTCCTCGCTTCTATCCGCTGGGTAACAACCATCTCTCCAAGTTTCCAATGAAAAATCTTTTGTCTGTCTGTTTTGAGGCCATAGTTTTACGGCATCTCCGAGGAGAGAGTGGGCGAGTTACCATGTGAACATTCTCGGCCGACACTCCGCACTGTACATCCAGATTACTGTCCCGGGCCAGAACCAGTTCAACTTGGGCCTCAGTGAACGTGGAAGGTACAGTTGGTTCCATGTGGGAGGAGGCAGAATCACCCCACATTCTATACATACATATAGAAAAAAAAAAAAAAAAAAAACCATGTCCCATTAACCTGGCCCTCCGCGGCGTTATCCCTCACTAAGACCGGGTCCTCTACCAAGGCCTGGGAGCCTGAGGTTCTGCGCAGTATCTTTGCTGTTCCTATCACTGCACATTTACTGGACCCAGATGTCTCAAGGTTTTATCAGGGATCCACGGTAACCTCTTACTAGCTCGGGTCACTGCCCCGAGTGCACCGATCCCCACGGGCACTACTGCACCTTACCCCCAGGCCCTCTCCAGCTCCTCTCTGAGACCTAGGTTATTTCTCAGAAAATTTCATGTTCCTTTTTCCGGAAAAGATGGCGCGGTGAAATGGATGCGTTTTCCCGCTCCTTCTGCCAGGATTTTGCTAGTTTTACCACTCACAGTCTGGAGACAGCAGTGAGGGTGAAAAAGATGAGACAAGATTGCCGCAGGACCCCTTCTCAATTTCAAATTGCATTTTTCCTGAGGGAAAACAAGCGGGTGTTTGAGTATACGTCAGGCCTATACCAGCGTATTACCCATACATCCGCATTGAAGGAGATAACTATCTACCCATCCCCTGTATAGGCACATAGCTGTCCTTCTTGTTCCTTTTCAAGCGGCGGTCGCACAGTGGCTGAGTGGATAGCACTCTCGCCTCTCAGCAATAAAGGTCCTGCGTTCGAAACCCGTCCGGACCAGGCCTTCTGAGTGGATTTTGCATGTTTCTCCCCATGTCTGCGTAGGTTTCCTCTGGTACTTCCGTTTTCCCCCAACCACTAAAAATATGTCCAATAGTTCTGGCATGTGCCTCCTGTACTGGCCCCTCCCATCTCTGTGTGAGTGAGAGACAAATGCCCAAAATTAACAATTGTAAACCGCTTGAGACTCAGATCTGTATGAACAGGTTGTAAATATAAATAAATATTACTACATACTTAACAATCGCTTTGGATTGCCACGTCCACCACCACCTTTGTCCTCTGCCCTTTGGTCCACCACCCACGGCTGGCCCAGCCCTTTGTCCCACCACCACGGCTGTCCTCTACCCTTTCCCACCACCACGGCTGACGCTCTACCCCATTGTCCACCACCACTGCTGTCCGCTGGCCCAGAGTCCACCACCCATGGCAGTCCTCTGCCCTTTTGTCCACACACCTACGGCTGTCCGCTGCCCTTTGTCCCACCACCGCGGCAGTCCTCTGTCCCTATGTCCACCACCACGGCTGTCCTCTGCCCTTTGTCCATCCACCACGGCTGTCCTCTGCCCTTTGTCCACCACCACGGCTGTCCTCCTGCCCTTTGTCCACCACCACGCGGTCCTCTGCCTTTGTCTACCACCACGGCTGTCCTCTGCCTTTGTCCACCACGCTGTCCTCTGCCCTTTGTCCACCACGCAGGGGGGGGGGGGGGGGGGGGGGGGGGGGGGGGGGGCCTGTCCTCTGCCCTATGTCCACCAGCCACGATGTCGGGTTGGGTTCATTACCATTCGGATCGTTCTGTAATCTGGAAGTCCCACAGATCTTTGCCTCATTTTTCCACCTCCTTTGGAGTAGTTTCCCAGTTTTTTTTTTTTTTTTGGGTTTTTTTTTGTTTTTTTTTTCTTAGACCTTGGGGTTTCCACCCATACTCCTGCACAGATGTTTCTGTACACCTATGCAAGCCACTTGGTTATGGCGTTCCATGTATGCCTTCCCTGGCCAGCATCTTGCACCCGCATAGGTGTTGGAGTGTCTCAGGTGCCTCTTTGAGCTCCGACACCTGGGTCTGTCTGTTTGGTATATCTGGGCCTCTATCGCTCTTGTGCTCAGTGCCTGTTCCTGGCAGCCATGATGAAGTGCCTCTGTGCTGTCCTGTAGGCCAGCCCTTTCTAGCCATTGGTAGACTTCTTGATATCATAGCCACATCTGTTATGCTCCGGTGGTACATGCCGTGTAGGGGCTTGTCTCCCCATGATGGCTCTCCTCCAGCACCTCCTCAACTCGCCACGCCTGAGACATTCACTGAGTACGTCATCCGATTTGGGCCTTCTCCATGATGTAGTTTATGAGTTTGATGTATCGTCCTGGACAGTGGCTCTCAAACTCACTAGTCCTCGGCCTCCTTCTTTACGGCTTACGTACAGTCTCAGGTGCTGGATTTGGGATAGTAACCCGCCATGATGGTAATGAGCTTACGAGTTTTAACATCCGTGGTCCTGAATCTCTTCCTTTGCCCCTGATTATCCCTGCAAGGTAACTGATCACAGGCAGGCCGCGTAGCTGGTTACATGCCCGAGTGCCTTGTATCTTGCCATTGAGCCGGCTTCTTAGACATGCCTTACTCGCTGGAGGTATTTGGCAGTTGCCGCTTTTTTTATTTCCCCCCTCGTTTTTTTGTGCCTGTTCGAGGTTGCCATTTGCCTGTGGTAATACCGAGATACTTGGTAACTGTCCTCAACGTCTGCTATTGTTTCCCTCTGGGAGTGAGATCCCTTCTGTGTGGACTACCTTGTCTCTCCGAGTCCATCCTGCTACATTTCTGTTTCTGTCCAACCAGGAGCTGGTGTTTGGCTCCTCTG
Organism: Knipowitschia caucasica; assembly: GCA_964034765.1. NCBI lineage: Eukaryota > Metazoa > Chordata > Actinopteri > Gobiiformes > Gobiidae > Knipowitschia > Knipowitschia caucasica. The sequence goes on along the minus strand of OZ035829.1, from coordinate 8,696,555 downwards.
GTGTCTCTACAGGAGCTGTGTTTCGGCTCCTCTGGTGTCCCTACCAAGCACCTCTGTGCTGTGCTCATGAATTGTTCCATATGCCCACTTATCTTAGCCGCAATGATACCTGACATGAGCTTCCATGTTGTGGAGAGACAAGTTATTGGCCGGTAGTTGGATGGGACTGCATGATCAGGACCGAATCGCGCCTTTTTCGGTTAGCCATTCTGGGTGAGACCCATTCTCCGAGCAGCTGGTCCATTTGAGCTGCAGGCGCTCATGGAGAGAATGTGAGGAGTCCTTAGCACATAAGGCATGGACCATATCAGGCAGGTGCTGTCCATTTTTTTCATACCTGAGACTCTTTCCCACGATTTCAGCCCACTGTGATGGTAACTGAGTTCTGTTCTGGGAGGTGTGCTGTGCTCCTCTCTCAGGGACAAAACCCAGCCAATGTGCACTGCTGTTATGTGCTGCATCCACTCCCATATGTTTCTTCCGAGAAGCTGTTTCATGTCCAGCCTCCGGAGGTCTGCTCCCAGTTGCTACCCTGATTTACCCTGTTTGTAACCCGCGCACTGATCGTACACCTTCGCAGGTGTGTTGCGAACAGCCTTTTTCCCCTTCTGGCTTCAATCACTTTAGTGTAACCTCTGTAGGCGTCAGGCCAGGCATGGAGCATTTGTTTGGCATTTTCGAGTCGCTTCAGGTAGGTTATCTGGCTTTACGTTCTGGGTACTGGTCTTTTCATTGCACCTCTCTGGGCCTCTGTTAATTGACTCACTTCTCTCCGAGCCACCTTGATCTCACCTCCCAACCGTCTTTTTTCCATGGTGGGTTATTGACCAAGGCTCCTCATGGTTGCTCTTATAGCCAAGCATCTCTAGGTATCACTGCTGCTGAAGTGTATATCAGCTCAATTGGTTTCAGTGATTGTGTTGGTAGGTATATGCCCTCAACTGCTGCATTCACGTTTTCTATGAGATCCTTAGGTGGTACTTCACACAACCGCTGGAACCGGTGTCTTGCCCTGTGCCCATTTTAGCCATGATTTTTAGCTTTCCGGTCAGTCGCAGCCTCGTTCAGCTGTTATAGGATCCATTGGGGCTTTGTGCCCAAACTCTGGTTGGGGAGTTGCAGTTGTGGACCACCCCTCTGACTCAGTAACTGTGCACCTTAGGCATCATACATGTGTTGTACCTCATCGATCTAAGCAGTGCAAGTGCAGTTGCCGTTTGTGGATGTAGGAGCATTGACTACCGGTTGTTTCGGGGGGGGGGTGGGGGGGGGGGTGGGAGTCCAACCAACTGAGACTGTGGGGTTTCGAAGTAACCCATTCAGCCCACATTCTCTTCATGAACCACTTTGGCCAGGTATACTCGAGTAGTAGCATTCCAATAGTGCAGAGCCCTTTATCAGATCTCGACCACTTTCACCATGTTCCAAGTAGCCACTTTCATTAAGGTGCTCTGGTTCCCCAGCCCTGACCTTGTTTTGGCCGGATGTTGTCGCCTCAGATCCTCAACATATATACGCACTGTTGTCGGTTCTATAACATTTTAAAATGTATAATTCAAATCTGCTGTGACCAGAACTGTAAGAGAATGCAAAAGGGTGTAAGGACAGAAAAGGCATTTATTTGTATACACAATTCCTTACACAAGGCAAACTCAAATGCTGAACAAGCACAATAATCACAGAAGATAGAATCCCCCATTATTCACAGCTAAACTGAACTGTCTAACCTGGATTGAACATTGTCATACTAGAAGCCTGTCTCACATTTCATGAAGACTCTTCCAGATATTAGCTGCATAAATCTTACATGCTGCTCCCCAAGTTTTAGTCCTGACTTCTGGGACTAGCAAAGGGTCAGTCCCCTGTGCTCCTCAGATCCCATCAGGAGTCCCAGTCCCTGTGCTCATCAAGAAGTCCCAGCATGAGGCCAGTCCCCTGTGCTCCTCAGAGGTCCCAGCAGGAGTCCATTCCCCAGTGCTCATCAGAGTCTCCCACAGGCGGAAGGACATCCACTGTGCACCTCAGAGTCCCAGCAGGATCCAGTCCTGTCTCCTCATAGTCCCAGCACGAGGCCCATCCCTGTGCTCCCAGAGTCCTCATCAGGAGTCCCAGATCCCTTGTGCTGCCTCAAGTCCAGCACGAGGCCAGTCCCCTGTGCTCCTCAGAGTCCCAGCACGAAGTCCAGTCCCTTGATGCTCCTCAGAGCAGGAGGCCAGTCCCTGTGCTCCACAGATTCCCAGCAGGAGGCCAGTCCCTGTGCTCCTCAGAGTCCCAGCAGGAGTCCATTCCCTGTGCTCTCAGAGTCCCAGCACGAGGCCATTCCTGTGGCTCCTCAGAGTCCCACAGGAGGCCATCCTTGTGCTCCCTCAGAGCAGGAGCCAGTCCAGAGCTCCTCAGAGTCCGATTTTAAGAAAAAGGGGGGGGGGGGGGGGGGGGGGGCAGGGGGGGGGGGGGGGGGGGGGGGGGGGGGGGGGGGGGGGGGGGGGGGGGGGGGGGGGGGGGGGGGTGGGGGGGGGCCAGACAGTGGGGCAAAAAAGTCAGCCACCCGACTGTGCAGGTCCCCACTTAAACTAAAGACAGAGTCTGTAATGTTCTACATAGGTTCACTTCAACTGTGAGAGACAGAATGTGAAAAGAAAATCCCGGAATTCACATTGTAGGGGGGGGGGGAGGGGGGGTGGGGGATTTTAAAGAATTTATTTGTAATGATGTTGGAAAATAAGTCTTTGGTCAATAACAAAAATTCAACAAGCTCAATACTTTGTAATATAACCTTTGTTGGCATAACAGAGGTCAACGATTACTATATGTCTTACCAGGTTTTGCACACAGTAGCTGGTATTTTGGCCCATTCCTGCATGCAGATCTTCTCGAGAGCAGTGAACACGGACTTTCACTCCCTCCACCAGATTTTCAATGGGGTTGGGTCTGGAGAGACTGTCCAGACTTTCAAATGCTTCTTACGAGCCACTACCTTCGTTGCCCGGAACTAAAAGCCGAGTGTTTTGGATCATTGTCATGCTGGAAAGACCCAGCCACGATTCATCTTCAAAGCTCTCACCTGATGGAAGAGGTTTTGGCTCAAAATCCACGATACAAAGGTCCCCATTTCATTCTTCCTCCTAACACGGATAGAAGGTCGTCCTGTCCCTTATCAGAAAAACAGCCCCAAATCATGACGTTTCCACCCCCATGCTTCACAAGTAGTAGGTGTTCTAGGGTTGTACCAGTATTCTTCTTCCTCCGAACACGACTAGTTGAGTTTATACACAAACAGTTGTACTTTGGTTTCAATCTGAGCCACATGACATTCTCCCAATCCTCTGCTGTATCAACATCGTGCTCTCTGCAAACATCAGACGGGCCAGGACATGCACGTGGCTTCAGCAGGGGGAACACGTCTGGCACTGCAGGATTTGAAAACCTGTCGACGTAGTGTGTTACTGATGTAAACCTTGTTACTTTTTTTGGTCCCAAGCTCTCTGGCAGTCATTTCACCAGGTCCCCCCCAGTTTGTTCTGGGATTTTTGATCACCAATATCAGTGGTCTTTAATGTCTTCCATTTTCTGATAATTTGCTCCCACAGTTTAATTTGATCACACCAAGCTGCTGCCTTTGTAGATTCAAACACAAAAACCACAAACAATCACAACACTCAAACCCACACACCCTCAAAAGCTCAACCAAAAAAATCACAACCACCATCCCACCAACAACCCAACTTTTGATTTTTTTTTAACACTTTTACACACCCCAAACTTTACAAATCATCAAAAAAACAAACAACTCCACACAACAACCACCCACAACTCTCACCGTACCACCAGTCAACCAACAACTTTTAACACCCACTTTTTTTTTTCACAGAGAACACAACACAACAAGCATCCTTTTTTTTTTATTCACAACAATGCAACAACCAACATAACAAAACACTTTTTTTTTCCAGTCTGGTGCAGGTCTACAATTCTTTTTCCTGCTGTTCCTTCGACAGCACTTGGTCTTGGCCATAGTGGAAGTTCTGGATGTCAGAGTAGAGAGCTGTGGACAGGTGTCCTTTTATACAGATGAGTATCAAAAACCGGTGCCATTAATACAAGGATAACGATGGAGACAGCAGAGGCCTTCTTAAAGAAGAAGTTACAGGTCTGGTGAGAAGCCAATATCTATCCTTGTTTGAAGTGACCAAATACTAATTTTCCACCATCATTTACAAATAAATCTTTAAAAAACCTACATGTGAATTCCTGGATTTTTTTTCCCATTCTGTCTGCTCACATTTGAAGTGAACCTATGAATGAAAATTACAGACCTCTGTCTTTAATTAATTGGGAGAACTTGCACAACTGGTGGCTGGACTTTTTTGCCCACTGTAAGTTACTAAATCGTACTCTGAGGAGCCGGGACTGGCCCTCCTGCCCTGAGGAGCAACAAGACTATGGCCATCCAGACTGGGACTCTGAGGAGCAACAGGGACTGGCCTCGTGCTGTGACTACTGAGGACACAGGACTGGACTCCTGCAGGGACTCAGAGGAGCACAGGGACCGGCCTCCACCTGGGACTCTGAGGAGCACAGGGACTGGCCTCCTGCCTGAGGAGCACAAGGACTGGCCCTCCTGCTTGGACTCCTGAGGAGCACAGGGACGGCCTCAAGAGCTGGGACTCTGAGGACACAGGGACTGTGAACACCTGCTGGGACCTCTGAGAACACAGGACTTGCCTCGTGCTGGGACTATGAGGAGCACAGGGACCTGGACTCCTGCTGGGACCTCTGAGGATCACAGTGACTGGCTCCTGCGGAACTCTGTAAAATGAGCCACAGGGACTGGACTCACTGTAGGACACCTGAGAGCACAGGGACTGGCCTCCTGCTGTGGACTCTTGAATAGGCACCCAGGGACTGGGACTCCTGCGGGACAACTGAGAGCACAGGGACAGACTCCTTGCTAGTCCCCAGATCAGGACCTAAACAATGGGGAGGCCAGCATTTAAGATTTATGCAGCTAAATCAGGAAGAGTCTATCCTGAAAATGTGAGACATAGGCTTCTAGTCTGACAATGTTCAAATCCAGGGTTAGAACAGTTTCAGTTATAGCTGTGAAAAACTGGGGGATTCTATCTTTCAAGTGTTTATTGTGCCTTGTTCAGCACTTAAGAGTTGCCTGTGTATGAATTGTGCTATAAAAAATAAACCTCCTTTTCCTCTGTCCTTACACCCTTTTTGCATTCCTTTCTTACAGTTCTGTTCACAGCAATTGAAATATAACATTTTCTAAACTGATATAGTAACCGACAACAGAGCGTATATATGATGCCGGCTCAGAAGGCCGACAACATCCCTGCCAAACAATGTCAGGTGCTGGGGAACCCAGAGCCCCTTCATGAAAGTGGGCTACTGGATCAAGGTGAAAGTGGTCGAGATCTGATAACATGGCTCTTTGGAATGCCTACTCACTCGAGTAACCCTGGCCCAAGAGGTTACATTCAGAGAATGTTTTGCTGAATGGTTACTTCAAACCACATCACAGTTAGACCCCGAAACAACCGGTAGCTCAATGCTCCAACAACCACAAACGGCCAACTGCAAGATCTACAGCTTTAGATCGATGAGTACACCACATGTAATTGATCACAGTTGCCACAGAGGTTACTGAGGTCAGAGGGGAAGGTCCCACCAACTGCAACTCCCCCAACCAGATTATTGGGCACAAAGCCCCAATGTAAACCATAACGCTGAACGAGGCAATCGACGACCTGAAAGCTAAAAACATTGCTACAATGGGCACAAGGGCAAAGACACCGGATACAGCGGGTTGTGTGAAGTACCGCACCTAAGGAATCCATAGAAAACGAGAATGCGCATGAGTGCAATACCTTACCACCACAATCACTGAAACCAATGAGGCTTGATCTACCCTTCAGCATCAGTGATCCTAGAAGATTGCATGGCCTATAAAGCAACATGAGCCATGGACAATACCCACCATGGAAAAGACGGTTGGAGCTGAGATCAAGGTGGCTCTGAGAGGAAAGATCGTTCAATAAACAGAGGCCCAGAGAGGTCAATGGAAAGACCAGTACCCAAAAGTACAGCCAGATAACAACAACCTGAAGCACTCGAAACTGCCAAAACAAATGCTTCCAAGCCCTGGCCAGCCCCTACAGAGTACCCTAATGAGATTGAAGCCATAAGGGTGAACTGGCCTGTTCGCAACACAACCTTCGAATGTGTACGCTCAGTGGCAGGTAACAACAGGGTAACAACAGGGTAGCAACAGGAGCAGACCCAGCCGAGGCTGGAAACTGAACAGTTCTGGAAGAACATATGTGCAGAAGGATTCAGCACTGCACAGCAGTGCACATGGCTGTCCCTGAGAGAGGAGTTCACAGCCACCTCCATAACAGACTCAGTTACCATCACATGAGGCATACATCCGGGAAAGAGTCTCAGTATAAAAACTGGACAGCACCGCCCAGATATGGGTCCAAGCCACTGGCTAAAGGGACACTCACACACTCCATGACGCCTCGCAGCACAAATGGACCAGCTGCTGCTGAAAGATGGGTCTCACCCAGAATGGCTAGAACTCGAAGGGCGAACGTCCAGAACATGCGTCCCCCGTCCAACTACCCTACCAGGCCAATAACTTGTCTCTCCACAACATGGCGCACATGTCAGGTATCATTGCTGCTAAGCAAAGTGGGCATATGGTGAACAATTCATGAGCACAGCACAGAGGGCATTGGGTATGCGACACCATAGGAGCCAAACACCATCTCCTGTAAGACACCAAGAGGAGACCAAACACCAGCTCCTGGTTGACCAGAACAGAAATGTGCAGGATGGTGACCATCGGAGAGGCAAGGTATTCCACACAGAAGGGATCTCACTCCCAGAGTGAAACAATATGCAGACGTTGAGGGACAGATACAAGAACTCGGTATTACCCAGGCAAATGGCAACCTCGAACAGCAACAGAGAAAAGCGGCAACTGCCAAATACCACCAGCGAGTAAGGCAGGTCCTAAGAAGCCGTCTCAATGCAAGAACAAGGCTCGGCAATTACATCTACGCCCCAGCCAGTGATTCAGATACCCTGCAGGAAAAAACAGGGCAAAGGACCAGATTTCAGAACCATCGATGTTTAAAACTTCTAAAGCTCCTTAACCATGCATGGCGGGTTACATCCCAAATCCAAGCAACCTGAGACTGTACGGTAAGCCGTCAAGAGGAGGCCGAGCTAAGAGGTGAGAGCCACTGTCCAGGACGAAAACATCCAAACTCCATAACTACATCATGTGAGAAGTGCCAAAACGGATGACGTACTCAGTGATTTCTCAGGCAGTGGCGAGATGAGGGAGGTGCTGGAGGAGAGCCCATCAAGGGAGAACAAGCCCCGACACGCATGTAACCACCGAGCATAACAAGACGTTTCTGATCTCAAGAAGTCCTACCAATGGCCTAGAAAGGGCTTGGCCTACAGGACAGCACAGTAGGCACTAAAAATTCTCATCATGGCTGCACAGGAACAGGCCACGAGCATCCATAGCGATAGAGCCCAGATTATACCACACCAGACAAGACCAAGTTGTCGGTTGTGCAAAGAGGCAACCTAGACACACCAACACATACAGCAGTTGCAAGATGCTGGCAGGGAAGGCCTACAAGGAACTGCCATAACCAAGTGGCTGCATAGTGTACAAAGAAAAAACATCTGTGCAGAGATGGGCTGGAAACCCCAAGGTCCTAATGGGAAACTCCTCCAAGGTGTGGAAAATGAGCAAGATCCTGTGGGACTTCACAGATACAGACCGACCGAAAAGGTAATTAACCAACCCGACATCGTGGTTGATGACAAAGGCAGAGGACAGCCGAGGTGGTGGACAAAGGGCAGAGGACAGCCTTGGTGGACAAAGGGTCAGAGGACAGCCGTGGTGGTAGACAAAGGGCATAGGACAGCCCTTGGTGGTGTACAAAGGGCAGAGGACAGCCTGGTGGTGGACAAAGGGCAGAAGGACAGCCATGGTTGTGGACAAAGGGCAGAGGACAGCCGTGGTGGTGACAAAGGCAGAGGACAGCCGTGGAGTGGACAAGAGGGCAGGGGACAGCCGTGTGGTTACAAGGGCAGAGGACAGCCATGGTTGGTGACACAGGGCAAGGACAGCCGTGGTGGTGGACAAAGGGTAGAGGACAGGCCGTGGTGGAGGACAAAGGGAAGAGGACAGCCGTGGTGGTGACAAAGGGCAGAGACAGCCGGGGTGGAGGACAAAGGGCAGAGGACAGCCGTGGAGGTGGACGTTGCAATTCAAGCGAAAGTAAGTAGTAAAGTAAATATTTATTTATAACAACTCGCCATTTCACTACAGAATCTGAGTTCTCAAAGCGGTTACAATTGTTTAATTTTGGGCATTTGATTCCACCTCACTCCACACAGAGATGGGAGGGGCCGTACAGGAGGCACATGCCAGAACTATTGGACATATTTTATAAGTGAAGGGAAACCGAGTAACCCGAGGAAACCTACCGCAGAACATAAGGGGAGAACATGCAAACTCCACCTCAGAAAGGCCCTGGTCCGACCGGATTCGAACCCAGGACCATTCTTGCTGAGAGGCGAGAGTGCTAACCACTCAGGCCACCGTGCCGCCACCGCCGCTTGAAAACGTAACAAGAAGGAAGCTATGTGCCAATACAGGTGAAATGGGAAATAGTTCTCTATCCTTCAACTGCTGATGTCTGGGTAACGCTGGTATAAAGGCCTGCGTATACTCAAGACACCCGCTTGGTACCCTCAGGAAATTCAAAATTGAAACTTGAGAAGGGGTCCTGGCTGCAAACTGCATCAATCACTTTTTTTCACCCCACTGGCTGACTCCAGACGTGGAGTGGTAGAAAACACGCAAAATCCCAGCAAGAAGGAGCGGAAACGCATGCCATTTCAACCGCCGCCAATCTTTCCGGAAAAAGGAACATGAAAATCTTGAGAAATACCAAGGTCTCAGAGAGGAGCTGGTAGAGGGCCTGGAGGGGTAACGGAGAGGTGACAGTAGTGCACGTGGTGATCCGGTGCACTCGGTGGCAGTGACCCCGAAGCTAGAAGAGGATCAAGTGGATCCCTGGAAACATCCTCGGACATCAGGGTCCAAAATGTGCAGTTGCTAAGGAACAGCAAAGAAACTGCGCAGAACCCTCAGGCTCCCAGCCTCTGTAAGGACCCAGAGCTTAGAAGAGGGATAACCGCCCCCGTGCGAGGTCCAAAGGTTAATGACATCAGTTTAAATATGTATTATATGATTGTTGGGGTGATTCAGGCCTCCTCACATGAACCAACTGAACCTTCCACGTTCACTGAGGCCATGTTTGAACTGGAATCCCTGGGCCGGGACAATGTACTCCTGGATGGACCAGTGGCGGAGTGTCGCTCGAGGAATTTCACATGGTACTTTCCGCCCACGTCCTCTCCTCGGAGATTCCCGTAAAACTTGGACTCAAAACCAGAACGACAAAGATTTTTCATCTGGAAACATGAAATGTGGTTCCCAGACCGGATATGAAGGAGGACAACGCACCAGAAAAAACATCAGAGGCCTAAAAAACATGTTTAAGATTACATTTTAACAGTAGAAACCGATAGGAGAGAGGTGTAGCGTTCAGAGAGAGTGTTTGGTCTACGGCTTGTGGGTGTGTACTTGGAAATAATCTTAATACATAAAACATTTTATTAATAAGGCACCTCGAGGTCGCATTAAAAGGGTACACATTAAAAGAACAACAGTGTTGATGATATTGTTATTTCCAACCAAAACCATGACAATATTTGCTAATACAGACACTGTTCCAAATCAAAACACTAACAACTAAACACTATTTTACATTATTAAAAATCCCCGTCACTGTTGGTCTTATCCTGGAAGTGCTCCTGTTTTAATAAAGCACAATATAATATACTGGAACAAGATCTACAAATATGTAATAATAACATAATAAGATTTTATCCTATCATATGAATATTATGATTAATATTATTAATATTAATATCATTATCATTCTTATTATTATTGTTATTATTAGGCCATGTATGGACAGGTTGGACAGTGTCCATTCTCCACTCCAAACTCAGTGGTGACATAAAATACTGGGTGTTGGGGTTGCCTTTGTTGCCTGAACGACGAGACCTTATCTGTCACATTTCTGAAGATTTGTCTGTCTTTATTGCTTAACCTAAAACGCCATTCGCTGCGGGAATCCAGAACACTTTCTATACACAACTTTTAACTTTTTATTGCAGTGATGGGTTTTTAATGGATTATTTTTCATTGTGGACCACAGATGACTGCTGCCGTTGTGTACCGGGGAAGCCACTTTAACCGCAACTTGCCTGAAGCCCCTGCCCTGAAAGAGCAGGCTCCTGGTGGACTCCAGCACCTGCTGGCGGAAACAGTGAGGTGGCTGGGGCTCTGTGGACTGGAGCAAGCTACTGACTGCCACCCAACCCCCCGACCCAGAAATGGATTAAGGGGAAGAAAATGGATGGATATTTCTTGTGGTCCTGAGAATCTGGCACCCCATCTTTAAATTAATCCTGCTTTGTCAGATAGAAAACTGTTTGATTTTTTTGTACGATATAAAACTCCATTAGGCAAAAACATATATCTAAAAAACGTTTTAAAATGTTAAACAAAAACAAAGAAGTATACTTAGAACCTTATTGAGATCCATTCTGCATCCCGCCATCCCACAACATTTTGAATATATATGATCCTAAAACACACAATTAAGAGTCATATTTAATAAGTCTGTATAATTTATAATTGTATCTTTCTTACCTGGAGATTGGCCGACGTTACTGCAATAAAACCACATTTTTTATATTTTACACGTTCATTATAGATCTTGGTCATCTTTTAATCTTTTACTGTTTACATTTGAGTATTTTATCTCCCAGATAAGACCCGCTGCTAGTTTCCATAGCAAACCGCACTGTTTAGTAAGCAGGAGTTGAGAATTTAGCCTTTCATCTGTTTTTTCAAGTTTTTATCACCAGTTTAAGCACTTAGAACAAGTGATGACAAACCAATCAAAAACACAACAGTTCAGGGTAAATACTCAGATTTCATCGGTTTAAATGGAGCAGTGAAAATGGGCTCAGAGATGTAATATAATTCCTAATCCCTAATGAGATTCAAAAGTGTATAATAGTTTAGTTTACTAAATCCTAGATAGTGCTGTTAGTATAGTGTAGTATAATGTATAGTGATGTTAGATAGTGTAGTGTTAGTGTAGTATCGTAAATAGTAAAGTATAGTATAGTGTAAGTGTAGTGTAGTATAGTGTAGTTGTAGTGTATATAGTGTAGAATAGTATAAGTAATAGTAACAGTAGAGTAAAGTGTATATAGTATAAGTATAGTAAAGTAGAGTAAACGAGTAGTATAGTATAGTATAGTAAAGTAGAAGTCTAGTCTATATAGTATAGTGTAGTCATAGGTAGTGTATGTAGAATAGTGTAGTATAGTATCAGTATATGTATAGTGTAAAGTGTAGTGTAGTACAAATGTAGTCTAGTCTAGTATAGTATAGTATATTATAGTGTAGTGTAGTATAGTATGAGTATATTAAGTAAGTATAGTGAAGTTATAGTATAGTATATAAAGTAGAGTATAAGTGTAGTTATAGTATAGATAGACTAGTGTATGTAGTGTAGTATAGTAATAGTGTAGTATAGTATTAGTATAGATAGTATAGTATAAATAGTAATAGTATAGTATAGTATAGTAAAGTATGATAGTATAGTGTATATACGTTGAGTATAGTAAGAAGTTAGTAGGTGTATATAGTATAGTATAGTATAGTGTAGTATAAGTAAATATAGTACAGTGTAGTATAGGAATAGTATAAGTATAGTGAGTGGTAGTATAGTTATAGTACAGTGTAGTATAGTATAGAATATGTAGTGTAGTAACTATACTATACTACACTATACCTATCCATAATACACTCCACTATACTATACTATAATACTACACTGTACTATACTAATACTACACTACACTAAACTATAACTAGACTATACTACCTGAATCTATACTTATACTAAACAACACTATACTATACTATACAATACTACACTATACTCTACTTTACTATACAAACTATACTACACTATACTCTACTTTACTAAACTATAATATACTTACTATACTATACTACACAATACTATACTATACTACACTATTACATACTACACTACCTACACTAGACTATACTATACTAATACTCACAACTATACACTACTTCTATCGATACATACTACACTATACTCTAATTAACTATACTATACTAACTACACCACACTAACTATACTAATACTAATACTAGACTAGACTACACTAACTACACTACACTAACTATAATATAACTATACTATACTACACTATACTACCACTCACTACACTATACTCACACTATACTATACTAGACTATACTCAACTTTACTATACTATACATACTACACTATACCTACTTTACTTACGATACTATACTACACTAACTCACTTACATACCTATACTATACTACACTATAACTACACTTACACTACACTATACTACACTACAACTACACTATACAATACTATACCTATACTATACTTACACTCACACTACAACTAACTAACATCACTATACTATACTACACTATACTAACACACTCATACTAGACTATATGAACTAAACTAATATACACTTTTAAAATCTCATTATGGATTAGGAATTATATTACACTCTGAGCCGCCATTTTCACTGCTCCCATATAAAACCGAAGAAATCTGAGTAAATACCCTGAACATGTTTTGTTTTGATTGGTTGTCATCACTTTTACTAAGTGCAAAAGGTGAATGAATTAGACTTGAAAAAACGATGAAAAGGCAAAATGCGAATCTCAGCTACCTAAACAATGCGTTGCTAAGGAAACTAGCAGCGGCTCTTATCTGGGAGATAAAAACTACTCAAATGTAAAACAATAAAAGATTAAAATAATGACGCAGATCTATCATGAACGTTAAAATATAAAAATGTGGTTTTTATTTGCAGGTAACACGGCCAATCCTCCAGGTAAGAAAGATACAATTATAACTTATACAAGACTATATAAATAGACTCTAATTTGTGTGGTTTTAGGATCAAATATATTCAAAATGTCTGTGGAAGGCGGGAGCAGATGGACTCCCCAAAAGGTTCTAATTTACATCATTTGTTTGTTTAACAATGTAAAACGTTTTTAGATATAAGTTTTTGCCTAATGGAGTTTTTATGTCGTAAAAAAAAACAACAGTTTTTCCTATCGACAAAGCAGGATTAAATTACAAAGATGGGGTGCCAAGATATCTCAAGACCACAGAAATATCCATCCATTTTCCTTCCCCTTAAATCCATTTCTGGGTCGGGGGGTGTCGGCAGTCCGAGCTGCACCAGTCCACGAGCCCCAGCCCCTCACTGATCCCTCCTCAGGTGCTGAGTCCACAGGGGCCTTGATCTTTCAGCAGGGCTTCAGGCAAAGTGGGGTTAATGTACTTGCCCAAGGACACAACGGCAAGCATCATCAGTGGACAACAAGAAACAATAATCCATAAAACCCAACTGCAATAAAAAGTAAAAGTTGCTGTATAGAAAGTGTCCGGATTCCGCGCGAATGGCGATTTAAGGTTAAGCAAAAGACAGACAAATCTTCAGAAATCTGACAGAAAGACTCCGTCGTTCCATAAGCATCCAAAGTCAACCCCACCACAGCCAGTATTTTATCACCACTGAGTAGGAGTGGGAGTAATACACTGTCCGCAACCCGTCCATCAGGGCCTAATAATCAACAATAAAATAAATAATGATATGATAATAATAATAATAATAATACTCATCATAAAACTAAATGATAGGATAAATCATTATTATTGTTACTATTCATATTTTAAGATCTTTTTCCAGTATCTCATATGTGCATAATTAAAACAGGCGCTCTTCCAGGACTAGACCAACGAGACTTGGGATTTTTAATAATGTAAAATAGTGTTTTTAGTTGTTATTGTTTAGCATTTTAGTGTCAGTATAAGCAATATAGACATTGTTTTGGGTGAAAAACAATATCACACAACACATATTATCTTTTAACTGTGTACCCTATGTAATGCGACCACGAGTGCCATATAAATAAAATGTTTTATGTATTAAGATTATTTTCCAAAGTACACAACACAAGCCAAGACACAAACACTCTCTGACCCTACACCCTCTCTCTAACGATTCTACTCTTTAAAATGTTAACTAACCCTGTTTATATAGGCCTCTGCTGTTTTATCTTTGCGTTTCCCTCCTTTCATATCCCTGGGTAACACCATCTCTTCATGTTTTTCCAGATGAAAAATCTTTTGTCGTCTGGTTTTGAGTCCAAGTTTTTTACGGCAATCTCCGAGAGAGAGTGGCGAGTACCATGTGAACTTCTGCGCCGACACCCGCACTGGTACATCCATGATTACATTTCCCGTGCCAGGAACGTTCAACAATGGCCCTCAGTGAACGTGGAAGGAACAGTTTGTCATGTGAGGAGGCCAGAATCACCCACATTCTAACATACATATAAAACAGTCCATTAACCTTGGCCGCTCCGCGGTCGTTATCCCCTCTAAGCTCGGGTCCTCTACCAAGAGGCCTGGGAGCCTAGTGTTCTGCGCAGTATCTTTCAGTTCCTAGCACGCACAATTCAGGAACCCAGATGTCCGAGGTTGGTTCCCAGGGATCCACTGTAACCCTTCTCGCTTCGGGTCACAGCCCCGAGTGCACCGATCACCACCGGGCACTACTGTCACCTTTACCCTCAGCCCCTCTCACTCCTCTCTGAGGACCTTGTACTTTCTCAAGATTTTTCATGTTCCTTTAACAGGAAAAGAGGCGGCGTGAAATGGATGCGTTTTTCCGCCCTTCTGCTGGGATTTTGCTTGTTTTTACCACTCCACGTCTGGAACAGCAGTGGGAATGAAAAGATGAAGATGCCTTTGCCGCAGACCTTCTCAAGATTCAAATTTGCATTTCCTGAGGTTACAAGCGGTGTTTGAGTATGACGCAGGCCATATACCAGCGTTACCCAGAACATCCGCATGAATGAGAAGAACTATCTTTCCCATATCCCCTGTAAAGGCACATAGCTTCCTTCATGTCCTATTTCAAGCGGCGGGCGGCACGGTGGCTGAGTGGATCGCTCTCTCGCCTCTCAGCAAAAGGACTGGGTTCGAATCCTCGGTCGGACCAGTGCCTTTCAGAGTGAGTTTGCATGTTCTCCCCATGTCTGCGTAGGTTTCCTCCGGTACCACGGATTATTCCCCTACCACTAAAAATTATGTCCAATAGTATCGGCATGGCTCTCCTGTCCTGGCCCCACCATCTCTGTGTGGAGTGAGAGACAAATGCCCAAAATTAAACAATTGTAAACCGCTTTGAGACTCAATCTGTAGTAAAATGCGGTATATATCCATAAAATATTTACTTACTTACTTACTTCGCTTGGAATAGCCACGTCCACCAACCACGGCAGTCCTCTGCCCTTTGTCCACCACCACGGACTGTCTCTGCCCTTTGTCCACCACCACGGCTGTCCTCTCCCCCTATGGTCCACCACCACGGCTGTCCCTACCCATTGTCCACCACCACGGCGTCCTCAGCCCTGTTCCACCACCTGGCTGTCCTCTGCCCTTTGTCCACCACCACGGCTGTCCTCTGCCCAATGTCCACCACCACGGCAGTCCTCAGCCCTTTGTCCACCACCACCACGGCTGATCCCCTGGCCCTTTGTCCACCACCACGGCTGTCCTCTGCCCTTTGACCACCACCCACGGCTGTCCTCTGCCCTTTGTACCACCACCACGGCTGTCCTCTGCCCTTTGTCTACCACCACGGCTGTCCCTGCCCTTTTGTCCACCACGGCTGTCCTCTGCCCTTTGTCCCCACCACCGGCTGTCTCCTGCCCTTTGTCCACCACCACGAATACCTGGTTGGTTCATTACCATCGTCGGTCTGTATCTGGAAGTCCACAGATCTTTTGCTTCATTTTCCACCACCATTGGAGGAGTTTCCCACTTAGACCCTGGGTTTCCAGCCACATACTCTGCACAATTTTCTGTACACTATGCAGACCCACTTGGTTAAGGCGTTCCATGAAGGCTTCCCTGCCAGCAAACTTGAACCAGCAGTTATGTGTTGGAGTGTCTCAGGTGCCACTTGCACAACCGACACCTTGGGTCATGGTCTGGTGTGGATATCTGGCCTCTATCGCTCGGGTGCTCAGTGCCTGTTCCTGTGCAGCCATGATGAGTGCCTCTGTGCTGTCCTGTAGGCCAGCCCTTTCTAGCCATTTGAAGGAACATTCTTGAGATCAGCCATTCTTCTGTTAAGCTCCGGTGTACATGCCGTGTAGGGGCTTGTTTCTCAACCATGATGGGCTTCTCCTCAGCACCTCCTCATCTCGCCACTGCCTGAGACATTCACTGAGAACGACATCCGTTTTGCCTTCTCCATGATAAGTTCTGGAGTTTTGGATGTTTCTTCCTGACAGTGGCTCTCACACTCACTAGTCTCGCCTCCTTCATTACGGCTTACGTACAGTCACAGGGGGCAGGAATTGGGATGTTACCCGCCATGCATAGGTAAGGCAGCTTTCGAGTTTAACATCCGTGTGTCTGAATCCTTCCTTTGGCCCCTGATATTCCTGCAGGTATCTGAATCACTGGCAGGGCGTAGCTGTTAATTGCCCGACCTTGTACTGCCATTGAGCCGGCTTCTTAGACCTGCCTTACTCGCTGAGGTATTTGCAGTTGCCGCTTTTCTCGTTGCCTGTTTCGAGGGTTGCCATATAGCCTGTGTATACCGAGATACTTGTAACTGTCCTCGAACGTCTGCTATTGTTCCTCTGGGAGTGAGATCCCTTCTGTGTGGACTCACCTTGTCCTCCGAGTCACCATCCTTCTACATTTCTGTTCAGGTCCAACCAGGAGCTGGTGTTTGGCTCCCTCTGGTGTCACTAAGGAGCTGGTGTATGGCTCCTCTGTTGTCCCCCTACCAATGCCCTTCTGTGCTGTGCTACATGAATAGTTCCATATCCCACTTATCTTAAGCCGCAAAGATACCTGACATGAGCTTCCATGTGTGGAGAGACAAGTTATTGGCCGGTAGTTGGAGGGGACTGCATGAACAGGACCGTTTCGCCCCCTTCGGTTAGCCATTATGGGTGAAGACCATCTCTCAGCAGCGGTCCATTTGTGCTGCGAGGCGCTCATTAGTGATGTGAGTGTCCTTAGCCAAGTAGGCATGGACCATAATCAGGGCCAGGTGCTGTCCGTATTTTTCATACCTGAGACTCTTTCCGATACTGCCTGCTGTGATGGTAACTGAGTTCGTTCTGGGAGGTGGCTGTGCGTCCTCTCTCAGGGACACCAGCCTATTGTGCACTGCTGTTATGTGCTGCATCCTTCTCCCAAATGTACTTTCCAGAACTGTTCAGTTTCCGCCTCGGAGGTCTTCTCCCCGATGCTACCCAGTTTGTTACCCTGTTGTTACCCTGCCACTGAGCGTAACACCTTCGCAGGTTGTGTTGCGAACAGCCTGTTCACCCTTCTGCTTCAATCTCCTTTAGTGTACCCACTGAAGCGGCTGGCAGGCTTGGAGCAATTGTTGGCAGTTTCGAGTGCTTCAGGTATTGTTTATCTGGCTGTACTTTCTGGGTACTGTCTTCTTCATTGCACCTCTCTGGCCTCGTGTAATGACCTCACTTCTCTCCGAGCTCAACCTTGGATCTCCGCCTCCACCCGTCTTTTCATGGTGGGTATAGTCCATGGCTCCCATGGTTGCTCTTATAGCCAAGCATCTCCCTAGGATCACTGCTGCAAGAAGTGTATACAGCTCATTGGTTCAGTGATTGTGGTGGTAGGATATTGCCCTCACTGCTGCATTCACGTTTCTATGGAGATCCTTATGTGGGTACTTCACACAACGCTGTAAACCGGTGTCTTATGCCCGTGCCCAATTTAGCCATGAATATAAGCATTCAGGTCAGTCCTGCCATCGTTCAGCGTTATTGGTTCCATTGGGGCATTGAGCCCATATCTGGTTGGGGAGTTGCAGTTGGTGGGGACCTCCCCTCTGACCTCAGTAACTGTGGC
Organism: Knipowitschia caucasica; assembly: GCA_964034765.1. NCBI lineage: Eukaryota > Metazoa > Chordata > Actinopteri > Gobiiformes > Gobiidae > Knipowitschia > Knipowitschia caucasica. Next base: position 8,678,357 of record OZ035829.1, on the reverse strand, counting down.
ACCTTTGGCATCAAACTTGTGTTGTACCACATCGATCTCAAGCTGTGATAGCATTCTGCCGTTTGTGGATGTTGGAGCATTGAGTACCGGTTTGTTTCCGGGTCAACAGTGACAGTGGTTTCGAAGTAACCATTCAGCCCACATTCTCTGCATGTAAACCTCATTGGCCAGGTTTACTCGAGAAGTAGCATCCAACAGAGCCCTGTGTATATCAGATCTCGACCACTTTCACCTTGTCCAGAAGCCCACTCTTTCATTAAGGGCTCTGTTCCCCAGCACCAGGACCTTGTTTGGGCGGATTTTGTCGGGCCTTCTGAGCCGTCAACATATATACGCACTGTTGTCGGTTCTATAATCATTATAAATGTATAATTCAAATCTGCAGTGAACAGAACTGTAAGAGAATGCAAAAAGGGTGTAAGGACGAGTGAAAGGACATGTATATTTTATATAGCACAAATTCATACACAAGGCAACTCAAGTGCTGAACAAGGCACATAAACACAGAAGATAGAATCCCCCCAGTTATTCACAGCTAACAGAACTGTTCGAACCTTGATTTGAACATTGTCTGACAGAAGCTGTCCTCACATTTTCAGGAAGACTCTTCCAGATTTTAGGCTGCATAAATCTTAAATGCAGCCTCCCCATGTTTAGTCCTGACTCTGGACTAGCAAGGAGTCATGTCCCTGTGCACCTCAGAGTCCCAGCGGAGTCCAGTCCTGTGCTCATCAAGTCCCCAGCAGGAGCCAGTCCCTGTGCTCCTCAGAGTCCCAGCAGATCCAGTCCCTGTGCTCATCAGAGTCCCAGCAGGAGTCCAGTCCCTGTGCTCCTCAGAGTCCCAGCAGGAGGTCCCAGTCCCTGTGCTCCTCATAGTCCCAGCACGAGTCCAGTCCTCTTTGCTCCTCAGAGTCCCAGCAGGAGTCCCAGTCCCTGTGCTCCTCAGAAGTCCCAGCCCGAGTCCAGTCCCTCTGCTCCTCAGAGTCCCAGCAGGAGGCCAGTCCCTGTGCTCCTCAGAGCATGAGCCAGTCCTGATGCTCCTCAAGTCCCAGCAGGAGTCCAGTCCCCTGTGCTCCTCAGAGTCCCCAGCAGGAGTCCAGTCCCAGGTGCTCCTCAGAGTCCCAGCACGAGCCAGTCCCTGTGCTCCTCAGAGTCCCAGCAGGAGTCCAGTCCTTGTAGCTCCACAGAGCAGGAGGCCAGCCCTGTGCTCCTCAGAGTCCGATTTAAGAACATCCAGTGGGTGCAAAAAAGTCCAGCCACCGACTGTGCAAGTTCTCCCACTTAAACTAAAGACAGAGGATCTGAAAGTACATCAGAGTTTCACTTCAACTGTGAGAGACAGAATTGAAAAGAAATCCAGGAATTCACATTGTAATTTTTAAAGAATTTATTTGTAAATGATGTTGGAAAATAAGTATTTGTCAATAACAAAAATTCAACTCAATACATTTGTAATATAACCTTTGGTTGGCAATAACAGAGGTCAACGATTACTAATAGGTCCCTTTACCAGTTGCACACAAAGCTGGTATTTTGGCCATCCTCCAGCAGATCCCTCTCGAGAGCAGTGACAACGGACATTCAACTCCCTCCACAGATTTTTCAATGGTTTGAGGTCTGGAGACTGGCTCCAGGACTTTCAAAGGCTTCTTACGGAGCCACTAATCCTATTCGTTGCCCGGTGACGACACAGCGGTGTGAATTTGGGATCATTGTCTGCTGGAAGACCCACCCACGTTTCATCTTCAAAGCTCTCACTGATCGCAGGAGAGTGTTGCTCAAAAGTCTCACGATACATGGCCCCATTCTTTCTTTCCTAAAATAAAACGATCATTCGTGCCTGTACCCTTAGCAGAAAAACAGCCCCAAAGCATGACGTTTCCACCCCCCATGGCTTCACAGTAGGTAAGGTGACTTGGGATGTAGCTCAGTATTCTTCTTCCTCCGAACACGACAGTTGAGTTTATACCAAACAGTTGTACTTTGGTTTCATCTGACCACAAGAACATCTCCCAAACCTCTGCTGTATCATCCATGTGCTCTCTGGCAAACTTCAGGAACGGGCCTGGTCATGCACTGGCTCAGCAGGGGGAGACACGTCTGGCACTGCAGGATAGATTCCCTGTCGTCGTAGTGTGTTCCTGATGGTAACCTTTGTTACTTTTGTCCCAGCTCTCTGCAGGACATCTCACCAGGTCCCCCCCGGTGGTTCTGTGGATTTTTGATCACAATTTAACAGTGTGATCTTTTATGTCTTCCCTTTTCTGATAATTTGCTCCCACATTTTATTTGTTCACACCAAGGCTGCTTGCCAATTAGTAGATCACCTTTAGACACCAAACCCAGACACACCCACTTTTTCACACGCATCAAGCCAAAACCTTTTTTTTTTTTTCACCCAAAAAACCTTTCAACATCACAACATCCAACAATCCAACCCACACCTACGCACATCACTTTTTTTTTTTTTCTCAACCAAAACCCAATCACAACGACTTTTTAAACAAACCCCACTTTACTTATTTTTTTTCACACTTTCACTTTTTTTTTTACCTTTTTTTCCCAGTCTGGTGCAGGTCTACAATTCTTTTCCTGCTGTCCTTCGACAGCTCTTTGGTCTTGGCCATATGGAGTATGGAGTCTGACTGTTTGAGGCCTGTGGACAGGGTGTCTTTTTATACAGATGAGTTCAAACAGTGCCATTAATACAGGTAAAACGAGTGGAAGGACAAGAAGAGCTTTCTTAAAGAAGAAGTTACAGGTCTGTGAGAAAGCCAGAGATCATCCTTGTTTGAAGTGACCAACTACTTATTTTCCACTCATCATTTACAAATAAATTCTTTAAAAAATCCTACAATGTGAATTCCTGGATTTTTTTTCCATTCTGTCTCTCACATTGAAGTGAACCTATGAAGAAAATTACAGACATCTGTCTTATTTTAAGTGGGAGAACTTCACAATTGGTGGCTGACTTTTTTGCCCCACTGTATGTTCTTAAATCCGGACTCTGAGAGCACAGGGACCTGGCCTCCTGCTCTGAGGATGCACAAGGACTGCCCCTGCTGGGACTCTGAGGAGCCACAAGGGACTCGCCTCCGTGCTGGTGGGGGAAAAAAAACCCCTCTGAGGAGCACAGGGACGACTCCTGCCTGGACTCTGGAGGACACAGACAGGCCACCTGCAGGGACACTGAGGAGCACAGGGACGTCCTCCTGCTCTGAGGAGCACAAGGACTTACTGGCCTCCTGCTTGACACTGATGAGCACAGGGACTAGCCCCGTGCGGGACTCTGGGAGCACAGGGACAGGATCCTTCCCTGGGACTCTGAGGAAGCCATGGACTGGCCTCGTGCTGGGACAATGAGGAGCACAGGACTGGACTCCTGCTGGGACTCTGAGAGCACAGGGACGGCCTCCCGCTGGACTCTGATGACACAGGGGAACTGGGGGACCTCCTGCTGGGACTCTGAGGAGCACAGGACTGGCCTCCTGCTGGGACTCCTGATGAGCACAGGACTGGACTCCTGCTGGGACTCTGATGGAGCACAGGTACTGACACCTTGCTAGTCCCAGAGTCAGGACTAAACATGGGGAGCAGCATTTAAGATTTATGCAGCTAAAATCTTTGAAAGTCTTCCAGAAAATAGTGAGACAGGCTTCTAGCTGACATGTTCAATCCAGGTTAGAACAGTTTCATTTAGCTGTGAATAACTGGGGATTCCTATCTTTCAGTGTTTAAAGTGCATTGTTTCAGCACTTTGCGTAGCTTGTGTATGAATTGTGCTATATAAATAAACCAGCCTTTCTCTCTGTCCTTACACACCTTTTTGCATTCTCTTTTCAGTTCTGTTCACAGCAGAATTGAAATATAAAATTTAATAATGATAAGAACCGACAACAGTGCGTATATATTTGCCGGGCTCAGAAGGCCGACAACATCCCGGCAACAAGTCAGGTGCTGGGGAACCAGAGCCCCCTTATGAAAGTGGGCTACTGGAACAAGGAAAGTGGTCGAGATCTGAAAACAGGGCTCTGTTGGAATGCTACAAACTCGAGTAACCCGGCCAAGAGAGGTTACATGCAGAGAATGTGGGCTGAATGGTTAACTTCGTAACCCACAGTCACTAGTGACACCCCGAAACAACCGGTAAGCTCATGCTCCAACAATCCACAAAAACGGCAACTGCTTATCACACTTGAGATCGATGAGGTACCATACACATGTATGATGCCAAAGGTGCACATTACTGCGGTCAGAGGGGAGGACCCACCAACTGCAACTCACCCAACCAGATATTGGGACACAACGCCCCAATGGAACCAATAACTGCTGAAACGAGGCAGCGACTGACCTGAAGCTCAAATCATGGCTACAATGGCACAGATGACGGCAAAGACACACCGGTTACAGCGGTTGTGTGAAGTACCACGTAAGGATCTCATAAGAAAACAGTGAATGCAGCCGTGAGGGCAATACCTACCACCACAAATCACTGAACCAATGAGCTGAACTAACACTTCAGCAGCAGTGATCCTAAATGCTTGGCTAAAAAAGAGCAACCAGGGAAGCCATGGACAATACCCACCATGAAAAGATGGTATGGAGGCTGAGATCAAGGTGGCTCGAGAGAAGAGAGTCAATTAACAGAGAGCCCATAAAGGTGCAATGAAAAGATCCAGTACCCAGAAAATGTACAGCCAGATAACCATACAGAAGCACTCGAAACTGCCAACAAATTCTCCAGACTGGCCAGCCGCCTACAGAGGTACACTAAAGAGATTATGAAGCCAGAGGTGAACAGGCAGTTCGCAACACAACCTGCGAAGGTGTACGCTCAGTGGCATGGTAACAACAGGGTAACAACAGGGAAGCAACAGGGGAGCAGACCCACCGAGCTGGAAACTGAACATTTCTGGAAGAACATATGGGAGAAGGATGCGCACATACAGAGCAGGGCACCAATGGCTGGTGTCCCTGAATAGAGGAGCACATCCACCATCCCAGAACAGAACTCAAGTTTACCAACACAGAAGGCAGACATCCGGGAAAGAGTCCAGGTATGGAAAAACTGACAGCACCTAGCCCTGATATGGACCATGCCTACTGGCTTAAGGAACACTCACAACACTCCAGAGCGGCTCGCACACAAATGGAACCAGCTGCTGAGAGTTGGGTCTCAACCAGAATGCTAACCGAAGGGCGAACGGTCCCTGATCATAAGCAGTCCCCTCCAACTACCGCGGCCAATAACTTGTCTCTCCACAAACATGGAACTCTGTACAGTATCTTGCGGCTAAATAAGTGGGCATATGGAACAATTCATGAGCACAGCACAGAAGGCATTGGTAGGGACTCCAGATTGAGCCAACACCAGCTCCTGTAGAGACATCCAAGAGTAGCCAAAACACCACTCCTGGTTGACAGAACAGAAATGTAGCAGGATGGTGAATCCAGAGACAAGTAGTCCACCAGAAGGATCTCACTCCCAAATCGGCAACTCGATATCCAAGGGAACAATAGCAAACTTTAGGACAGTTTACAAGTAATCTCGTTTATAACCACAGGCAAATGGCAACCTCGAACAGACCTGGCAACTAGAAAGCGGCAACTGGCCAATACCTACCAGCGAGTAAGGCAGGTCTAAAGAAGCCGGCTCAAATGGCAAGCACAAGGCTCGGGCAATTAACAGCTACGCCTGCCAGAGAACATATACACTGCAGGAATAATCAGGCCAAAGGATGAGATTCAGACCAAACGATGTTAAAACACGAAAGTGCCTTACCATGCAAGCGGGTTACATCCCCAATCCAGCACCCTAGACTAGTACGTAAGCCGTAAAGAAGGAGGCCGAGGACTAGTGAGAAGTGAGAGCCACTGTCCAGGACGCAACATCCAAACTCCATAACAACATCATGGGAAGGCCAAAACGGATGACGTACTCAGTGAATGTCTCAGGCAGTAGGCGAGATGAGGATGTGCTGGAGGATAGCCCATCATGTGGAGAACAAGCCCCTAACACGGCAAGTACCACCGGAGCATAAACAGAAGTGGCTGATCCGTCAAGAAGCCTACCAATTGGCAAGAAAGGCTGGACTACAGGACAGCACATAGGCACTCATCATGGCTGCACAGGAACAGGCACTCGAGCACCAGAGCGATAGTAGGCCCAGAATACCACACCAGACAAGACACCCAAGGTGTCGTTGTGCAAAGAGGCACTTGAGACACTCCAACACAAAAAAAGCAGGGTGCACAGATGCAGGCTGGGAAGAGCTACATGGAACGCCAAAAACCAAGTGGCCGCAAAAGAGACAGAACCATCTGTGCAGAGTATGGCTGGAAACCCCAAGGTCTAAGTGGAAACTCCCTCCACAGGTGGTGGAAAATGAGCAAAGAACCTGTGAGGACTTCCAGATACAGACCGACCGAAAGGTATGAACCAACCCGACATCGTGGTGGTGGACAAAGGGCAGAGGACAGCCGTGGTGTGGACAAAGGGCAGAGGACAGCCGTGGTGTACAAAGGGCAGAGGACCAGCCGTGGTGTAGACAAAGTCATAGGACAAGCCGGGTGTGGACAAAGGGCAGAGGACAAGCCGTGGTGGTGGACAAGGCAGAGGACAGCCGTAGTTGGTGGACCAAAGGGCAGAGGACAGCCGTTGTGGTTGACAAAGGGCAGAGACAGCCGTGTGTTGGACAAAGGGCAGAGGATAGCCCGGTGGTGGACAAAGGGCAGAGGACAGCCATGGTGTGGACACAGGGCAGAGGACAGCTGGTGGTGGACAAAGGGTAGAGGGACAGCCGTGGTGGTGGACAAAGGTTAGAAGGACAAGGCCTGGTGGTGGACAAAGGGCAGAGACGAGCCGTGGTGGTGGACAAAGGGCAGAGACAGTCCGTTGAGGTGTGGACGAGGCAATTCCAAGGCGAAGTAATAAGTAAGTAATATTTATTTATATATACCGCCTTTCACTACAATCTGAGTCCTCAAAGCGGTTACAATTGTTAATTTTGGGCATTATGTACTCTCACTCACACAGAGATTGTAGGGCCAGTACAGGAGGCACATGCCAGAACTAATGACAATATATTTAGTGGTAGGGAAACCGGAGTACCCGGAGGACACCTACGCAGACATGGGGAAACAAGCAAAACTCCAACTCAAGAAAGGCCCTGGTCCCGACCGGGTACGAACCCATGACCTTCTTAGCTGAGAGGCGAGAGAGCTATCCCACTCAGCCACCGGCGCCCGCTACGCTTGAAAACGGACAAGAAGGAAGCTATGTGCCTATACAGGGGAATGGGACGATAGTTCACCATCTTCAATGCGGATGTCTGGTTAACGCTGGTATAAGGCCAGCGTATACTCACCACCCTCTTTTGTACCCAGGAAAATGCAATTGAAACTTGAGAAGCGGGTCCTGGCGGCAAACTGCATCTACATCTTTTTCACCCCACAGCTGTACCTCCATACGTGAAGTGGTAAAACAAGCAAAATCCCAGCAGAAGGAGCGGAAACGCATCCATTTCACCGCCGCCATCTTTTCCGGAAAAAGAACAGAAAATCTTGAGAAATACCAATGTCTCCAGAGAGGAGCTGTATAGGGCCTGTGAAGGGTAAAGGTGACAGTAGTTGGCCCGTGGTGATCGGTGCACTCGGGGCAGTGACCCCGAAGCTAGAAGAGGATACGTATGATGTGGATCCCTGGAACAACCTCGACATCTGGGTCCAGAAAAGTGCAGTGCAAGGAACAGCAAAGATACTGCCAGAACCCACAGCTCCCAGGCCTCTGGTAGAGGACCCGAGCTTAGAGAGGGATAACCGCCCCGCGGAGGGCCAAAATTAAATGGACAGTTTTATATGTATGTATAGAATGTGGGGTATTCAGGCCATCCTCACATGAACCAACTGTACCAGTCCACGATCACTGAGGCCATGTTGAACTGGTTTCCTGGCCCCGGGAACATGTAATCCTCCGGATGTACCAGTTCGGAAGTGTCGGCCGAGAAGTCACAGGTACTCGCCCACTCTCATCCTCGAGAAGCCAGAAAAACATGCCTCAAAACCCGATACGACAAAAGAATTTTCATCTGAAAACATGAGATATGGTGTTACCCAGCGATATGAAAGAGGACAACGCACAAGAAAAACAGCAGAGGCCTAAAAAACATGTCAGTTACATATAAAGATTAGAAACGATAGGAGAGAGTGAAGGGTCAGAAGAGAGTTGGGTCTAGGCTTGTGTGTGTGTACATTGGAAATATCTTAATAACATAAAACATTTTATTTATATGGCACCTCGAGGTCGCATTAAAACAAAAGGGTACACAGTTAAAAGAAAAACAGTGTTGAGTGATATTGTTTTTTCACACGCAAAAAAACCATGTCTATAATTTTTGCTACTACAGACTACTACATGCAAAACAAAAACAACTAAAATCACTATTTACCTTATTAAAAATACCCACCGTCACTGTTGGTCTAGTCCTGGAAGAGCGCCTGTTTTTAATAAAGCACAAATATAATACTGGAAAAAGATCTTAAAAATATGAAGAATAACAATAGTAATGATTTAATCAATCATTATTATTATGATGATTATTATTATAATTATTATTATCATTATCATTATTATTAATATTGTTTATTATAGCCTTGTTTGGACAGGGTTGGACAGTGTCATTCCTCCACTCCATACACAGTGGTGATAAAATACTGGTGTGATGGGGTTGCCATTGGTGCATGAACGACGGAGACTTATCTGTCACATTTCTGAAAAAAGATTTGTCTGTCTTTAGGCTTAACCCTACAACAAACGCCATCGCTGGACTCCAGGACACTTTCTATAACAGCCACTTTTACTTTTTAATGCATATTGGTTTATTGATTGATATAGAATCTTGGGACCACTGATGACTGGTCTGGCCGTTGTGTCCTTGGGCAAGCACTTAACCCCACTCATGCCTGAACCCTGCTGAAAGATCAAGGCCCCTGGTGACTCCAGCACCCTGCAGAGGATCAGTGAGGGGGCTGGGCTCTGTGGACTGGGTGCAGCTCTGACTGCCACCCGCCCCCCCCGACCCAGAAATGGATTACAGGTGAAGAAAATGAAGGATAATATCTTGTGGTTCTGAGAATCTGGCACCCCATCTTTAACTTAATCTGCTTTGTCCGATAGAAAACTGTTTGAATTTTTTTTTGAACGACATAAAAACTTCCATTAGGCAAAAACATATATCTAAAAACGTTAACATGTTAAACAAAAACAAAGAAGTAAATTAGAACCTTTTGGAGTCCATTCAGCTCCCGCCCTCCCACAGACAACTTGAAATATATTTGAATCCTAAAAACACACAATTAAAGAGTCATATTTATAATTCTTGTATAAGTTATACTTGTATCCTTCTTACCTGGAGGATAGGCCGAGTTACACTGCAAATAAAACCACATTTTTATATTTTAACGATCATGATAGATCCTTGGGTCATTATTTTAATCTTTTATGTTTTACATTTGAGTAGTTTTATCTCCCAGATAAGAGCCGCTGCTAAGTTTTCCATAGCAACGCAACTGTTTAGTTAGCAGGAGTTAGGGGGGGGGGGGGGGGGGGGGGGGGGGGGGGGGGGGGGGGGGGGGGGGGGGGGGGGGGGGGGGGGGCATTTAACCTTTCATCTGTTTTTTTCAAGTTAAATTCACCAGTATTCAGCACTTAGTAAAAGAGATGACAAACCAAACAAAACAAAACATGTCAGCGGGTAATTAACTCATATTACATCGGTTTAAATGGAGCAGTGAAAAATGGCGGCTCCAGAGTGTAATAAAATTCCCTAATCAAAAAAGAATTTCAAAGAGTATAATAGTATAGTTACTATAGTCTAGTATAAGTGATGTTTAGTAATGTGTAGTTAGTATGAGGGAATGTTAGTAAGTGAAGTGTATTGTAGTATAGTTAGTATAAGAATAGTATAGTGTAGTGTAGTGTAGTATAGTAGTGTATGTAGTAAAGTGTAGTAATGTAAGTATAGTAAAGAGAGTATAGTGTAAGTATAGTATAGTAAGAGTAAAGTAGAAGTATAGTTTAGTATAAGTATAGTATAGTAAAGTAGAGTATAGTTCTAGTATAGTATAGTGTAGAAAAGTGGTAGTGTATGTAGTATAGTGTTGTAATATAGGTATAGTATATGTATGTGTAGTGTATAATAAGTGTAGTCTAGTCTAGTATGTATAGTAACGTAATTGTAGTGTAGTAAATAGTATAGGTATAGTAAAGTAGAGTAATAGTGTAGTATAGTATAGTATACGTAAAGTAGAGTATATGTCGTATAGTATCAAGTATAGTCTAGTGTAGTGTATTGTAGTATAGTATAGTGTATATAGTATAGTATAGTGAAGTATAGTATAGTAATAGTATAGTATAGTATAGTAAAAGTAGAGTAATAGTGTAATCTAGTTTAGAATAGTAAAGGTAGCAGTATAGTGTAGTATAGTATAGTATAGTAAAAGTGTAGTTATAGTATAGTATAGTACAGTGTTGTAAAGTATACGTATAGTATAGTGTAGTGTAGTATAGTATAGTACAGTGTTAGTAAAAGTATATTATGTAAGTGTAGTGAGTAACTATACTATACTACACTATAACTTAACTAAACTACACTACACTATACAAACTAATACTACACTGTACTATACTATACTAACACTACACTATACTATACACTATACTATAACTACACTGTACTATACTATACTATACTAACACTATACAATACTATAACTATACTACAACTATACTCTACTTTACTATACAAACAATACTAAACTATACTCTACATATACTATACTATACTATCCTATACTATAACTATACAACACAATACTATACTAACTACACTAACTAACTACACTACCCTACACTAGACTATACTATACTATACTACACTATACTCTACTTTACAATACCTATACTATACAACACTATACTCTAACTTAACAATACATCACTATATCTACACTACTACTATACTATACTAACTATAACTAGACTAACTACAACTATACTACACTAACACTAAACTATACTATACTATACTATACAACAACTATACCTACACAACACTACACAATACTACACTATAACTATACTATGACTATACACTACTGTTACTATACATCACTATACTTACACTAAACTCTACTTACTATACTATACAATACTATACACTATACTCTATCTTTTACAAAACTATAACTATACTACACTATACAAACACTACACTACCACTATACTACAACTACTAAACACTACACTAACAATACTATACTATTACTATACTACACTACACTACACTATACGACACATCACTATAACAATACAACACTATACTAACATCACTATACTAGACTATAGTAACTAACGATTATACACTTTTGAAACTCTCATTATGGATTAGGAATTATATTACAACTACTGAGCCGCCATTTTTCACACCTGCTCCATTAAAACCTGATGAAATCTGAGTAATTACCGCCCTGACCATTTTTGTTTTGAATGGGTTTGTCATCTACTTTACTAGTGCTAAAACTGGTGAATATAACTTGAAAAACAGATGAAAGGCTAAATGCTAACCCTCCTGCGAACTAAACATGCGAATGCAATGGAAACAAGCAGCGGCTCGTATCTGGAGATAAAACTACTCAAAATGTAAAACAATAAAAGAATAAAATATAGACCAAGATCTATCATGAACTTAAAATATCAAAATGTGGTTTAATTGCAAGAACTCGCCAATCCTCCAGGTAAGAAAATACAATTATAACTTAAACAAGACTTAAAAAATATGACTCATAATTGTGTGTTTTAGGATCAAATAAATTCAAAATGTCTGTGGGATGCGGGAGCAGATGGACCCAAAAGGTTCAATAATTACTTCTTTGTTTTTTGTATAAAACATTTATTAAAACGTTTTTAGATATATGGGTATTTTGCCTAATGGAGTTTTTTATGTCGTAACAAAAAAAATCAACCGTTTTTCAATCGACAAACAGATTAAGTTTTACAGATGGGTGCCAGATTCTCAGACCACAATGAAATATCCATCCATTTTCTTCCCCTTAATCTCCATTTCTGGGTCGGGGGGTGGCATTCAGAGCTGCACCCAGGCCCCAGTAGCCCCAGCCCCTCACTGACCTCCTGCAGGTAGCTGAGGTCCACAGGCCTTGATCTTATTCAGCAGGGGGCTTTCATGCAAAGTGGGGTTAATGTCTTGCCCAAGACCAACGGCAGCATTCATCAGTGGACCACAAGAAACAATAATCCCATAAAACCCATCAGCAATAAAAAGTAAAAGTTTGGCTGTATAGAAAGTGCCCTGATCGAGCGAATGCGTTTTAGGTTAAGCAAAAGACAGACAAATCTTCAGAAATGTGACAGAAAAAGTCACCGTCGTTCATAGCACCAAAGGCGAACCCTACACCCAGTATATTTAACACCACTGAGGTATGGAGTGGAGAATGACACTGTCCCCAACCCATGACCCAAGACAAGGCCTAATAATAACAATAAAAATAATAATGATAATGAAAATAATAATAATAATAAGAATCAACATAATAACAAATGATAGGATAAATCAATTATTATTGTTATTATTCATATTTAAGATCTTTTTTCCAGTATATCAATATGGCTTTATTAAAACAGGTCGCTCTGTGCCAGGACTAGACCAAACTTTGACGTGGGATTTTTAATAAATGTAAAATAGTGTTTTAGTGTTATAGTTTTCAATTTATAGTGACAGAATTAGCAAATATAGAATGGTAATATTGGGTGAAAAACAATTAACACTCAACACTGTTATTTCTTTTAACTGTGTACCCTTTTACTGGCTACCTCGAGGTGCCATATAAAATAAAAATGTATTTTATGTATTAAATTATTTCCAAGTACACACACACAAGCCTAGACCCAAACACTCTCTGACCCTACACCTCTCTCCTATCGTTTCTACTCTTTAAAAATTACACTAAACATGTTTTTTTAGGCTCTGCTGTATTTCTGTGCGTTGTCCTCCTTTCATATCCGCTGGGTAACACCATCACTCATGTTTCCAGATAAAAATCTTTTGTCTCTGGGTTTTGAGTCCAAGTTTACGGCATCACCGATGACGAAGAGTGTGCGAGTACCATGAGAACTTCTCGGGCGACACTCCCACTGGTACATCCAGGATTACATGCCCGGGGCCAGGAACCAGTTTTCAACAGGCCTTCAGTGAACGTGAAGGTACAGTTGGTTCATGTGAGAGGCAGAATCACCCACATTCCTATACATAACATATAAAACTGTCCATTCACCTTTGCCCTTCCGCGGGCGGTTATCCCTCTCTAAGCTCGGGTCCTCTACCAGAGGCCCTGGGAGCCTGAGGTTCTGCTCAGTATCTTGCTGTTCCTAGCACTGCACATTTCTGTGACCCATGTCCTGAGGTTGTTCCAGGGATCCACCAGTAACCTCTTCTAGCTTCGGGTCACAGCCCCCCGAGTGCACCGAACACCACGGCACTACTGTCACCTTTTACCCTCCAGGCCCTCCTCCCGCTCCTCTCTGAGACCTAGGTATTTCTCAAGATTTTCATGTCCTTTTTCCGGAAAAGATGGCGGCGGTGAAAAAGGATGCGTTTCCGCTCTTCTGCGGATTTTGCTTGTTTTACCACTCCACGGACTGGAGACAGCAGTGGGGTGAAAAGATGAACGATGCGTTTGCCGCAGGACCCCTTCTCAGTTTCAAATTGCATTCCGAGGGTACAAGCGGGTGTTATAGAGTATACGCAGGCCTTATACCAGCGTTTACCCAAGACACCGCATTAGAAGGAGAGAACTATCTTCCCATACCCCTGAAAGGCACCTAGCTTTCCTACTTGTCCGATTTCAGCGGCGGGCGTGCACGGTTGGCTGAGTGGAAGCACACTCGCCTCTCCAGCATGAAGGACCTGGGTTCGTATCCAGGTCGGACCAGGGCCTTCTGAGTGGAGTTTTGCAATGTCGGGCCCCATGTCTGCGTAGGTTTCCTCCTGGTACTCCGTTTCCCTACCACTAAAAATATGTCAAAAGTTTCTGCATGTCCTCTGATACTGCCCCTCCCATCTCTGTGTGGAGTGAGAGACAAATGCCCAAAATAACAATTGTAAACCGCTATTAGAGACTCAGATCTGTAGTGAAAAAGGCGGTATATAAAAATAAATATTACTTACATACTTACTTTCGCTTGGAATTGCCACGTCCACCCCCACGGCTGTCCTCTCCCTTTGTCCACCACCCCGGCTTCCACTGCCCATTGTCCACCAACCACGGCTGTCCTCTACCTTATGTCCACCACCACAGGCGTCCTCTACCCTTTGACCACCACCACGGCTGTCCCTTCTGCCCTGAGTCCACCACCATGGCTGTCCTCTGCCCTTTGTCCACCCACCACGGCTGTTCCTCTGCCCTTTGTCCCACCACCACGGCTGTCCTCAGCCCTTGTCCCACCACCACGCTACCTCTCCCGTTGTCCACCACCAACCACGGCTGTCCTCTGCCCTTGTCCACCACCACGGCTGGTCCCTCTGCCCTTTGTCCACCACCACGGCTGACCTCTGCCCTTTGTCAACCACCACGGCTGTCCCCCTCCTGCCCTTTGTCCACCACGGCTGTCCTCTGCCCCTTTGTCCACCAACACGGCTGTCCTCGGCCCTTTGTCCCACCACCCACATGACGGGTTGGTTTCATACCATTCGGTCGTTCTGTATCTGGAAGTCCCACAGATCTTTGCTCATTTTCCACCACCTTTGGAGGAGTTTCCCACTTATGACCTTGGGGATTCCAGCCCATACACTGGGCACAGAAGTTTCTGTACACTATGCAGCCACTTGGTTATGGCTTCAATGTAGCCTTCCCTGCCAGCATCTTGCACCCTGCAGTTTATGTGTTTGGAGTAGTCGTCAGGTGCTCTTTGCACAACCGACACCTTGGTCTTGTCTGTGTGGTAATCTGGGCCTCTATCGCTCTGGGCTCAGTGCCTGTTCCTGTGGCCCATGATGATGCCTCTGGTTGGTCCTGTAGGCAGCCCCATTCTAGCCATTTGGTAGACTTCTTGAGATCAGCCCACTTCTGTTATGCTCCGGTGGTACATGCCGTGTAGGGGGCTTGTTCTCCCATGATGGTCTCTCCTCCAGCACCTCCTCATCTCGCTCACTGTCCTGAGACATTCACTGAGTACTCATCCGTTTGGCCTTCTCCAAGAATGTAGTTAGGAGTATGGATGTTTTCTCCAGGACAGTGTGCTCTCCACTCACTAGTCCTCGGCCCTCCTTCTTTAACGGCTTACGTACAGTCACAGGGTGCTGGATTTTGGAGTAACCCGCCATGCATGGTAAGGAGCTTTCGAGTTTTAACATCCGTGGTCTGAATCTCGTCTTAGGCCCCTGATTATTCCTGCAGGGTATCTGATCACTGGCAGGAGTAGGCTGTTTAATTGCCCGAGCTTGTTTCTTTCCATTGAGCCGGCTTCTTAGGACCTGCCTTACTCCGCTGATGTATTTGGCCAGTTGCCGCTTTTTTCTCGTTGCCTGTTCGAGATGCCATTTGCCTGTGGTATACCGAGATTACTGTAACTGTCCGCAACGTCTGCTATGTTCCCTCTGGTGAGTGAATCCCTTCTGTGTGGACTACCTTGTCTCTCCGAGTCACCATCCCTGCTACATTTTGTTCTGTCAACCAGGACTGGTGATTTGGCTCCTCTGGTGTCTCCAACAGGAGCTGTGTTTGGCTCCTCGGTGGTCCCTACACAATGCCCTGCTGTGCTGTGCTCATGAATTGTACCATAATGCCCACTTATCTAAGCCGCAATGATACCTGACATGAGCTTCCATGTGTCGGAGAGACAAGTTATTGGCCGGTAAGTTTGGAGGACTGCATGAACAGGTACGTTCGCCCTTCGGTAAGCCCAATCCCTGTTGAGACCCATCCTCAGCAGCTGTCCATTGTGCTGCGAGGGCGCTCATGGATGATGTGAGTGTCCTTAGCCAGTAGGCATGGACCATATCAGGGCAGGTGCTGTCCAGTTTTTCATACCTGAGACACTTTCCCGGATGTCTGCCTCTGTGATGGTAACTGAGTTCCTGTTCTGGAGGTGGCTGTGCTTCCTCTCTCAGGGACACAGCCATTGTGCACTGCGGTTAAGTGCTGCCATCTTCTCCCCATATGTTATCTTCCAGAACTGTTTCAGCTTTCCAGCCTCGGTGGTCTCTCCCCTGTTGCTACCCCCTGTAGTAACCCTGTTGTTACCCTGCCACTGAGCGAACACCATCGGCGGTTGTGTTGCGAACAGCTGATCACCCTCTGGCATCAATCACTTTAGTGTACCACTGTAGGCGGTCAGGCAGGGCTTGGAGCATTTGTTTGCAGTTTCGAGTGCTTCAGGTATGGTAAGATATCTGCTGTACCTTCCTGGGTACTAGTTCTTTTCATGCACCTCTCTGGGCCTCGTTAATTGACTCACTTCTCTCCGAGCCACCTTGATCTCATCTCCAACCGTCTTTTCCGTGTGGGTATTGTCCATGGCTCCCATGGTTGCTCTTATAGCCAAGCGACTCTAGATCACTCGCTGCTGAAGTGTATATCAGCTCATTGGTTTCAGTGATTAGTGTTGGATAGGTATTGGCCCTCACTGCTTCATTCACGTTTTCTCTGAGATCCTGAGGTGGTACATCACACAACCGCCTGTAACGGAGTCCTTTGCCCTAGAGGCCCATTATAGCCATGGATTTTAGCTTTCAGTCAGTCCGCTGCCTCGTTCACGTATAGTGGTTCCATTGGGCTTTGAGCCCAAATATCTGGTAGGGGAGTATGCAGTTGTGGGACCGTCCCCTCTGACCTCAGTAACTGTGGCACCTTTGGCATCAACATGTGTTGTACCTCATCGAGTCTCAGCTGTATAGCAGTTGCCGTTTTAGGATGTTGAAGCATTGAGCTACCCGGTTTGTTTCGGGGTCAACTGTGACTGTGGATTCGAAGTAACCATTCAGCCCACAATCTCTGCAAGTAAACCTCTTTGGCCAGAGGGTTACTCGAGTAGTAGCATTCACAACAGAGCCCTGTTATCAGAATCTCTACCACTTTCACCTTGTCCAGTAGCCCACTTTCATAAGGTGCCTTCAGGTTCCCCACACCTGACCTTGTTTGGCCGGAGATGTTGTCGGCCTTCTGAGCCGGCAACATATATACGCACTGTGTCGGTTCTATATCATTTTAAAATGTATATTTCAAATCTGCTTGAACAGAACTGTAAGAGAAAGCAAAAGGGTGTAGGACAGAGGAAAGGGCAGGTTTATTTCTATAGCACAATTCATACACAAGGCAACTCAAAGTGCTGAACAAGGCACAATAAACACAGAAAGGATTTAAATCCCCCCAGTTATTCACAGCTAAACTGAACTGATCTAACCAGGATTGTGAACATTTCAGACATAAAGCTTCTCCAATTTCAGAAGACTCTTCCAATTATAAGCTGCATAAATCTAAATTGCTGCCTCCCCATGTATTTAGTCCTGACTCAGGGACTAGCAAGAGTCCCAGTCCCAGTGCTCCTCAGATGTCACCAGCAGGAGACCAGTCCTGTGCTTCATCGATTCCCAGCAGATGCCAGCATCTCCAGTTGCTCCTCAGAGTCCCAGCAGGAGTCCAGTCCGTGCTCATCAGAGTTTCCCAGCATGAGGCCAGTCCCTGTGCTCCTCAGAGTCCCACAGAGTCCAGTCCCAGATGCTCCTCATAGTCCCCCAGCATCGAGCCAGTCCCTGTCTCCTCAAAGTCCCAGCAGGAGTCCCAGTCCCTGTGCTCCTCAAGTCCCAGCACGAGGCACAGACCCAGTGATCCTCAGAGTCCCAGCAGGGAGGCCAGTCCTTGTGCTCCTCAGAGCAGGAGGCCATCCCCGTGCTCCTCAGAGTCCCAGCAGAGGCCAGTCCCCTTGCTCCTCAGAGTCCCACAGGAGACAGTCCCTGTGCTCCTCAGAGTCCCAGCACAGCCAGCCCTGAGCTCCTAGAGTCCAGAGAGGCCATCCTTGTCTCCTCAAGCAGGAGGCCAGTCCCTTGTGCACCTCAGAAGTCTGATTAAGAACAAACGAGTGGGGCAAAAAAGTCACCACGCGACTGTGCAAGTTCTCCCACTTAAACTAAAGACAGAGTCTGTAATGTTCATCATAGGATCACTTCAACTGTGAGAGACAGAATGTGAAAAGAAAATCCAGGAATTCACATCTGTAGATTTTTAAAGAATTTCTTTGTAAATGAATGTTGGAAAATAAGTATATTGGTCAATAAACAAAAATTCAACTCAATACTTTGATAATATAACCTTTGTTGGGCAAAAACAGAGGTCAAAACGATTACTATAGTCTTACCAGGTTTGCACACAGTAGCTGGTATTTTGGCCCATATCCTCCATGCAGATCTTCTCGAGGAGCAGTGCACACGGACTTTACAACTCCCTACAACAGATTTTCAATGGGGTTTGAGGTCTGGAAGACTGGCTCCAGACTTTCAAATGCTTCTACGGAGCCACTACCTTTCGTTCCCCGGGGCGGTGGTGTTTGGGATCATTGTCCATGCTGGAAGACCCAGCCACACGTTTCATCTCAAAGCACTCACTGATGAAGGAAAGGTTTTTGGCCAAAACTCTCACGATACATGGCCCCATTCATGCTTTCCTTAACACGATCAATCTGTCCTGCTCCCCTTAGCAGAAAAAACAGCCCCAAAGCATGACGTTTCCACCCCCATCAGCTTCACAGTTGGTATGTGTACTTGGGATGTTAGCTCAGTATCTATACCTCCTAACACGACGAGTTATTATACCAAACAGTTTGTACCTATTGGTTTCATCAGACTCACCATGACATTCTCTCCCAAACCCTGCTTATCATCCATGTGCTCGTCTGGCAAACTTCAGCACGGGGCCTGGACAATGCACTGGCTATTCAGCAGGGGGACACTCTGCACTGCAGGAATATTGATTCCCTGTCGTCGTAAGTGAGTTACTGAGGTAACCTTTGTATACTTTGGTCCCACTCTCCTGCAGGTCCATCTTCACCAGGTCCCCCCCGTGTGGTATTCTGGGGTTATAATTTTATTTTTGATCACAATTATCAGTGGTCTTTTATGTCTTCCATTTTCTGATTAATTGCTCCCACATTTGATTTGTTCACCACCAAGCTGCTTGCCTATTGTAGATTCATCAACTCACACACCTTTTACACACATCACCTAAAAAAAACCAAGTTCAACCACTCACCTTTTTTTTCCCCTAGTCTGGTGCAGTCAACAATTCTTTTCCTGCGTCCTACGCAGCTCTTTGGTCTTGCCATAGTGGAGGTTGGAGTCTGACTGTTTGAGGCTGTGGACAGGAGTCTTTTATTAACAGATGAGTTCAACAGGTGCCATTATACAGGTAACGAGTGGAGGACAGAAGAGCTTCATTAAAGAAAAGTTACAGTCTGAGAGAGCCAGAGAACTCCTTTGTTTGAAGTGACCAATACTAATTTACTCCACCACAATTACAATAGATTTCTTTAAAAATCTACGATGTGAATTCCTCGATTTTTTTTCCCATTCTTTCTCTCACATTTGAAGTGAACCTATGATGAAAATTCCAGACCTCAGTCTTTTATTTAAAGTGGGAGAACTTGCACAATTGTGGCTGACTTATTTTGCCCCACAGTAAGATCTTAAATCGAACTCTGAGAGCACAGGGACTGCCTCCTGCACAGAGAGCACACAAGGACTGGCCTCCTGCTGGACTCTAGAGAGCAACAGGGACTGCACGTGCTGGACTTCTGAGGAGCACAGGGACTGGACTCCTGCTGGGACTCTAGGACAAAGGACTGGCCATCCTGCTAGGGACTCCTGAGGAGCACAGGGACTGGCCTCCTGCTTCCTAGGACACAAGGACTGGCCTCCTGCTGGACTCTGAGGAACAAGGGACAGGCCTCGTGCTGGGACACTGAGGAGCACAGGGACCTGGACTCCTGCAGGACTCTGAGAGCACAGGGACTGGCCTCGTGCTGGGACTATGAGGAGCACAGGGACAGGACTCCTTGCTGGGACTCTGAGGAGCACAGGTGACTAGGGCCCCTGCGGGACAACTGATTAGTCACAGGGACTGGACTCCTGTGGACTCTGAGAGCACAGGGACTGGCCTTCTCTGCGGGACTACGAAGAGCACCAAGCGTCCGCTGGGACTGGACTCCTGCTGGGACCTCGATGAGCACAGGGACTGGACTCCTTGCTAGTCCCAGAGTCAAGGACTAAAACATGGGGAGGCAGCATTTAAGATTTATGCAGCTAAAATCTGGAAGAGTCTTCCTGAAAATGTGAGACAGTCTACTAGACTGACAATGTTGTACAAATCCAGGTTAAGAACAGTTCAGTTTAGGACTGTGATAACTGTGGGATTCCTATCTTTCTTTTCTTGTGTTTATTGTTCCTTGTACAGCCACTTTGAGTTGCCTTGTGGTATGAATGTGCAATAAATAAACCTGCCTTTCCTCTGTCCTTACACGCTTTGCATTCGCTTTACAGTCTAGTTCACAGCAGAATTTGAAATATACATTTCAAATGTATAGAACCGACACATGCGTATATATGTTGCCGGCTCAGAAGGCCGACATCATCCCGGCCAAACAATGTCAGGTGCTGTGGAACCAGAGCCCCTTAATGAAAAGTGGCTACAGGAACAAGGTGAAAGTGTCGAGGATCTGATAACAGGCTCTGTTGGAATGCAACTACTCGAGTAACCCTGCCAAAGAGGTTACATGCAAGAATGTTGGGCTGAATGTTACTTTCGAAACCCACAGGTCCACAGTTGACCCCCGAAACAAACCGTAGCTCAATGCTCCAACATCCACAAACGCAACTGCTATCACAGCTTGAGATCGATGAAGGTACACACACAAGTATGATGCCAAAGGTGCCACAGTTACTGAGGTCCATAGGGGAGGTCCCACCAACTGCAACTCCCCAACCAGATATTGGTCACAAAGCCCCAAAGGAACCAATAACGCAGAACGAGGCAGCGACTGACCTGAAAGCTAAAACATAGCGAAAAAATGGGCACACGGCAAAGACAACCGGTTACAGTCGGATTGTTGTGAAGTACCACCTAAGATCATCATAGAAAAAGTGAATGCAGCAGAGAGGGCAATACCTACACCACAAACCTGAAAACCAATGAGCTGATATACACTTCAGCAGCAGGGATCCTAGAGATGCTTGGCTATAAGAGCAACCATGGGAGCCATGACAATACCACCATGGGAAAAGACGGTTTGTGAGGCTGAGATCAAGGTGGCTCGGAGCAGAATTGAGTCAATTAACAGAGGCCCAGATAGGTGCACTGAAAAGACCATACCCAGAAGTATAGCCATATAACAATAACCTGAAGCACTCTAAACTGCCCAACAAATGCTCCAAGGTCCCAGCCAGCCGCCTACAAGTACACTAAAGAGAATAAGCCAGAAGGGTGAACCGGCTTTCGCAACACAACCTGCTAAGGTGTACTCTCAGTGCAGGGTAACCAACAGGGAAACATCAGGTAGCAACAGGGGAGGCATACCACTCGGAGCTGGAACTGAACAGTTCGGAAGAACATGATGGGAGAAGGATTCAGCACATAAAAGCAGTGCACAATGGTGGAGACCCCTGAGAGAGAGCACAGCCACCTCCCAGAACAGAACCAGTTACCATCACAGAGGCAGACATCCGGAAAGAGTCTCAGGTAAAAAACAGACAGCACCTGGCCCTGATATGTCCATTGCCTACCTGGCTAAGGAACACTCACATCACTCCATGAGCGCCTCGCAGCACAATGGACCAGCTGCTGGAAGAAGGGTCTCACCCAGCAAGCTAACCGAAGGGCGAAACGTCCTGATCAAAGCAGTCCCCATCCAACTACCGGCCAATCACTTGTCTCTCCACATACATGGAACTCATGTCAGGTACATTGCGGCTAATAAGTGGGCATATGGAACAATCATTAGCACAGCACAGAAGGGCATAGGTCAGGGACAACCAAGGAGCCAAACACCAGCTCCTGAAGAGACACCATAGAGCCAAACACCAGCTCCTGGTTGACAGAACAGAAATGTAGCAGGATGGTGACTCGTAGAGGACAAGGTAGTCCACACAGAAGGGATCTCAATCCCAGAGGAACAATAAGCAGACGTTGAGGACAGTTACAAGTAACTCGGTATAAACCACACGGCAAATGGCAACCTCGAACAGGCAACGAGAAAAGCGGCAACTGCCAAATACCTCCCAGCGAGTAAGGCAGGTCCAAAAGAAGCCGGCTCAATGGCAATAACAAGGCTCGGGCAATTAACAGCTCACGCCCAGCCAGTGATCTGAAAAACCTGCAGGAATAATCAGGGGCCAAAGGAAAGATTCAGACACGGATGTTAAAAACTCGAAGCTCCTTTACGCAGCATTGGCGAGTTACATCCCCAAATCCAGCACCCTGAGACTGTACGTAAGCCGTAAGAAGGAGGCCGAGGACTATGAGTGTGAGAGCCACTGTCCCAGAGACGAAACATCCAAACACCATAACTACATCATGGAAAGGCCAAAACGGATGAGCGTAACACAGTGAAATGTCTTAGAGCAGTGGCGAGAATGAGAGGTGCTGGAGGAGAGCCCATCAGGGAGCACAACCCCTACACGGCAAATGTACCACCGGAGCATAAAACAGAAGTGGCCTGATCTCAAGAAGTCCTACCAATGGCAAGAAAGGGTTGGCCTACAGGACAGCACAGAGGCACTCATCATGAGGCTGCACAGGAACAGGCAACTGAGCACCAGAGCATAGAGGCCCCAGATATACCACAGCCAGACAAGACCAAGTGTCGGTTGTGCAAAGAGGGCACCTGAGAAACACTCCCATCAACACATAACGGCAGGGTGCCAGATGCTGTCAAGGGAGGCTACATGGAACGCCATAAAACCAACGTGGGCAGCAATAGAGTACAGAAAATCATCTGTTCAGAGATGGGCTGGAAACCCCAAGGTCTAAGTGGGAAACTCCTCCAAAGGTGGTGGAAAATGAGCAAAGATCTGTGGAGACTTCCAGATACAGACCGTACCGAATGAATGAACCAACCCGACATCGTGAGGTGGTGGACAAAAGGGCAATAGACCACTGAACAGCCCTGAGTGTGGACAAAGGGCAAGAGGACAGCCGTGGTGGACAAAGGGCAGCAGGACAGCCGTGGAGGTAGACAAAGGCAGAGGACAGCCGTCGGAGGTGGACAAAGCAGAGACAGCCGTGGTGGTGGACCAAGGGCAAGGACAGCCTCGTGGTGGTGGACAAAGGGCAGAGGACAGCCGTGGTGGTGGACAAAGGGCAGAGGACAGCCGTGGTGGTGGACAAAGGGCAGAGAACAGCCGTGGTGGGTGGACAAAGGGCAGAGGACCAGCCATGGTGGTGGACACCAGGCAGAGGACAGCCGGTGGTGGACAAAGGGTACGAAGGACAGCCGTGGAGGTGGACAAAGGGTGAGAGTACAGCCGAGGTGGTGGACAAAGTGGCAGAGGACACAGCCGTGGTGGTGGACAAAGGGCAGAGGACAGCCGTGGTGGTGGTAACGAGGCCATATATCCAAGCGAAAGTAAGTAAGTAAGTAATATTTATTTATTATCTACCCGCCTTTTCACTACCGATCTGAGTCTTCAAAGCGGTTTACAATTGTTAATTTTGGGCATATGACTCTTCACGTCCACACAGAGAAAGGGAGGGGCCATACAGGAGGCACATGCCAGAAACGAAAGGACATATTTTTAGTGGTAGGGGAAAACCGGAGTACCGTAGAAACCCTAACTCAGCCATGGGAGAACATCGCAAACTCCACTCATAAAGGCCCTGGTCCGACCCGGGAATTCCCGAACCCAGGACCTTCTTGCTGAGAGGCGAGAGTGCAAAAATCCACTCAGCCAAACCAGAGCAGCCTTCCCGCCGCATTGAATAACGGAACAAGAAGGGAAGCTATTTGCCCTATACAGGGGATTGGTAAAGATAGTTCTCTCCTTCAATGCGGATGGCTGGGTAACGCTGGTATAAGGCCTTCGTAAACTCACACACCGCTATGTAACCGCTCGAAATGCGAAATTTGAAACATGAGAGATGTGTTCCAGCGGCAAACCCTGCATCTTCATACTTTTCACCCCCACAGCTGTCTCCAGACGTGGAGTGGTAAAACCACTCAAAACCCAAGTCAGAAGGAGCGGAAAAACGCATCCGATTTTCACCGCCGCCACATCTTTCCGGAAAAAGGAACATGAAAAACTTGAAAAATACCAGGTCACAGAGAGGAGCCAGGAGAGGGCCTGGAGGGTAAAGGTACAGTAGTGCCCCGTGGTGATCGGAGCAACCGGGCAAGAGACCCCGAAAGAAGAAGGAGGTTACAGTGGGAACCCTGGAACAACCTCGGACATCTGGGTCAGACAAGTGCAGTGCTAGGAACAGCAAAGATACTGCGCAGAACCCTCAGTGCTCCCAGGCCTCTGGAAGAGGACCCGAGCTTATAGAGGGATAACCGCCCGCGAGGCCAAAGTTATGGACAGTTTTTTTATAAGTCTGTAAAGAATGTGGGGTGGATTCTGGCCCTCCTCCACATGAACCAACTGTTACTTCCACGTCACGAGGCCAAGTTGAACTGGTTCCTGGCCGCGGGACATGTAATCTGGATGTACCATGCGGAGTGTCGGCCGAAAGACACATGGTACTCGCCCACTCTCTCCTCGGCGATGCCTACAAACTTGGACTCAAAACCAGACGACAAAAGATTTTACATCTGGCAACATGAGAGATGTGTTACCCAGCGGAAATGAAAGGAGGACAACGCACAAGAAAAACATCAGAGAGCCTTAAAACCAAGTTTAGTTTACATTTTAAAGAGTTAGAACGATAGGAGAGTCGGTGTAGGGTCAGAGAGTGTTTGGGTCTAGGCTTAGTGTGTGTGTAAATTGGAAATAATCTTAATACATAAAACATTTATTTATATGACCTCGAGGTCGCATTACAAAGGGTACACCGTTTAAAAGAAAACAGTGTTGAGTGAATATTGTTATTTCACACCAAAACCAATGTTCTATATAATGCTAATACTGACAAAAAAATGCAAACAATAATCAACATAACACTATTTTACATTATAAAAATCCACGTCAACTGTTAGGTTCTAGTCCTGGAAAGACGCCTGTTTTAATAAAGCTCAATATGATATACTGGAAAAAGATCTTAAAATATGATAATAACAATAATAATGATTTATCCTATACATTATTATTATGATGATTAATTATTATTATTATTATTATCATTAATCATTATTTTTATATTGTTATTATTAGGGGCCTTGTTTGACAGGGTTGGACAGTGTCATTCCTCCACTCCATACTCAGTGGTGGATAAAATACTGGTGATGTTGGGGTTGCCTTTGTGCATGAACCACGGAGACTTTTTCTGTCACATTTCTGAAGAATTTGGTCCTGTCTTTTGCTTAACCCTACAACCCATTTCGCTGCGGAATCCAGGACACTTTTCTATAACAGCAACTTTTACTATTTTATAGCAGATGGGATCTTTATGGATTATTGTTTCTTGTGTCCACAGATGACTGCTGCAGTTGTGTCCTTGGGCAAGACAACTTAACCCCACATTGCTGAAGCCCCTGCTGAAAGATCAAGGCCCCCTGTGGACTCAGCACCTGCAGAGATCAGTGAGTGGCTTGGGCTCTGTGGACTGGGGAGCAAGCACTGACTGCCACCCCCCCCGACCCAAAAAGATTACGGGGAAGAAAATGGATGGATATTTCTTGTAGGTCCTGAGAATCTGGCACCACCGCCCATCTTTAAAATGAATCTGCTTTTGGTCATAGAAAACTGTTTGATTTTTATTGTACACATAAAAACTCCATAGGCAAAAACATATCTCTAAAAACGTTTAAAATGTTAAACAAAAACAAAGAAGTAAATTAAGAAACCTTTTGGCGTCCATTCTGCACCCTGGCCAACCCACAGACATTTGAATATATTGATCCTAAAACACACAAATTATGAGTCCATATTAATAAGTCTTGTATAAAGTTAAATTGTATCTTCTTACCTGGAGATTGGGCCGATTACCTTCAAATAAAACCAACATTTTTAATATTTTAACGTTCATGATAATCTTGGTCATTATTTAATCCTTTTAATGGTTTACATTGAGTAGTTTTTTATCACCCAGATAAAGAGCCGCTGCTAGTTTCCATAGCAACGCACTGTTTAGTTAGCAGCAGTTAGCATTTAGCCTTTCATCTGATTTTCAAGTTATATTCACCAGATTTAGCACTTAGTAAAAGGTGATGACAAACCAATCAAAACAAAACATGTATCAGGGTAATTACTCCAATTGTCATCGGTTTTAAATGGGAGCAGTGAAAAATGGCGGCTCAGAGTTGTAATAAAATTTCCCTAATCCAATAAGAGATTTCAAAAGTGTATAATAGATAGTTACTATAGTCCTAGTATAGTGGATGTTAGTATAGTGGTAGAATAGTATAGTGATGTTTCGTAAGTGTCGTGTAGTGTAGTATAGTATAGTATCGTATAAGTATAGTGTAGTGTAGTGTAGTATATGTTTATGTAAGTGTAGTATAGTGTAGTATAGTAAAGTATAGTAAAGAAGAGTATATGTAGTATAGAATAGTATATTAAAGTAGAGTATAGTGGTAAGTAAAGTATAGTATAGTAAAGTAAAGAGTATATCTAGTATAGTATCGTGTATATAGAGTAGTGTATGTAGTAAATGTAGTATAAGTATAGTATAGTATATGTAGTGTAGTGTAAGTATAGTGTAGTCTAGTCTATGTAATAGTATAGTATAGAATAGTGTATTGAAGTATATATAGGTATAGTTAAGTAGAGTATAGTGTAGTATAGTAAAGTAAGTAAAGTAAGTATAGTGTAGTATAGTATAAGTATAGTCTAGTGTAGTGTAGTGTATTATAGTATAGTGTAGTATCGAATAGTATAGTGTAGTATAGTATAGTAAAGTAAAGTATCGTATAGTAAAGTAGAGTATAGCTGTAGTATAGTTTTTAGTATAGTAAAGTATAGTATATGTAAGTATAGTATAAGTATAGTATAGTGTAGTAGAAAGTATAGTAATAGTACAGTGTATATAGTATATGTATAGTAAAAGTGTAGGGTAGTAATAGTTATACGTACAGTGTATATAGTATAGTATAAGTGGTAGTGTAGTATACTATACTATAACTAAACTAAACTATACTAAACTACACTACACTATACTATACAATACTACACTGTACTATACTGAATACTACACAACACTCTTCTATACTATACTAACTACATTCTGTACTATACTATCCTAGACTAACACTATACTATACTATACTCATACACAACTATACTCTACCTTACTATACTAAACTATACAACACTATACCTACTTACTATACTAACATGACATACTAAAACTATACCTACACTATACTATACAATACTACACTATACTATACTACCTACACTAACACTAGAGCTATACTATACTATACTATACACTATACCTACTTTACTATACTAAACTATACTACACTATACTCTACTAACTATACTATACTATACTACACTACACTATACTATACTATACTATACTTGACTAGACCTACACTATACTACAACTACACTAAACTATACTATACTATCTATACTACACTATACTACACTACACTACACTATACTACACATACTATACTAGATCTATACTCTACTTTACATACTAATACTATACTAACACTATACTCTACTTTACTAAACTATACTATACTACACTATACTCTACTTTACTATACTATAACTAATACTACACAAAACTCACTACACTACACTATACTACACTACACTACACTATAACTACAACATACTATACTATACTACACTACACAACACAATACTAACATCACTAATAGTGGGGGGGGGGGGGGGGGGGGGGGGGGACTATACTACACTATACTAACATCACAATTACTAGACATAGTAACTAAACAATTATACACTTTTGAAATCCTCAATATGGATTAGGAATTATATTACCAACTCTGAGCCGCCCATATTCACTGCTCCCATTTTAAACCGATGAAATACTGAGTAATTACCCCCTGAACTGTTTTGTTTTGATTGGTTTGTCATCACTTTCTACTAAAGTGCTAAAACTGGAGAAATATAACTTTGAAACAGATGAAAGGCTAATGCTAAATCCTGCTAACTAAACAGTGCGTTGCTATGGAAACTAGCAGCGGCACTTATCTGGGAGATAAAACTACTCAAATGTAAAACATAAAAGATTAAATAATGACCAAGATCTATCATGACCGTTAAAATATAAAGAATGTGGTTTTATTTAGCAGGTAACTCGGCCATCCCCAAGAAGAAGATACAATTATAACTTATACACAGACTTATAAATATGACGCATAATTGTGTGTTTTTAGATCAAATAATAATCAAAATGTCTGTGGGATGGCGGAGCAGAATGGACCCAAAAGGTTCTAATTTACTTCTTTGTATTTTGTTTAACATATTAAAACGTTTTAGATATATGTTTTTGCCTATGGAGTTTTTTATGTCGTACAAAAAAAATCAAACAAGTTTTCTATCGCCAAAGCAGATTAATTTAAAGAAGGGTGCCAGATTCACAGACCCACAAGAAATATCCATCCATTTTCTTCCCCTTAATCCCATTTCTGGGTCGGTGGGGTGGCAGTCAGAGCTGCACCCAGTCCACAGAGCCCCAGCCCCTCACTGATCTCCAGTGGTGCTGAGTCCACAGGGGCCTTGATCTTTCATCATGGGCTTCAGCAAAGTGGGGGTTAAGTGTCTTGTCCCAAAGGACCACAACGGCAGCATCCATCAGTGGACCACAAGAAACAAATAATCCATAAAACCCCATCTGCAATAAAAAGTAAAAGTTGCTGTCAAGAAAGTGTCCTGGATTCCGCAGCGATGGCCGTTTATAGGGAGTTAAGCAAAAGACAGACAAATCTTCAGACATGTGACCAGAAAAGTCTCCGTCGTTCTCGCACCAAAGGCAACCACAACACACCTAGTATTTATCACCACTGAGTATCGGAGTGGAGGAAATGACCCTGACCAACCCTGTCCAAACAAGGCCTAATAATAACAATAATTAATAATAATGATAATGATACTCAATAATTAAAAAATAAAAATCATCAAAAAAATAATGAAATAGGATAAATCATTATTAAAGTTAATATTCATAGTTTAGATCTTTATTCCATAATCATATTGTTGCTTTATTAAAACAGGCGCTCTTCCAGGACTAGACCCACAGTGACGATGGATTTTAATAAAGAAAAATAGTGTTTTTTTTAGTTTGTTATTGTTTGAGCATTTTTAGTGTCAGTATTAGCAAATAAGACTGGTTTAGGGTGAAAAACAATATCACCCAACACTGTTTTCTTTTAACTGTGAACCCTTGTAATGCGACCTCGAGGTCCATATAAATAAAATGTTTTAAGTATTAAGAATATTTCCAAAGTACACACACACAAAGCCCTAGACCCAAACACTCTCTGACCCTACCCCTCTCTCCTATCGTTTCTACACTTTAAAATGTAACTAAACATGTTTTTTTTAGGGCTCTGCTGTTTTTCTATGTGCTTTGTCCTCCTTTCAAATCCGCTGAGGTAACACATCGACTCATGTTTCCAATGAAAAATCTTTTGTCGTCTGGTTTTGAGACCAAGATTTACGGCATCTCCGAGGAGAGAGTGGGCGAGTAACCATGTGAACTTCTCGGCCGACACTCCGCCACTGGTAAATCCAGGATTACATGTTCCCGGGCCAGGAACCAGTTCAACATGGCCTCATTGAACGTGGAAGTACAGTTTGTTTCCTTGTTGAGGAGGCCAGAATCACCCACATCTATACATACATATAAAACTGTCCATTAACCTTTGGCCCTCCGCGGGCGGTTATCCCTCTCTAAGCTCGGGTCCTCTACCCAGAGCCTGGGAGCCTGAGGGTTCTGCGCAGTATCTTTGCTGTTCCAAGCACTGCACATTTCTGGACCCAGATTGTCCTAGGTTGTTCCAGGGAACCACAGTAACCTCTTCTAGCTTCGGGTCACTGCCCCGAGTGCACCGATCACCACGGCACTACTGTCACTTTACCCTCCAGGGCCTCTCCAGCCTCTCTCTGAGACCCTGGTAAATTTCTCAAGATTTTCAAGTTCCATTTTCTCGGACAGAATGGCGGCGGTGAAATGGATGGTCGTTTCCTCCCCGCCGCGCCCCCCAGACCCGCGCGCCCCCCCCCCCCCCGCCCCTTCCAACCCCACCCCCGCTCCTTCTGCTGGATTTTGTCTTGTTTATTAAAACACTCCACGTCTGGAGACAGCAGTGGGGTGAAGAAAATGAAGATGCAGGTTTGCCGCAGACCCCTATCTCAAGTTTCAAATTTGCATTTCCTGAGGGTACAAGCGGGTGTTTGAAGTAAACCAGGCCTTATACCAGCTTACCCAGACATCCGCATTGAAGGAGAGAACTATCTTCCCCATTCCCCGTATAGCACAAAGCTTTCCTTCTAGTCTGGGCACTAACAAGAGTCCAGTCCCTGTGCTCCTCAGAGTCCGGGCTGGTTCATATGGGACTAACATGTCACTAATATATTTTGGTGCGAGGCCATGGAGAGACTTGTACACAAGCAGAGCTGTTTTAAAGTCTGTATATTCTCTGAGCCACAGGAAGCCAGTGCAGAGACCTGAGGACTGGACTAATGTGGTCGTACTTCCTGGTTCTAGTCAGGACTCGAGCTGCTGCATTTTGAATGTACTGCAGCTGTTTTACAGCCTGTTTGGACAGACCTGTGAGCAGGCCATTGCAGTAGTCTAACCTACTGGAGACAAATGCATGGATAAGAATCTCCAGGTCTGCTTTAGACACTATGTTTTTGATCCTGGCAATGTTTTTTAGATGGTAAAAAGCTGCTGATGTTACTGATTTGATGTGGCTATTAAAATTTAAGTCTGAGTCCAGTATTACCCCTAGATTTCTGACCTTGTTTGAAGGTTTTAGGGAGAGAGACTGTAGATGACAGATGACGCTCTCTCTTTGTTTCTGGAGCACACCAGGCTCCACGTATTTCCTCAAATCTTCAGGTTCAGGCTGGACTCGCTTTTAATGAAATGGGTGGAGTGCGTTTGGAATGAAAACCTGCAGCCACAACGGCCCTCTGAGGACCAGGACTCTTCTCTATGTCAATATCACCAACATCTATCAAGAGTGATGAAACTTGAGCATGAACTGCAGGTGGCTGACAATGACGTACTACAAGTTCTTTGGAGAAAGCCACAAATAACGAGTGCATCATTTTTTTTGGTTCAGACTGAAAGTCAGAAAAGGAAATTATAATATATTGGCTCTGACTAAGATCTTGTTCTTGTGTTTTAAAGGTTATCATTGTATTTTTTCTTTATGTTTTAAATATGGTAGCAGAGTACAGAATGATGTTGAATTGAACTATTCTGGATGATATTTCCTTTTGCAACGAATACGGCATCATATTCCCAGCTTATCTTACAGTACTTGCTTTTGGGTTTTGGGATGGATGAATAAAAATGAGGGCTGTTGCAACAGTGCTTAAGGGTTCTCCTGGATTCGCTGATGGCTGCTTTTTCACCATATTTTTAATATGGTTGTCACAAGAAGGAAGCCCTCACACTTCGATGATGATTATGACATTTGTTGGCCTTTTTCAGAATTGTCCACAGTGTATTACACAGTGTATCATGGGGATATCATTCATCCGTGTTTATTTTTATTATTTTCTCAAGTTAGTTGTTTTTGTCCAAGACCTATGTGTGTGTGTGTGTAAGTGCAAAAAATGATCAAACAATATATATACCGTATATATGAAATATTTTGAATTGGAAAGCGTCCCAAAATCAAACCGGTGGTTGAATGCCATGAACACAAAAGAGCTTGCCATGTCTTCTTCTTGTCATGGTAAAAATCAGATATTGTATGGCTGTAAATGATAAACCACTCAGTTCTAATAATTTCATAAGTAGTCCAACCTTAGGCCGTCCGCAGGGCAGGTGGTCACTGTGGAGGTGAGCCACTCCTCGGGACAAAGAGCTGCCCAGCACCTGCAGGTCCTCCCAGCTGATCACATGGCGGGTCAGGTACTCCTAAAGATCAGGGGAAATTCTCACATTAAGTAAAACAAGAACAAGAACCCATCCATCCATCCATCCATTTTCTACCCTTTAATCCATTTCTGGGTCAGGGGGGTGGCAGTCAGAGATGCCACCCAAGTCTCATAGCACCAGCCCCTCACTGACCCTCTGCAGGTGGTGAGTCCACAGGAGGGCGGCTGCTCTCTGAGTGTGAGCATAGCCTTGATCTTTCAGTGGGGGCTTTTTGGGCAAAGTGGGGTTAAGTGTCTTGCCCAAGGACACAACGACAGCAGTCATCAGTGGGAGTCGGTGGAGAAGGTGTCGAGGTGGGAATTGAACCCACGACCTTCAGGCCTTAAGGCCAATGCTCTACCAACTGAGCTACTGTCGCCCCAAGAACCCCTAGATGTAAAATCATGTCTTGCGTCTCTTGCCTGTAAATTCCCTCTGGAGTGAAAGGCAGTGATGAGCCAGTACTGCCGCTCCACCTTCCTCTCCTCGGCTGTGAGAAAGTGCAGGACGTTCTCGTGCCTGAGGTCCGTGTCTGAGAAAATGTCTTTCTCTGTTTTCCAGGAGGCGTATTCTTCATATGGGAAAATCTTCACTGCGACCGTCTCGAACTGATCCGACGTGGTCTGCTTCAGCTTGGCCTTGTAGACCTGAGCAAAGCGGCCCTTACCCACCTACAGGACACGGTCAGACTGGGTTAGAAATGGGCCCTTCAGATAACAACCCCAGCTTTCTATGGTAATGAATGTTGTGTTTGTGTTTATTTACACTTTAATGCTAAGTCTAGAGGCATTATGTAAAGCAGACAAGTGAACATTGCTACTATGACCATTCATAATTGTTTTATGAAGCATACATGTATTGGAATAATCGCGTAGTTCAGAAAGTACAGTATATAAAAAAGGTACAATGTGTAACACAAGGTGTTACACCTTGTGTTACACATTGAGATTAAGAACCTCTTTTTTAAGGTCCTGGATACCTACATAGCCGTACATTTTGCATTTTCATTACCATCACAGCTAAACCAGGTATAAAACAAAATGTATCTGCTTTTATATTAACAATTATTGCTCAGTGAGGTCTTCAATAGGATTATATTTTCTATAGAAGTTCTGATAGAAGATTAACACAAAGTGAATTCAGAACACGCAATGAACCACAGAGCCCAACAATAACTGAATGTATTATAATGTCTATATTATGTAGTTTACCGAGTCTATCATATGTATTTTTTTGTTCAAATTCACATTCTCTCCCAGAGTTCCCTCAAAATAACATCTACAAATTCCCTAAGATCCAAAAGATGATTGCCAGAGCCCCACGCTGCTAATGTACAGATGTGAACATACTGCTGCTAACATGTACAGATGCTAACTACTATTGTTTGCACTAGAAAAAACAGTACTTTATTTGTAAACTTCTTTATTATTGTTATGTTCAAGATAGAGCTTTTATACTTGTGTCTTTAATGCTACAGAAAGAATGTTGTTTTATTTTAATTAGTAAAGCTATTGTTCATTTAGCTTATGCTGTGAGCCCCTCATTCCTACAGTTCTGTAACTTGTGATGCAACACTGAAATTTGCCCGCTGTGGGACGAATAAAGGATCTTAATCTTAATCTATAGTATTTGGTGGTAACACAGTGTGAGAATTACCATCTGGTCCAGCTCTATGGGCAGAGGCTCGGTGTTGTGGTTGATGTTGTTGGCGTGCGTGGAGCTGCTGTCGGAGCCGTTGTCCATCATGATGGCACAGCTCTCACTGCAGTCCAGCCCCCCCACCTTCCTTTTCTTCACCGCGCTGTCCCAGTCCGGGCTCAGGCGCTGACGGGACACTGTGTACCAGTAGAACATGCCCAGCACCACCAGCCCCACCAGCAGCAGCGGCAGCAGGCTGACCAGGATCACGGAGAGGAACTGGGTCTCCTCGGTGGCATCAACAACTGCAGACAGACACAGGAAGAAAAGGATCAGGATAATGGCCTTGTATGAAAGCAGATGTTTAAAGAAAATTACAAACTAAAAAATTATTAAGATATTCATGGGTACTTTGACATTTTCCTTCCAACTTATTCCATGTAAAGTATATAACATTAAGTTAGGACGACCAGATTTTTTTTACATCAAAAAGTGGGACACATGGGATATGATAATGAGATAGTATTGTTTTATTCAGTTTAGTTTAGTTTAGTTTGTTTGTTTTATACACATTTCATAGTGAAATTCTTATGTACCTATCAGCCGATGTCCAGTACAGTATTCGGAACACACAATGACAGAATAATATCACAGAAACAAAAACACAGAGAGTTAGACCCAGTTTAGAAAAACATTTGCTTTTGGAGCTTGGTTGCTTGTTTGGAACTATTTTTCTCTCTATTTTTTTAGTTAGTAAGTAAATAAGCTTTACTTACTCACTTACTTACTATAACCATGGGTACTTTAACAATTTCCTTCAAACTTAATCCATGTAAAGTATACGACGTTGAATTAGGGCGACCAGTTTTTTTACATTAAAAAGGGGGACACACAGGAGATGAGGATGAGATAGTATTGGCCTTTTTAGTCTGATATCATTTTGGCTGATAATACTGTACATCCACTTCTATTGTTGGTTGGTGTCAAAGTTGTAAAAAAGTGGAATGTTGTAAATTGTAATGATTGAGACACAAGGTATAAAACAGGGACAGTCCCATAAACAGAAATGTCTGGGGACTCTACATTAAGTATCAAATGAAAAGAAAATGATTCATGTCCCTTTAAGAATAAGGGAAAATTCCTCTGCATTTAACCGATAACTTTTGAGACCCACCTCCAGATCTTGAACTAGGTTTCGAAATTGTGGTTTCAAAACCTAGTTCACTTGTGGCACTTGTGGTTTGACATGAAGTTGGACTCTGATCTCCGTTTGACTTGAAACTTAAATCCGTGGTTTACTCTGCAAATATGAGTGGGATTGTTTTGTGGGCGTGGCATCAGAGCATGAGTTCAAACAGAGGTTCTATGCTCACATCATGACAATGGCCATTATTAGATTATACAAAATAAATTCATAGACAATTCTGGAGTTCAAATTTAAAAATAAATACGACTGTGTATAAATTCAGGACTTTGAGGTGCCCAGATGAGAATATCTTGTGCTATTGACCAGTGTTTATCAACCGGGAGTATGACATGAAATAAATTGGTATTGATAATAACTTTCTAACAATATATACATTGAACACATGATGCAATTAGTAATACTGGGGCTTGCTAAAAACTGATGCACAGTACATGCATCCACTTTTATTTCAGAACAAGCTAAAACTATCGTCCTACATAATATAATAAAGCAAAAAACAATGAAAAATATGTGCTGAAAAAGGTAAGGCCTTGATAGAATAGCCTAAAACAAAATTGTAGCCACAAATGTCTCTGCTGGCAAGAAGGTACACGCGGAAAAAGGTTGGGGACTACTGCTATAGACCTCATCTTTCATTCCTCTGGTTTTCATTGATACAATTTTAAAAAATAATATCCCACATCTTAGCTTCTTGGCAACAAGATGACACCACAAGGCCAGGTTACAAGTCAAGTCTATGGAAAGGCGCTTGCTATTAAAAATACATGTTTTTACAGGGATTTTTTTGCAAAGAAACCTCTTCAAGTTAAATACATGCGAAGTACGTATATCTAGTTTCATGCCTTTTTGTCTTATACTGCAGACCAAGAAATAACATACCAGAAATATTACTTCATCCACATTTAACAGTAGCTTGTACCATGTGATATAGAACAGCTATGACAACACACATATTGGCAATTGAAGCAACAAAACCTGGATCGGTATAAGGTCCAAAGAAAACCATTATTAAGGCCTCAATTGAAAACTGTTTGGATTACACCCACAACTGTCTCATTTGCTACAAAACGTAACAGCAAGGCAAAAGTCAAATTCATTTTTTACTACTGTTCTTTTACTGAAAAGAGTCTGTGTTTCATTTAATCTTGTCTGCTCCAGGGCATATAAAAGTGTCTGTATCCACGCCCCTCCGGTCTGACCAGCCATCGGCCCACACGTCGCTTCTCTCACTCCAAAACAGTCTGGAGGCCTGCCTGCATGTGCAAAGACTTCTGTGAGTCTCGTCCTTCAAAACCTCCGCAATTTCCTCCTGCAGCCGCCGTCCAAATCAAGCACCGTCCATTACTAAAATTCTTCAAAGTCTGTGAAAACACACGACTCCGCGCTCTCGTAAATCTAGAGCTTTGAGCCATGACAATGTTCTTTTTAAAGTACAGACTGTCTTTGGGTTCACTGGAGTGGAAGAAGTACTTGGAGAAGGTACGTGAGGTTACTTCAAAATGATAGCTAACATGTCATTAGTCTTCAACATTTGCAGTAGACATTTTGCAAATAAACCTGGAATACTCCTTTTTACTTCTTTTGCAAGAGATGCATTTATCAGCTCCAAACCGTACCATTACCACATGCCCTACAATCATTATTATTATTCCTGCCATAGGTCACATTCTTCAAAGGGGATGTCAGCAATTTAAAGTGGATTTCATTTTTTTTTAAATAAAGTGTATTTCTGACCTTAGGGTAGGATCATTTTTTACAGAAATAATATATTTAAAATTATTAGTCCCCTTAATAAATATATATATATATATATATATATATATATATATATATATATATATATATATATATATATATATATATATATATATATATATATATATATATATATATATATATATATATATATATATATATATATATATATATATATATATATATATATATATTATAGCTGAGCTATAGCAGCTGGATAGCTCAGTTGGTAGGGCACAGGACTGGGACCTGGGAGGCCAGGGTTCGAATCCCACCGGGAGCACATTAACACCAACATCCAGTGAGGGTCCTTGGGCAAGACCCTTAATGCTACTGCCTAACTCATAACCATGAAGGTACAAATAAGCAATGAGATGCCGGATCAGCCGTCGCCCGGCCAAACAAGGTCTGCGTCAGGTGCTGGGGAACCAGAGCACCTTGATGAAAAGTGGGCTACTGGAACAAGGCGAAAGTGGACGAGATGCGATAACAGGGCTCTGTTGGAATGCTACTACTCGAGTAACCCTGGCCAAAGAGGTTACATGCAGAGAATGTGGGCTGAATGGTTACTTCGAAACCCACAGTCACAGTTGACCCCGAAACAACTGGTAGCTAACCCTGGTATCACAGCTTGAGATTGATGAAGTACAACACATATATGATGCCACAGTTGCCGAGGTCAGAGGGGAGATCCCACCAACTGCAACTCCCCAACCAGATATTGGGTACATAGCCCCAATGGAACCGATAACGCTGAACGAGGCAGCGACTGACCTGAAAGCTAAGATCATGGCTAGAATGGGCACAGGGCAAAGACACCGGTTACAGCGGTTGTGTGAAGTACCACCTAAGGATCTCATAGAAAGCGTGAATGCAGCAGTGAGGGCAATACCTACCACCACAATCACTGAAACCAATGAGCTGATATACACTTCAGCAGCAGTGATCCTAGAGATGCTTGGCTATAAGAGCAACCATGGGAGCCATGGACAATACCCACCATGGAAAAGACGGTTGGAGGCTAAGATCAAGGCGGCTCGGAGAGAAGTGAGTCAATTAACAGAGGCCCAGAGAGGTGCAATGAAAAGACCAGTACCCAGAAAGTACAGCCAGATGACCATACCTGAAGCACTCGAAACTGCCAAACAAAGGCTCCAAGCCCTGGCCAGCCGCCTACAGAGGTACACTAAAGAGAATGAAGCCAGAAGGGTGAACAGGCTGTTCGTAACACAACCTGCGAAGGTGTACGCTCAGTGGCAGGGTAACAATAGGGGAGCAGATCCACCGAGGCTGGAAACTGAACAGTTCTGGAGGAACATATGGGAGAAGGATGCAGCACATAACAGAAGTGCACAATGGCTGGTGTCCCTGAGAGAGGAGCACAGCCACCTCCCAGAACAGAACTCAGTTACCATCACAGAGGCAGACATCCGAGAAAGAGTCTCAGGTATGAAAAACTGGACAGCACCTGGCCCTGATATGGTCCATGCCTACTGGCTAAGGACACTCACATCACTCCATGAGCGCCTAGCAGCACAAATGAACCAGCTGCTGAGAGATGGGACTCACCCAGAATGGCTAACCGATCATGAAGGACCCTGTCAAGGGTGCAGTCCCCTCCAACTACCGGCCAATAACCTGTCTCTCCACAACATGGAAGCTCATGTCAGGCATCATTGCGGCTAAGATAAGTGGGCATATGGAACAATTCATGAGCACAGCACAGAAGGGCATTGGTAGGGACACCAGAGGAGCCAAACACCAGCTCCTGGTTGACAGAACAGTCGCCCAAGACTGCCGGTCACGACACACCAACCTGTGCACAGCCTGGATTGATTACCAGAAAGCCTACGACTCAATGCCACACACATGGATCATGGAATGCTTGAAGTTGTACAATATCAACAGGGCTCTAAGGGACTTCGTTGCAAACTCGATGGGAATGTGGAAGACTACCCTTGAGGCAAATGGCAAGCCGCTCGCACAAGTGACCATCAAATGTGGTATCTACCAAGGAGATGCTCTGTCCCCACTACTGTTCTGCATAGGCCTCAACCCTCTAAGCCAAGTAATTGACCAGACTGGCTATGGATACCGCCTCAGGAACGGAGCAAAGATCAGTCACCTCCTCTACATGGATGACATCAAGCTGTACGCCAAGAGCGAGAGAGACATCGACTCTCTGATCCAAACAACCAGGATCTACAGCCATGACATCGGGATGTCATTCGGGCTCGAGAAATGTAGCAGGATGGTGACTCGGAGAGGCAAGGTAGTCCACACAGAAGGGCTCTCACTCCCAGAGGGAACAATAGCAGACGTTGAGGACAGTTACAAGTATCTCGGTATACCACAGGCAAATGGCAACCTCGAACAGGTGACGAGGAAAGCGGCAACTGCCAAATACCTCCAGCGAGTAAGGCAGGTCCTAAGAAGCCGGCTCAATGGCAAGAACAAGGCCCGGGCAATTAACAGCTACGCCCTGCCAGTGATCAGATACCCTGCAGGAATAATCAGGTGGCCAAAGGAAGAGATTCAGACCACGGATGTTAAAACTCGAAAGCTCCTTACCATGCATGGCGGGTTCCATCCCAAATCCAGCACCCTGAGACTGTACGTAAGCCGTAAAGAAGGAGGCCGAGGACTAGTGAGTGTGAGAGCCACTGTCCAGGACGAAACATCCAAACTCCATAACTACATCATGGAGAAGGCCAAAACGGATGACGTACTCAGTGAATGTCTCAGGCAGTGGCGAGATGAGGAGGTGCTGGAGGAGAGCCCATCATGGGAGAAACAAGCCCCTACACGGCATGTACCACCGGAGCATAACAGAAGTGGCTGATCTCAAGAAGTCCTACCAATGGCTAGAAAGGGCTGGCCTACAGGACAGCACAGAGGCACTCATCATGGCTGCACAGGAACAGGCACTGAGCACCAGAGCGATAGAGGCCCAGATATACCACACCAGACAAGACCCAAGGTGTCGGTTGTGCAAAGAGGCACCTGAGACGATCCAACACATAACTGCAGGGTGCAAGATGCTGGCAGGGAAGGCCTACATGGAACGCCATAACCAAGTGGCTGGCATAGTGTACAGAAACATCTGTGGAGAGTATGGGCTGGAAACCCCAAGGTCTAAGTGGGAAACTCCTCCAAAGGTGGTGGAAAATGAGCGTGCGAAGATCCTGTGGGACTTCCAGATACAGACCGACCGAATGGTAATGGCAAACCAACCTGACATCGTGGTGGTAGACAAAGGGCAGAGGACAGCCGTGGTGGTGGACGTGGCAATTCCAAGCGATGGTAACATCCGGAAAAAAGAACATGAAAAGCTTGAGAAATACCAAGGTCTCAGAGAGGAGCTGGAGAGGGCCTGGAGGGTAAAGGTGACAGTAGTGCCCGTGGTGATCGGTGCACTCGGGGCAGTGACCCCGAAGCTAGATGAGTGGTTACAGCGGATCCCCGGAACAACCTCGGACATCTCGGTCCAGAAATGTGCAGTGCTAGGAACAGCAAAGATACTGCGCAGAACCCTCAAGCTCCCTGGCCTCTGGTAGAGGACCCGAGCTTAGAGAGGGATAACCGCCCGCGGAGGGCCAAAGGTGAGTGGATTAGTTTTTATATATGACAACAGCCAGTAAGATTTGCAGGAGGAGGAAAGTTAAAACTAATGATGATGGGCTTCAAGGAATGATTTTGACCAATCAGGAGGCATGGGTGGGTTTAACCAGTGTCACTCTTGAAAAGTATCTTAAATATATCTTAATCACCACATGATATAGATTGATTACATGCACAGTGACATATGTCAAGTCTTTTTTGTAATAATTTTGATGATAATGGCTTAATGTCCATTTTCAAAATATTCCAATTTTCTGAGATTTTTTAGGTGCTTTTATAATTTGTGAGCCATAATTATCAATGAGCACAATTAACTGACTAAAGGCATGATATATATCACTTTGCGTATGAATCTCATTTATCAGTTTCACATTGTAAGTAGGATAACAGACGTAAGTGAACTTTTGAACCATATTCTAATTTTCCGAGTTTCACTTGTAATGCTGTAAATATACAAGATTTGCACCATACTGTCAATTATTTCCTATAATGAAGGAAACACAATGTTGTTTTCACTTCTTAGTAAAGTGTTGAGTGGTGCTTAAAAGCCCCTAATGGTTGGAGCGGTGTTATGAGAAGCCCTCTCTGTCACGGAGCTGCAGCATTAGACATGGTCTGTGATCGCAGTGCCAGAAGAACCAGCCGCGGCCAACATGAGAAATCCAGAGGCGGGAAGAAAACAGGCAAAGTCTTGTGCTTCTCCAACGGGCAGCGTTTCAAAGACTGCCTCATGTGCAGCTCTGAGGGAACCGAGCACCCTCCTGCTTTAGGGCAGTGCCAACGGGGCCTGACCAAGCGCTGACCATTAGACTAGAGATTTGTAATAAAAATCCCTCATTGGAGAAAAGAGTAAGTAAGCAATTAAGAGTGTCAAGAAACTGACTTACATTGATCAGAAAATAAGAGGCCTGCCATTTTACTTGTACTTGTTAGAAGGTCATTTCCCTTGGGGATCAAATGTGTTTGTCTAAAGGTAAGATGTAAATTCACCCAAGGTTAGAAGAACAAATCTTTTACCATGATGCTTTTTAGCCTAACAATACTGTTCATATTCGCTAATTGCGCAATACCATAATGCTTTGCGGGCTGAGGCGGGTCATCGACATAAAGCCTACAATCTAAGGCTATATCCACACGAAGACAAAACGCTTATAATTTCAGAAACTTTTTCTGTAAACACGGAGTTAGCTCAGTAAATGTGTGCGTCCATATGAATGTAGTCAATACGCCTGAAAACGCTGTGAAACTATGCCAGACCTGTTGGTGGCGCTGTGACGCAATGACGGGATCAAGCCCAAACTTCCGTGGGCATGCGCGGAATTTTGTAAACAGACAACATGGCGAGTGGGCGAGCTGGTACTACATTAGTATGGGCGGACGATGAGGTTGAACTGTTGCTTCGGGTCACACTGGATTACAAAACCAACAAGCTACATTGTTGTTGTCATTATTTTCTGAGTGCGGCGCATGCGTGCTTTAACAAGAGGCGGGGCGATGACGCAAGCGTCTCAGATACATTGCGGAGAGGCAGTAACCACGGAGCGGCATATACGGAGTTTTGAAATCTTTCCACTCTGGGACCTAGTTTCAAAAATGTTCGTTTACACCCCCCCAAAACGCCGGCCTCGTATGGACGATACTCTGGATTGATAAAGTATTTTTGCGTTTAGGCCTGAGCTTGACTTCGTGTGGACAGGGCCTAAAGCTGTGATATAAAAGCCTAATATTAGCTTTCATACATTCATGGACTTCAAATTA
Organism: Knipowitschia caucasica; assembly: GCA_964034765.1. Classification (NCBI taxonomy): domain Eukaryota; kingdom Metazoa; phylum Chordata; class Actinopteri; order Gobiiformes; family Gobiidae; genus Knipowitschia; species Knipowitschia caucasica. The sequence continues at coordinate 8,636,086 of OZ035829.1, read as the reverse complement.
CACAAAACCAAATCTTGAAATCGGTCTGCACCTCATTTGTTGGTTTTAAAAAGTCAAACTAAAAACAATATACCTCTTGTTCCTTGCGCCTGGTTAATTCAAAATGTGTAGTTCTTCAGACAGCCAGCAGATGGCGCATGTTTCAATTGCTTTAGTGCATTGAAAACACTAATATAAGTGGGTTAAAGTCTTCTCGTGATCCTTGAAGTTTCAAACTCGCCTTCTCATTGGGACTCACACACAACTCTGCACTGCACATTTTACAGTATACTGAAATACTGCCTATATCTTCAACTGAAATTCTAAAATCTTAATCTATAGAAGCAATACCTCCCAAGCCAAAAAGCATTATGGGGTATGCGAAAGTAGCAAATATATGGCTGGCAAAAACTATATCTACACAGTTTTTTTCCCCCAAAAACTAATATCATTGCTTTGTTTTAATACCGTGAGAAGGATGTATACACTTCAGACAAATATTTATGAAAATTAAAATCTACAACTGTGGACATTTAGACATCATCCAAAAGACGTTGTCCTAATTATATTTCTCTTTGATTTACTCATTTACTGAGCGTGTGATCTGCAAAGGCCACAAAACTTTATAAAAAGCTTTTATAGATTGTGTGTGATTTCTAGTGTTTTCTTAGAATTGCTTTGGGGCAAAAGTGCTGCTTCCATGAATCAAACAGACAGACAGCGCCTGTTCAGACGGTCGCTGTGGGTCTGTTATCGTCTGTGCAGCGGCTGATTTAGAGACTTTTGATTGCGCTGAGGTTAAAGAGGTTTTCTTAATTTCTCCGACCGTCGTACAGCGATGATTACAGACACTACGCAGAGATGCAGCCGATCAGAGGCAGCCAAGACACACCTCTAACACACACATACACACACCCACGCACACACACACACACACATACGTTTTCATTTAAAATCTTAATAATAATGCATCAGTTTTAAATAACGTTTTTTAAAGACGTCGTACATGGCATTGTTCACTCACTCCATACACAGTGGAGCTACTTTTCTGTGTCACATCTGCCTTGAGACAGCCTGACAGAAGAGAGAAACAGTAAGTGCCATTGGGTCATCCCACCACCACCACCACCAATTATTGCCCCTGTATATAGTTGGCTGCATTTGGCCCAATCACCCAATCTGTCAATGTCACTCACTATATATTTCTGACAGACAACACTTCAAGATTTCAAACATGAATTGCCAAAGTATAGGTGGTTAACATAGTTTCGGGCCAAAATTATTGTGATTTTTTTTTACATAAAATACTTAATGCTAACACAACAATAAAGATAACAGTTAATATCCCACTTGTTTCCCACCACCACCACCACTACAATAAAATAGCTAATTTCTGCTTTTTTCCAAACCAAACCAAATCTATTGCTACTTCCACCACTACCACAACATTTGTTTTTCCCCCAAACTGAGAGCATTCAGACACTCAAACCAATCCAACCGCGAGTTCAAACCCGTGCAGACTTTTCCATATGGTTTGACACTTCATTGAGGCTAATGGTGCTTTGTAATTATCCATTATTTCAGTTGGTGTCTCTGCGTATTTAAACAACTCCACTGACTCACTGCGGGACTTCTCTAATTACTTGGATCCACGTCGTGTTTGTGTAAATAAAGAAGTTGGCCGGTGGATGTTTTGAGATGCTTAAGAGGAACTTCTTTACTTGGAAAAGACCAAATCCAGACATGAGATCACGTCAAAAGCAGGTGACTGTGGATACTACATTGTAAACTCACTTCTAAAAAAAACAACAAAAAAACACTATACTATACACGGCAGCTTGTCTGTTTGGCTTGATTACAATGTGCCCGGAATGATGAGTAATTAATTGTTGGGAAAGCCAAGTCATACAATCTGGTTTAAGTTAACATTGCACTTTGAAAAATATGAGAAACCATCTGGAAACACATCCGTAGTAAAAGAGAGTCGCTTTTATGACTGGAACACTTCTTTGGTTTGATTTTTGAAGAACTTTATGTTGAAATTTGAAAATATTAATAAAGTATTCCTGTTACACGGCCAGCAGCACCTTTATTGGAACATGTCTGGGGATGAAGTGTTTTACAGAAAAACGTCAACTGGTCTCACTAGGGTCGAGTCAGGACTAAATTCTTCGATTTTACTTTATGTCACACATGTCTTGTCTACATGTGTTGCCCAGTACAATTTAAAGTGTAGCATAATGCAAGAGAACTATGAAAGAGTTAGAAGTGTTAAACCTGGATCCCAAAAAGATTGAAATTTAGCATGAGATTGATAAACATAAACGTCCAGGATTATCAGTATATTATTGTATTAGCCCTACAGGCACCAGAGTTTATTCAGAAGTTTGATGTGAAGTCAACCAATGGTAGGGGGAGTTGAAATAGATAGAAAAAGGAATAAAAAAATCGATCACATAAAAATATCAAAGAAAATAGAGGCAAAGCGTTGTATAGAAAGTGTCCTAGGCAAAGGCTTATACAGAATTTCTGTTACTTTGGCACCCAAGAGGTTCAAATTAAGTAAATAATCAAATGACTAAGCTTATAATCTTGTTTGTTTGCATTATGATCTCAATTCAAACTAACTTGAACTTTATAAAATGTTATCTTGACATTCATCAGGAAAAGTTTAGTTACAGTGGCAGGCATAGAAATGTGTTTTATAAAAGAGGGAAAACTATGGCAAGGCAAGTTCATACGGACGACAACTCAAAGTGCTTAAAAAAACAAAACAGAAACAATCACATAAATACAAAACAATTAAAATCATAAATAATCACAACACATTCAAAATAGTAAAGAGCTGGGCATAGGCACAGCTAAACAGAGTCGTTTTTAACCTGAAGAATTTAGCCCTATCCACTACAGTTGTCTCTCAATAATGTCCCTATGTCTCGTGTGGTTTTGATTACAACACTGTATTATATAATATTTGAAGAAAAAGTCTGCTAGTTGTAGATTTCTGACATCTTCCACATTTTTCTCTGGTTTAGGCCCAGATGTGCTCCACACCTGGATCTCACTAGAGTCTGTGGAAAAGTCTGAGCCGCTGCCAAAAGGTGCAGGCTGATGTCATGTCTACACACAGATAGCTTTATGATAACATCTATTCATAGCAGACTTTACTGATAAAAAGAGTTTGCTTCAACTCCACTGACCCCAAAGCACTTTCCCGGTGACGACGATGAAATACATAGTGCACAGACTGCGGCAACACCATATGGAGCGATTCTTTATGGTTAAAAATCATGGTAAAAATGGAATAATTTCTCATGATTCCAATGTCTGGTGTTCATTTCTGACGAGAATTTCCTCCATAGAGACAAGTCCAGTTACAGCCCAGGTCTATTGAGACATGATTGCACCTATTTTAAAGGGGACATCATCTGAAAATGGACTTTTCTCAGCTTTTGGTTATGTTATACAGTGGTCCCTAACTATAATGCGGTTCACTTTTTGCGGCCCTTGCAGTTTTGTGCGATTATGTGTGCTTTTATTACAGCGTGCTTCTCATGTGCTGCGTGTATACTCCAACAACATCATATAACCAGCCGTATGAACAGTTAGCTTAATTTAAAGTCAAAGGAAAGGAGACTTCTTTAACACTGTTTCAGCCAAAGAGCCACATAACATAGACAAAAGTATTGGGTTATTTCCCCTTTAATCTTCAATAATGTATTTTGTTTGGCATTTAAGATAAACATTTGCAATTATTAGTAAAGTGATAGTCTGGAGGTTTTCAGAATCTGTTTTCTGTTTTCATGACAAAAAAAAAATGTTTTAATGCGTCAATAAGCGATCACGGTAAACCCGGAAGTAACTATTAACATAATTTTTTTATTAACAACATTTTAGGACACATTTGCGGAGGATCTGATTATGGATTTAAGTTAAGTTTATGTTTGGGTCACTTACCGCTGATGTTCAGAATTCTTTGTTCAGTTTTCATGTAGTTCCAGAGCCTAATGGAGGCTTGATTCGGAGGCTTCGTGAAAACAAACAACTGAGCATGAGCAGCAACGAGCATCAGCGCCGATGATTGACAGCCCTTGGCATCACTTGATTGAAATTGGTCGGCATCGTGGATTTTGAGCTATAGCTAAGAGAAGGGAAGGCGAGACTTACCCGTAATATTATAATGAATAAAATAACGTATTTTATATCAATATTTAAGGCCAATGGTTAAAGGCGCTATACCCGTTTCTGCAAGGTTTGAATGTCTAGCACCGCCCCCCAACTCGCTCAATGGCTTCTCATTTCCCCTACGCTCTCATAACACAGAGCCATCTAGCTCAATTTACGATCTGATATGTATGCTAACATTAGCATTAGCACAACTTCTTGTAAGCTGTACAACAATCACTGATGAAATGGTACAAAAGCAACGCACTGCTAACACAATATATAGGTAAAGAATACCGCTAGTTTCGCATCCGAATTTATTCATTTAACATTAGAATATATTAGAATATTTAATAATAATTTATTATACAGCTCCTCACAGCAGCAGCACTCCATTGACTTGAATGTAATTCTACCGATATTTTTTTCTTGATAACAGAACTCTCAAACCAATAATGACCGCTGCCCTTTGACAATGCAATCTCTGTTTGTAATTCAGGAGTGTAAAATACTGCCATTACTCTGCAAGTACAACAAGCCTTCAGCGCCTGTCACTACACTGTGCAGCTTATCTGCACACAGTTGTCTGTGCAGAGAAGCTAGCAGAGCTAGCCGAGTTAGCCACGCTCAAAAAACAAATACAAATCAATATAAACAAATCAATCAATCAACGCCATTAAATGTTAATCGGACAATACAGTATACTAGGGCTGAAACAACTAATCGATTAATCGACGACTAATCGATTTTTGAAATAGTCGACAACTATTTTAGTAATCGATTAATCATTTTCTGGTTCACACGGACTAAAACAGAGCAAAAATGACATGAAAATGTAGTATTTTTGATTAAAACCGACTTTGTTTTTATAATTTCATGAATATCTGTCTGTCTCATCCAATCAGAGCAGAATTAGCACAAAGAGCCTGTTACAAACATTTACTGTAAGTTTACGCCATCAATACGTCCTCGAGTGTTGCCACTTTAGCTTTTTGTGATGAAAAAATAAATTTTTTCTACACAATTCACAGCCAAGCGATTACTCGATTAATCGTAAAAATAATCGATAGATTAATCGATTACAAAATAATTGTTAGTTGCAGCTCTACAGTATACATATACATCCTTAACACACCTGCACGGACGTTTTCAGAATTTGTTGTTAACGTTTTCATGACAAAATTACTGTTTTAATGTGACAAAAAGCGATCGCGAAACACCCGGAAGTAACCATCAACATGAAACAAACATTTTAGGACACATTTGAAGAGGATCTGATGGATTTAGGTTCGGTATATAAATGGGTAACTCACCGCTGATGTTCATAATTCTTTGTTCAGTTTTCATGTAGTTCCAGAGAGTTTTTGAACTAGCTAGCTTAGCTGTTACCCACCTAGCACGTCCCAGTGAAACCTTTGGGAGCTAACTATTTTATTTTGCAGTCATTAAATACATTTCGAATTATAAGGGCTGTCTAATATTTGTTTGAATATATATATTTTTTTAATTTTAGAATTATATTTGAATTTCGAGGCCGAAGCCCTAGTGTTTAGCAGCGCTGTAGGGGCTAGAGGACGCAGGCTGGTCGCTGCTCGTTCTGTGAGTGGAAGAGAACACTTTTCACGGCCGTTGTTCTGTCGAGTTGGTCTGCCCGTCGAGATGATCTGGCTCAGCTGTTAATGATGTAATGCAAACCTGCCCATGCGCGTCTCACGGCAGCCGAAGCAATCTAAGATGGCGGACATGTAGTCCGCGAATTGCTTTAAAAGTTAAATACGAACGAGTTAAGACAAGAATGTCACTTTTAATGCAATTTGAGGCGAGATGTTGATGGTTCTGCGTTGTGATATGTGTGTTTTAAGAGTAAGAGTTTTGTGTAAAGTTTGTTTTAAGCAGTCCACTGCTCCTGTGAAACTACACTGCTGCTGTGTGATCGCTGTCCCTAAGTTGACTGCTGCATACGTCAGGCCCATGACGCGTCCTGTGACTGGTTGATAATCCATCCATCCATCCATCTTCTACCCTTTAATCCATTTCTGGGTCAGGGGGGTGGCAGTCAGAGATGCCACCCAAGTCTCATAGCACCAGCCCCTCACTGACCCTCTGCAGGTGGTGAGCAGTGTTGCCAACTCCTCAGTAAGCAAAGTAGCTATTGGCTGTCCCAAAAGTCGCTAGAAGTCGCTAAATGACGTCATCGCCTAATTTGCATAATTTGCCATTTGCAAATAACTGTAACGGACGCTGTAGGAGAGAGGAATAAGGTCGTGGGAGAGACAAAAGTGAGTAAAAACACCCTAAATATGTTTAGAACTACAAATGTACAAAAATAATTTCAACATTAACAACATTTAATGATTTTAATGCTTTGTCTAGATCCACATTACACACATCAGTTTTGTCCTGTATTGTTAAATGTTATAACAGCAAATGTAATCAAAAGATTGTTATGTAGGGTGAAATTGCTAGCTCTACAACCAACCCTCCTCCTTTATCCGGGCTTGGGACCGGCAAAGTGACCCAAAAGACACACTCTGGCAGAGTTACTTAGGTTTATTTTTGTAAGTTTTTTTTTTTTTTTCATAGTTTGGCATAACAAATGATTTAATGTGACCCACTACTGAGAGAAAACAGAGTCACGGACAGAGCTGCCGCGGATGGAGTGGGGGGTAGTGGGGGGTGGCGGTGGTAGGAGTGGCCGGGGAGCTTTGGATGTGTGGTGGTGGTGGAGCTGAAGTTCAGTCTGCAGCAGCCTGAAAACTTCCTGTGCTTTTGAGTCTCCTCTCTCTCTCTCTGCTCCGCCCATAGACTGTAGCTGGGACTGCTGCGCAAGGCTACTGTGAGACTGGCCGCCTGTAAGTGCTTTGGGACGGGGGAGGGGCTCACGTTGAGGACAGCAGAACAATACGTGCTTCACGAGTCTCCAAAACACCAGATAAGTCGCCAATATCACCAGAAAAAGTCGCTAGATTTGTCGCTAGTCGCTTTTTTGAAAAAAAGTCGCTATAGGGGTCTGAAAAGTCGCTAAATCTAGCGACAAAGTCGCTAAGTTGGCAACACTGGTGGTGAGTCCACAGGAGGACGGCTGCTCTCTGAGTGTGAGCATAGCCTTGATCTTTCAGTGGGGGCTTTGGGCAAAGTGGGGTTAAGTGTCTTGCCCAAGGACACAACGACAGCAGTCATCAGTGGGAGTCGATGGAGAAGGTGCAGAGGTGGGAATTGAACCCACGACCTTCAGGCCTGAAGGCCAATGCTCTACCAACTGAGCTACTGTCGCCCCTGGTTGATAATGGAAATAGTAAATTAAATTTTATGCATGTATCATACTGTATTCAATATGATTAACAATAGTGTGTTCAAACAAAATATTTAATTAGATCGAGTTTTTTTCCCATTCTGGCGGGTTTGTGCGCATGCACAAATCAGATTTGGGCACACTAGCAGTGTAGTTTCACAGGAGCAGTGGACTGCTTAAACTTTACACGAAACTCTTCCTCTTAAAACACACATATCACAACGCGGAACCATCAACATCTCGCCTCAAGTTGCATTAAAAATGACATTCGTGTCTTAATTCGTTCATATTTAACTTTTAAAGTAATTCGCGGACTACATGTCCGCCATCTTGGATTGCTTCGGCTGCCGTGAGACGCGCAGCGCTGGTTTGCATTACATCATTAACAGCTGAGCCAGATCATCTCGACAGAACACCGTAACTCATACACCACTGAATCAATGAGCTCAAGTTTTCAATTAAATTATGGATTATAATACAACTTGTATGTAGTAAATAGCATTTTTATGAAGTACTTTATTTAATAACAAGGTCAATTTAATACAATTCTTCAAATTTGTAATTAATTTAGAGTTCCGGACTATCACTTTAATAACTATTGATGAAAACGACTGAACAGAATCATTTGATCATATGTCCTTTAAATTCCCAGCTAAAAACACAGCTGTTCTTTCGTACATATAACTCTTCTGCAGCATAACCTGACGATTAGGTTGGTTTTTCATTGCACTATTTGGTGTTGTTAAGTTCAAAAATAGCGTGTGTATATTCGTTCTCATTAGGTCGTGGCAGACTGGGTGAATATCACAGTCTCTTATTTACTTGTTATGGAAACAGCAGGGACACTATAAACAAGGCTCATATCTCCACTGTCCCTCTAGTCTTTTCATCTCCTCCAAACACCGAGCCGCCTCCTTCACTGTTAACTACACTCTCCATTACCCCAGTGCGTTTACACATCTCAAACAGTCCAGATCACAGCGTTAAAACACATTTTACAGAGTTACCTCACAGCACACTTTTGCACGACTTTAGCGAGAATTTAGCTGTGGCATGCTGACAAGTTGGTAATTACACCATAGACAGCTTGGGCCATTCTTTGAGCAAGTTACTACCAGCGTTAAATAAGATAAAATACAATGTGGATTTTTTATTTATTTATGAAATTGATTTTTGTGTATGTATTTATTTAATCAATATTGTATAATTTATTTTTTAGATTTAGATTTTTTTGATCATACTCATATTTTGTTATTGTCAGAAACCCATGCAAAGTTGGAATTTGTCAAAGGCCCTTGTATTGGCAATATTCAATAAATGTAAATGATATGCCCCAATAATGTTCAGACCACGGCAAGACATGGGAACAACTTCTGGAGAAATACTAAACACAAAAATTGTATTTAATCTTTAAAAGTAAGAAATTGGTTATGTAAAATAAAGCTGGTTTTAACTGAAAAGCATTAAAAACAGTTAATAAATGCTAACTGTTGCTAGTAAACAGTGTGTTGCTATGGTAACAGGCACAAGCCCTGCTCTGTATAGCCTTGTTTTCAGCAGTTCTACTTTACTGTTTCCATTACTCTTTAGTATCTGACACCGTATCCTCACAACCGACCCACAACGGGCTAAGGAGAACTAAAACTGCTCCCAATCGGGGTAGAGTAGAGCCGAGTAGAGTAGAGTAGGGCCAAGTAGGGCTGGTGGGAACAGGGCTTATGCGCACTGAAACAAATCAGAACCAGCACCGGCACAAACCCAAAATTAGCACATGCAGAACCCGCCTAGATTCATCACTTTAGTAAAAAAAAAGAGGCCTAAGATACCAGCCTTAAAAAAAGAAATATATAGATTTATTAAAGGCATATAGGAGGATTTTCCCAATTTTTAGGAAAGAACCGCCCTCTCCCCTTTTTGAACAAAACTCTCTCATTTGACGAGCATGTATCACCAGAATGATTGACAATTGGGAGGACCAACTGTTGTCTTGATGATCCACCCGGAAGTAGAAATGACATGACAAAGACAGCTACTTTATTTGGTTTAAAATGGATCCCGAGCTACATTTTACTTTGATAATGTTGCAAGTCCAATTCCAAAAGACACTATTCCGACTTCATCTGAGAAATATGCTTTAATCAAGTGCTTCTGAGGGCACGTCAAGTATTCTTTGTCATGCGTTTGATGAGAATATCGCGTCTATGTGGCATCCACACACTCCTGACTGTGACCAGACATATTTGCCGAAATTGTTCCAGAACATGTCGAGCGTTCTCTCCATACGTCCATCTTCCTCAGTTAATTTGAAACATCAACTCTAATTTTTCAACAAAGCTATTGGCAGATGAGAACAAGTGTCAAAAGATGTTGGAAAAAGTCTTGGCAAAGGCGTATAGCTCTCATAACTCTCATACATAGCGTGACTTCACACCAGTGCGACTATAAAAACAGCACTAAAGCAAATAGCATGTTACAATGACGAGCCACCATTTACTATGGATGCCTCACCTCCCACTGAGGGCGGGGGGAATCATGTCTGACAACCAGAGAACATGGCCACAATGTGCTCCACATGCTCTTTGTGGAGTTTAAATTAGAAACAAATGCAGTGTGATAAAGGCCAACGCTTTCACAGTGTGGAGGGAAATAAACAATGTGCACGTGAGGTTACACAAGACCATAAGTCAACATATGAACACAATTAGTTTGAATAAACACGCATCTATATAATACAATAATAATAATAATAATAATATTAAAAAGTGCACCTGATATTCTACTAATTCATTGGTTCATGATACTGTTGAAGATGACTGGAAAGACTTAAGACACAGATTGTATTACACGTATATTTATTGGTATGTTTTCATGATTATATTTTAGCTACATGATGAGATTCTTGCGGCAAAGAAAGCTGACAATTCTCCACTGAAGAGGTGGTGATGGGGAGGAGGAGGGTTGCTGCACGAACAGCCTTTCTGAGGGCTGTTCGTGCAGCAGCCTTTCTGAGTGGAGTTTGTATGTTCTCCCAGTGTCTCCTCCGAGTGCTCTGGTTTCCCCCACCACTAAAAACATGTACAATAAGTCTGTATGGCGACCTCGCTTACATCTCTGTGTGGAGTGAGAGACAAAAGCGCACAATTGTAAAGCGCTTTGTGACTGGTCTGTGAAAGGTGCCATATAAACATTACATAAAAATGACCTACTTACTTATATGGGGAAGTTCAGACTGGAAGACTGGGGTCACACTCTCACCTCCTTACCGAGTCCTCCCTCTGCTACACACCCGCACCTGAACTCATCACCATCAGCCTCAGCTACACAGTTACACATCTGTGCTCATCAGAATCACTTCACAGCTGCATTTAAACCGAGCCTCTCAGTTCCTGCATCAAGCTGCTGTTCGTGCAGAAACCCACCTCCTCCCCATCACTGCCTCTTCAGTGGAGAATTGTCAGCTTTCTTTGCCACAAGAGTTTAGGACATAGGGGGTTCTCATGCACAAAATATAACGTAATGTTAAAATCCAAAAAATATATTAGTGCCTCATCATGCCTCTGCCGGGTCCACTTATGCCTCTCCGGCTACAATATATTCATTCAAACATGCCAATGAATATATTATATCCTGAATTATTTTGAAGATAAAACAATATTTCTTTGGTGTGCGTTCATGTTTTTCAAGCTATGGAACTGACCCTCTATCAGGCCATCACCACAGAAATCAAAATGCTTCTTTTTGGGAATAGGGAAAGATCTTTCGGTAACTTTTATGATTACATTTTTGCCTGATTCCCATGAGTACAGTTTTCACACAAGAAGCCATAAAATGCACTCCTCAACACTACGAGCTTACGTCACTAGAATGTAATGCAGCAGATGAACAATGCCAAGTGTTTGTGGAGCGAAATGTCGTGGCATCGGGCCAGTAAACATCCACATCCTGCCCATGTGTCTTCAATGGGAGGAAAGAACCACGGCCTGTTCCCTCCATAACTTTACTTTAAGATGATAACAGATCATTTATTATATTTGAAATCTTAAGTGTGTGTAGTGTGATGTACATTTAAAGTGATTTATGCACAGGTTGTTTAAGTGATGGTCCATTTTGTTTGATCACAAATACACATAAGGAAGCAAATGTTGTTACATCCTTCAATAATTTTACGCATTTGAGACCTTGAGGGACTTCAAGTAGCAATAGGTAAGATTTTGATATCAAGTTATCCTTAAATGGCATTAATATGTCAAAAGTAAGCAATAATAAACCAAGCTCTTTTCGAATATTTATTTCACTCATAAAAGTAGTTAAGCCTGGATATGCAAAATTGGATTTACAGCCCCAAGATATTGTTATTGTTTTCATTTTGATGTCCTGTCCTCCACGTTTCACCAATCAGAAAGTCCGTGATCCGCGTCTAGCTAAGTAACATGTCAGGCACAGTACTAAAAAAGGTCTCGTTATGATTCTCAAATCAGGAATAACACTAGGGATTCTATCGGGGATGCCATTGTGAAAAGGTGTTGACAAAACTGTTGTCTATTCAGCTATTATGGTCCCAACTGGATTTGTCTGCATATCTGGCAACCTGAGTCAGGGAGAGTGGGAGAGGACTAAAGAATCTTGACAGCGATTGCAGTACCACTTTTGGTCCGATTTTTACATATTGCTCCTTTAATGTAACTTGAGATTTTACATTCATGTCCGTAATCTAAAATGTAAACAGTTGTATTGATAAAACCATGGAAAAACTAGCTCCCATCTTGGTCACATATCCAGATTCTGAAATCACAACTAATTCCCAAACCAAAATTGTTTGTCAGCCTTCCAAGCCACCGGAGGTTTGTCTAATTTGCAGAACACAAATGAGTCAGCGCAGATGAGAGGGAGTAATGGAAATATGTGAGAATCAATCTCAATTCAAGATAAAGGGGCAGCCTTAAACACGTTATTATGGAATCTGATACTGATTGTGTAGAAAGAAACTCGACAACTGAGGCCACAGTGAGTTTCATGAACAGATTTCTGAAATTATACATGTTGTCTTCACTGTCTATGTCAAAACTTGCAATCTACATGGCGGCACGGTGGCAGAGTGGATAGCACTCTCGCCTCTCAGCAAGAAGGTCCTGGTTCGAATCCCGGTCGGACCAGGGCCTTTCTGAGTGGAGTTTGCATGTTCTCCCTGTGTCTGCGTAGGTTTCCTCCGGGTACTCCGGTTTCCCCTACCACTAAAAATATGTACAATAGGTCTGGCATGCGCCTCCTGTACTGGCGACCCCGCTCCCATCTCTGTGTGGAGTGAGAGACAAATGCCCAAAATTAACAATTGTAAACCGCTTTGAGACTCAGATCTGCAGTGAAAAGGCGGTATATAAATAAAAACTTACTAACTTACTTACTTACATGTAATTATTAAAAAGTCTGTTGGGTTTGTTGAGTTTAACTAATTTAATTCATGGAGTTTACCAAAAAGTTTATTTCACTAAATGCATTTGAATGTTCCAAAACTGGGGTCCTGTTAATTGAATACTGCATTTATTACGGCAAATAACTGTTAACACTATTTATAAACTGCACCTAAATTAAAGATTCATGATTAGAATTGAATCATTAATCATATTTGGTTTTCACTGTGGTTTTTATTGTTATGATGGAATGTTCTCGCGGCTCCATTTCTAAACAAGGTTTCTTTCGTCTCAACTGAGAAGCTCTGCAGTAGATCACAACAGAAAATGAGTGAGTTCATTTTGGAGTGGAATGTAAAATGTGAATTAAACAGTCCTTCAAGAGATTTTTTAAAACGGTTTACTGTAGTTATATGGGTACAATAATGGTTTGGTGAATTCCAATGATCCTACGGTTTTTTGGATCCCTGGATATTGGCTCTTCCTATCGTTGTGAAGCAGAATCAACCAAGCGTTGGATTGTGAAACCACTAGGGAACGCGAGACAGGTTAAATTTGTGTAAACTCAGTCGTACAGGGATTATTTAAAACAAAGGAAATGTGCTATGCTAACTGAAGAACAGATGAAGGGTGAGCAACCATCCTTTGTTGTGAGACAGGTTAAGTTTTACTGATGATGTGCTGTTGCAATAGTAATGCTGCTGACATGTTGAGTTTATTAGGTTGGGAGTTATTGTCACAAAGGTTTGGGAACCCCTGCTCTGGAGACATAGCATAGTCCACAAAGAACACTTTAGCCAACTTCAGCTTTTCTCCACTATATGCGTTATTTTTGGTTAGAATTGTATCATGGCATGGAAATCCCATTAGTGTGGATGTAGCCTTAAATACACTGTGGCTAAATTGGCCAAATAAGACGGTGTTGGCTGTAATCACTCTCCCTAATGTTATACTCTCCTCCTCTGCCTTTGGGGCCTCACCACCAGCACCACGACATGGTTCTGATCTGAGCTAAACACAGACAGGAAACCATATGTCTGCACATGAGGCCTCCACCGAGCACACTGGAGTTTGGGTCTCCTTCAGAGGAGCTGCTGCTGCTGTTGCTGCTGCTGCTGCTGCTGCTGCTGCTGCTGCTGCTGCTGCTGCTGTTGCTGCTGCTGCTGCTGCTGCTGCTGCTGCTGCGGACCGGTGGTGATGTAGTGTTGTCATGATACCAAACTGACACAAACCTAATTCTGATACTAAGAAGTGGACACAATACCAATTTTGATACCACTGTGATAATCATCTGCCATTCTTAATAATAATAACAGTACAGTATGTTTTTTGCCAATATCAAATTTCACTGGCTCATATTTTAAAACAGAAAAGGAATTCTAGACTGTAATGAGACTTACTTTTTGCTAATGTATTCCAATGTGGGTTTTTTTTTACTGCAAATGGCAAATAAACTGAATCTGAATCTGAATCCTACTGTATTCAATGTATGATGACCAGAAACGGCACCAAAGGAAAATACTAAGGGAATGTATGTTTAAAATGAAAGCTTTCCCCAGGATCCAACCACCAAGTACTCAGCTTTAGGATTATCAATGCCTCCTTTAGGAAAAAGTTTATATGATTTCTTGTATCCATGTTATCTCACTATGACAAAATATCTATTGGTTTATGGTCGTTTTAATTGCTAGTAAGTGTGAGTAATTTATTGCAAAAAGATTATCAGTATTGGGTGAAAAGTTGCAGTTGATATATCAGTCCATCAACATACTGTAGATAGACTGAGAGCTCATTCCAAGTTACGGTAAATGACTCACTTTAAACTCTGACTATTGCTTGTGGTGATGATAGATCTACACAACAGTTACACTGCAAAAAGTAGTGAAAGATAAGTCAAGAATTCGTCAAGCACATTCTGACTGCCTTAAAACAAGATTTGCCAATGGGACAAAGCAAAATGACCTTGAAATAAGACTAAATGGCTTTGTCCAATTGGAAAATATTGTTCAAGACAGTTGGAGTGTATTAAAATTAAGATGAAAACACTTGATTCAAGCTATTATTACCTCATTTTGCAGTGTAGAGTGAGTTCTCTACTTGTACACCACATCAAAGCATAGTTTTTAACTTTTTTCCTACCACTATTTTCAGTGTGCTTGATACGAGATCAGTATTAGATATATGTATAATACGTGGGTTGCAAAAGATATCGCACAAAATATTGTTTTTGCGATGTTGGAAAGTGCTATACTGATAAAAGCGAATAGGTGTATGTAAAGATCATGCTCTTTTTCATGCACTGGCATTTGCTTCTACATCGACAGACTCTCTTTAGTCAAGTGGCCTGAAAGAGCAAAACACAACATGACAAGAGATGAGAGGGAGAACACTCCAGTTCCAACATGAATATTGATTCCTTTGGGGAATGAAAATGTTGCTAATTGTATTGTTATCCCACTCCCTGACACCACTATCGCATGTCACACCTCACTCCAAGCTCATGCAGCCTACAGCTAACATCGAGGAGTTGGTTTGTCTCAATTTTCAGAAAAACTCACAACTAAAATGTTATTGGCAGCATCAATACTGACATTTTCAAAAACATGTATGTTGATAATATAATTTGAAATAATATCATAGCCTATAGTAGACCATAGACAGTAAGTGAATCCATCTGACCATCCGAGTAACCACCAATGACCAATCACAACTCAATGCATTTCCGAACTGTTTGTATTGGAAGAATAGACCGTATTTAGGACCACAGTGTTAGACTAAATCCCGAAGAAGTCAATTTGAACATAAGTTAGCTGGAGGCAATTTCTGTCTATTTGTTTGCTGTAACAGGGGCAGATGTGTTGCCAAGACGGTTGCTAAGGCAAGCTGGAGTTTCCCCCGATAATGAAGGCATCTGATTGGTCAATCCTATGGCTCATATGTGGATTTACAAACAATAAATAGAACATACAAACTCTAGCATCACAGAGAGAGCTAAAACACAATTTAGTTTAAAGCGGTGAGTGGCACAAATCAACAAGAGCCAGAGAAACTCGGAGAAAAACTTTGCTCATGAGCCCTTCCCTATTGGGCTCCATTGAGCTAGGATGTTAGGATTGTGAGTTTTTAAGCGTATCAATTACACCAGGCATGTCCAAACTCAGGCCTGGGAGCCAAATGTGGCCCTCAGTGTCATTTTGTGTGGCTTTCTGCCTTGCTAACCAAAAGTAGTCTTTGAGATCATTGCGTCATCCATCCAACTGCAGCTCAGCCAAAATAGACCTTGTTCAAAAGCTCAGTACGTTGTTGACTTCATTTGTACACACTGTACTGACGTGGTTTTTGATTGTGTCACAAACTTTCGTCGTTCATGGTGGTAATGTAGCTGGTGAGATGGTAAACATGTGT
Source organism: Knipowitschia caucasica (assembly GCA_964034765.1). Lineage (NCBI taxonomy): Eukaryota > Metazoa > Chordata > Actinopteri > Gobiiformes > Gobiidae > Knipowitschia > Knipowitschia caucasica. The sequence continues at coordinate 8,619,838 of OZ035829.1, read as the reverse complement.
CATTCAGCCAACTTCAGCTCTGTTATAGATCATCTTAAATCTCAGAACAGCCTGATGCCAGTCAAGACAGTTTTTCAGTCCGTGATGTCGGCCCCTGAACTAAAGTGGCCCTCTTACTAAGGGTTTGGACACCCCTGAATTACACCATCCTTAAAGCACTTTTTTGACACTCAAAGATGATAATGTTGACGATATCAAATGCCATTAAATCCCAGTGGAAAGAATGAAAAACCAAAGCCCATTTAGTCCTTAATGTTGCAAACACACAATAGTCTAGACAAGAGGATCTTTAAGTCTATAGCATGATAATGAATAGTTATTAGGTGAATCTTACTGGGCGGGAATGAGAGCCTGTCGTTGCACTCGTCCTTAGAGCAGGAGCAGATGTAGGCGGCTCCTCCGGTCGTGTTTTTCTCCTTCATCACACACGTGGAGCTGTTGTAGTCGTCTAGCATCACTCCGTACAGAGAAATGGTTGGTTCATGGCACAGAGTCTCGATGGAGGAGCTGGTCTCATTTTTCCTCCTGGAGAATAAAGGTAGAAAGATAGGAAGAAGTCTTTTGGACCACGAGGGTCAATTTTCCAGATCTATCGAAACAAAATATGTATTGTTTAGAATATCCAAACTGTCATTCATATCAATATCCACCAAACACAAGATGTAGATGTCATATACTGTGCAAAATTACACTTTAGGATATTTCAGCTTTTTTCATGTAAATATGTAAAATAGGATTTGTTTCGGTGGTGGTTTGACAGTCACTGTTTTTGTTGCCATGATGAAGATGATGACACTTAGGATGATCAAGAAGAGCCTTGTGCACATACAGTACATGAAGGCAATTTTCAATACAATAGTTGGGTGGCCAAAAGTATCGGAGACCAGATCGATACTAATCTGATACTAAAACTCATTACAAAAAGCAGATTCTCATTTGAGCAAGTATAATTGATCTCACAATGGAGAAATGTGCATGTTTCAACACAAATATAATGTACCTGAGAGAAGACTGGAATCCTGAAATAACCTGTCATGTTGTATAACTACTTTGAGCCCAAATATCAGCCTGTTAAAACCACCATCCTTGTGGTATTGACTCAGAATGATTGACCTTGTATTGTGAAGAGTGTGATTCAAAAATGTATTTAAAGCAAGGTTAGGATAGCTTGGAACGGAAATCTACCTCATTGGGGCACTTTCATCATCAAACTGCATCTCACCCATTTGTTAGAGCCTTATAATTAAATTATTTGTGCTTCTACATCTTTTCCAATTTTTTTTTTTTAAAGTGATGAAAAATAAGTCAAAAATTGCTCAAATTTGGCACACAAAAAAAGTACATTAATTTGAGCATATTTTGACTGCCTATAATACACAATTTCCCCATTGAACAAAAAGAAAAATCTTGTTTAAAAAAAAAGAAATGTCTTCCTTCCATGACAAAATAAATGACGTTTTTTAAATAAGTCCCATTTGCAAATACAAATGAGACAATTACACAATTTTAAGATAAAAACACTCAATTCAAGCAATTATTACCTCATGTCATTTTTTGCAGTGAACATTAAAGGGTTAATGTGATAAACAGGCTAAATAAATACAGCATAAACACAGCATACATACAGCATACTTACAGCATACATACAGCATAAATACAGCATACATACAGCATACATACAGTATACATACAGCATACACACAGCATACACACAGCATACACACAGCATACATACAGCATACTTACAGCATACATACAGCATACACACAGCATACTGTACATACAGCATACATACAGTATACATACAGCATACATACAGTATACATACAGCAGACATACAGCATACACACAGCATACACACAGCATACATACAGCATACATACAGCATACACACAGCATACATACAGCATACATACAGCATACATACAGCATACACACAGCATACTTACAGCATAAACACAGCATACATACAGTATACATACAGCATACATACAGCATACACACAGCATACACACAGCATACACACAGCATACATACAGCATACATACAGCATACATACAGCATACACACAGCATACATACAGCATACATACAGCATACATACAGCATACACACAGCATACTTACAGCATACATACAGCATAAACACAGCATATATACAGCATACATACAGCATACATACAGCATACACACAGCATACATACAGCATACATACAGCATACATACAGCATACACACAGCATACTTACAGCATACATACAGCATAAACACAGCATATATACAGCATACATACAGCATACATACAGCAGATATACATACAGCATATATACAGCATACATACCATATAGCGACGCAGACCTCTGTGTGGTGGGCGCAGATGGAGGTGATGCCGCAGTTGGTCACACAGGTCCCGGTCCCGTTGCAGGACGACAGCTCCACGTCACAGAACTTACAGAGAGTACTGAGGGGGTACAGCATGGGGATCCCTGCAACTGACCAGCTCGCCATTAGGAGTTTGCATAAGGAACATTTATACAACGTGAACTTTTTTCTTGCATGCAAAATAACATCCCCTTTGCCAGCTGTACATAACCAAACCTATTGATAGCAAGGTTGATCCGACATATACTAACAGACATATAACATGCAATTTGTTGAATTTGAAGTAATAATGCTTTTTTATTTTGTTGTTTTTTTAAATGTATTTTATTGTTTTATGTTTAGTTATTTATATCGTTAATTGTTAAAGCTGTCAGAGTTGTATATTTTAATGTGTTACTTTAATCTGTGCATTAAATTGGATTGTATTAAACAATTTCAAAGCGAGGAACGGAGATAGCGACAAAATTAAATGATCACAAATGATTTTTACAACCACTGAATCAGCTAGTAAAAATATATAATTCACCACATTACTCTCTTTCTTAAAAAAACAATATAGAAGAAAATATGCATTTCAAAATACGGGTTAATTCTTGAGACTCTATTGGGTAAAAACAGTTTTGGGTGTCGGAGAAAGCTTAAGATATCTTGATGATAAACAGCTGTCAACACTGTAACCACGTTTTCAATCTTGGGCACACGATGAACCACCTCGTGTGCGCTTTAGAAAGAGCCGGAGGCAAAGCGGCGGCCGAGCTAAAACAGACTGAAGCCACAAAACACTCCAGAGCCAGACGACCACAGCTAAATCAATACAGACCATCGTGCACATCAAAAACACTCCGACGTATTTGAAATAACGACGGCGAAGGAAGTCCCTGAAAACGTTTGAATGTTCCGAACATCAAAGAAAGAATGCAGGAATGTCCCAGGATTTTTTAGAAAGGGTAAGTTATAAAATGAGTAACTAAATGCGTTGGGTACACTTGCTGGCTTCTGTGGGAAAGCCATATCCTGTTACATCCTTTCCAAGCTAAGCAGGACAGGGTTTGGTTAGCTCTGTGATGGGAGACCTCTGAGAGAAATCCAGCTGGTTATCTTTGTATGTGTTGTGAAATTACATACAAGTATTTTCACAATCTTTGTATGTATACCTTTGGATCTTATACACTCAAGTAATGTTTCTTTGCACTATACAGGTGTTTCTTTATTAATCTAAATATAAGATAATATATATTTCAAGTATAGAGTTAGGCTATACTCCTCATTCTTATTGGATGCAACACTGAAATGCCCCCACTGTCATAATTCATTTTATATTACACTTAAGAGTCATTTTGCCTACATGTGTATGGCTGCATTGATTTGAAATCTCAGCTGCTGCTTTTACTGACAGGAAAACTTAGAGAATTTACCACTAACTCTAAGATTCTGCTTAACTTTTATTGCTGCACCATTGAAAGTTTGCTTGTTGGTTCTGTGACTGTTTGGTTTGGTGACATCACAGACAGAGAAAGGAGAGTCTAAACAAGAGCTGTGAGATTCCTGTTCTAGAGGTTTTTTATTAATCCAGACTTTTAAACTGAGCTCTTCGAATAATCAATGACTCTCCTTGCCACCCTGGAAAAGCCATGTTCCAGCTTCTTCCCTCTGGCGGAAGATATTGTTCGCTGAGATGCAGGACATCTCTTTCCAAAAACTGTCTTGCCTTTGTATTGAAACTGTTTTAGTTGATTGATTTCACAGTGTCAATTGTTTACTGTTTTGTTTGTTTCATTTCTGTACTTGTTTTGACTCTTGTGCACACTGGGGACTTTTGCAAATGTTTTCCAATGTGGTTTTACTGCAAATGGCAAATAAATGAATCTGATTTTTTATTCATAATAGTTTCAATTCCCCTCCCACGAAACACATGTACAACAACTCCCCTCTCTCTGGGTTCTGATTCTCTGTAATCTCAGTGGGACTTTCCGCAAATAGTCATCTATAATCAATAAATAAATAGGTGAAGTGTCATAATATTTGACTGTTGTGACTCATGCAGTTGTTGATTGTTTGGGGTGCTGCTGTCGTCTCAGTGTAATCTATACTATCTCCTCTTGGTGTTCAGCTCCTGTTGAGACACGTCCTGAGCCCTGTCCCCTCCTCTCTGACAGTACTGAAGCACACGGCTCTACACACTCAGGTCTTATGGGTTTTATGTCGTCTCCACTTCATTATATCACAGAAGATGGCCGTTTCCTTGACAGAATCTCTCGACTGGATAAATCCTTAATGATATTCCTCGTCTACAATACATTGAGATAACAGGATTATAGAAAGAATGATCAAACAGCTCAAACAGAATTACTTTATTTGCATTACACATTGTACAGAGAGTAATCTGCTCTGAACATCTCTTCTTCTTCAACCAAAACCATTTCCTTGTTCTCTGCACAACAAAACTTACTATGAGCTTTATACAAACAATGGTTCCCGCAACAGTTTCGTGACAAACCACCACCATCCAGATCACGAGTTTTAACACATTTGAGGAGAATAGCACTGAAATATTGAGCTGCAGTCAAAAGGCACATTGTTATTGTAAATTAGAATATGGAGTGTATGGAGTGACCCACTTTTAATGTCTGTTTTTAGCACCACTTGAATTGTGAGGTTCTTGTTTGTCTTTTTATTTTATTATTTTTTTTTTTATAGCATTTTTTTCATTCATAGATTCCCTTTTTTAAATGTTAATAAGATTTTCTATTTGGCAAACGTGTGAGTAAGTAAGTTAGTAAGTAATCTTTATGTATATAGCGCCTTTCAGAGACCAGATTCACAAAGTGCTTTACAATCGTTGCGGGCATTTGTCTCTAACTCCACACAGAGATGGGAGATGCCAGACCTAGTGTACATATTTTTAGCAGTAGAGGAAACTGGAGCACCTGGAGGAAACCTACGCAGACACTGGGAGAACATGCAAACCCCACAGAGAAGGTCTGGAGGTGGAATCGAACCCACCATAGATAGATACAACAGTAGAGTGACTTTATTCTTGATGTATCTATATGCAGCACTTTGGAAACTGTTTTTGTAAAATGTGTTATACAAAAAAAATTGACTGGATTTCTTTAGTAAAAATGTGGTTTTAGTTCATGTGAGAGGTCTTATCTCTGGATGAATGGTGTCCCGCCCCACGCTCCCGTAGCCATCAGTAGAACAGACGCGAGACAGAGGTATCACGACCATCTTCACAGCTACAGATTATTCTTTTCAATGCTGTAATTCTTGTGAGGTTTCTTCAGTATTCATGTTTTGTTTGGCAAAGTCAAACAAAACATTTTTTTTCAGTCAGATCTCTCTGTGTGGGCCCCATGTGCTGTGTAGACAAACAGACCCACACACCATCATATTCACCCAAAAACAAAAATATGCAATTACCGCAAACGCACTGATGAAAACTTATTTTGTGAGTTTGTGAAGTTGTGCGTAAATAACACACAGTAATATCAGTGTTGCGTTTGAGTGCATGTAACATAAATCACAAAATGATGAAATACAACTCTTAGAAAACATGTGGTTTGTGGCGGTTTACAGTCCAAGAAAAACAATGAGAGACTCTTTAAGAAACTGAATATTTTAACCACTCAGTTCCCAGGAGAGCCACAGAGTAGATGCCCTGACCACCCAAGGATGTGTAGATGCATTTGGGAATTAATGGAGTCAAAAACACGCCTAAAAATCCTACTTAGAATCAGAAGTTGTATTTAATGTGTTTATTTTTGTACAATAAATAGATAAAATCAAAATGCAAACTTCAAAGATGAACTCAAAAGTAGCCTTGACATCCCCAATTAAGAAAACATAATCAAAAATAATACAGTTCAAAATGTACTTAAGTAATCAAAATGTGCAACCAATGTGATATATATGCCAAGCCATTGTGCATCCATAATTATCAACATTATAACGCATAAAACACTTGATATGTGAGTAATAAGTCCGTCATATAGTTTCCCATTGTAAGTTGAATTACAAAAGCGAATAAAATGTTGAACAATATTCTAATTTCCCCCTGTGTAAAAAAATACCCTACATTGTTGGATCAAAAAAAAAAAAATCCAAATGGGTCGGTCCCTTTGAGACAGAGCCACAGGTGAAGGAACGGAGCAACACATGTGTGAGTTTCCGCAGGGCAGGAATCTATTTGTTTGGGAGCTCGTCGTCATGGAGATAAGTTCTTAGGCCAGGACGTTCAAAGATGCCCTGTTTGGGATGAATGAAGAAAGATGTGTAGTGTGTGTGTGTGTGTGTGTGTGTGTGTGTGAGCGTTTGTGTGTGTGTGAGCGTTTGTGTGTGTGTAGAAAACTATGTGAAACAAACATATGTAAATCTAGTGCCACTGGAGTCAAATCAGAAAGCAAATTAAAAACGGTCAAACTGGATCGGTCCCTATCACCAGTCTGCTCCTTTCAGATAAAATTCCTGGCGAGTATGTCCGAGTATGTCTTGGAAACAGGTTTGTAAGAGTGAGATGTTCTGATATAAGCATTTGCAGTGATAAAAAAACAAAAAATGACTCCAGTTCACGACAGAGACAAAACAAACCGTGGTCTGAGCTTGTAAAAAGTCAGTGGGCAGAGCATCGCGTCTGCCATCTTTACAGCAGAGAAGATTCATTTTCACAACCGGCCGTTCAGGTTTTAAGAGTCCAAGTTCAATGTGGGCTTTTGTGAAACCATAGTCTGGTTATTATAGCTCTCTGGTTATTCATTCAGCAGAACAGCAGACTGAAAAGCCTTTAAAAATAATTCAAGTCACTAAGAAAAGACTAGATTGAAAAGAACGTGTATTCCAAAGCATCAGCACACAACTGTAAGTGATTTAAATGAAATATGTGACAAATTGACTTTGTGATACAAACATCAGAACTGAAATTGTGTTTAGATCCATCCATGCCAATATCAGGGACTTCTGACTCTACAAATGTCTTCTTTTACACTGAACCAGACCAGAGCAGAAGAGAGGAGGTGCAGTCCGAACCAAGCAGATCAGGTGTAAATTCAACTGGAGGAATGCACTTTTTTGTTGTTGAAAAATGCTAATAAAAATGCTAGTTTCATACTGAACCAGAGCTGAGAAAATGATCCAAACCAAGCAGACTCTGCAGACATCGACCAGAGGGTAAAGGAAGCAGCTCATCACCCAGCAGCAATACCACCTCTGCTGCAAACTTTTTAATTATGTATTTATTAGTATGGATGGATGGGTTTCTGCTGCAGGCAACTGAAATTCTCCTATACTAGGATCAATAAAGAATATAGCTATTTATCTATCTATCTTCTGGCACAACAATGTGAGTCTGCCCTTTGCTCTTCTCTCAAACCATTATTTACAAGACATTCTGCTCAGAGAAGTTTTCAGACTTCTAAAACAAAAGTTTTGCTTCTAAATTACCATTTCTCTAATCCATGTGTTTGCAGCTGGTGATTTTCGGTTTTCAGGCTGTGGCGGTAGCATATGGAGTTACACGCAGATACTTATGTGACCATATTTCCTCTACTTACTTATTTTTTCACATTCAAAAACATGAAATGACACTGTATAGTCTCATAATCATGTGTAATATGCGTTATACTTTAGCTTTAAGAATTTGAAAATGCTCTGTAATTTGATTAGTGGAGCAAAAGTGTCCAGTTAGCAGTTAGTAAAACCACATCACATCCATGACCCACAGGCTAAAGTTAGGTGAGTATTGCGTGACAGACTCATAAACCGTGCTGTTTTAGCGCAGCCGTGCCACAGACAGGGGATAAATCGCCGTGGCCACCAGGGCGATAGAGTTACTCGGCCTCTGAAGTTCAATTAGTTTTTATTGAGCTGCTTCTATGACGATGATAAAGATTTTAAAAACAGCCGTACATCAGTAACAGAGCACAACACAACCTTTTGACCTGAGCCTGAGCCTGTGTGTTTAAATTAAGACTGGGTTAGGTAATTTGTAAGCTTTGACCTTACCACACAGGGAGAGAACGCGGAAATGATATTTGAACACAATCTTAGCACTCTTAACACTCCTAATACACATACATAAACTATGATTTGACAGATATGAGATTAAATAGGGTTAGGAGGCGGATGCTGGTGACAAAAAAACGGTGCCAATCCAGAATTTTCTTCTTTACAGAACAGGTACTGTTTTCATTCAAATCCGATTGGGTCTTTCAACTGATATAGCAGCAGCTCCTTCAATGGAAGTTTTTGAGTCTAGTTTAAAGTCACATTTTTACACCTTGGATTTTAACGCCAATTGAGTTTTACCATTTTACTTTTACATGTATGTGTATGTATTTCATGCTGTTTTCTTTTTTTTAATCTTTTGTGCCTGTGAAGCACTCTGGGCAGCTGGTGTTGTTGTAAATGTGCTATACAAAAACAATTGACATTGACATTGATATAAGAATATGACAGATTACACTAAACATATGACAGACTCATTACACGCCAAGAGAGATATATCAAGCCTTTTAATTATTATAGTTATGTTCACAGTTTGGTTCATAGCTTGTAAATCCCCCAAAGAAAACCTCTAAAACATGAAAATAGACAATAAGACAAAATCGTGTGAATGATCACAAACCAAAGTTAGGCATATGCACTTTGGGTAAACAGGACTTACCCAGAACTCATATAGACATGCAATATTACAAAACACAATTAAACCCATTATAGATTTGTGGGACTAGAAAAAGCTGGACTGGTATTTTTCTTGAGGTTTGACTATATAGTACTGTACTTCAACGACACATTAATACAATTTAGGGCTGGGCGATATGGCAAAAAAGTTAAATCTCAATTTTATGGACGATTTTAATTTTAAATTGATTTTCATTAAAGTCACCAAGGACAGACTTTGCCTTTAAAAATATTTTTTGATCTTTCCTTTCAATATTCAAAACTATTTTTAATTGTTTCCCTAATACGTTTTACAAAAGTGTTGTACAGACTGTGCTGATATTGCAAGTATAATTCATGTGCTGCTGGAACTCTCACAATATCCTTCATTCGATTTAACGATTTTCACATTTTTCACAAATTCGATTTTTTCAAAAGCCGATTAATTGCCTAAATTCGAATTTAAATTTGCCCCAAACCTGTTGAGTAGCCTGTAGATAACTTGCTCCACCCATGCATTCTTGTGACTTCAAAATTCCCAAGCTTACAGCAGCACCTTTTTTGTCTAAATTAGCTTTTTCTCATTCGCTATAATAGATTGAAGCAGACCAATGCAAAAAACGAAGAAGAGAAACAAGCTGTAATCAATCCCTGAACACAAGCAGACATGTGGCGTTTGATTTGGCTGACACCACAACGATAAAAACGTGACACTTCCAAGAAACCTCGATAAGAATGGAAAGCACTCATCTATTTCTGTAGTATATAGATAAAATTACAAAGGGTACAATTCACTCACAGCTCTACAAACACTGACGTCTGGTAAATTGCAAAATGAGTATGTAAAAAAGCTAACTCTGTGAATGTTTTACAGCTTAAATACATTTCTAGTTGTTGCATAAGGCTGCTGTTTAAGTTCTTGAGGCTGAAACTGCTCCCCTTTTTATTTTTTTTGAGAAGCTAGACCCAAACATGCAGAGGTCCAAGTCCGTCACGGATCACATGAAGGAGGAAAGTGTAATTAACGAGGCTTGCATGGACGGTTCCCGAGTGGGGTGCAATGTAAGCGGAGAACCGAATGCTGCTGTTGGAAACACACTGCTGCTGCCTCACATCTGGAACGGTGGCTAATAAAGACGTTTGATAAATAGCTGGGATTTAACCTTTTTCCTCTGCAGCAAGTGTGAGTGTCTGAACTGGGTCAGAAATGCAGCCAGAATCGCATCTATGTGAGTAGGACAGCGGAGTAGTAGTAGTAATCTAGTAATATTTAGTTATATACCGCCTTTTCACTGCACATCGGAGTCTCAAAGCGGTTTACAATTGTTATTTTTGGGAGTGGGGGTGCCAGTACAGGAGGCACATGCCAGACCTATTGTACATATTTTTAGTGGTAGGGGAAACCGGAGCACCCGGAGGAAACCTACGCAGACACAGGGAGAATATGCAAACTCCACTCAGAAAGGCCCTGGTCCAACCGGGATTCGAACCCAGGTACTTCTTGTTGAGAGGCGAGAGTGCTATCCATTCCGCCCCCGTGCCACCCGGAGGGGTCGTAGAATTCATGTTTTTAGGTCTCAATGATTGAATCTAATATGGCGACTAATATTGCGACATGCCCAAATATGGACTTACAGGGCTGATGCATTCAAGTGCGGTTCGATCAGTGAAAGTGTAAAGGGCGTGATTGGGAAACTTTCAATGTCTGAATGACCAAATATTGTCAATGCAGAGGAAGTAAGCTCTGTTTTTTAATCACCTGCCCATTGAAGTCACTGCTAGTTTCAAAGCTACTCCATTGGAATCTAGAGTAAAATATGTTTGTGGGGTGGGAGTCTATACGTTTTTCTTTTTCCCACAGTAAGAATTTAACTATCTCTGCTTGAATAAATGAATAAATAAAGATAGAAAGAGTGTTTTTAATGACAGATGACTAGGAGGTAGCACATGCCCATCAATGGAAGCAAAGGAATTTCAAAAAGTGATTATGAGTAACAAGAACCAACCCAAGTAATATTAGACAAAACATTATTGTTAACTATTGAAGGAGGCCTCACTCAATAATTACGTGAATAAAATGTTCATCTAATGGCAAGAAAATAGTTTTTGCTTGGTGATTTTGGCTCTGAGATTGTGTGCTGTATAAATATTCCGGTCACGTTCCTTCTTGTACTTCTTTTCACACAGCTCCTCCTCCACCTCCTGCAGCGTGATGTTATCTTTAAACCGTCACATTGGCTGAAATGACTCATAACGATTCTACAGACCAAGATCTAAAGACAAAACAGGTCTCTAGATCAATACTCTAAAGCTAATTCCTAAATGATGGTTTAACTTATAGTGATGTAGGATGACTTCTGACCCCCCCCCCATGGTAATTGCAAAGACATTCATTAAACGTTTTGCTACTGTTTTGCTCTCTGTCTGTTTCCATTGCTAATACAACCCATTCATCAACATTAATGTCAGCTGAAGCAGTAAGACTAGCTTTAAACACTTTAAATTACTTGCGAACTCCAGCACAAATAACACAGGGCCCTATAGATTCACACATACCATCATGAAAGCTGATGACATTCTATCCGCTATAATACCTTCTCACCACTTTTTCTCAGCTTTTAAAAACTCACACAGGACGTTAAAAGACAATTCATCACCGATATACATGAAAGACGGCTATGAGGCGTTCAAATTGCTGAAAAAAGAATTGGAAATATGTACGTTGCGTGGATTGAAGCTGGTTCAGGGTCAGTGAGACAGCAGCTATAGGGTTTCCATGTGTAGTTTCAGGTGTGCCGAGCATTATGGGAATTTGAGTTTCAACACAATTTCTCTGAGAACCGCTGCAGCATTTTGACATTTCCTGTGCCTCCCAGGGGTGCCGGGGTTTTACGTTTCCAGGCCATAACAACTTACTTACAATCCGTGAGTTTGAAAACATGACACACCTCATTCCTCCAATATTTTGACAATCCTGATTTAAAGCATTTTGACAGAGGGTAGGTTGCAGTGGCGCACGAGTCCTAAATCACTCAGGGTTTTTGGTCAGAGGGAAATGCCTACTGTCTTACGCAAATGCACACTTCAAAATAACAAAAATGTATTTGTTTTATATTGCACTTTTTTGGACACTCAAACACACTTCATTATTTTTTAATGATTAACTACAACTGTAATAATAATAATAATAATAATCACGCATCAGTTTTATATAGCGCTTTTTGGACATGTCATTATTCATTCACTCCATACACAGTGGTGATAAACTACTAATGTAGCCACAGCTGCCCTGGGGCACACTGACAGAAGCGAGGCAACCAGTATGTGCCATCGGCCCCTTCGACCACCACCAACCATTCACACACACACCAGACTCATTCTAGGCAATGGGGGTGAAGTGTCTTGCCTAAGGACACAACGGCAGTTTGGCACTTTACAGCCGCAGCCGCCCCCACTGTGGCATCATTCCCAGAGGTTAAGTGTCTTGCCAAGGACACAACGACAGCAGACAGTGGGAGTCGATGGTGAAAGTCTTGAGGTGGGCTCGAACTCATGACCTTCTGGCTCAAAGGCCAACGCTTTACCAACTGAGCTATTGTAGCCACCGCTGCCCTGGGGCACACTGACAGAAGCGAGGAAACCAGTATGTGCTATCATCACCAAACTCATTCTTGGCAATGTGGGTGAAGTGTCTTGTTTCGCAGATCTCCCATCACAGTTCTAACCAGGCCCTGGTCTGCTTAGCTTCAGAGGTCTTACAAGATCTGGCTTTGACACGCTGGTATGATGTTTACTTGCAACAAAGACATTTTAAAAGAAGCACAAAAATCAACTTTTATTGCTTTTAACCATATTACATCATAGATTGGGTGTTTTTAGAACCAGCACGCTTAAATCAGGAACTTCTTGCATAAACACATAACTCTTCCCCTTCTTTCTACTGTACAAGCCCCTGTAACAGTCCTGTATAAGTATGATGTCATTGCACCAATATGGCATCACACTCAGATCCGTTTTCTGGCTTTTAAAACAACACCAGTTTTGTCATTTTTAAATAATCTATTCTTGTTGCACTGGAAGGAAGTGATCTTATTTTATGTTTTCACCCATTATTTGTCACAAGTCGTCATTCAAATACACAACATTAAACTAAAGTTATTGTGTACTGTATATGCGTGAAGCTTGGACTTTTCTGTGAACATAAAGACCCATGTTTCTGTGTTTTAGCTGCAGGGACATGATTGGGTTTATGGTGTTATATGAAACAGAGGTCTGACATAATGAGAGATGACAACTGGTACAAGTCAGTCCAGAGCCATGTATCTGTCCCAGCAGGACACTGGCTGCTCCCCTCTGTCCCTGAAAGCTATCCTCCACCTCCAAACTATTCTAAACTCTGCCCTAATCCCACTTGGACATAATCCCTTCATTCCTCAGTGTTTATCTAGCCATGATACATTCCCACTGGTTTCTCAAGTTCCCTCCGGCACCTCCGCCTTCATCCCACCCTCTGAACGCTTCAACTGAGCAATTCAAAGCAAAAGAGATGGAGTGAAGCCAAGAGACCTGGACTAATATGGTCAGGAATCAAGACTGATAGACGATTTATGTTCATTACATTGGAGAGATGTCAAAAGGTCTTTTAAGGACTAAACTAAAGTTGGAGATTTTAGACTTCCCACTTTATTATGTTAACGCTAGAGATTTTATAATTGCTTCTTTATTTTCCTAAAGCTAGAGATTTTATACTTGCTTCTTTATTATGCTAAAGATAGAGATTTATATTATCTGTATTAGGCTAAAGTTTTATCTTATTTTAGTTTAGAGTTATTGTTCGTTTATCAAGTATAGTGTGCTCCTCATTTCTTCTGTTCTGTAACCGATGATGCAACACTGACATTTCCCCACGTGGAACAAATAAAACATCTCTTTATCGTAATCTTTCGGTTCTAGGGCACATAATACACCATCAAATTATGAGTAAAAATTTTAGAAACTACAGATAGTGAAATTGCCAATCAAATGTTTGCATATAGAAAATTAATGCAAAAATAGCATTGATTATGATATCAATAGATGCAATTGTCAAGAGCAGTGAGTTGCACATTCACTGTTCAAAGCCTGTGTAATGAAATCCTAAAGTCACAGTGGAAAATACCGAGGAGTTCAAAAATACACGATGAGGACAAGGGTGCTGCACAGGGGAATACAAAACTTTGTCAACAGTAAAGAGATCATTTTTTCAGGACAGATTCAAACATCCCAAAGCAAAGGGCCAGCTCATGCATGAATAAGATGGACGAACAGACGATAGATAGATAGATAAACAGTAGATATTTGTAAGTTTCATCAACCCATCTATCTAACAACATATTCTTTTCTCAATTCATTCAAGTAAGTAAATCACGTTTATTCAAATAGCGCATTTTACAAACCAAGGTCACCCAAAGCAGTTTACAATTTTCAGAAACCAGATATTTTTTCCATTCGCTCTACACGGTGATGACAGAAGCGAGACGCCGAACACACCCCATTCAATCACTCGTTATATTCATACCTATTGTACATGTTTTTAGTGGTAGGGGAAACCGGAGCACCAGGAGGAAACCAACGCAGACACGGGGAGAACATGTAAACTCCACTCAGAGAGGCCTATTCTAACCGGGATACGAACCCAAGGAGCAGATAGAAGAATATAATTTTTAGATAGATAGATGGATAGATAGACAGATGGACAGTCAGACAGACATAGACAGACAGACAGACCGATAGATAGATGGACATACAGACAGACAGACAGACAGACAGATAGATAGATAGATAGATAGATAGATAGATGGGTTGATGAAACTAACAATTAAAGTATGTTCTGTTATGTCCCAGCTTTGACAGAGTCCAAAGATGTGGCAATATGTTTAAAGAGAATAAACATGTTTTCAACTTAACAACAATTGCGTTCCAGTATTTGCCAAACAAAGCCCATGAACAACAATATCAGCCTTGTATTTATTGTTCCAGCACCACTTCAGTTTTGCCCTAAACACACTCAACTCAACAAGGGACATGCTCAGTCACGACTGCACCCACTCGGAGCTCGAGGAAGGAAGAGGGAGCCTTCCTGGGACGTCCCATCGAGCGGATGGTTATCGACTTCAATTCAAAGCAAACAAAGAGAGAAAAGCCGTGCTGTTTGGATAAGCCCGATGTCAAGCTGTTCCGGGGGCGAGAGCAAAAGAAGCTATATGGATATAATAACACCATGAGCCCCAAAATAAAAGCACTGATACATGCCATACAGATAAGTGTTGAAGTAACAAAAACGAGTATTGTACTGAAAGTGCATTCTCATCATATGGCAATGCTGGTTTTATTACATGGGTACAAATCAACAGGGTCACAAAAAAAATAAGACAAATCTATTGGGGTTTTCGGACTTCTGTATAGTGTGGTGGAGTGGCCAAATAACTCTTAACTATTAGACTTAGACAGACTTTATTGATCCACAAGGAAATTGCGTTGTCACAGTAGCTTGCACAGTATTCTACAATAAAGTAGAAGTCTAAATAAATCTGAAAATAATAATGATAATAATCTGGATATAGGTACTAAGGAATATTATAGACATTCTGCTGTTGTGTTCTTAGATAAGACCCTCCCACATTGCCGTAGAGTTGGTGGTGGTCAGTGGCTCAAGTGGCGCCACCTGTGCGGCAGCCCCACTCCAACAGATTGCCCAACGGCAGCTGTGGCTTCAATAGTATAGCTGTGATTACATGTCTATTATTCATTCCACACACACACACACACATACACACACACACACGCACACACGCGCACACACACACACACACACACACACACACACACACACACACACACGCACACACACACACACAGTTTTAGGGAAAGCACATGTCTAAACTATTAGCTTTGTGTTTTTAACTTTTTAAAACGAATGAGCAAAAGTCAGGGTGAGTTTCTGTTGGGGTGGGGGGCGTGTGGGTGGACGTCTGTATGTAAAGTAGAGAGCATGTCCGTGCATGTACTGTCCAATGTCTATTTGCGATTCGTACAATGCAGCGAGACCACACAGTCCTTCTGGTATGTGGGATTTCCAGGTTGAAAATAGCTGTGCCCAGCGGTAAGAGCTCACAGGGCAGGAGCAGGCAGTAAGGGGCAAGAGGGCAGCAGGAGGACGGGAAGGGGAAGGGGCAGGGGCAGGGGATGAGCTAAAACATGAGAGGTGTAAAGTTACGCTGAAAGAGTGCGGTGTGCCGAAGATTAGCCAATTTAACTCAAGTAGTAAGTGCAAGTTAATTTAACAGTAGGAGACGAGATCATCGGCTTGAAGACTTATTAAAGTGAATGCATCCTTAGGGCTGAGAATGTATGAATGCCAGTGGTTCTTTTCATTTATTTTAAGGCTATATTTAATTATTGTTCTACACTGTCATTGTCAGTTGAGTAGGACATTGTTATAAAGTGCCATATCATATTCTGCATGAATAGTTATTAGCATGTCTTTAGTAGAAACTTGATTTATAGTGACTTGAGTCCAGTTTGTGATTGATATTTAAATACTCTTTTTGACATATCTTGTAGTTGATAGATCTATCTGCACAAAATCTCTCTCTACGACAGCTTTGTGTTTCTGTAAATGACCCAAACTTGAATGCCTCCTGCTGCTGCTAAGCCATTCACAAAGATGCTGTAATGTTTTGCCATTTCAACAAACAAAGCACTCCGGGTGTTTTGACACAGGAAAGAAGTTGTGACAGATGAAGTATGAACTGAATAAGCGGACGTCTCCAGCAGGCAAGTATTTTACTATGGAATGCTTTCCTAGGTAGTGGCCCACTGAATTATAACTGACTTCAGAAGCTTGTGCAATGCAGTGCCAGCCAATATCTCTTCTTAGGGAACAGGTCTATTTTACAGGTGTCGAGTGAATCTAAATCTGTCTTGCAAGCGTATGTTTTTTTCCCCTAAGAATAGCACACAAAAAGTTAAAATGAATTATTTATTTACTACAACAGTTGATTAGTAATGTGTTGCATGTTTGTTGGAATTTATTAAGTCTCACCCACTTTTACTCTACGGTTTTTAACACTGCTTTAGTTATGTGGTCTTTGGTTGTATCTATTTAATTGTTTTTTTTTTATTGTTATGTTTGTATTAGATAACTGGTATGTTATTATTTTTAATTCATACATATTGTGACAAACCTGTATAAATATATGTGTTACTTTTATCTCTGTGCAGCACTTTGGAAACTTTTTTTATAAAATGTGGTGTATACATAAAGTGGATTGGATTGGATGTTGTCTTTTTGAAATCATTGTGCACATATTTCCTACTGTGGGAAGAATAAAGGATCTCTTCTTACATCACATCATAGTATTTTCAAATCTCAAGGGTTAGGACTAGTGATAATGTGCCATCAAGCTACACATGTCACAAACAAGAGAAGGGACGACACAGAAACTCCATCAGCAAAAAGTGACCACACAAGCAATACTTACAATAAAACTGATTGGAAGTATTGGCTTTTCAATCAGTCTAACTCAAAAGAGACACCACTGAAATGCTTTTGCAACACACGGTCTTGAGAAAACCTTTGCTACTCGTCCCCATGTGGAGCTCTTTAAACACACCAGAGCAGTGTGATCCCAGAGGTGCGCGCATACTTCAGCCCTGCATCAGCGCCTGAATGCGTCACCTGTTGCGCCTTTCTGCTCCACAGTCCCGTGCGTAAACGTTGCCAAACCTCCCCCAAGTTTTGAATGCGCGTATGAATCTTACCCGAGTCACATGTAAGTCGTTTACTAAGAGTTTGTGGTTAACTTACCGGCGCTCCCATGCTCCAGCAGCGAAGTAAACATTAAGAAAATCATAGCTCCTCGTAGGGATAGCGAAAGGCGCCGTGGCTCCATATTTGTCTCCCTTGCGCACCAGTCTTCGCATTCAGCTGGTTTTGGTAAAGGCTTTCTGTGCGTGCGTAATGTCCAGCGGGGAGATAGACAGCTTAGTTCCCTCTTGCGTCCTCTCCACTCCGCTCAGCAGCTGGACAGTCACTGCTGGGACGTCCATAGACACAGACCGTTGTATATACAGTGACAGGAAACCAGAGGAGGACCCGAGCCCGCCGCGCGCTCTGTGGGCTGGTTGTGTGCGCGTTTTCGTGACGCGCTCGGGGGGCGTGGGTGTTTTACGCACTGACTTGAAGGGACTTTGCAGCTCCTGTATCGACATAAGGAGAGAGAGAGAGCTAGGTTCTTGACAAATTTGCCTTAAGATCGTATCAGTTTGTGGTAGTGGAAATTGGATACAGCAACAGTGTCCTAATTTCAACTAAAACAATTAAGAACTCACACAGTGTAAGTCGATTTGGGTCGTAATCAAAGATGGTCTGTAATTACCTAGAATATGGAAATGTGTTGAAAAGCAAAACACCCTGACACCATATGGAAGAACTTACATAAGCAGTCAGGGGTGGAAAGCAACTTTGCTTAATGCTACATTGCGCAACCACGTTCTGATGGGGTTTGTGAAACCTGTCTGTTGCCGTAAATGCTATTGCTATTGAATGTCGCTCATTGTGGTTTAAGACGTGCACATTCTTCAATTATGGATGATTCGCCTCTCCACAGATCTAACTAGTGATGAAGCTGAAGTGGAGGTTCAGGCCGCTACAGAAACAGCTGAGAGTCATCCCACTGTTGCTGTGCTGCAACAGAAATCAGTCAGTCACTCCACACGGCCAATGTCTCCTGGCAGCATAAACTTGGCCCTGCATTGAATTTTCATATCGTGCAGAAATATTTAATTTGTGCAACAACCCTCCACTTGTTTGTAACAAGACAATAATCACTTGCAGCTCTTGCCATTCAAGTATAAAAACTCTAATTTTAGCATCATAAATAAGCAAGTATAAGATAAGATAAGATGTGCTTTATTTATCTCACATAGGAGAAATTTACTAGTATTACTTACTAGTATTTACTTACTTTACTAGTATTTAAAATACTGTATATTGTAGTGCAGTAAATATAGTTGTATGTATACATCTGTACATATTAGCAGCAGAGTGTATGGGACAAAGGTACAAAGGCTAGGTGACAGTGGACACATGTGGTTTCATATTGCACATTGTGACATTATTTCAAATTATTGCACAAATGCACAACATGTGAGGTCAGCGCTGTTTGTTAGTCCTCATTGTTTGTTGTACAGTCTGACTGCAGCAGGAAGGACAGACCTGCTGAACCTCTCCTTTACAAAGCGAGGGTAGGTCAGTCTGACACTGAAACTTGTCTCCAGAGTTTCCTCCAGGGGGTGACGGTCGTGGTCCAGCTGTAGCAGATGTGAGTTTGTCCACGACCCTCCTGTCCCCCCCACCCGCTGCACTGTGTCCAGGGAACAGCCCAGGACAGAGCTGTGGGACAAATGACCAAAGATAACGTGACAGAAAAATAAAAACATATGCTCATTTCTTCTTCTTCAAAATCCTATTAAGTCTGCTCATGTGGAATGACAACGTAATGGTACAGAGCGTAATCACATTAACTGTTAGTGTTTGTAATTGAATCCCTGTGTGTGGAGGAGAGTCCTGAGTGGAGTCGGTCGGAGACATTATGTTGTGGTTTTGGGTTAGCCTCCAGGAAATGTGTGTTGGTCAATCTAAAGCCTCCTCAAAGCAGGGAAATACCAAATTATTAGTGCTTCACCGCGAGAGGCGGGGCGTTACAGAGTATTTGGAATTAGCAAAGAAAAAGTACCGGTCTTATGTACTTCAGTAAATATACATAGATAGTATTGAAACCCACCCCAAACCAAACATATCAAGTACACACATACACACACACACATGCACACACAGATATACACACATGTCTCTTCAGATAAAATAAAACATTACCACTTTTCATATTAAAACCATGAAAAGATATAGGGCTGAGTGCAGATGTAACCAGCTGAACAACTCTGAACTCTTCGTGGCCCCTGTAATTATTTTAAATTGACTTTATCACAGGAATTTGCAGCATAGTGGATAAGGGACTACTATGGCATGTTTTACTTGCTAACAAAAATGTACATAGAAGTTATAGTTAGTAAAAAACCCTACATTACTTGTTGATATTTGGCCTATAGGTGGTGCACGCTGCACTCTAAAAAAAAATGCATTGGCAAAACTTAATAAAATTGAGGCAGCATTTTGCATGCATCTTTTTAAGTTTTGCGAACAAGACTGTGTTTTAAGTATTCTTTGTAAGTCTTTTATCATTGGTCCAGCACAATTTTTTCAATACCACCAACTTGAATAATTGAGTTATAAAGACACTTTGTTAAGTATATTCAGCAAGTGTTTTAGCATCAGTTCAACTCAATTTTAACAATACTACCAACTTAAATAATTACATTGAAAATAAATCTTTTTGAGTATAATCAACAAGTGATTTTCAGTCAGGAATATGTAATCTTTATTCAAATACCATCTTTCAAAGATTAGATTCAAAAAACGGTTCACAATTGTTAATTTTAGGCAGTAGTCTCTCACTCCACATATATATGAGAGTGGGCCAGTACAGTCACTGGTAAACATGTTCACCTTAAAGTATTTGTTCGAAATTGAAGGGTGACACAGGGAGTATAGGACTGCTTTGGCTTGGCCCTCTCGATCATGGTTGATAAAAATAAATACAATTACTTATTTGGTCAAATTAGTTTATTCAGAATGTTGCTCAAGTATTTTGCTTTAGGACTTGCTTCATATTCAGTTTTAAAATTAATGCTCAAATGTAGAATTTTTAAGAAGTTTATATTTTTCGCTGCAATGCATTCTGGGTAGCGTCACTGCTTCGCCACATTTTGTTTTCAATCAACTCAATATATTTATTTTGAATCAACTCAATATATTTGTTTTTTCATTAATGGGCCACCAGGCTTACAAGAGGATTTTCATGTTGAGCAAACTCAATACTTCTCCGTTGTCCAGTTATGCCAGAATATCAAGTTCAAATTTGTTACAAAAATGAGTTAGGATTCTTGTATTAACTTTTAATTGAGACAGGCATGTTTAAAATGAGTTGCGACCACACTAATTTAAGTAAAACTGGCAAAAATCAATTATTGAGTTTAGTTTAGTATGTATTTTGAGTTCAAAATACTAACCACCTGAATCATTTCTTTGAGTGTGGGGTAGTCTTGCACAGTTTTTCCGATGTGGTTTTACTGCAAAGGGCATATAAATGAATCTGAATCTGAATCCAAATCTACTAGAAATAATATCCAAACTCAATTATTACAGTCAACGTGTCCAAAGAAATACAACTGTTATACCACTTTTATTAGTCCTGGCCCCAACCAGCTCGAACCTGATTTTAATTTGGCCCCCGACCAAAATGAGATTGACACCCCTGCACTATACAAATAAAGAGTTCACTCACTATTACAATTGAACACATTCCTTTCATCCATCCATCCATCCATTTTCTTCCCCTTGATCCATTTCTGGGTCGGTCGGGGGGGTGGCAGTCAGAGCTGCACCCAGTACACAGAGCACCAATATTTCTTCCAACATGCTTCAAAACATACCAATAAATCACTGTTCTTCTTCGTCTTCCATTCCCGCAGGATTCTAACATATTGCTATAACTTGAAATGTTCCCACAGATATGGCGTGTGCAATTACTTGTCCAAATACAGTAGTCCTCCCCAGTAAACAACTCTGTATTTACACAAACATCAGAGGAGGCCAGACCCAGTACAGCACTGCTTTTACACACGCACAAAGAGGAGACTTGGATGAACGCACAAACAGCCAGTGTGACAGAGCTGGCGGCTTAGTGCAGTTTACTGTAACTCACTATGTAAACGACTGAGCCGACCACAGATCAGGGCCGAGAGAGACTGGGCTCACTGTGTTTGGTTTGTTAATCTGAAAGAAAAAAATGGACGCCCGGCTGCATGCTTTGCGAGATGGTTTTGATGATGGCCACAATAAACGCGGACCGTAGACCCTCGGGAAAAGCTCACCTCCGCACGTGTAAAGAGAGGATGACAACTACGCTGCAACAAATGGTAAAATATGAGGTGATTTTTGCTTGAGTCAAGTGTTTTTTCTATCTTAATTTGAGGACATTCTGACAAAGCCATTTAGTATTATTTCAAGTGTGTTGCTTTATTTTCTCATTCCAAGAGAGACATTTCTTATATCTTTTTAAAACACAATCATTTTGCTTGTCCCATTGGCCAACCTTGTTTTAAGACAGTCAAAATGTGCTCAAATTCAGATACAGTTTGCCAAATTTTAGTGTTTTTTGACTTATTTTTCATTACTTTTTGCAGTATAATTTGTGTATGGTCAAATTATAAAAATTAATAAAAATTTACCATTGGAAAAACTATTTGAAAAGGCAAGGACAGATAACTTTGTGTGCCTTACAAATAATGTTTCTCCCCTTCTTGAGCAATTTCTTTCCAATTTTATTGCCAATAACTACACATGTGAAAGGGAATTACCAGAGGAATCGCACTTTTGACAAATATTCAAAACAGACCCATTGTTGAACATCTGTAAAACATGACAATACATGTGTCTTTTCTCTTTTGTATTTTTATGTTATTGTTTATTTTGTTCGGGACGGTGCATGGAGCTAGCTAGATGTATTTAGATAAAAATAATAACAGTCTTCCTGAAAACTTGAGACAATATCCAGATAAAAAACATTTTACCTTTTTAGTATTCTTTTTCAATATACTGGGATTATCTATGTATTCTTTTTGTGTACAGAATTTTGAGTTTCCTTGAACTACGCTTCACAAAAAACTTGCCTTGCCCTAATCAAAGGTTTTCTGTATTCATTGATTTTTTTTTTCTTCTTTCGATTTGGTTAAATGCATTGCACCTTTTGATTGTATAATAACCTTGGCGTGTTGGCTGGGGACACAAGCATCCACGGCACTTGTCACATCAGGTTCAGTGTTGAGAGACCGAGATCAACAGTCCTCTGAACAGCAAAGCCTCAACGATGGCACATGATCAAACTGCTCCAAAAAAGCCTTTAAAGTCTGTGGACAAAACACAGGCATATACTGTATGTAAGAAAACATATTATTAATTTGCATTTATCAAAATCTCAATTATCCCAGAATAGCTTTCTTGCAAAACAAATGACTTTGCATTGGACCAACTCAAGAAGAAGTGAAATATCAAAATGATCAGCAATGAATGAAGAATCATTTAGTCAATTATCTATCCTTGCATCATCACATTAGCCCTGGCACAAAAGTGTGTAATCTATAATAAAAATGGCTCCTAATCCTGATTGTTTTTATCCCGGCTCCCACAGGACCCCTCCCTCCTCATCTGTTTTTAGTGTGTCCAGCTACAAATAAACTCGGCTTGGCACCGCGTTCAAAAGGCAGCTCTCTTTTATACCAAACATTTGAGGGATTAACGGCCTATTGTGGGATTAAAATAAGATGCCATTCCCCTCTCCATGACTCAGCTGACACACCGGATTGAAAGAATTTAAATAACGTTTATCGACAGTTGTAGTTGTAATACGAGGATGCGGAAAGAAGGATTAAGAAGGATTCGTTTTGAGAATATTGCTAAGACACATTTTTAGAGAGAGAAGGGATAAAGAAATGTGTCTTGCTATAGATTAAACTATTTTGTGCCAGGCCTAATGCGAAGAGTTATGCGACAGTTAGACTCTTTGGACATTTTCAAATCACATCTCAAAACCTACATTTTTTAAACTGGCTTATTATTTCTAGTTTTATAATGTTTTATAATTCTTTCTTCATTGTCTTAAAGTGATAGTCTGTAACCCTAAATTAATTACACATTTTAAGAATTGTATTAAATTGACCTCCTGGCCTTAAATGTTGATATATAATAAGTCATGAATTCTAATATTACGGTTAAGTCCCGCCTTCCCTTCTCTTAGCTATAGCTCATAATCCACGAGGCCGTCCAGTTTAACCAATCAAGTGATGCCAAGGGCTGTCAATCATCTCCGCTCATGCTCGTAGCTGCTCATGCTCAGTTGTTTTTTTTAACGGAACCTACGAATCAAGCCTCCATTAGGCTCTGGAACTACATGAAAACTGAACAAAGAATTCTGAACATCCGAGCTGAGTTACCCATTTATATACTGAACCTATATCCATAATCATTTATATACTGAACCTATATCCATAATCATTTATAAACTCAACCTATATCCATAATCATTTATATACTGAACCTATATCCATAATCATTTATAAACTGAACCTATATCCATAATCATGTATATACTGAACCTATATCCATAATCAGATCCTCTGCAGATGTGTCCTAAAATGTTCAATTAATGTTAATATGCACTTCCGGGTTTACCGCGATCGTTTTTTTGTGTGCATTAAAACATTATTTTTGTCATGAAAACATTAACAGATAATTCTGAAAACCTCTGTGTATTTGTATTAATAATGTATGTTTAATGTGTTCTCCGATTAATATTTAAATGTGTTGATTGATTGTTAC
The DNA here is from genome assembly GCA_964034765.1 of Knipowitschia caucasica. Lineage (NCBI taxonomy): Eukaryota > Metazoa > Chordata > Actinopteri > Gobiiformes > Gobiidae > Knipowitschia > Knipowitschia caucasica. Next base: position 8,595,264 of record OZ035829.1, on the reverse strand, counting down.
GGAAACGTCGGCGTAGACCAATCAGAAAGGAAGGGGGAGGAGCTTGTGTCGTTTTTTTCAAATCATGTACCTCTCTCTTTTTTTTAATGACAAACTCCAGACAATCACTTTAATAAGACACGTACATGAACCACATGGAGTTGAATGATCAAAAGTCCAGTTTGCACCTTGAGCAGTTCAGATGTTTCTTCTGTTTAGATTTGGAACATTTTCTTTATAAAAGCTGGGTTTTCTTAAGCTTTTGTTTAGGCAGACCGGCTCCATGTGGAAGAAAAACAATCACTGCAATCTCTCTGTTCTTTGGTCAACATCTACAGAATTAATTCACCACACATTCAATTTCATTTGAACCAGAAATGGGTTTTATTAATCCCCAAATGGTAACAACTGAGCCTGTCCTTGTGTGCTCTTCCATGTTTATACTCAGTCCATGTTGGAAGTCTTGGCCAAAAGGTGGTTTTATTTGGACCACATTATTTAGATTTTAGATTTTCTTGTTGCATGAGAAATGGTTTGCACGCTTCAGTTCTGCGATTGTGTGAGAACTATGTATAAACTGCACCGTTCACTTCTTGTTTGTCATTATCTACATGGAAGTCTTTTTTTCTATCAATAAATGCTGTAGTCCACCCAAATATGTGAGAAGATTGCTGTATTTTAAAGAAGAAATATGCATACACGTAGGCAATTATGACTATCATGAGATTTACTTTGTCATTTCATATTTTTGTAGTGTCAAATATGCATCTCCCTATGCTTCCTCAAGAGAAGGAAGTCCAATTTATTTTGATTTAAAAAAAGCACTTGCTGCACACACACACACACACACACACACACACACACACGCACACGCACACGCACACACACACACACACACACACACATACACATACACATACACACACACAAACACATACACATACACATACACATACACATACACATACACATACACATACATACACACACACACAGCCATGCAGTTGTAAATAAAGTAATTTCCCTTGAAAAACTTATGGATAATACTTTTGTAAATGGCAGAAACAGTATCTGAGGTTGAAGACGGAAGCTTTTAGACAGAAGGGGCGGAGTTACATATTTGTGCCAGTGGTGAACTTCCTGATTTTAGCGTGGATGGATCTAAAAACAAATCCAGGTTTGTTTTCATGTGGGGGCAATGATGTAATATTTCTTTTTGCATCTGTCTGTCTTTTAAGCATACGTCTAAAAACAAAACAATTTCTGGGCTTTGTCAAAAGCTTGTGTCCTCATTTCTACAATATGCCTGTAATCTATTTTGAGGAGTAACGAAAAATGTATACCGGAAATTCAGAATACTATTTTTGGAATGCAATACTTTTTTATTCACATGTTGTTTCCTGATAATGAACAGTGATCTATGAGAGTGTTTGTTATCCTTTTCAAATAACAATCTATTTCTGTCCATTTAGTACTATAATAAATAAAAAAACTAGTGATAAAAAAAAAACAAAAAAACGTAAAAACAACAAATAATATTAGGTTTATTAGTATATGAAAACATTAAAGGGTTAAACATATTAAGAGTATTCAGAATACAGTCCTCTGATTGGACCACATCATAGAATATGTTGAAAAATATTTTGTCAAGCAGGTAAATCAGAAATCTGTAACTAATACATTTCATAATATCCTCCCCAACATTGTCTGTATTGCCTATAATGTATTTCATCTTACTGTACATCTTTCCTCTGCAGGGAGGACACGGAAAGATCAAACACTCTACGTGACTGTCAGCAGATTATGCAACACGGGAGTAACTTATGGGAGAATACTGTCTCAGCTCAAGCAAAATAAAACACACGTCAAACCCAGCTTTCATCAGGCGTGAAAGAATCAGTGAGATATATTGGTGACTATATGTTAAAGAGGGTTTTCTGGGATAACAAACAGCTGCTAGACTTCTGGCTGTGTGCCAATCGTCCCTGAGCACAACTACAACTTAAAATCAACATTAGTTTAATTCAGCCAAAAAAGAAACTCAAAGGTAAAAGTTAATCTGAAAGAATCACTACAACAGAAGGAAGTGGGCGTTGTAAGGCCGAAGCCAGTCATAGATATGTTTGTCAAAAGCGATGTTTCAGCCAGGAGCCAACGAATGAAAACAATTGGTATTTGTCCCAGAGCATCCCCATGTCCTCAGGCCTTCCTCCTGAGTCAAGGAGAGATCTCTTGTGTGGGTAGGTACAGTAGGTTGTCCAAATAGAGTTCAATTCTGTACAACCTCTGCACTCAGCCAAAACAAAATGCTACACACATCACACACCATAGCACACATATTCACTACATCCGTTGTTCGTTTAAACCGTTTTTTAAACGGCGTGTGAGGTCATAGCACGTGTTTGCTCAGTGAGGGACTGAGCCACTGGCCAAAGGGGTTTCCCAGTTTCCTTTTGAAGGCGAGATAATAGCAGGGCTCACTCTCATCGGGCCATTACAAGTCAACCACTCATTTTATCAGTAATCCTTCAGCATTTTATTACGGCTGGTCCCATTAGGAAGTGACTGTCGGGTCGAGTTACCAAGTAGTGGAGATGGTTTGTACAAACTGCCACACTATAAATTACACATTAGTCATTTCTCAATATTCTTTAGAAGTGAAAAATTGTGACTCTGTGTTTGAATAGTAGACCTTTGTTTTGATGACAAATACAAAGGACATGATCACGGATACATGTGGTCGAATTGAGTTGAGTTGGGCGCAGTCACACAGATGGAGCTTAAAGTAGAGCTGCTGCTCTTTCACAAGGAGAGGAACATGAATCAGAACATGACTCGGGCCTCTTGGGCGCCTCCCTGGGGATGTGCTCTGGGTTTGACCAGACTGACCCACTGGGGGAGGCCCCAGGGAAGAGCCAGGACAGATTGAAGGCCTCAGGATTCCCTGGATGTGGAAATTGGGCAGAATGGTGGCTGACACTCTCTTCTCAGTAAGAAGGTCCTGGGTTCCTAGAACCAATAACAGATGGGTCAAATGCAGAAGACAATGTTCCTTACAGGGACATTAAAGAATAACTTACCTTTAACTAACTTGATATAGGCAGGTTTTGGTGTCTCTTCTCTCAGTGCTACTTCTTCAACTCGGCCCCAAATAAACAAGAATAAAGTAGATAAATGGATTGAATTTAACTTTCTCATTTGGAAAAGTAATGTATTTGTTTTGTTGATTTTTCAAATATCACTGGAATAAGTTTATCACGTTTTACTACCTTTTGTTTTACCTTCTGTTTTTTTCTTTGAAATTTTGGCATTTTTTAAAATCCTGACTTGCATCCTTTGCATTAAGTCTGTACAATCTGAAAAAATCAAATGCAAACATGACTTAACCAAGAGCTACACATCCACTACACTATTGATTCTACGGTGGACTTTCTGTGTTTCTTTTTGGGCTACGTCTGCGAACGTCCGCTCCTGAGGTCCAGCAGACTCCAGAGAGGAATGTAGAGAACAGCTGTGGACACGACTGAAAGAATTTACAGAGAAACTTAAGCTCGAAGCCGAATCTCTCTCTCACACACACACACGCACGCACGCACGCACGCACGCACACACACACACACACACACACACACACACACACACACACACACACACACACACACACACACACACACACACACACACACACACACACACACACACACACACACACACACACACACACACACACACACACACGCACGCACGCACGCACGCACGCACACACACACACACACACACACACACACACAAATGCGCATACTCCACGTATGGAAGCAAATGCCAAAACTACATGATCAGGATACTCAGACAGACACCAGTTCCACACTCACACACGGCCAGAGGTCCAGTGATTGTAGTAGAAAATGCACTATAAAGATATAGATCTAATCATTCCTCAAACTAAATTGAAATCAGATTTACTTTTCTTTTTTTATGATAATTTTCAAACCTGGCGAGCACAGAAAACATTCACTATACGTTTTGAAAGTGCTCTTGCGTCACAAGACATTGACCTCGGGGGAAAACAGTTTCTGCACAACAACATATTTAAGTGACAATTTGATGCACACCAATAAATGAAAGTATGTGCATAACAAAACACAATCATGGGAAGTGAGCGAGAGCCGACCAACAGGGAGTAGATGACACAATGTTCTAATGCGAGGATGAACATTTTCTATGCGAGGGATGTAGTTTGATCTTTGTTACTAGAGTCTCATTTCACTAAATCATCTCAGGGCGCAGAGGTTTTCCACAGAGGGTGCTACAGAGGGTGCCACGGACAGTACACAGCACAAGAGCGATACTTACACATGATAATAATCTAATTTGTTACTGCTGTGCATCCAAGTTTACATTTATGGACATTTATCAACACTTATGGACATTGGTCATCTGCACCTTATGGATCAATATTAATGTTTTTTTTTGTTATTTTACTTGTGTTTGGACTGTGTTGATTCTCTGATCTGTGTTGGCAAATCCAATGCGTGTGTAAAGCAGTGTCCCCCAACCTCTTTGAGCTGTGGGAAACCTTTTCCATTGAAAACAATCACGTGGCACAAAATTCTGCCTCCTTTATCAACACTGAAAGTCGGTGTCATCAAAGTGGATTTTATAGAAGTCAAACAAGCACAACAAAGTAATTCCAATCTTCTCACATTATTTTCTTCTCAGAATCAGAATCAGGATCATTTTTATTGCCACGTAAGTAACAGGAAGTCACAGACTTGGAAATTGCTTTGGCTCAGTGCAACAGTCAGAAAGAGAGGTAAGGGCAGAGAAGACATAATAAAGAATAGAAAATTAAAAGCACTTCTATGGAATACATTTAAAATAGATTACTATATACAATATACAAGTGCACATGGTGCACACAATGTAAGGGGACAGCAGTACAGTGAAGTAAAGTGACTTTATAAAGAGCAGTAAAGTGACTTTATAAAGAGCAGTGGGGGACTTCTAGAGGGCGGGGGGACAGGTTAAGAAGTGTTCAAGAGTCCAACAGCAGAGGGGAAGAAACTGTTCTTGTGGCGAGAGGTTCTAGTCCTGATGGACTTTTCACTGTATTTTCACCAAATGGGGGTGATATGATACCGTTTCCAAAGGCACACCATATGACATCTCAAGGCACACTAATATTCCATGGCCCACTGGTTGAAAAACACTGGTATAAAGTCCTCCTTGATAACTATTGCAGAGATTTAGGGCTATACAAGAATACATTGAATTGAATCGGATTAGATTCAGATTCATTTATTTGCCATTTGCAGTAAAACCACATTGGAAAAATGTAATTATTGTTTGTGAGAACATGAGAACAGAGCCACGCTACAGTCTCTGGACTTACGTTGACTCCTGCTGCTCTTTTGTCTTTAGGACAAGTTCAAACATGCCCAGAATTCTACAAAGGAAAAGCACTTTGGTTCCTGTTTTTCGGGGATTCAGTGCAGCATACTTTGCTTAATTTCTGTATCCATTTAGAACCAGAAATGTAAATCAGATTTCCCATTGATAAAGTGCATTCATTGTTTTTGTCACTCTTTGTCCCAGAGAGAAAAGTGTATTTCCCAAAGGCCAAAACAGCACGTGATTTGAGACTGAAGAAAATTAACTTATATAAAACAAGAAACGATTTTTATTTATTTGAAAGCAAAGATTCCACATGAAAGAAATGCTTCAAAAGATCTCATTCGACATCCGATGCAAAAACTGTAACCGGAACAAAATAACCCTTCATGACTTTCTAGCTTGAAGTCCAATTCAATTTAGTTTTTCATAAATCTCAACAGCGGTCGCCTCGGAGGAATTTACAAATTTGTCGATTCACCAACAACAGATCCACACAGCAAATGCAATGATTATTCTAATTGGTTGGAACGGTGCTAAAGGAGCAGTTTGTATAAATCTTGCCAAAACTCTCTCTGCAATCTCTGCAATCTCTGACTCAGGTTGCCAGATATGCAGACAAATCCAGCTGGGACCATAATAATAATCATCAACAACAAATCTATAACAAACTCCTTTTTCACAGAAATCCTCGTTGTATTCCTTGTTTTGTCATTAACGATTTGAGAATCATAACGAGACCTTTTTACTTTACCAGTGAGATTAGCTCGAGGCGGTGAGTTCTGGCGACCCGGATCACAGACTTTCTGATATAACCGTGGAGGGTGGGACATCGAAATCTGTTATCAGTTAAACAAGTATTTGAAAAGATTTGTATTAACGCCTTTTGACAGATTTGGGCCATTTAATGATGACTTGACATGAAAATCTTACATGTTGCTACTTTAATGAACACAACTTTCTGGATTGTAGCCTTGGGCTAATTTTCATCTGTTGTCCCACATTCGCACTCACAAACACACACTCCTTCACTCTATTCTACACGTTTTTTAGTGGTAGGGTTAGGGTTAGGGGCGAGTGGGGGAATTGATGGATAGAGAGCTTGATGACCAATGTCCCTAAAAGTCCCGGATCATCACTGTCCTTTGACCATCCTCAGTCCATTGATCCCTGATTGTCTAAACAAAAAACAAAAACAAATCTCAATTCAATCTCTAAACTAACAATGACACCACAGTGAGCATATATCTTGACTGGACTCTTCATCTATGAGAGGAGTTATGTTAATAATCCACTAATGCTATCCCAAACATCCTTCTCGCACACAAACACAAAGCGTGACTGCTGTAATCGCCACATCCTGATGCGGTCCCGGGACGTCCAGGGCCCCGAGGCCGAGGCTGAGCGCCATCTCTCCTCACGGCGGTTTTCAACATGATCACTACAAACTGCTGCTGGTTTGGAGCTGAAGAGACTCAACGTCCACCTGTTGTGAGGAGGCGCGACTGACAACTCTGTGAGGTGGAAGTCACTGAGCGATGTGTTTTTTTAAGAAGACAACATTTATTATAGTGTCGAGAGATGACTGGCAGTGTAATGATTTGGTTATTATAATGGAATCATTCATAAGGTTAAGGCTATCACTGCAAAAAATGATCAAATATGAGGTAAAGTTTTTTAATCTTAATTTGAGCACATTCTGACAACATTTGGCAGTGTAACAAGATGTTTAGTCTTTTTTCAAGAACTGTGGCTTTATTTTCTCAATCCAAGGGAGACATTTCTTCTATATTATGCATTTTGCCAAATTTTAGCAATTTTTTACTTTTATTTCATCTGTTTTTGGAGTACCAAAACCACAAACAGTGAACGAGCTTTCCAAACTGTTTGGTTATTTCACTAGTTTTCACATGCAGGCATTTTTGGCCTCTGCTACATCTTTACATCAGCTTTTTCAGTGAATAAGTTATGGACAGGACGACCCTGACTCAGCCAATCAGCTCCCACTTTGTAAAAGATCCAATGATTTCTAATAAGTTAAAGACAGAATGTTGTGGTTTCATTTGTTCACAAAAATAAAGTACATGTTATTGTTACAAGATTTTTGTTGGGTCAAAAAAAACCTAGCTTTTATGTATATAGTTTTTGAAGCTATAATGTTGAGAACAAACAAGACCACAACATGCCGTCTTCATCTTGACAACTTTTCATCAAAGTATTTTATAATGAGGCCATTCATTTGAATATGCGTTTCTTTAGGGTGGTCCCTCCATCAACAATATTAACATTAGATTTGCATGACTGTAATTTATCATAAATAGCTAATAATGGTTTCAAATGGAAAATACCCAGCTGTGTGATTCGCCATGAGTTGTTCCGTAAACAATATAAAGATCGCACTGTACGTCCCTCGGTTCCCACCAAAAATGCTCTGTGACATTTTAACAATACATGCTCATTAGTCTCTTCTTAAACTGGACATTTATTACTGTCAGCTGACATTTAGCATCAGCTCTTCCTCCCTGATGCTCTATTGTGCGCTGAGAGAATCGTGTGTGTATTTGTGATTGTGCTCTGTTGAAGGAGCAGCTCGTGTTCAGAAAGCAGCCATTCTCTTTGTGAATATAGAGTCCATTCAGCGCACAATCTGCACATAGGGCCATTTCATCATGTCCTCACTCAGCACTTGTTCATGCTCTGGGAAGTACCCCACACTCCACACCCCTGCCCCGATCCCAGCGTCCAAATCCACTGTCCTCCACCCACCGGCTCTGCAGCAGGGAGAAGCATTGTTGCTCAATGTGAGGGAGAAAACATCAAGATTTTACGTTTAGTGGTTAAATCAAGCTAAACTGTGAGTGATGAGGTGAGACCTGTATGAAATCCATGTCATACAGTATGTATTATTCTGTATTGGCAATGTGACAGAAAACACAAGGATAAGTCAAATGTCCAGTCCAAGAGTCTGCTTTCTGTGCAGAGAAAAATTCTGAAGCAGCAAGATTTGGCAAGTGTTTTTGTGTTTCCCCTTGTTACTGCTAGGTTCACTGGGAGAAGTAATGCTTAATTCATGGAGTTGTATCTTGGTATCACGAATGCACTTGGACTGAAAAAACCCTGCACTGCTATTGCCTCTCTTTCTTTTATTGCCACTTTTTTATTGTGCATAATTATATCCTGCACTTACTACAATTTTAACCTTAACATGTGGCACTTCGGCTTTTTGCACAATCTGAGTGATTCTATCTATTCCAAATGTGACATGTATTTTGGCTCTATCACTATACGTAGTTTCCATGTGCCTGTAGTTTTGGCCTCTGCTACATCTTTAGATCAGCTTTTTCGAACAGAAAAATCAAAAAGAGAGAGAGGACCACCCTGACACAGCCATTTAAACTGAACCAGTCCACTTGGTCCAAACAGGACATTCCCTGGACATTTACCCCACATATTGAGGTTTCAAGACACAAGATTGCTTTGTATTAAACAGAAACTATAAAGTCTGATATGTACTGTGGCGTGTTGTGAGCAGTAAGCTTCTCGTTACATTAAAAAGAGTAATATTGTAAAGTTGGATTGATTTTATCTGCATATTAAGATAAAGAGATTCGTTATTTGACTCACAGTGGGGACATTTCAGTGGCGAAGCAAGTACAAAATCTCTAGCTTTAGCGAAATAAAAAAAGTTTACATTTTCCAACTTTAGCTTAAAGAAGAAGTCATATCTGACTTTAGTATGATATAATAGCCTCAAGGATTTTGTCCACTCCATTTGTCTTTCCTAGTGTCTTTAATGAGGCTTAATTCTGTTGGTAGAGTCCGGTCAGTCCACAGCAATCAGAGAGTGGTCTTCCTGGCATCCTCACACAGACGTCCAGATGGAGGCGACAGGAAAGAGAGGTTTCCCCAGACAGACAGAGGTATGTGGGCCGCAGAGTCGCTGTCACATGGTACGGACGATGGATGGTCCGCAAGCTGCAAAGAAAATGAAACAAGCGGCGTGTATCAGAGTTAGCGCTATCAGAAGGACCTTGCTTTGTACAAGGTCTTGTCTAAATCAAACAGAACTGTGGAAAGTTAAGGAAGGCTGAGAGGTCAAGGGTCAGGGGTGAGGAGTTTATGTGAATGGGAACCTCCAGATTTATGTAACACAGGGACTTTGATGAAAACAAATTAAAGGAGCAGTATTTAAAAATCTGGCCAAAAGTGGTACTGCAACCTCTCCCACTCTCCCTGAACCAGGTTGCCAGATATGCAGACGAATCCACCTGGGAACATACTGTATTATCTGAAAAGACAAGAGATTTGTCAACAACAAATATATAACCAACACCTTTTTCACAAAGGCCCCGATAGAAATCCTTGTTTTGTCATTAATGATGAATCATAACGAGACCTTTTTAAGTTCTGCCGCCACATGTTACTTTACCAGTAAGATTAGCTCGATGCGGTGAGTTCTGGCAACCCGGATCACAGACTTTCTGATTGGTGGAACGGTGGAGGGCGGGACATCAAAATGAAAACAATAACAAGATTTAGGGGCTGTAAATCCTCTTGTGAAATTGGCATATCCAGGCTAAACTACTTACTAATCAGTCAAAGAAGTATTCGAAAAGAGGATGTTTTATTAATGTCTTTTGATATCTTAGGGGCATTTAATGATGACTTGACATGAAAATATTACATATCGCTACTTTAATACAGTGTTTCATAAGGGCAATTTTTCATAGGCCTAGATTAATTGTTTTGCCCCTTAGATATGATTTTTTTAGGTTCGTGCATTGGTATTGCAAATTTTCAAACTCCAGGAATATTTTTGATGACCTTACCACTAGCAATACTGGTTTGTTGCCCTACTGGTTGTAATTGTATATTTCTGAAATATTTTCATAATCGCTGCTTCTTCCTTTGTCACATCTGCCTCAAATGTCTCTCTCTTTTCACTTATGTTACAACTGTCTCGGCCAAATTAACTTGTTATCGTTCAAGTTAATTCTTTCGTAGAGGGGAGCATTTCCGACACTCTGGGGTCTGTGTTTGTTCCTGACATTTAACACTTCCTTTTGCCCATAATTGTTGTTTTAGTGCGAGTTCATCAAACCCACCAGAGGAAGATGCAGTGATCCAGGATTAGTGCTGAGGCACTTGTGTGGAGACAGCTGCACCACTGAAGTTAGACGGGAATTTCTCTCATAGTGGAAGAGGACACCAACGATTATATTGGCAGCAATATACAAGTTCTCTCAAAGATTTTGATTTGTTTTTAAAGACCACCACAAAGTAAAGGACAACTGAAGTGAATGCTACATAATTCATGATTTTGTTTTTTTAAATAAAAATCTGAAAAGTGGGAAAAGTGCACAGCTACAAAATGAATTAATACTTTGTGGAACCCCCTGTTTTTTGGGGTTTGCCTCGACAAGCTTTGCAGATCTAGAGACTGATTGATTTTTACAGTTCTGTCAGAATAGATTGAGAGTGAACAGCAGTTTTATTGTTCCAAAAAAATCCCCTTTGATTTAAGTTTGGACTTCGAAAGGACCATTCCAACTGATGAAAATGTTTAGTTTTCAACCATCACATTGCATGAAAAGTCTCAATTTTTGGGGTCATTGTCCCGACGGTATGGTAAATATCCACACCAGTCTCAATTCTAGTCCTGTATTTTGCTCCATCCACCATTCCATCAACTCTGACACTCTTCTCTGTTGTGAAGTCAATAATTCCCTTTGACTGACGTGTTCAAAGTCGATGCAAGAGTAAGACAAGAGATCTCCAAGTTTAACATCTGTATTTAATTTATCTTTACAATCAGATACAGAAATTCCAACAAAGAGTGCTCCTAAAACTATATATGTCCCTCTCTCTGGCCCTCGGCTGATCCCTCTGTTTCTCCCCAAGCCAGAGCATATAAAAAGAACAGGAAGGAGGGGAGTGTCCTATCAGCCAGCTTCCGGTCTAGGGTCCAGCCTTTTCCACCGTCTGCCAGACTCCTGATGGAGTGAGGTTGAAAAGTGCAGAAGTCAGCAGGCCAAGACTAGGGGGGTGAAATCCAAACAGGAGAATCTATCTGTTGTCCAGTTGCTGGCACAAGAAGACACCTAAAATAAAATAAGAAGGACTGGCCTCCCACTTAGAGGTCGTTTAGGTCATAAAACACATGGTTTTAGAATGTCACGTATTTATAAATACAACAGTTTCCCTCTTTTGACCTGATTAAAAATTAGGTCACAATCCACATCGTCGTTTATCATCAATACTTGTGCTTAGTTCCGGCTTGATATCTGTGAAGAGTTAATACAGAGAAAACAAACAACACACAACAAACCACATTTTTACCATTCCTTCAATACTATTTGATGACCACTGCTATGTCATTCTGATTCTTCTTCAACCTCGTCTGTAATGTATGCACTAAAACTATTCACTATAGTTTAAACTATTCTAATCTATTTACAAATATGTTTGCATATTTTGCTTTTATTGAGCCCTATTCTTAAACATATGTTTTTATCTAATAAATCTATCTATACTGTGGTTTGCTTTCATTATCAGTGGCTTTGGGCCATTTCGTGGGGCTTTGCTCATTTTTCCAAATACATTTTGTTGAACCAGGAAGTGCTGTCCCTTCCTCCTCTCAGACCGTTTGGGATAAATGTACATCGTTAATCAAATTGGTATTATCCTTACAAGAGCTAATCTATTTTAGCAGGTTTCTCTGGGGTCAGTCCCTATACAACGGTATTTTGATTCTCTAATCTGTTGCTGACAAATCGACAGCTCTTAAAATTCTCAAAAAATACCTAAATATCTACTTTTGTGCTATACCCAAATACATTAAAATGCTTTTAAATGTTTTTGAATCTCTGTTGTTTCTAATCTATCTCATTAATCTATCTCATTAGCTTTTTGCATTGTTAACATTCACCTATGTTTGAAACAAGTGAATTTGACAGTATCTAATAAACCTGTGCATTAACTGTAATGAACTTCATCTACCTTTGAAGTAAATACTTTTGGACATAATATGAAGGAAATGGTCCTTTTACCGCTTGATATTAGCCTTGGCTAAAAATAATCTCTATTTTTGAAAGCATCTATCTATTTTATACTCTATTGTGACTCCAAATCTTGGTTGTAGTTTGAGCCAAAGCATATTCCCAATTTGTGAGTTCTGATTGTAACAATTGCATTGGCAATAGACGATTTTTCATTGGCCGGTTCTTGTTCTGCAAATCACTATTTTATGTATTGTATCTCAGACAATTCCAAAAACAACACAGTCGTTCTCCAATATTAAAGACATGAATCTATTCAATTTGCCTGAAAGGGAGCGGGAGGAAGAGAACTATTTTAAAACCGTTCTCTACGATTATATGGCTATGAAATTAATTATTTAATAAACAAAAGCACATTCATGGCTTCTGTCCGCTGCTTATAGCTGTTTAAAGAGTTGTCCCAAACTTAATATGTGTAAATACATCAGCTGTTTGTAATAACCAATAACATTTAACCTGTTCTCCAATGGAGCAGCTTAGAGGCTGCGTCAAAAGCAATGTTATATTTGAGCTATTTTTAGATTTAAAATTGTGTTAAAGCCTGTCGTTCTATGTCTGCATTTTAATACTACTCTCTATAAACACATCTGCACTAATTCCTACAGATGTGGAAAACAGAAACATCTAAAATCTGACTCCATTTGATTCCTTTTTACTTTAGTCATTAGAACAATTTGACCTTATTGATACTTATTTCCACAATAGAACTATTTTGATTATTCACTCCTGTGGACTCACCACCTGCAGGAGGATCAGTGAGGGGCTGGTGCTGTGTACTGGGTGCAGCTCTGACTGCCACCCCCCCCCCGACCCAGAAATGGATTAAGGGGAAGAAAATGGATGGATGGATGGTTATTCACTAGTCTAACTATTATTACTATGGTTTATTCTGACACCTCTTCTTAGCGACCTTTCAACCTATAGCTCCTTGAATCCAATGACATTATAGCTCCAGACTATTTCATTCTATTCTATTATTATTATTATATGATCTATTATCTTAAAGAGTAGATCTGCTTGATGTTATAAGCGCTATTATTTCTCCTTTTGAATCTGCACAACACTAAATTTAGAATGACCCCCTATGGGACAAATAAAGAATTTTATTTCATTTTGGCAACTCCGAAAATTACTTAATAATTCTCCCATTTTGCTTTTTAGGCTGCCCTTTCCATTATTTATTTGGTCTTGTAAATATATGTTTTACACTTCTTTCTAATGATTTAGAAGGTTAAAGGAACAATATGTAAAAATCTGGCCAAAAGTGGTACTGCAGTCACAGTCAATATTTTGTAGTCCTCTCCCACTCTCCCTGACTCAGGTTGCCAGATTCACACCAAATCCAGCAGCAAACACAGGGAATTATTTTATCAGTTGTTTGTCCGTCTCCATTCACATTGCCATGACAGCCGTGCTAATGCTGAATGAATGTTTTGATTAATGTTTTTTTATTATTATTATTTGGACATTTGAGATGAAAAAACAAAAACAAAATAAAAGCAATGTAATTATACATAGTTTATGCAAAATAAATAAGCAATTGATGTCCAAAATAGGAGTGGGAAGAATGGATGTTGGAACGTATTTCTTCAGCGTATCAACATCAGGGTTTGCTCAAGAGGATATCACCTTTCAATTTTATTTATTCCCTATTTTTTAGACAAACATGTAAAAGTTCCACATCAAAAAGAGACTAACATTATTTTAATTGGGGTACATGTGGTCTTAAATTATTCTTTTTACAATTAAGCTATAATCTGCAAAAAAAAACGTCTTGACCTTCGTCTTTTACCGTTTTTAGAGCAATCTGTCATAGAATGTGATAACATGCAATAAATACAAAAAGACATAGCCCGGGATCGAACCCGGGTTCGTGCGTCGTAAGCGCACAGTTTAGAACATTAGACCACCGATTCACATGAATGACACACTGTGAAGAACGGAGTCAAACTAGAAAATTCTGCATCACACGTGAACTTTTATCAGCTGTCTCAATTGTTCAAAGGCATCCCGATATAAATCCTCGTTTTAGTCTTTGTTTTGTCATTAATGATTTGAGAGTCATAACAAGACCTTTTTTAGTTCTGCGCCACATGTTATTTTACCTCTGAGATTAATGAGCCGCACGGAGTTCTGGCAACCCGATCACGGACTTACATGACACTTCCTGATTGGCGAAACGGCGGAGGGTAGGACATCAAAATCAAAACAATAACAACTTTTACGGGTCGTAAAACTAATTTTGATAATCAAATATCTCGGCTGAACTACTGTTATCAGTTAAAGATGAATTCGAAAAGAGTATGATTTAATAACGCCTTTTGAAATATTCGGGTCATTTAATGATGACTTGACATGCAAATATTACATATTGCTCCTTTAAGGACCATGACCACCTATGACAATAACATTACCATACTCCCCCTATTGGTCATGGGCCAAGTATAAAACATGCATCTGTGTGTGTGTGTAGATTTACTGTTCCGTTCATCTCCAGTTGCTTTTCTCCCGGATCGTCCTCAATTCATATTGTGGGCTTTGGTGCCAAAGTAGAGGCTCATTTCCTTATGATCCATACTACTGTCATCCCTGAAGCAGGTGCAGTTCATCTTTCATCTGAAAAAGAAACATTAGAACACAAGAAACGCCCACTTCCCTCTCTTCGCATGGTGCAGCCTGTCAATCAATCCAATTGGGCAAAACATAACTGCATTGACAGACGGTGTGTGGCATCAGGGCAGAGGCTGTAGCCAAATACAGACTTAACAATATGTATGTTTCTAATTTTATACTCCACTAAATGTGAGTTACAAACCAAAGTTGTCCTCCGCCCAATGACCGCTCACTGCGGTTGGACCGAATCACTGTCAGGACAAACAGCAGAGGGAGGGGCTCCCAGTACCTTCAGCAAGGTATTTCATCTCAGAGTACTTTCCGCAGAGTACTTTCTCAGAGTACTCATCCCAGAGTACTCTCACTTTTACACCTGTTCAATAAAGCTTGTTATCTTTGAATCTCTAGTACTTACACCGTGTGCTGTTGACAAAAAATAATTATTCCATGATCACATTAAAACATTACAGAAAACATTTGTTATTCCATGATTCCGTTCAGCACTCCTCGTTCACTCCACACTCACAACACACTCACATCACACTCACAACACAGGCCGACTCCCCAGTTAGTATATTGGTCCAGAGTTTGTTAAGGTCAACGTAGTGTACTTGACATGACGCACAAACATATAACATACACAAACATATAACATACACAAACATATAACATACACAAACATATAACCCACACAAACATATAACACACACAAACATATAACACACACAAACATATAGACAACACAGGAGGCCTGTAATTTTAACTTTGTTATATTTTTCCATGTCCAATTACAATTGTCTCATGAGCTATTTTATTGTTGCAACTTTCAGAGCCTGCAAAACATGCAGAGCTTTAAGAGATTTTTCCCTAAAAGGATCCATTTCAAACTTTAGTGTTTAAACCACGTGGTCTGTACTCGGGCTTCTCACAGACTGTGTCCCCTATATTTTTAATGAGCTCTTGTTACTTAAAAAAAACTCATGCACGTGCAATAAATGTTTTTTCCTTCTTTCTTTTTTTCTTTTTCAGTAAAGCCAGGTCGGATTCATAAAAAATTTAAATTAGTCTCAAACTTTAATACTTTACCTTTGTTTCACGTTCATGTGGAGAAAAGACCATTGTTTTATGTGTGTGTACTTGCACCAATCATGTCTCAGATAAACTGTCAACAGTTATATCAAAGACATAACTGTCCTAATTGTTTCTAATTTAGCTATTTGGAAGAGAAACATGTCATAAAAGATTTCATAAAATGTCCCTACATCAGTGTTTTCAACCAATGGACCGTGGTGCGTTAGTGTGCCATCAAAAATGGTCTAATATCACCTTTAGCCAAGATTTAGAAATACTCTATATTATTTTTCAGACCTCTTTTTTTTTGTCTGAACAAACCATTTTGTACTAAATGCAGCGTCCATTAAAAGCTGCAGTTCTCTTTCTAGCACCAGTTTCAACTGTGCATGTGATTGTTCTTAAATGAGAAACGAGCCACGGTTCAGAGGTTGAAAAATTGCCTTAAATATCCGTATTACCAAGATCATGCAGTCAAGATCAATAATTCTAAACTTCTCCGCGTCTATAACTTTAAATAACAATAATAGTTTCAATAATAGAGCTCCTCTACCTTAAATATACTGCTGTTCTAATCTCCTTGTGTCTCATTCTAAAGCAAGAGTCTAATTAATTTTGACGATTGTCTTGCAATCTTTCATGCAGCTAAATGTAGTGTTATGAACGAATGACCTAGCTAAATGTGTAAATATGACTTAATATGTCTCTGTGCGTTTGTTGCCTGTCTGTATATTACCTTCCGTCTGTTTCATTTGCCCAGCCACGTCCTCCTCTTATGGCGTCTTTCAATGTCTTTTGTCTCAAGTTGTCCAATGCCTTTGCCTCAATGCCTTTTTTCTTCTTCTTTCAATCACTTTCTTTCTTCTTCCGATAACTTTTTCTCATAATGTCTTTCTTCTTCTTTTCAATCACTTTCTTCTTCTTTCAACAACTTTTTCTCATGTCTTTCTTTGTCTCATTTTTGACGCACACCAGTGTGTGTGTCCTTCTTCTTCTCTGTTAGGTTTTCCGGCGGTTGGCGGCCTATTTTTTGCATTACCGCCACCTTCTGTTCCGTAGATGGGACAACACTCAGTTTGTGAAAAAATCTGCGGTCTTTTCTTTGTCAATGCTGTTAGAAATGGGGGCTGGAGGAGTCTTCTTCGAGAGTTCCTGTTAGCTGCTGCAGCCGATGCTGCTGTCTTTGGTGCCCCCTGTGGGTCTGGGGGAGACGCTGATGGTCCGTGCTGATGGCGCTCGATTGTGGTTTGTGGCAGAGACGATTTTGGCCAAATGAAACAGACAGAAGTTTTCTCAGAAAAAACAGACAAACAAGAAACACAAACAAGTGTGTCAATTACCATACAAAACCAATGATTAATTACAAATCAAAATAGACCTATGAAATAATTAATATTAACATTTTAAACATTAAATTCTGAAAACCAAATCTGCATTCAACTGCTATCCTAAGCCCTATTTTTCCAAAAGTATAATGCTCTCTAAGATCATTCTAACTTTTATATCACCAAAATGTAGGGAAAAAAAGTTTAATAACTTGTCCAGACGCCTTGGAGATAAAAAATAAAATAATGCCTCTTTATAATCTAACTCAAAGTTCTGTGATCCTATGACTCCCTGTCAGTAACATTATCGTGTGTATAAATGTAATTTTCTACACAAAATTTCTTTCTTCACGAGAGAGAGAGAAAGACAGAAAGAGAGAGAGAGAGAGAGAAAGAAGAAGGGGAGGGGCCTCCCGAACAAAGGAAAACATGGAGTCTGAAATACTTTCCTCGTTTTTCTCGTGACAAGGTTTTAATCAGTGGTAAAAGTTTTTCTCACGTCAAACGACACTTTACATTTTATCCTTAAATACGTCAGTAATGGAAAACATTACCATTTGCTACATGATTAATGTATCGAGAGTTCCAGCAGAATCTTTTTTTTTTTTTCTGATTCTCTGTAACTATCGAAACATTACATCACAATACAAGAGAAAAACTCCCAGACTGATCTTTTGTCATTTCTTCACATGAAACTCGTATACTACAGCCAAGTGGCTCTCTTTTTTCTCATTAATCAGATCGTTAGTATCAGAATTCACATTTTAAATACTTGGCTTTTTTCTGTTTAAATTAATTGTACCCTTTTTCCCGCCCCCCGGGGGATATAGAAGGTTTTATTATCCTATCACTTCTGACCCTAAATTTGTCCCTATTTCTCTAATTCTATTCCTATTTTTTCACTAATACGCTTGTGCCTCTCTGCACTTTAAGAAGGTGTGCCTCTTTTGCACTTATAAATCCTGTGGCTCTTTTCATCATCTATGTTCTGTTTTTTTAAGGAGGGACCCATGCTTCCCCCAAGGCTAAAAACGTCTAAACCTGACTATTGTTCTATCGCGTCCGATAGAACACCCATCACGGCGGTCTGGCCACGCTGCAGTCCGTCGAGCCGAATTCTCTCTCTCTCTTCCATTTAAAACAATGTGCAGATTTTCAAAAGTAACGATCCGCTTACCTCTTTCGAAGAGAAGAGAGAATTTTCCCGGCCCACGGACCCAGTCTATATTTGAGCTCATCTCTGTCTTGCTCCTGCACCGATCACGTCGGGATTCACCAAATGAAGTCAATAATTCCCTTTGACTGACGTGTTCAAAGTCGATGCAAGAGTAAGACAAGAGATCTCCAAGTTTAACATCTGTATTTAATTTATCTTTACAATCAGATACAGAAATTCCAACAAAGAGTGCTCCTAAAACTATATATGTCCCTCTCTCTGGCCCTCGGCTGATCCCTCTGTTTCTCCCCAAGCCAGAGCATATAAAAAGAACAGGAAGGAGGGGAGTGTCCTATCAGCCAGCTTCCGGTCTAGGGTCCAGCCTTTTCCTCCGTCTGCCAGACTCCTGATGGAGTGAGGTTGAAAAGTGCAGAAGTCAGCAGGCCAAGACTAGGGGGGTGAAATACAAACAGCAGAATCTATCTGTTGTCCAGTTGCTGGCACAAGAAGACACCTAAAATAAAATAAGAAGGACTGGCCTCCCACTTAGAGGTCGTTTAGGTCATAAAACACATGGTTTTAGAATGTCACGTATTTATAAATACAACAGTTGCTGCTGAAGAAAAGCAGTCTCACAGCATGACGCTGCCACCCCCGTGTTTGATATTTGAGGTTGATGAGCAGTGTTAGTTTTACGCCATAAATAATGTTTTGTATTTGGGCCAAAAAGTTTAACTTCTTTAAGAAAACTCCTTTCACATGTCAAATGTGCCTGAAGCCCCCACTTGGCTTCAGGCAGATTTATGATATGACATTTATGATTTATGATGGCTTTCTATTCACCACTCGTTTATATAGGCCAGATAAATAGTTGACCGTTGTACAGAATCCCCGACATCTGAAGCTCAGCTGCAGATGTTGGCAGCTCCTCCAGAAGCATCCTCGGGCACATGGTTGCATCTCTGATCTGTGTTGTCCTTGTTCCAGATGTCAGTTTGGGCAGATACCCATGTGTTGGTTGGTTTGCAGTGGTAGAGCGCATAAAAAGCAAAAGCCAAAATCTCCAAAAGCCTCACTCTTCAGTTTTGAATCACTTTGTTAAGGCCCTTTTTGTCAATATGCCTGTCAAAAGGTAATTATTACCATCAATAGGATTTGTAAAATAGATCCCATTGAAGCATTGCACATTTCCTGTTAAAAGAATGGGTGAGCACTTGTTTCTGTAAATTCACTTTTTTCCTTCTTCGTCCAAATCCTTCTAACTATTAACTTTTTGTACTTAACCTTTGGCTCTAGACAAAACTAGCTAATCATTAAAGCCACATTCCTCAACTCTCCTGGTGACGAGCCCACTTCAGTTCTACCGCATAAAAGTAAACAATTTGTTTATACTTTTATAAGTATTAGAATCATCCATAGTTGGGGAATGTGAGAGAAAGTTCAAACAAAGCAATAATTTATAAGAAGCAGCTATCAATTTACTGAGAAATGCAGCTGAATCTCACATTTGTCCCCAAAGCTCATGACTGTAGGTGAGGGTGTGAATATAGATTGATTTGTGAATCTTTTCTAAAACTTTTCCTCTCAACTTCATCTTCACCACAACAGCCTGATACAGCGGCACATCACTGCTTCCATCTGCGACACCTTGTCCTTTTGAAAAAGACACCAAGATACTTGAACCCGTCTACTTGAGGAAGGACCTCTCCACCACATGGACAGGACCTCCCACTGCCTCTGGCTAAACCTTGGTCCTGGGAGGCTTGTTGAGGGATGTGTGGCCCCTCCATATTCAGAGCTGGACCTGAGGTCGCAGATCAGCAGGAAGTCAGACTTTTTCCCTGTACATATTGGACTGCCCATGTCTGACAACTTGCAAGGTTAAATTTCCAACAGTAGAAATACTGCTGGGAATTCCAGAATAATAATTATTACATATAATAATAAAACCTGACGAAAGCCCAAATCAATTTCAAATGTTGTTCGCGGACATTCACACTGTCTTTGTAACCGTCTTCAAGATGTTTGCAATAAGCTGTTTTGGTCCAACTGGTATTTGCTCATGATGTAAGTTTTTACAAAGAGGAGTGGATCTGAAAACCAAACATGGAGATAAGATAAGTGATCAGGAGGAATCTCTGGGAGAGTTTCATTTTCAAATTTTAAACAAAGCAACTCTTAGAGTCTGCTTCGATTTCCCTTCATAGACATTGTTGTTTGGCCAAAAAAGTATATCAGAAAAGGCTTAACACAACTTGACATTAACGTTCAGATTTCACTTTCACACAAACTTCTTTGGCTTTAGAGAATTATATTTTCTCAACTCATTTTGTATAAACGTGAAAACCATCAAGACAAGCTACATGTGTGTGTTATACACACCTCTCCCCGTCAGCCTGTATCATGGAAATGTTGGTTACAATTCCAGATCTACTTGAAGATATAAACTATTCCACAATAATCTGAAAAGGTAAATATAGAACGATAAACACTCGCTGTTCTCGCAACACATTCCCAAATAATTCAATTTTATTTAACACAGTTGTGACCTGACATAGGCACACCTACAATTATGAGAATGATTCAAATCCGATTCGAAAGCGACAGCAGCAATTATTCGTGAAAACCCTCTTGGAATTCCTTCACGATCCTGAGTTTGAACCACGTAGGTTGTATTTACTCCAAGAAAAGCCTCACTGAATGTTTCACAAAAAGAAACCGTTTCAAGCCTTGAATCCCTATTCTCCTTGTTATTGTTTCATACTGTAATTTTGGTGGCAGCCTGTCACTAAAGAAAATAGGCTTTTCTCCTTAATCTGCTTCAGCTTCCTGCACTTCCTCTTCTAATTCATCACTTATCTGTTTTTTCCTGGCTCGGATGAAGGAAAGACGGATGTAAGCACAAGGCGTTGTTGGGAAAAACTCAAGCAAGAGGCAGGGCAAACAATTTGAAGATCGCACTGCCAAAAAACAAATTCAAAATTGTTGCATGATTATGTGTAATGGGTTGGCCTATCTGCATGGGTGAACTTGTCAAAAGCGTTTAATATCTATATTTATGGCCAACTTTTCATTCTTATGTTCACCCAACTTTAACTCCAAGCTTGGACCAGCGCTTCTGCCCTCACGCAAGACAGTTCTCCCAAATATTTGCAAACATGTGGAGTCAGTCAATGATTGGCAGCGCACCATCACCCCACCCTCTGACAGCTCACCACCACCTAAAGTCACTCGATGGTTACTTTCATATACTCAAACTCCTAGTATATCCGTTTTAATCAGTTTGAAGAAGAAAACATTAAAACACATAGCTGCAGCTCTATCAACCACTGATCAAAATGAGGTTTATAGGATTATTATTGAGCCAAACTTAGAGGTCCAACCAAATTATTCTGGAGAACTACTGTATCTGTGTGCTTACCGGTATAATGCTATGTTAACAATGACTTAAGTGTAAAATAAGACTTTGAAGGTTCTTTTAAGGCAAGAAAGTGAAGAAAGCTAGAACTGCTCAGCATTTCTCATTGTACAGTCTGACAGCAGAAAGAAGGAAAGACCTACTGAACCTCTCCTTCACACAGCGAGGGTGAATTAGTCTGAAACTGCTCTTGCATTTTTACTTCAAAGTAAAATTATCAAAAGAAGGTCACTGTATTTCAGTCAATCTGATTGGTCTTTTGTAGGCCTGTCTGTACGATTGCACTGTATTTCAGATCGTGTCAGAGCTCTGGTCCAGGATTATTCACAGGTTGAGTATGTGAAGTGAAACTCGGAGCAGATGTGAGGCTGACTCTTGACCTGTGTGGCTCCGACCGCGGGATTACAGCGATGTGGAAGGCAAAACCTGTTCTTGTGAAAGTCTTAGGAGTGAAACATTACAAAGTCACTCTGCTTTCGCCACGCAGTCGACCATTTTCGAAAATAGTGTTGAAACCTTTGGAAATTTGGGCCTTAGCTTGACCTGCGTTCCCAGTGGAGGGGTTTTGTTTTGAGGTTAATATAGTTTTTAGTCAGATTTGTAAACCTGACTCTGAAACTCCAAAGGTCCATGTAACTTGCCCCCAGATTTCAACACAGTTTGGCCATATCACTAGTTTTCACATTCATGTACATATTTTCAGCCTCTTTCACATCTTTAGATTACAGACAGAGACAGAAATGTGAAAAAGAGAGGACCATCCACACTCAGCCAATCAGCTCTCAACAAAATGTTTTCTGAAAAGATAAAGACAGCATGTGGTCTGAACATGTAAAAAGACTATATTTTTGACCAAAACAATTCTAGGTACTGCAGCTTTAAAGTGAATGTCAGTTACTTTTTGGCAAGCACAGGTTAGACTCATGGTTAGACCCATTCTCACCGACACTGCTTCCTGGTCCGATGGAATTCATTTAAATCCTTCGCATATTCTTCTCCAGCAAATCTTACTGGTAGTGATTATGCCAAGAAGAGGGGCTAAATAAATGCTTTTTTGTGACAAATATGAACATTTATGGATATTGGTCATCTACCACCAATGGACCAATGACTGTGTTTTTTGTTTCATTGTATTTCCTGTTGTGAACGGTTTGATTCTCTGATCTGTGTTGGTGAGTCGACGGCTTTGTAAAGACCTCCATAACTACTGTTGTGATTTAGGGCTATACACAAATAAATTGAATTGAATTGTGATACTCCATGTGCTAAAAAAAATATGCATTCTTTTAAAAAATGAAATAGATGTGTTAGAAAAGTTATTGACATCACCTTTAAATCATCATCGGGTAATCGCAGTGTCTGGCCCAACGACACAACAGTAATGACCGCAGTGTGAACATGTACCGTATATTGTGAGAGCCGGATAGTATGAAGCAATATTCCAAGCGGTAAATCCATAAACATTACGCTATCTTGGACTTTGTCACCACCCTACAAGACCTCGACTTTCTTTCACTGAATGCCGCTTCAGCGTGTGGTGGATTGTGATAAAGGTGATTTATGGAGCTGGGAGCATATGATTTAATTTAAAGCTTGAGAAAGTGTTGACAAATGGAGGTAGTAAAAATAACTCACATGTGGCCGGCCCGCTCACAGAGCGCCTGCAGCATGTGTCGAGTGTGCGGTTCAGTTTAGGACAAAAGCCGCACTGTTGAGAGGAAATCATTCATTAGTCATAAGCATTTTGACCATGTGTCTTTCCCAATGAATTACTCCAAAGCAATGTATTCGAATTATTTTGTTCTCTTCTATTCGTTCCTTGCTAATGCAGGAAGGCCTAAGGACAGTGGTGACGATCCAGGACATTTATTAGCATTTATGGACCGCATCCGCTCCCCATGGACCAATGTCTCCTATTTGTTTTATTATTGCATTTGCTGTGTTTGGACTGTTTGATTCTCTGATCTGTGTTGGCGAGTCCCCCGAGACATCTGCTGTTGTGATTTAGGGCTATATGAATATAAATTTAGTTGAAATGAATTCTCCCCCATTTCAGTCATTTTTTAAATGTTTACGTCAAGCAAAGGTGCAGCTGCTAAATGAATTTTGGAATAATTTTGTCTAATAAATTTCTGTGCGTAACGTCTCTTATGAAATACGTACTGGTCATAGGAACATAATTTTATGATAATCTGCTTTTAACATTTTGCTCTTATTAAGCTCCTCAATTTCTTATAGATCCATAAAACACAATATTTCAGACATAATGAGTCATAAAAAGTGTAGTGTTTGAAACAGTGCATTGAGTGGAGGAGGTTCAGTTGAACGTTAGTGTGTACAAGAGCTGGGCTTGTAAAGTGTTTCCTCTCGTTTCTCATGCAGACAGGAGCTCAGCTGTTAAAGCCATCTCCAAATCAAACTGCCCACATCTGCAGCAGCGCTCAGCAACAAGTGAAAATCAAGACCTGTTTTGATCCAAGCGAAAGACAAAACCAGGAGCTTTAGGAGGACAAAGAGGGACTAATGAGACTGTTTATTTACCAGAACAGAAGTTTGTCCCAGTAGAACACTGCCTCAGCCTTTTGAAGCTTTTCTATGAGTCTGGTGTGTGCATGAATGATTTGTGGCGGTTGGAGAGACCCATGGCACAGACTAGTAGCCTTGCATCTGTTAGTATGCCCCAGGGCAGCTGTGGCAACAGCTGTAGCCATCTTTGCATGGAGTGAATGAATGAATAAAATCTGCCATCTGCAAGAAAAAAATCTTGTTTATCAGTCTTTCTATGAAAAACAAAAGCTAGATGTCTGTTCTTCTGTCGTGCCTGGTCCCCTGCTCTCACTGGTCCTTCTGCTGAATGACTTTACTTGGGTTGGATTCAATAGGACGCATCAGAGATATATCTTGGCCGGACTTACAGTGGCCAAAAAGATGATTGCTACAAGATGGATTCCCCCTCACTCACTGTCTCACCGGAAGTGGGTAATGACTTTTGTGGATATTGTGAACTTCAACAGATTTTCATGGACCTGACAAGTGAACCTATTAGTGTAGTTCATTGGTTAATGTGTTTGAGAAGAAAAAAACAAACTAGCAAATGAATCACCCAAGCCTCAGTGGAGTGCAATACCTGATAAACTGGAAATGATCAAATTCCATTTCTTTATTCCATTTTATCACTATAAACACATTTTGATTGATGAAGGAAGTGGGCATGGATAGAATGCAACTCTTTCTTGGATTGCAATCCCGGTGACCCGGAGAGCAGAATAAAATGGATGGATGGATGGCGGCGAGATGTGGAGATTCTCTTTGCCGCTGCTTTTTATTGCCAACCTGCCTCATCGAGCTCTGTATGGACCAATGACTCCTATGTGTTTGTTAATGTTGCATTTCTGTGTTAAAACGGCAAATTTTTAGAAGGATTTGCTGCTTTTTAGAATGATCAACTTTATTTTCTATTTTTGCTGCTACTGGACACCTGAATTTCTTCTACGGGGATCAATAACGTACATCTATCTATCTATCTATCTATCCAGACAAAACGACAACTTATTTTATTTTTCCGACAACACAGTCACCAAACATACAATACATAACATAACACACATTACATAACACAACGACAAAAACCCACTTACCATTCAATAGTATAACACAATAGACAATCTTGCAGACGGGACAAATGCATAGTAAACAGGTATGACAGAAGACAACATTTTTTTTAAATAATAAAAAACGTACAGACAGAACACCTACAAGTCCTTGAAAGTCCACAAAACGACAACTTTATTAAGTCGTCTTCTGTTGTGATTCAGGGCTATACAAAAAATACATTGAATCGAACTGAATTATTACCATTTACCACCAATCATGTTTACACTAATGGTGCATGTTAACTCCTCAAAGAGACATAATGAGGATTTACTGTAGACACATACAGTCTAAGGCTCTGCTGTACATATACACCAATCAATCTATTGTATTTGACTGAACACTTAAAAGAATTTGGAATTTAAGACTCGGCGATAAATTTAACGTAGCAGTAAATTGTAGCACCGTTCTCCTTGAATTGAGTGCTAACGGGTAAACAGGCCCATATAAAGAGCTGCAGTCTGGGAGTTGTGACACGCGGCTGTATTTAGACAGTAAGTAAGTAAGTAAGTATTTATTTATATACCGCCTTTTCACTGCAGATCTGAGTCTCAAAGCGGTTTACAATTGTTAATTTTTTTTTTTGTGCATTAGTCTCTCACTCCACATAGAGATGGGAGCGGGGTCGCCAGTACAGGAGGCGCATGCTAGAACTATTGGACATATTTTTAGTGGTAGGGGAAACCGGAGTACCCGGAGGAAACCTACGCAGACACGGGGAGAACATGCAAACTCCACTCAGAAAGGCCCTGGTCCGACCGGGATTCGAACCCAGGACCTTCTTGCTGAGAGGCGAGAGTGCTATCCACTCAGCCACCGTGCCGCCCAGAAAGAAACACTACTTCTATAACTCAGATCACATGGGCCAGTATCTGACTCAGGGCTGGGGTTTTATGATAAATTTGTGACAGTCTGTTCAGCTGCAAAGCCAATAATATCGCCGTTATATCACTCTTAACTGCAGGGTCTGGGGTCTGTATTCAATCAACGCTTTCCCTCCAGGGTCTGAGTTTTTTTTTTTTTTCTATGAATCTACATTTCTATCACAACATTAATAACGTAGGCTGTGTTTTTTTGTCCTCTCTCTAGATTGTGTGTTATATTAATAAGAACATTGGTAGCAGATTTTTAAATAGAAATGACTTGACTTGCAACAGGTGGTGTTTTGGAGAGGGGTCACCACCAGCACCGCACCAACACCGGTGGTCTCGGCTCCAGTCCGGTTCCCCATGTGGTTTTTTGAGGGATGGATCAAATTCATGAAGGCATTCCACAAGCTGGTCAGTGCAGTGTCAGTCTCTCCGTTTGCGTCTTTTAAAATGGTTGATAAAAATAAATGAACTAATTTCCCCAAAACACCCCAAAATTTGGAATCATACTAATACTAATCTAATCTAATCTGAATAGTTGGATAAGAGGATTGGTTTTTGATGCCTTTTCCGATACTATTTACCCATTGATCACCAGAGATTTTTTCCCAAAACGCTTGATTTTGACGTCTTAACTTCAAAAGGCTATAGAGTGGAAAAAAATTAAGTATAATAAATTAATTCAATATGCATTAATATAATAAACAAGGAGTGGACTAACCAAGTGCATCACCCACATTGTTTTCTTTATTGCGAAAAAGCTGATTGGAGGTAACTGGCTCCAGGATGGGGAATTTTGAGCCGAACAACGTGGTTAGCAACCGACTAGCAACCAGAGAGCCAATCGGGAGCGGCATTCCCGATTGGCCTGTTGTAAGGGCTACTAAGTATAGTTACAAAAACATGATCAAAATAAAAAGTACTAGGATTGTATAAAGAAAATTAATCCCAACATACCGACTGCGATAAAAACAGTTTCAGAGCCAGAAGAATTTACTTTTGGATGTAAGTGAACAAAGCCAGTCAGTACTTCCTTATTGGGTTTCATTGAGCTAGCAGGTTAGCATCGTCCATTCCTACAGTCTATGGTAAAACGTACAAAATAAATACACCCATATAAGAACAAAAATTCTGCGAGGGGCATCACTTGAAGGAATTGAAAGCAGAGTCAGTTGAAAAACGCCCTTCTCTACAGTACGATTGATGTTTTGATGCCTGGAAGTCAGAACCAACATAACAGGAAAACATTTGAATTTCTTTTTCTCACATTTTCACTGTTGGAGCAGCTGCATGATATCCTGCCACAAGGAAAGGCCCATCCCAAGCACAGGAAGAGGAGATTTCTTCCCTCTCGGTCCGGAGCACGTACTGTAGTGACCAACCGCGGAAACTGTTTATTTTGGGAGCGAAAAATGGTTCCTAATGAAAAGCAGAGGTGGGCGTTTTAGCAAGACCTTTTCTCTCAAAACAAATGAACGTGCGCTACCTGATCCGCACCACCTGATCTACTTACTCAATATCGTCGCCATGTTGAATTTTTCCTTGCCCACCTTTGAGTAATGGGCCATGTCATTACAGGCGAGACATACGTATTTTGTTACATACCAAACAGGAAATTGTGTTTGGTTTCACTCGCTTCAGTTAGTCAGCGATTTTGACCAAAATGTTGACATATTTTTCCAATGTGTGCTTGTTGTTCCAGTGCGGGCTATTACGATTCAAGCCGAAAAGCCATTATGTGTTTAATTATATGCACGGGCCATATGGTTCCAGCTAGTTTTAAACACATTTTTGAGCGCTGTCACAGGCTGTTAAAGGGTTAATTGCCTGTGAATAGTGGTTTAGGCGTGAATCACTCTCTGAACAGGACTTACTGTACAGTGAGTGATACATTTCTGTCTGTTAGACTCTGGTGGCAGTGTTTTTCTTCCGCTGTCTAGACTGTGTGATCACATGTTTCACAAACATAAACACGGATATAAATCAGATAAATAAAAGAGGCCTGGAGACAGACTGCAGGGGATGAGTTAGCTGGAGGATGACACAGTGTCAGCCGGAATATAACTCTTCAAGATGTGCTGTGATATTTCTGTACACTATTTGGAATCATAAAATGTATATTAAATGTACAGCTGATTTTCACACCCACTACCATGCTTCCTTAACAGTTTGGCACACTATTAGCTACTGTACTGCATGCATGGCAACAAGCTTTAGGTAGTTTTTTTTATTTTGGAAATGTATGACAATTCCTATTAAAGTGCAGTCAATATTTAGCCCAAATGGTCATATATCGATCCACAAAGTTCTTTCTTACAGAACGTTGTTTTACAGTGAATTTTGTCATGGTTTAGATTTATTTCCTGTTTTGGACTTTGCTAACTCCTGTGTCTTCTGTAGTTCCTGTTGTCTGATCCGCCCTTTTCACCTGTGTCTCATCATTCTTTCGTATTTAAACCCTGTGTGTTCCTTCACTCCCTGTTTTATGTGTCATCAGTCTGTTTTGTTACTTTTTGTGTTTTCTCTGGATTTTATTTTGCGTTACATTTTATCAGTACACCGACAGTGGCTCAGTTGGTAGAGCATTGGCCTTAGAGCCTGAAGACGGCGGGTTCGAGCCCACCATGAGACCTACTTCACGACTCTCGCTGATGTCTGCTGTCGTTGTGTCCTTGGGCAAGACACTTAACCCCACTTTGCCTGAAGCCCCTGCTGAAAGAATACGGCTCCTGTGGACTCACAGCCTGCAGGAGGATCAGTGAAGGGCTGGTGCTATGTGTACTGGGTGCAGCTCTGACTGCCACCCCCCTGACCCAGAAATGGATAAAGGGGAAGAAAATGGATGGATGGATACATTTTTATCAAATCCATTATTTTTGCAGTTCTTCGTTTTGGGTTGCTTTTAATTTGCCCTCATAACAAACCATGACTCAGCGAGTGGTTTTGGCATCAGAACTGTCATGTGGACCTAAAGTGATGTTTATCGGGCTTCTTCTTGAAGCACTTTTATCCCAAAAGTCTTTCACTACACTATGCAAATGGAGGACTTGTAAACATTGCGGTATAAATACGTCGTAACCGTACAGTACAGTGAATGAAATGACCTTTTATGGCCTGTATTTTGGTAGACGGTCTTGTGCTGTCCGATGATCCTGGTTTTGGCAGTGAGCCGCGGCCATGGTCAGAGGCTTAGAGGAGATCAAACACTGGATTTAACCAAAGACGACAAACCACAGTCAATTAGGCAGGTGAACACCGGCATCAGCTGACTGGAGTCACACTGCATCACTACTCAGGCAGGACACAGCAGCAGCAACAACTGTGG
The DNA here is from genome assembly GCA_964034765.1 of Knipowitschia caucasica. Lineage (NCBI taxonomy): Eukaryota > Metazoa > Chordata > Actinopteri > Gobiiformes > Gobiidae > Knipowitschia > Knipowitschia caucasica. The sequence continues at coordinate 8,565,408 of OZ035829.1, read as the reverse complement.
GATTAGATCTTACCCCACACTTAGACACATTTGATGGACAGGATTATGTTCTGTAACTTCACTGACAAAATACCGGAAACAGGACCAAAAATAACAATTTGAAGATCAATGTTTTTTCAGACAACTAGAGTCAAGAGCATACTATTGCTGTGTCTTTAGGAAAGACTTTAAAACCACAAGGCTCTAGGACAATTGTGGTGCTAGGAACAGCTTAGTCTCCCTCAGTCTAACCTTGTTTTTTCAACACATGTAGCTTCTATGTTTGGTATCTAAATATTGCATCAAAGCTGGATTACTTAACTGTACTTCTGTTATGTGTCACAACAGAAAGCGTCTTGAAAAACATTACCTATTGTGAACAAATAAGACCACTTTACGCTGGTTTTTATCTTATTTAGAAGACATACACATTATATTTTGCATATATAATGTGCAAATTATGTGCAAAGCTGATGAACCCGAAGATGTGAAAGAGGCCAGAGATGCATGCAAAACTAGTGATAGAATCTCGAGAGCAAGTGGCTAGATTTAATGTACAATAAACATTCATTCATTGAAATTCAAAGTTCAAATCTGTCCTTGTATGCTTTACTTTACTCTCAATTAATACTACATTTTGCATCATCCCATTCTAGTTATGCATTTTCCACAATACGACACTGACGGAAACATTGAGAAAAGTAGGTCTCACTATTTTTTTTTTCCGAACCCAAAACAAGCAGAATTGTTGGCAGTGTTTTCGATGAGGGCTGTTGTGGTCCATTACGTTTGCGTTGGCACTTCCACTGGATGCTTTCTGTGTCAAACATGTTTCCTCCCTTTAGCATGGGTCTTGTTTTATAAGTACAACCAGCCCAACGGTTTGGACCAGGTACAAGCCAGATTTTTTTCCCCATCATGTGTAAAAAAGGCATCTATGAACAAAGACAGTTTATTTCATGTTTGGGCGACCATGCTTGTTGGCTGTGCTCTAATGGTTCCCGTCTGTGGTGGGGATTTTCTATATAATGCAGCTCAATGCAGTAGTTGGGCCAATTTTATTTAAGTTTTGATTATAGAGAACAAGCTAATGAATTATGGGCTTTGGCAAAAGGAGAATCGTTTAGTCACAAGGGGAATTGACTTTGTGGTAAGTGGGTGGTCTGAGAATCACTGGGATAACAAAATATAGAGTTGGATGGGCGTCATGTTGGGATTGGGCAGCGGCTCAGGGCTTTTGTCATTCTGGGTGGAGTGGGAGTTGTTTAAGTTTTAAATCCTTTTTCAGAGATGTAATGATGGCAGAATATTGAGGTGAAGTGAATTTTTGAAATCAATGTTGAGATAAAATATGGTCTCCTCCTACAGTACATTGACAAGTGTTGAAAATTAGCATGGTCTTTCTAAAGGCAGTGCATCTGGTCTCTTCGATGCAACTGTTGTGTCTATATCGAATAAATTTAAAAAATGAAATCAATCAAGGCTTTCAGACCTGTGAATATGCAGTACATTTAAAATTATGATCAAGATTAAGATATACTTTGTTCGTCCCACAGTGGGGAAATTTCAGTGTTGCGTCACAAGTTACAGACCATGAGGAGCACACAACACACGATAAGTGAGTATCAACAAACACTGAATCAGTCCAACAACAAAAAATCCTCTAGGACCAATGAGAAAAAAAGCACCTTCCCATACATATATACTGGAATACTCTCAAAACTGAAATCTTTGCCATTATATTAACTTTTAATCAGTCAAGATTTTGAAAGCAGCTGTTATATGTTTGATGAAAAAGTTAAAGTAGAAGTCAACAATACTCAGTAACCATCACTAATTTGGATGTAAACTAGAACTAACCATATTTAGATCAGTTTTACTAAGCAATCCAAACTAGCGATGAATCAGAATGTATTCAAAGTAACCTTAACCAGGACTAGCAGCGTTTAATTTACTGTATATCCCCATGTATAAGCTAAATGTTGCTTCAAGGGTGTCCCATTTACAAATATGCAATGTTTAATGTCTAATTATGAAATGAATGTTACATGTTTTTGTATTTGTAATAAACTGTACTGAATGTATTTCTGAAAGAACAAGGCTGTGTTACCGCAGACGGATCAGAAGCCATCTACCTGTGGACTCACCACCTGCAGAAGATCAGCGAGGGACTGGTGCTATGAGCATTGCCACATCCCCGACCCAGAAATGGGTTAATAAAGGGGTTGAAAATGGGTTTGAAAATGAATGAATTAATGAATGAATATATGGAAATGGAAGAAGACCTGATAAGTTTGTAGTACTGGAGTTTGCTGGAGTGCCCAAGACGGTGATGACTTGAGAACTGATTATTGAGCGGAATTATTTTAAAACCATTGACCAGACTCGTATCTGATTGAATGTAGATGGTCCGTCCGTCCGTCCGTCCGTTTTCTTCCGCTTCATCCGTTGCCGGGTCGCGGGGGCAGCAGTCTAAGCAGAGACGTCCAGACTTCCCTATCCACACACACTTCCTCCAGCTCGTCCGGGGGGACCCCAAGGCGTTCCCAGGCCAGTTGGGAGACATAGTCCCTCCAGCGTGTCCTGGGTCTTCCCCGGGGCCTCCTCCCGGTGGGACGTGCCCGGAACACCTCCCCAGGGAGGCGTCCAGGAGGCATCCGGAACAGATGCCCGAGCCACCTCAACTGGTTCCTCTCGACGTGGAGAAGCAGCGGCTCTACTCCGAGCTCCTCCCGTGTGACTGAGCTCCTCACCCTATCTCTAAGGGAGCGCCCAGCCACTCTGCGGAGGAAGCTCATTTCGACCGCTTGTATCCGCGATCTCGTTCTTTCGGTCATTACCCAAAGTTCATGACCATAGGTGAGGGAGGGAACGAAGATTGACCGGTAAATCGAGAGCTTTGCCTTTCGGCTCAGCTCCCTCTTCACCACAACGGTCCGATACAGATACAGTCGGTATCTGACTGAATGTAGATGGTTCCATTCCCAATTACAGACTATTTCCCCTGGAACAGATTAAATGGCAAATTCACCCAAGAAAAGGGAACATCCAAAATAAAAGGCAGCTCTATTTATTATCTTGTGATACATTGTTGCAACACAAGTGGTTATTTACACATTTATTCCAGGAAACGGATGCTATTTGTGTGGTCTTAATTATAACTGGGACATGACTGAATGGAAGAAAGACAGAGACGAAATCCACAGAATAAAAAACTATTGTGGAGGAGAATGTGGACAAATTGAGAGCAGATGTTTCGTTGCTTTGTGATTAATTGGAAGCAGTCAAGCCATTAGAAGAGGTTTTTGAGAATATACATATGATCTGAATTTTGTAACTAACGTCCAGTTGAAATAAACCAAGAGGACACAACCAATTTCAAACAATATCACAAAAATTACTTGGGCTGCACAAGTTTGGTAACATATGCAATTGTGATTTTACATTGCTGAATGTTAAGAATGATAAATAATAAGTGAAGACATGTTTTAATTACAGTATGTATAGTTTCAGCCGTTTTCTGTCTTTATTGTATTCACTGTAATGTCATAAAGCAGATTGGTCAATGTTAACCCAGTAAAATAACAAGCGAATCCCTGCTGAGAAAAAAAATTCAACTTAGCTTTAAAAATGCTTGTTCCATGGTAATCATGTGAGTTTCAATACATTAAAATCAATACATATTTTTTCTATCAATCAATCAAATCTTTATTTGTAGAGCACATTTAAAACAGCCTAGGCTTACCAAAGTGCTGAACAGACAGCGAGGAAAAATAAGTGGACATAGAATACAGAAATATATATACAAAAAAATTACATTAAAATTACAAAAATATTTGAAAAACTTGTCGCTGTCTACTTGTTATTAAAAGCCAAATAAAAATGGTGCGTCTTAAGCAGGGATTTAAAGTGCTCGAGTGATTGTGCAGCTCTAATGTGCAAAGGTAAAGAGTTCCACAACTTTGTAATAACTTTTATAATTCAAGCATCCATCCATTTTCTTCCCCTTTGTCCATTTCTTGGTTGGGGGGGTGGTATTTAGCAGCCACCCAACTTACAGAGCACCAGTAGTCAACTTATCATGTGTTTTCAAATAGTAAGGGAATTGACCAGATGCCTACTGTATAGTCTCCAAAAATTAATAAAATAGATTTCGTTCATCTCCCAACGCTTCTTGCGAGTGCGCGCACCTGAGTTAGCGGATTTTCGAAAACCTAAAAAGGCTGAACAGAAAATGCCAATTTCACGTTTGCCACCCACTTTCCCTGTTGTGACAAAGAAAAGAAAATGCTGGATGTTTGGTTTGGTGGAGAGGCGAGGGGGGGGGGAGTGGTTTCCAGTTGGTGCTACGGCTAAGCTAACGACGTCGCTAACTGCACCTTTAATTAACCAGTTAATTCAAGCAGTCAATACAATTTATTCTTGTATAGCCCTAAATCACAACAGAAGTAATCTCAGAGGACTTAACAAAACCATTGAAATCACCAACACAGATCAGAGAATCAACAGTTAAAACACATAAAGAATATAGAACACATGTTGATAAATGTCATACATGAATGTTAAAGTCCTGGATCATCACCACAGTCCTAGTTGGACACTAACTGCCCAACAGACCCTTCTGCATCGGCAAGGAAAAACTCATTAGAAAACCCAGTAGGAAAAAGTGAGAAACCTCGGGGAGACCCATGGTTTGAGAAAGGGATCTGCTCTCACGGACGGACAGGCTTTAGATCCAGGACCTAAGCTACAGAACGTGGACCAGTGGCCGCTGAACGTGGACAGGTCCGGTACAGGAGAGCACTCCCAGGCGGGTCGGGCAGGGCAGTCCGCAGGTGTAAATGGAGGAGGCCAGGTCATGAGGTCCCGTCATCGTACCATGGAACAGACAATGGAAAAAACGGGTGAATAGCAATGAACAAACTACCGTAAAAATCCTAATAATGCTAAACAGATAAAGTAGGAAGGAGGAGAGGATAGTGCTAATTAAAGTCTATTCAATTTTTCTAATTGCTAACATTTTGCAATGGTTGAACCTGAATTTAAAGATCTAGGTTCTCTCTTGAGACACACTAACCCAGACTTTGAGATCACGCGTGCTTATACGTACTCGAACACATAGCTCAGCCTCATTACATCGTCTGTCACCTTTTCTTTATTTCCAAACTACACACAGATGTTGACAGTCTGAGGTTTGACTCATCTCTCTGACACAGAACTACACTGCAGCCCAGAAAATACATGTCCGGACTATTCACACACAGGATCTGTGCGTCTTTGGACCAAAACAACGGCTCATCAAATTTGTGTAAACACTTCGAGCGACAGTTTGATGTCTAGACTCTTTGCAAAGACGTCATGACTTCGCACACAGCTGTGAGGAACTCATCTGTGGTAAGCATTTATTTGAGGGAGATTTCAGGAAGACTAAACCGTTTTGAGGATATATTATGTAAGTTTTGGGCAGCACAGTGGGTTATACTGTAGTACTAGCACTTCACAGACAAAGGTTTGATTCCACCTCCAGACGGGGCCTTTCTGTGTGGGATTTGAATGTTCTCGTGTCTGCGCAGGTTTCCTCCAGGTGCTCCCGTTTCCCCTACTACTAAAAACATGTGCAATAGGTCCAACATCAAGTGAGGAGTAGAAATGTCTTAATTAAGGCCCTTTTATAAAATACATATGAGCATTTTTTTTTTAACATTAGGATCATAACGAGACTATTTACTTTGTCATTTCATGTTTTAGAATGTTCATTCATTCATTTTCAAGCCCTTTATTGTCCATTTCTGGGTCGGGGGGGTGGCAATGAGAGCTGCCACCCAATGCTCATAGCACCAGTCCCTCGCTGATCTTCTGCAGGGGGTGAGTCCACAGGAAGATGGCTGCTCCGTCAGGGGTGAAACAGCCTTGGTCTTTCAGCGGGGGCTTCAGGCAACGTGGGGTTAAGTGTCTTGCCCAAGGACACAACGACAGTAAACATCAGTGGGAGCAGTTGGAGTAGGTCCCATGGAGGGAATCGAACTCACAACCTCCAGGCTCAAAGGCCACTGCTCTACCAACTGAGCTACTGTCGCCCCAGTGTCGTTTTAGAATGTGAAATAATCAATTCAGTAGAAAACATATGGTCACACAAGTATGAAGGATAAAAAATGATTTCCACCTGTAACTCCCTTTGCTACCACCAGGGTTATGTTTAGTTTTTTTCGTTTGCAACCATAGCCATGCGATTGTAAGTATTTAGACATTTCCAAACACTAATTTGTGGGTAACACTTTTGTTTTTTAAAGGCAGAATATTGCTCAGAACATGACGTCATAGCGGTACAATGCCATCATGCTTTCGCAGGAGTGAGACAGATGCTTTTAGACAGAAAGGGCGGGGTTACATGTTTGTACCAAGACTTCCTGATTAGCGGATGGATCTACAGGTTTGTTTTGAAGTGGGACAAAGTTGTAACATATTAAAAAAGATAAACCGCATTATGTTTCATTTAAAAGTTGGCGTTATCATTTTGTCATTATTCCTGTCTGCTAAAAACTTGACTCAGTCCTTCTTTTGGCTCTGAACTGTAGATACTACGCAAAACAAATGAGTGTCATTAACAGCGAACACAGCCTTATTCTAATAACCATTGCCTTATTTTCACGGTACTTTCCAGTTCCTCAGAGCTGGCAGTGTTGGCTGGCCAGATGTCAAAGGGCCCACGATTTGGTTGAGATTCGTAAGCCTCTTTGCAATAAGCTTGAATTGTCTCATTTTCCTTTGAACCTGACATTTTAAATCAATATATATTTATGTGAAGTAGATTTTCCGGTGTAGTAAACATGAAGTGAGTATTTCCATTTGTGCACACATACTTTGTCCAGCAACTAAAACTTAAGGTTTCGACTTTATACTCCACTAGATTCCAAACTTGTGACTTTTGTGGAAATTTGAGGATGGGGGAAATTACATCATTCAAGAAATCATGAATATATATGCACAAGCAGTTTAATTAGGAACCACAATTTCAAGTATTGTGTTGTGGAGTTGCCCAAACAGAACCCAATTTACTGCAAAACAATGATATATAAGGCAACAGCCTGAATAAAGTGTTTTTTATCTTGATTGAATGTTGAATGTCTTGGTCGATGGGACAAGCGAACATTTAAGTGGAATCATACAAATAAAAATATACAATATATTTGATTCAAGTCACTTTTTGTAACTTTTTTCAGTGCATAAGTTTACATTTGTATTTGGGGCTCCACATCCTCTGTTTTCAAAATGCATCAAACCAGTGGGTATCAGTAAGTTCATGCATTCGGTTGTATTAATATGTTTTATGTCTATGATCGTTGGAGCAGTAAATGCACAATCCATCTTAACACAGTCCATTCTTGTCCACCTTTAATGAGGGCTTTGTTCCGCCCATTGCTCTTGGCCCGTGTCCACGAGACCCCTCCTCATCTTGGGTAACTTCCCACCCCCCACCCCCCTGCCCTCTGCTTCTCTGACATTTGCCCTCGGACCTCTCCTCTACAATCCATATTTCTCCTCCGCTGTGAACATCTGTTTACATCTTGTTTGGTTGGTTCCCCACGGCAACCAAATCCGGGCCTTTCGGAGAAGTGGAAAGGCAGACGAGTCCGAGCCAAAGAAAGAAGAAAGAAAAGAGCAGATCCAGAACGCTCTCCAGGCACACTGCAGAGAAGCATGTGTCTGCAAAAACCAGCACTTGATTTTTGAGGTTTTAAATGCACTCATGAGAGAAGAGAGAAGATCAGAAACACAGGGACAGGGACCGGGGCCAACGACTCATGCTGGAGATTCCAACAGCTCAGGTTTCAATATTAAACTGTGTCTGGGGGGAAGACTCACATTTCTGCTGCAACGTTGGGAAACAAATGCATTTTTCGATATTATCAACGGACATGGAGCCTGTTTGACGACATACTAAAATCATTACAAAAGAGCGTTTCAATATGATTTAGCATTGTGATAAGCTATTATAAATTATAGTTTCTGAAAACAGATCACAAATATGTTTCCAAAACTGCTGCCAGTCAATATTGCAGCTCTGATCCTCATGAATGGGTTTGAAGCAACATTTTGATGATAGGTTTTCCATTCAAGAGTTGTCAATCACTATGGAAACGGGCCTAATTTTTCATCATTGTGGAACCAATTGCTCGTTTTTGGAGAGTACAGTTTCGGTACATTTTGCAGCTGTAATTTTTAACCAGTGCCAATGGATTAATATCATTCAAACTTAAGTTAGTTTGCACCATCACTCAAAAAGTTTTGCAAGTGCACATAAGCTTGAAAAATGACGATGTGAAGAAGAAAAAATTATGTTCAGACAGATATGATTCGGATCATGCCAATACACCAAGTCTGCCTTCTTTGCCTTTGGACCAAACAAAAACAGGAAAAGTCAAATGAGAAGGTCTTTGAGTTCAGAAGTCTTGTACTTCACTCACATCGCATATTTGACTGTCGTCCATCAATGTCTTTTTCTATTGCTGAGATTCAGTCCTTCATGTTCTGCAGGTTCTGAGTTTTCTCCGGGGCCTCCTCCATTACAACTGCGAGCTTTCAATTTGACCAGACCATATTAAAATTAGTTCTAAATGTAATATTTGACTTCTACCAGTAGATGGGGTGTTGCTCATCACAATGTACTCAATTTCTGACTATGCAACACCCCAGAGTCGCTCACTCATTTAGAATCAACATTATCTCTCAAAAAAATAAAGTTCAAAACAAAATGTAATCTCAAGTAAAGGAATGAAGTCAAACTGCCCTGCCCCGCTGACATCACCGCTCTTGCACAGACCTCCTCTGCAGCGGTGAGTCTGTGGTGGGTCCTTCTTCACGTTTACTGCACTTTCCAATGTTTCTGCTCCACTCGGGAACAAACTGTTTAAACCAAGAGAAGGAAACACAAGTGCCCATTACTGCAAAGGTCAGGGGACAGTGACGTACAATGTTTGAATGAAGGCTGTGTTATAATATCTATTTTTGTATACATCCTTACTGTATGCTATATTTGCAGGGACACAATCTGAGCTTATACCTTTGAGAGTTGTATTTTGTGGTCAAATCAATGGACTTCATAACAAGGCAGCTTTCAGACACACACAACATCAAATGCTGAACTAAACTTGCATACGTTTGGACATGGACTAAAGCAGGACTCTAATTCTGTTGGCTTTCACTGCTGGATTGTGTGGTTGTAAAGTACTTATATACTTTAAAGGAGCTATATTATGCAAACTTGACTTTTTTGAGCGTTTAATCACATTAACCAACGTTGTTCCCTTCATCAAAGTGACTTTTAAAGCAAAATAATGAACATAGTTTACAGTTACTAAGGCGAATTTATGCTCTTGGCAATTACATTGTTTACAGATGGTACTATTGAGAAAGATAAAACAAAAAAACCTAAATGTAATGCATGTGAAGGATTTGATCTTTATTCTTTTGAATGTACTGTGCTGTTTCTGGGTGAATCATCGAGACTATTGGTTTTCCTGTTTAGTAATCGTTTGTGTCACACTCACCATTTTGGGCTTTAAAATAATACACCCTATACCATCCAACCCCAATCCTAACCCATGGTGTAGCAGCAGGATATACACATATATATCATTAATATCATTAACATATCACTTATATATGCACAGATAAGGCAAGACTTACTTTTACTTCTCATCTTTATCAAACTGTTAGTGTTTAACTTAGCACACAGATACAAACAGAATGAGTGGTAATCTGCAGGTACGTGCTTGTAGTGTAAAAACAAGTGGAAATAAAGATCGTCAGATACCACTGGATTATGTTGTAATCCAGATGGAGGACGAGACAGAGGATGAGACAGAGAACAAGACAGGGAGCTACCTGTCTCGCTTTAAACCTGTGTTCAGTAACTGGAGCTTTTTCGGTCTCTGGGATTCCAAGACGGAGAACAAGACAGAGAACGAGACAGAGAATGAGACAGAGAGCGAGACAGAGGACGAGACAGAGAGCTCTCAATCTGTCTTTGGTGAATGGGGGTTTCTCCTTCCTTGGGCTTCCAAGAGCGAGACAGAGAGCGAGACAGAAAGCGAGACAGAAAGCGAGACAGAGAGCGAGACAGAAAGCGAGACAGAGAGCGAGACAGAGAGTGAGACAGAGAGCGAGACAGAGAGCGAGACAGAGAGCGAGACAGAGAGCGAGACAGAGAGTGAGACAGAGAGCGAGACAGAGAGCGAGACAGAGAGTGAGACAGAAAGCGAGATAGAAGGGGCCAGAGAGACAAGAGCGGAGTGGGAGAGTCTTCAAGAGCAGCTTAACCGAGGTCAAGAAGAACTGAAGCTTAGAGATCAACAAATCTTGACTCTACAGCAGGAAGTAACTGAGGTCAAAGATCAGTTGGAGGCAGTTGAGACCAGTAAGAGGCGTTCATTGGGTTTGGCGCGGGAGCGATTGGAGCAGTGGAAGAAAGCCCGACGACAGAAGCAGCTTCAGTTACCAAAGAAATCTCGTCAGATACCACTGGATCAGTCAGTAGTATTAGAGATAGACGGCGAGATAGAACTGAATGTTAAAGATGAACAAAGGCGTTCATTGGGTTTGGCGCGGGAGCGATTGGAGCAGTGGAAGAAAGCCCGACGACAGAAGCAGCTTCAGTTACCAAAGAAATCTCGTCAGATACCACTGGATCAGCCAGTAGTATTGGAGACACAGGGCGAGATAGAACTGAAGGTTAAAGATGAACAAATGCGCAGGGGGCTAAATGAGAACATTAGGACCCTGGTCCAAATGTTCTCCCAGAAAGACCAGGCCGTTCAAGAGGTGATACAGCAAAACATGGGACCCAGTGAGAACGTGAGGACGCTGGTCCAAATGTTCTCCCAGAAAGACCAGGCCGTTCAAGAGGAGAAACAGCAAGAAGAATTACGAGAGAAAACTCAAGACAAGGTCTAAGCTGTGACCTCCAGGCGAAACAGGTTGTAAGTTCATCACTACAGGCGACGCGGTGGGACAGGGCCCTTCTGAGTAGAGTTTGCATGTTCTCTTTGTGGCTGCGTAGGTTTCCTCCGGGTGCTCCGGTTTCCCCTACCACTAAAAACATGTGCAATAGCTCCCCCCTCTGAAACAGAGATGCCGAAATCTCAGTGGGACGTTCCTGGTTAAATAATTTGCTTAACTTTGAGTGTTCCATTTGCTGAGAATGTCAGTGAATGGAGCCATAAGAGTTGCCAGGTTGGGTTTGAGTCGTCCACAATACCCTTTAAGAAGATGTAAAGCACCAGAATGTACTGGAGAGTTCGTTCGGCTGTTCGTGCTTCTGGAGCTTTGAGGTGGGCAACACAAACACCTACAGATGTTACTTGGCAGATTCTACAAAAAACGGCCTCAACACATGTCTGTGTCTTAGTCCAGACTATGTTATAGATCAGGGAGGTCCGGCTGGTTCAGAAGGAGTTGTGGCTGAGGTCTCAGTCCAACAAGCCTTATGGCCCCAGGTCCAGGCTCGACCTGAAGACCTGAGGAAATGAGTGTAGTCTTGAGAGTTCCTGTTTGGTTGGAAGGAAAACTTCAGTGGGACCTCTGGAGAACCAGTTCGTCCTCCTGGTGTAGATCATTCAGGGAAAAGCGACAGGCTCAGTTTGCTCGTTTGACCTTGGATCTGTTCTGGCATGTTAGCTGGATCAATTAGGTTTAAAACAGCGGCGTAGACTTAGTAAAAGGTTATGAGGCTGTTTTTAGGTTTGGATAATTGTTGACTGCACTAATGCACTTGTGTTGGACAGACATCTCTGGACTGCAGCAGATTCCAAATAAAGACAATAAATTAGAAAATCGACTCCTTTTTGTTCCTTTTCTACTTTGCAGCTGTTTGATCATTAGGTTTTCATATCAAGAAATTTAAACCGGTGCAAGAGGTTTGTTTAGCAAATGTCATTGCTGCAAAGCTGTTGTGGCTCCCCATGGGCTCCGTTAGTGGCAAACGTGATGGCTAAAGCCACAGTATATGTAGCTGTGCAGCTGTGAGTCTGTGGTGGTAGTCTGCAGTACTGTGGCCCCTCAGGGCACTGTCCCCTCACCATTTCTTTTAACCATCTACACTTCAGACTTCACATATGACACACACAGTTGTCACCTGCAGAAGTTTTCCGACAACTCCGCCATTGTGGGCTGCGTGTCTGAGGGGAACGATCTGGAAAATCGGTCGGTTATCACCGACTTTGTCAACTGGTGTGAGCGCAACCACTTGTGCTTGAACACCAGTAAGACCAAGGAGATGATCATCGACTTCAGGAGAAAACCCCTTTCCCACACGCTGCTGAACATCCAGGAGGAGGACATTGAACTGGTGGACAGCCTCAAGTACCTAGGTGTTCACATTAACAATAAACTGGACTGGTCCCATAACACCAACGCCCTGTCTGTACAAGAAGGGCCAAAAGTCGCCTTGAGAATCTTGAGTGATTCTATCCATGCCAAATGTGACATGTAAATTTCTCCTGTGTGAGATCAGTCTATCTTTTTCTAATTCTAAATGCCTCACTCAATCAGGTGCATTATATACGTCACGGTGAACTCAGATCCAATGGTTTCTATCTGCAAAAGGAATTAACCACTCCCACCTGTTTACGGAGCTCATTGGAGCAAATCCAGACCTTGAGTGTGAAATGAAATTGGTATCATAGTATGGTAAGACCAGGCTAATACAGAGCTACCATAAGCTATTCGTTTGTTAGTTTGTCTGTATTGTGTTTCACAAGGTGGACATTGAGGTACAGACCAGCATGGCAAGTAAAGCGAGAGAAAATAAACATTAAATAAAATAACTACATTTACAAATAAAAAAAATGATGCTCAAAAGGAGTAGGGCATTCATTTGCTATGATCAAAATATGTTTGGTCATAGCTTTATTTGTGTGTAATTTCAAGATTGTTCCATAGGTCAACCCCACATCGCCTAATAAAATATTGTTTCATTGTGGTACGAACATACTTCTTTGTGAAATTCGTTTTTTGTCTGAGATTGTACATGGTATCTTTATCCCTAAACATTCGTTGGATTAGATTTGGGAGCATGACATGTATTGCTTTTTACATTATTAGGAGAGTTTTGAGTTTTATTAAGTCCTCAAATTTCAGGACCTTTGATTTCAAGAACAGTAAGTTCGTACTTTCTCTGTAACCAGCGTTGTAAATAATACGTATTTTTCTTTTTCAGTTGCATGAAGAGACACTGCATATACGTGTTTCGCCAGAATTCAAGGCAGTAGGTAAGATGTGGAACGGGGATCAATAAAGTGCACCTTTACCTTTGCCATAATATGTCTTCTTTAAGTTCAAACTTTAAACAACCACATAAGTATATCACAATCTCTATTTGTCTGGAAAATGAAAGACTCACAGACAGGATTGGCAAGAAAGAGAAGCAACTCAATCAACTCAAATAACCCATAGAATAATTTTTTCTGAGTTCTGCTTTTCATCTGCCCTATGGACTTACGCAATACATTGTAAGTAGCCTTTGGGAAAGTCACCCATTATTCTCTGTCACTGTGTGAAGTTGAGCAGGTTTCTCTAAGTGGATTTTAATTCTTTCACAATTCTCTGTAATGGTTTAAGAGTTGCACATGTGAAGTATCCACTGAATTATACCTGTTTCAGATTACACCAGCACCAAATGACTCTGATCTGGAAAACATACTGACCTTGGTCATTTAGTCAATGCGTCCTAACAAAAACCATACTGTATGAAAAGAGGATGTGAAAAAGGGGTTTACAATTTCCATGGAATCCACCTCCAGAAAGCAACTAAAGAAGTATTTCTCAACGTCTAATTGAAGGCTCCATTTTTTTTGTATTCATATATTTTGTTTTGCCTACAATTGTCATACAGTAAGTAATTAATTAGTTATCAGAAACAAGCATTTGAATTACGGCTTATCTTTGGAGAGGCTGTAGAAATTTAGTTTTTTTAATATTAAGGTCAGGTACTTTGCAAATTGTGGAGATGGAGAGACGATTTCAAACGCAAGCACCAGTTAGACCCGCCCCCACAAGTTCCTGATTGGATACAATGATCTAAAATCCTGATAGCTGAGGCCCCTCCCCATTGGTCTATCCAGCAAATCTTACTGGTGATGCTTACTCCAAGGAGCAAGACTGTTTTAAATATGTTTATTATGAACACATATTTTATATAGATGGTACAACAAGGTCATGTGGTTAAAAATATCTATAATTTTTTTTTTTTTTTTATAAAATACAATTAAAGTTGCAGACATCACTTATTGCTTATAGGTGGCACAGCTGTTGACATTCCAACGTGGTTTTACTGCAAATGGAAAATAAAATGAATCAATTTACTCAATTACTCAAAACTGCTATAGAATAATTGCATGCTGATACAGTATATCTTGATTTGCTTGCAGGAATTGAGGCATAAGGCCCTGGTTAAACTTCTGACAGTGTTTTGAGTGACATCACACGTATGCGTTTCCTCCTCATGTCTGAGAACATGGCACTAAAACTGTGGAAGTATCTTTTCAGAAGCTGAGGTTGTCTGTTGTAAGCTGCAGCTGAAACTGTCCAGAGCTCCGCTAATACTCATTTACTGTATGTTCAGGGTTGCGCCTTTGAGGGTCTTGTTCATATATCAAAGGATTCATAAAATAGTTTCAGTGATTGATAAATGCATATTCTCTAATTAACCAAAACGAGAATGATTATTTAAATGCTGTGTCAACGAGTGGGAAAGGTTGGTGATGTTTTTAGACCTGTGTCAGCTTTTCACTATAGGCACGGCAAGAAAATGTCAAAATAACATGGTAAAAAAAATTGTAAAAACTTCAATAAAAAGTATCAGGGCAGTGCACCCTGATAAAATTATATTGTGAAGCAATATAAACATTTTCAATTTTATACAGTAAACAAAGCTTGCACAAAAGCCAAAACCTCGATGTGAGAGCTTTAATCTCGTTTCTAAACGGCTCGTTACGCTGTCATCATGTGACTCGTGTGTAGTTTTATAACCTTCTTCCTCTGACCCACTTATAAGCAACAGGCTATAAAAGAGTTTTGTATTTATCGCCTTGTCTAAACCACCGCAATGTTTGGTCGGAGTCCCCACACTGTTGCCTCTGCAAAAAGACTAGGTCACAAGCATAGACTGTTAAAATAATGGACGTAGTCACGCCTATCTCCGCCGTTCAAACAAATGGGCCAAAAATAGTGCTCTACTGGAGCTATCCAAATAGGCCGCGAGTGGTCCCGCCCACAAGAAAATTGTGAAAAAACGCTTCTGCGCATGCGTCAGCCAGCGCAAGCTCCATTCATTTGAACGAGAGACTTAAAAAATTCACAGCAAGTAAACTAGAGTGGTCCAAAAAAATTCACCCCCCTCAGCATTGACACACATGTGGAACGGAGCTTTGGGCCAAGAACCAACTTTTGGACCATCCTGTAAAGACGTTTTCGAGAGGTCTGCCAATGCTATATGTTAGCATTGGCTAATTCTTAATCTGGGTCCACCCCCATCGGCCCGGGGTGGTATTGCAAGCATGTCAACGCACGTCATTTTGGCCACTTTTGAGCCGCCCCGCCCCCACTGGTCACAAGGAGGTTATACGGCGAGTTGTTTTGACACACCAGCCTGTGTGATGGTTGTCTGGTAACCGTTTTGTTAATTTTTTTATGGAGAGGTGTGGTTTACGAGTTGTAAATTTGGCACTTATATCTTATACTAATATCTTTTATTATTAATTGCATCAGTTCTAACAAATAATGTATATTTCATGACAGACATTTGATGAGAAGGTAAGAAGCAAAAGAGACAATGGAAACAACAAAAAATATGAATGATGTTTATTCAATGGCGCCACACAATTACCGCCGTTTTGTGCAAGTTAAACATGAAGGAAGATGGCCTCTCGTCTGCTGCTCATGTTGGATCTGTAAACAGACTACAAGCTTCCTTTGCCATCCCTCCTGGTTTTTGATTATTCCCCATATCCATGCAAACTTTTCGGCCTGAGTTTCCAGCCAAGGATGGTCATGCCGTTCGAAATGAGTGCAAACCGCAGCATGGGTATTCCGGGGCTAATGTTATAGCGCAGTCGGAATGGGTCTTCTGGGTGGGCCTCATTGTGTCATCTGGTGCGCTAGAAGAACTAACAGTTTTTTTATTTTATGATGCTGCCCTGGTTTACCCATGATGCTCTTGTTTTTATTTTATATGGGTTGCACTGACGTTTGGGAGACACAGCTCACTCTGTTATGTAAGGGCTTTATTGCAGCTGGCCAAGACCAGTTCAATTGAAAAGTGCAGAAACTCCCACAGATGCTGTGGAGCCAACACCCACCGTAAACCCACTGCACTGAAGCAGAGATAACAGAGGAGGCCTTGTGTCCGAACTTTATCAGAGAAAGTCTTTTGTGTTGAAACTCAAGGCGTTAGGGTGTGTGGAAATACCATGATTTAACACCTCTTCTCCCTCTGCCAAAGTCCAATCTTGATGTTGTTCGATATTGTGTCATACTAAAAGAACAGAATGTGGTTTGTGATCTTTCTGGTTTTAAAAGTTGTTAAAATTACTGTACAACAAAACCATGTGTTGTGTTGAGCTGGTGTTGAGTATGTGCAACAAGAAATGATTTTCACGATTGGACTTGGCAACTCAAACGAAAGACTAATGTGAGACTCTTTCTGGTCCAAAAATCAACGTGAGAAATGTTAATAATAATAATAATGCATTGGTTTTATATAGCGCTTTTCTGGACACTCAAAGACGCTTCACATGTGTCATTATTCATTCACTCCATACACGGTGGTGATAAACTACTGCTGTAGCCACAGCTGCCCTGGGGCACACTGACAGAAGCGAGGCAACCAGTATGCGCCATCAGCCCCTCCGACCACCACCAACCATTCACACACACACCAGACTCATTCTAGGCAATGGGGGTGAAGTGTCTTGCCTAAGGACACAACGGCAGTTTGGCACTTTACAGCCGCAGCCGCCCCACTGTGGCATCAGGTGTTCCCAGAGGTTAAGTGTCTTGCCAAGGACACAACGATAGTAGTCAGTGGGAGTTGATGGTGAAGGTCTTGAGCGGGGCTTGAACCCACGACCTTCTGGCTCAAAGGCCAACGCTCTACCAACTGAGCTACTGCCGCCCCAACACAGTAGTTGTTGACACAAGGAGACTAGCATGGCCGTTGTTTTTGTATGTACAACTAAATCTGCATTCAAGCTTTGATCAGAAAGTGTTCTGTATTGAATGTTTACCTCATTTCTGGGGACACAGATGTAAATTGTAAATGTAGAATTGTATTGATGTGGGAAACTTGAGCCAGGAATTACCCAAATACAGACAGTTTATCAAATGCCCGACCAGAGAGGAGAACACTCTGGATCACTGTTACACCACCGTGCGCGGAGCTTTTCGCGCTGTTCCCAAGCCAGCCCTCGGCTTCTCAGATCACTCCATGATACATCTGGTTCCTGCTTACAGACAGAGACTAAAGCTCTCTAAACCTGCAATGAGGAGCTCCAAAGTGTGGTCTGATGAAGCTGTGGAAGAGCTGCGCGCATGCATGGAATCTACAGACTGGGACCTTTTCAGAGCTGCCACAGATAGTTTGGATGAATATACGGACACTGTGACGTCATACATTCACTTCTGTGAGGATAGCATCATTCCAACAAGGACCAGGGTCATCTATAACAACGACAAACCCTGGTTCACTGCTAAACTCCGGCAGCTCAGGAAAGCAAAGGAGTCTGCTTTCAGGGAGGGGGACCGCAGCGGCTACAAAGCAGCTAAATATCAGTTCAGGAGAGAACTGAAAGCAGCCAAGTCCCGGCACAGAGAACGACTACAGGAGCAGTTTGGTAACAACGATACTGCTTCTGTCTGGAGGGGCCTACGGGAGATCACCAACTACAAACCCAAAGCCCCCCCCTGTGTTGACGACCACAAGCTAGCTGACGATCTGAACTTATTTTTCAGTCGCTTTGATGCTGCCCCTGACACCCTCTCCCTCCCCCACCCCCCACTACTCTAACGACCCACCCATCAGCCCTGCCCCCAGCCTAACAATAGCCGCTAAAGAGATTAAACAACTCTTCCTGAGGCTGCACCCCCGCAAAGCTCCTGGCCCGGACCACGTGTCTCCGGCCACTCTGAGACACTGCGCCAGTGAGCTTACTCCTGTGTTCACGGACATTTTCAACACCTCTCTGCAGTCCTGCCATGTCCCGGCCTGCTTCAAATCCTCCATCATTGTCCCCGTCCCGAAGAAGCCCAGGATCACAGGACTCAATGACTACAGACCTGTAGCACTTACGTCTGTCGTCATGAAGTCATTTGAACACCTGGTTCTCTCCCATCTCAAGTCCCTCACCTCCCCCCTCCTGGACCCCCTGCAGTTCGCCTACAGAGCCAACAGATCTGTAGACGACGCCATTAACCTGGCCCTCCACCACATCCTACAGCACCTGGACTCCCCGGGGACCTACGCCAGGGTCCTGTTCGTGGACTTCAGCTCTGCCTTCAACACAATCCTGCCATCCCTGCTCCAGGACAAGCTCTCCCAGCTCAACGTGCCCGATTCCACCTGCAGGTGGATCACTGACTTCCTGACGGACAGGAAGCAGCGAGTGCGTCTGGGGAAGAATGTCTCGGACTCTCGGATTATAAATACAGGAGCCCCACAGGGCTGTGTTCTTTCTCCCCTGCTCTTCTCCCTGTACACCAACCACTGCACCTCCAGCCACGACTCCGTGAAGCTGATCAAGTTCGCGGACGACACCACACTCATTGGACTCATCTCCAACAACGATGAGTCCGCCTACAGGAGGGAGGTGGACCGGCTGGTGTCCTGGTGCAGTGGTAACAACCTGGAGCTGAACGCCCAGAAGACAGTGGAGATGATTGTGGACTTCAGGAAGAGCACTGTCCCCCCACCCCCACCCTCCGTGATGGACTCCCCCATCACCTCTGTGGAGTCCTTCCGTTTCCTGGGCACCACCATCACCCAGGACCTCAAGTGGGAGCCGACCATCAGCTCCCTCATCAAGAAGGCCCAGCAGAGGATGTACTTCCTGCGGCAGCTCAGGAAAGCCAAGCTGCCTGCACAGATGTTGGTGCAGTTCTACACGGCCATCATCGAGTCCATCCTCACCTCCTCCATCACCGTGTGGTTCGCTGGAGCCACAGTCAGGGACAAACAGAGACTACAGCGCATTGTGCGCTCTGCAGAGGAAGTGATCGGCCGCAACCTTCCATCGCTGCAGGACCTGTACGTCGCCCGAGCTCGAGGCCGGGCTGGTCGTATCACAGCCGACCCCTCTCACCCTGCACATGGACTATTCCAACCACTCCCCTCAGGCAGGAGGCTGCAGTCCATCAGGACTAGAACCTCCCGCCACAAGAACAGTTTCTTCCCCTCTGCTGTTGGACTCTTGAACACTTCTTAACCTGTCCCCCCGCCCTTTATAAAGTCACTTTACTGCCCATCATACGTCACTTTACTTCACTGTACTGCTGTCACCTTACATTGTGTGCACCATGTGCACTTGTATATTGTAAATAGTAACTGTAACTCTATTTTAAATTTAAATTTATTCTTTAGAAGTGTTTTTTATTCTTATTTTTATTATCTCTTTTTGACTGTTGCACTGAGCCAAAGCAATTTCCTAGTCTGTGACCTCCTGTTACTTACGTGGCAATAAAAATGATTCTGATTCTGATGTGTTAATATTGTATAGCATCGTAATGTATTTCTTTTTATCTTGTGTTGTATTGTACCGGCTTGGAATAAACTAAACTAAACTAGAATTAAAGTCTTTGGTTGACATTACAGCTGTAAGACTTTGGTCATTTTGTCCAGTTTTTGTATCAATTTTTGGAGGACGTCCAATATTTCTGTTGGCATTATAGAATTAATAGGAATGTAAAATCTTCAGCTTCTTCTAGGTGGACCAAATAGTAAGTAAGTAAGTAATCTTTCTTTATAAACTGCCTTCACAAACCAGAGTCACAAAGCGGTTTACAGTTGTGAGCATTTGTCTCTCACTCCACACAGAGATTGGAGCGGGGTCAGTACAGGAGGCCCATGTCAGACCAATTGTACATGTTTTTTTGTGGTAGGGGAAACTGGACTACCCAGAGAACATGCAAACTCCACTCAGAAAAACCCTGTTCTGACCGGGATTTGAACCCTTCTTGCCGAGAAGTGCTATCCACTCAGCCACCGTGCTGATGATAAATAAATAATATACATCTATTATAATTTACACAACTAATTATTAATACTTCCTTGATACGTTTTAATGTGAATGCGGTGTTTTGTCTTATCGCTATTGTCTTAGATTATATTATTTCAATCATGTTTAAAATCAGATGGGTGTTTTTATTTATTTATTATTGTCTTTTTGGAGATTCAGACCCATTACGATGATGAATAAAGAAAGTGTTACGACAAACCCAAACAATTATCAGTTCATGTGACTGGAGAAAGGCGGGGTGCCTAACTTTCAATCCACAACAAACTAGAACGATGTAATAAAATGCATCTAACTTCCTCGCTCTTAAAACAGTTTGGTTCTATGACTAGTTTTAACATGCATGCACTTTTGGCCTTTCAGCTTTCTTCAGACATAAAAATGAACAAGAGATAAGCACCCTCACTCAGCCAATCAGCTCTCAGCCCAAAGCGTCAAAGTGACTCATAGGCCTCTGCCGTACACAGTAAGTTTGCAAAAAATATTCTCACAAGACAAAGATATTCAGGTTCAGACTACTTTATTCATCCCACCAGAAGCAGTTCTGTTGGGTCAGCTTTAAACACATGACATTCACAAGAGCATGTCAGAAGTTGGTCTATAGTGTGGTAGAGTATTATGGTAACAACATGATGCTGCAGTTTCCGTTTAGAGACAGAAATCTTTGTCGTCCAACTCTTAAAATGGCATGTGTGTAAGAATACTTTTGAAATGGCTATTCAAGTATTTTCAGAGTTTTACTGTTAAGATTTGACTTTCCAATCTGCTGACCGTGTACAGTTGAGTGAATCTGAGGGGGTACAGTTGAGGATTCTGTTTCCACTGGAACAAAGACATTTCTGTTTCATCGCGGGCCATCTATCGTCTCTATGTGACTGGAAATACTCTCATCCATATGGTGTGAATGGAACAATGCACACATATATAGCATACTCCACAATATCCAACAACGCTCGGGTTTTAACGGCCCTTTTGTGGCTGAAAGAGGCTGTGTTTCTCTGATGGGAGGTCAGTGGGGTGAGGGAAGTCAAAGTTCTTAGGGAGTAAAATGAAGTGGTGATTGTGCAGTAGACTGAGGAATGAGGGAGTAGGAGTAAGAGATGTCAGAGAGCAGAGGAGATGGACGATCCCACGTTGAGTCCAGCCTTTGTCCCTATTTATGTGGATTCAGCTCAGGGGCCTTTGGATCTGACTTCAATTAACAATGGGTCCCTCTTGTGGTGTAGTGCTGCGATTGATAGGACTATATATTTATTTATATTATTGATGGTAGATTGTCTGTAAATTTATGCAGCAGAATTCTGAATATAATTTTATTACAAACAAACCTGATAAATCAATATGATCCCCCGCTAGTTAACAATACTCTTGTGAGGAGGTGGAGGAGCCTCACCTATCAGAGGATGGAGACACTACTGAGCTATACCGGGGATCATCCAATCTCTTTTGGCTGTTATCGTTGCAAATAAACTCTCAAGATAAGCAAATAAAGTTCTGTTTTAGGTCCAGCTTGGATTATTGAGGTACAGACATTGATGCACCTAAAGTACTAAGTACTAACTTTCAAACCACATAATAGTAATAACCATTTTTGTACAGAACTTTTAAAAAACTGTTTTTAAAAAGAATTGCAAAGTCAGCATAAAGAAATAAAACCGTTATCTATTTTATTTAGGTATTTAGACAAGAAATAAGGAATAACCCCATAAGATCATCTCGTTTTTATGGGAGTCCTCAATAGACAGGTTACAGCAGAGTCAGTCTTTCGAAGTACAACAACAGCAAAAGAAACAACATGATAATAGTTTTACCCCCCCACACCCATCCACTACCAATACATTAAAGATGATATTCCAATCTTGTGAAAGCATGTTTAAGACGTACATATACAAACATAAACATGTTCTTATATCACACATGAGTGAAAGGCATAAAGTTATAATAATACATACAATGTAATATGTAATACAATCCATGTAACTAATTTCTGGTCCTAAAATAGTTTTCTTCAATTTAAAGTTTGTTTTAGTTGTTACATCTTTAGATCAGTTTATTTAGGAACATGGACCCACCACCCTCAGTCATCCAATCAGCTCTCAGCCCAAATAACATAACAATGAATGAATAATGAAAGACAGTTTGTTCTGTGATCTGATTGGTCCACAACATTTTACATGTTGAAGATGGAAGTGTCCCAAAAGGGGGAACGCACCACGTCTCCAAAAACCCAATAAGTCTGACTGATGTAATAGTGTCACTTAGTGGTCATTTATGCAAAGTACAACTGATACGGCTTAAAAAAAAACCACAATTCTCTATAGGATGATCTGATCTGTTATTTACAATGTCATCTCTATAATTATAGAGTCATTCATTCATCTATTCATTCAGATTCAGGTTTTAGATAAGATAAGTATGAACCGATGTATAGCCAGTTATTTTTCATCCCAATGTTTTCTGTTTTTTCATAAAGATTTGATAAATGAGATCTCAGTCTACTGCAGAGGGGGAGAAATACACACATCCATAAAACATATTATACGTAATATTTCGTCATACAAAACAAATACATTGTTCGTCATAAAGGTATTTATGAGGACTTTCACACATTTTAGGAAAGAATTCAGAAAAATCCTCCTAAATATAAAACTCTGGTCCTATTTGACAAGCACGTGTCACCAAAAAGAGTGACAATCCTCCTATACACCTCCTAAACACCTTTAATGTTTACGTGTGATGAAAAAATAAAATTGTATATACGTGAATGAGTAATGAATTAGGTGTACGTTTTAAGAAAACGACCAAATTTCATTGTCATGTAGACTGAAGTCTGAACACGTTCTGAACACTAGAGGGCAGTAGACGCATTATGATGATTTTAGCTGTTCAAAATATTCCTTCATTATGTATTTATTTATGATAATGAAATGAAAAAAAAAATCTCTCACTCTCAAGTGGGTCATTATATCCGCAGCTCATGAATATTTAATATTTTTTTCCTAGGGTCAACATGGGGGTTGATTTATAAAACCTTTAAACTAGCACCTCTCGTTTCCTCAGCAGCTCTAAGTAAAGCAATGTGGAAATAAAAATGTGTGTGGATGTTCAATGGATTAAAACTGTCCCAGTCAGAGTGAATTGTGTGTGAAGCAAATGCATCCATCGTATAACATAAATACATCCTCTATATTAAAGAGAATGAGAACAACAGGGCGTCTATAATGTGGGGGGAGATGACAGACGGGGGGTGTAGGAGCAGCTGGAGGTTAAGGTCAAAGTCAGAGGTGAGACACGGGCAGAGGAGCGAAGGACGTGTGGGTTTACTGCAGCTGCTTGATGGGAACAGCAGAGGACTTCACTTTCACTTCTTTCCTTATGGACTGTTTGAAGATAATAGCACTTTCATTTTTCTGGGGGATATCCTAAAATAACTCAATTAAGGCGCTTTTCAAACAAGACAACAATAGATTACACACATTCTTAACAAAGCAATATCACATCTGACCCGTCAACCAACCACACACACGTACAGAGCTGCACCTGAATGCCTCCCCACGTTTGTGATTATTAATTTATTTTGATTTACTCATGATAAAATCACCCCATAGTGTGGCATATTACACCATTAAAACAAATATGTCCACGAATTCTGTTTGACAAAGGTTTGTTTCTATGGAGTCATCATGGATCTGGGAGACATATGATATTATACGATCAATATTAAAGATATATAGGGGGAATTTCTATTTCCGGGTGGATCATCAAGACTATTGGTCCTCCCAATTGTTAGTCATTCTGGTGACACGTGCTCATCAAATAAGACCAGAGAGTTTTGTTCAAAATCTCCTCCTATTTAAGATTAACGTTATTATTCTACGCCATCAAGGTGTCCAATTACTGAGTCCAACAAACCTGGTACCAAGTAATTAACAACCCAAGATCACTGATACAAGTTGATCCTGGACCCATAACTCTTACATTAGCCTATATTCTTTATATTCTTGAATCTAAACTTTAACTTCTAACCCCGAGCCCTAACCCGATACCCCAGCCTTTACCCAGCCTTTACCCAGCCTTTACCCAGCCTTTACCCATTGAAACATTGTTCTTGATCCAAAAAAAATGACATTGATCCTAGACTGTTGGTAACTTTTTTCTTTATTGAAGGGACACTAAAATGGTACATTGTTTCAGTACGTAATTAAACTTATCTAGATGGATAAATAACAAAGAAAATACAAAATGCAACACAAAGTAATCTTAGATAATCACAATACAAAAAAATTGCTGAAATCCAATCAAACAAGATGACGTGCTTCTTATAGCCTCTCCGCACGCATTTGCTAAAGTTATGCAAGAAGCCAAACCAAAAAGGAGATGCCATCCTAAAACTGCTATAATCTAACTGAATCCATTGCATATATTTTAGCAACAACTCAAAGCCAATGGATGTGACATAGTTCCACATGTGCTGCTCCTCACTCTCCTCCTCAGAGCAGACCATGGTGCAGACGCGGCAGTCTCGCCTCTCCAGTGCTTTATACGCGCGGTCTTCTCCAATTTCACTGCGACCAGACCTCACGATGCCTCCTCCAAAACTTTTATACTTTGAAGCGCACTTTCCCAGACGCAAAAAAGCAGCCGGCTCCCAGGAGACACACAGACACACACCATAGACTCCCATACACACACACATATATCGCACATGGAAACATACTGTATATACTTTGAATCACTCCTCTCCTCATTAAATACTAGACTTTTCTTTTGTCTTTAGATGTGTGTTGGATGTAGTGGATTTTGGATCAACGCGCAGTGATGGGACTCCAGGACCGGCGTGTTTACAAAGACATCGGACTTGTGTTGCTTTTTACGCACAATAAATGAAACTTTTGTCAAGGTGAAACTGGGATGACTGCGCCAAAGGAGACCAAGCATGGTAAGATCTGTGGCTTTTTTTTTAGTTTTTCGTCCGTGCGGTGGGAACAGGTCAGGGAGAAAAAAGTTTTGCGCTGAGAAGGCACATCCACTTGTGAGTTACGACCCGAGAGCAGGAGGTGAGGGGAATTTGTCAAAAGCACAATGTGGACTAATAAACCCGCCATATTTCATTTGCTGCTGCTGCTGCTTTTCACACCTGACCCACACATCAATAGTTAAAGACTTATGGCAAAAGAGGCTGCAGTCTCATTTTCACTCTCTTTTTTCTCATTTGACTTTTTCAATGCACTTCTGTTTTTTTTTTTATATATAGCCCATAACAGCAGTCGTCTCAAAGGATTGTCCAAAGTTGTTGATTCACCAAAAACAGATCAGAGAAGAGCGGATGAGCAATGCCCATAAATGTTAATAAATGCATAAAATCTAATGTACCTTGGGCGGCACGGTGGCTGAGTGGATAGCACTCTTGCCTCTCAGCAAGAAGGTCCTGGGTTCGAATCCCGGCCGGACCAGGGCCTTTCTGAGTGGAGTTTGCATGTTCTCCCCGTGTCTGCGTAGGTTTCCTCCGGGTACTCCGGTTTCCCCTGCCACTAAAAATATGTACAACAGGTATGGCATGCGCCTCCTGTTCGGCGACCCCGCTCCCATCTCTGTGTGGAGTGAGAGGACAAGTGTTCAAAAAATAACAATTGTAAACCGCTTTGTGACTCTGGTCTGTGAAAGGCGGTATATAAATAAAGCTTACTTACTTACTACCTTGAATATAACCTATATTTGTATTAATTGCAACAACAATAGCATTAACTTAAAGCTGGGGTACCTAACTTTTTGAACACATATTGTTTGTTGAACAGAAAGAGTTGTGTAGAAGTAAAAGGTCCGCTCCAGTTCTGTCTTAATAAAAAACATTTCCTGTTGCACATAACTCACTGTTTGATGATTTTGAGCTGGAGAGGTCATAGGTAGAAAGGGAAATAGCTGAGTGAGGGTGGTGCTCTCTTGTGCTCTATAGTGTCTGAAAAAGTTGCTCTAAAGATGTGACAGAAGCCAAAACATACAAACCATAATGATAGATTGTTTAGTATAGAAGTGTTTTTCACATTTGTTTTTGATTATGTTTATTGAAAGTTGCTGACTCCATCTTTAACAAAAATTATCCTGCAAAACTAGTTATACAGTGCACCTTAAACCACTTTGATTAAACTTACTTTTCTACCTCTGCTTATGCGTATACTTACTGTATTTTGCTTATGACATTCGAGCAGTAATCCTGTATAAAATCGTGTCCAGTCAGATCCTATATGGCCCTCATTATTCAGGTGGATCTGGGCCAATGAGGCTGTAACTGCAGAGGCATGTCTCTGTAAACCAGGCTTGACTGTATTGGAAATGACATCTTTGTGACTGAAGTAATGACTGGTATTTGGCTTAATGACTGTTTATCTCAAAGCAATATGTCGGAGGTAATTGCAGCCTTGCCTTGTATACCTACCAGGACACAGTTCTGTTGGTGGTTTCATGGTATTCTCAAGTGGCACATGGTCAGTGAGATTTACTTCTAGTACTAAGGCTGGATATCTTTCAGGCTCTATAATAAGAACGCATTGGTTTTATATAGCGCTTTTTTTAGACACTCAAAGACGCTGGGGAACACTGACAGAAGCAAGGCTGCAGTTTGTGACATCGGCTCCTCATACCACCACCAATCATCCACAAAACTATTGAGTGTGTGGGTGACGTGTCTTGCAGGTGTTCCCAGAGGTCTCCCTTCACAGTGCTAACCAGGTTCTGCCCTGCTTATCCTCAGAGGTCTGACAGGATCTGGTTTTCACATGTAGGTGGCACCATAAGGGACTTGGCTGTAGAACGAGGACTGAGGCTGTAGATCCAGCACTCAAGTTGTAGATCCAGGACTGAGACTGTAGACCCAGGACTGAGGCTGTAGATCCAGGACTGAGGCTTTAGATCCAGGACTGAGACTGTAGACCCAGGACTAAGGCTGTAGACCAAGGACGCAGGCTGTAGATCCAGGACTGAGGCGTTCGATCCAGAACTCATGCCTCCGATTGCAAAAAATGGATATCTGATTAAAAATATGAATACATCAAAAAATTCTAAAGAGCAAATGTTGAAAATATGAAATCATTGAAACAAAACAGGACTAAAAACAAATCAATACTGTATCTATGTTTATCTAAAGATCATTTTTGCGCTCCCAAGTTCATTGCACTGTAGTTTATTTCTGTCATATAGACACAGATTTGAGGTTGCCAGGTTTACAAATGCTAGCGCACTTGTCACAATAACAATTCTGATGTCAGATATACTGCCTCAGATATGTAGGGTGATTATTCAATTGAAAACACACATTTCCACTGCCACAATAAAAACACAGCATAATAACCTCAGTAAAACATTTAAGGAAGTTGAAGCTTCAAGCTGCGGACGGAATTATTCATAATATGACTTATCCTCCGGCTAAAAAATGATCGTGAATAGCAAGGAAATAGTGAGAATCCTCCCACTATTGCAAAGAAAAATTGCTATAAGTAAAAATTGAGCTTCAAATATCTACTACGTTACTCACAGATACTGAATACTGATGAGGATGGGGTGGAACTGGCAACCTTTGGGTCTTAGTGCTGCCCAAAAACACAAACTTTACCACCCAGGACGAATGTCAAAACAATCATTCACAAAAATGACATGGCATTTCAGGTCATGGCGACAATTTGCTGTGGTTGCACTTGACTTTCGGGTTTTTTTCATGTTTTTAGCCAATTTATTCTCTTTCTTTAGAACTCCTAGAAGCTCCTGCACTTTGGGCTTTTTTTTTGGCATATACAACTTTCCAACTATACAAGAGAGCGTGTGGTTGTCTTCACCATATCCGGCACTTTACTTAAACAGACATTAAAAGTAACTGAGACTGCTGGTGACTAATGAAAGAACGGAACTTTTTACTTAGTCTTTCTGTTATTTGTGGGACTCATCAGGCCCGTATTGTATCATTCCAGTGTTTGTGATAGATTGGCCTGGGTGTTGCCCTGTTTGTGCTGGGATGAAGTTGGTCTAACAGAGCTTTCCTATCTGCTGTGGTTGATCATCAGTCTTTCATGCAGTCCCCGCAGTCTCACGTTTCAAATGGATTCCAGATGTGGCACAGACACAGGCTCCTGGTCGGAATTGCCACAAGAAACCAACCATTTTTCTGCACAAAACAACCACTGCTTTTGCTGATAATGAGAAGAAAGGCTGTCAAAAGAATCGCAAAAATCTATCCGTCGCTACTAAAAGTAGTATTGAAATTAAATATCCAATAGGTTGCGTCCGTGCGCCATCGTAAGTTTGATGTAATGGTGGAGGGTGGTTGAGATATCTTTCATGGTAGCCATGGTAACTGTAAAAAAATCAAAAGTCTAGTCTTTTAAGGGTTAATGTCTCTGTAATACCTGAGACAATCCACACATTGCAAAATTTGAAGAAAAATAAGTCAAAAATAGCTCAGATTTGACAAAATGTATCTTAATTTGAGCACATCCAACGGAACAAGCAATTTAAAAAAAAAAGTTAGACAATATTAGACTAGAAATAAGATTAAATGGTTATGTCCCATTTGCAAATCTTGTCTTAAGACAGTCAGAATGTAGTAAAAAACACTCAATTCAAGCGTTCTTTACCTCATATTTTGTCATTTTTTTGCAGTGCACAAACCATCACAAAGTTCCACATGTTCCTTGTCAGTACAAATACAACGTGTCTAATTATTTTCTCTTAAAGGTGTCTGGAAGTGCTGACAATATTCACAAACATGTGCCTAATGTTGGCCAGGAAGGACTTTTGAATCGAAATCAACTACCAAATATGATCTGGGAAAACATTTGGACTTTTTCTTTTTTAACTGACAGAATTCCAAAACATAAACGCAACCTACTGAGAAAGTATCAATTTTTTGTTTATTATTAAAACAAAAATAGGACAGAATGTTATATTTCCTCTAATCGAGGATATTGATTTGAGCATTTTTGTTCATGACCACCGTTGAAAAAAATACTAGAGTTTGGTATTTACAGTTTTTCTCTATTGCTTAAACACATTTCACGATACTGCCCTCCCTTTTCTCAAAACTCTAAACACAAACCTCTTTTCTAAAGCTACGTACACACAACAACACAGTCTCTTTTCAAAACCAACCCATCCATCCATCCATTTTCTTCCGCTTCATCCGTTGCCGGGTCGCAGGGGCAGCAGTCTAAGCAGAGACGCCCAGACTTCCCTATCCACACACACCTCCTCCAGCTCGTCCGGGGGGACTCCAAGGCGTTCCCAGGCCAGCTGAGAGACATAGTCCCTCCAGCGTGTCCTGGGTCTTCCCCGGGGCCTCCTCCCGGTGGGACATGCCCGGAACACCTCCCCAGGGAGGCGTCCAGGAGGCATCCGGAACAGATGCCCGAGCCACCTCAACTGGTTCCTCTCGACGTGGAGTAGCAGCGGTTCTACTCCGAGCTCCTCCCGTGTGACTGAGCTCCTCACCCTATCTCTAAGGGAGCGCCCAGCCACTCTGCGGAGGAAGCTCATTTCGACCGCTTGTATCCGCGATCTTGTTCTTTCGGTCATTACCCAAAGCTCATGACCATAGGTGAGGGAGGGGACGAAGATTGACCGGTAAATTGAGAGCTTTGCCTTTCGGCTCAGCTCCCTCTTTACCACAACGGTCCGATACAGCGACCGCATCACTGCGCACGCTGCACCGATCCGCCTGTCAATCTCACGCTCCATCCTTCCCTCACTCGTGAACAAGACCCCGAGATACTTGAACTCCTCCACTTGAGGAAGGGCCTCTCCTCCCACCCGGAGAGGGCAAGGCACCTTTTTCCGGTCGAGCACCATGGCCTCAGATTTGGAGGTGCTGATTCTCATCCCAGCCGCTTCACACTCGGCTGCAAACCGTCCCAGTGCATGTTGTAGGTCCTGGTTCGTTGGAGCCAACAGGACAACATCGTCTGCAAACAGCAGAGATGAAATCCTGTGGTCCCCGAACCGGACCCCCTCCGACCCTTGGCTGCGCCTAGAAATTCTGTCCATGAATACAGTGAACAGAACCGGTGACAAAGGGCAGCCCTGGCGGAGGCCAACATGCACCGGGAACAGGTCTGACTTACTGCCGGCAATGCGAACACAGCTCTGGCTCCGGTCATACAGGGACCGGACGGCCCTCAGCAGAGGACCCCGGACCCCGTACTCACGGAGGACCCCCCAAAGGACACCCCGGGGAACACGGTCGAACGCCTTCTCCAAATCCACAAAGCACATGTGGACAGGTTGGGCGAACTCCCATGAACCCTCGAGTATCCGATGGAGAGTGTAGAGCTGGTCCAGTGTTCCACGGCCGGGACGAAAACCACACTGCTCCTCCTGAATCCGAGATTCGACCATCGGCCGTAACCTCCTCTCCAGTACCTTGGAGTAAACCTTACCAGGGAGGCTGAGGAGTGTGATCCCACGATAATTGGAACACACCCTCCGGTCCCCCTTCTTGTAGAGAGGGACCACCACCCCGGTCTGCCACTCCATTGGCACCGCCCCCGATCGCCACGCGATGTTGCAGAGACGTGTCAGCCAAGACAGTCCTACAACATCCAGAGACTTTAGATAGTCAGGACGGATCTCATCCACTCCCGGCGCCTTGCCACCAAGGAGGCTGCCAACCACCTTGGTGACCTCTGCCAGGGTGACAGAAGTATCCGCCCCAACATCCTCAGCCTCTGCCTCCGGAGCGGAGGACGTGACGGGGGGATTGAGGAGAACCTCAAAGTATTCCTTCCACCGTCCGACAATATCCCCGGTCAAGGTCAGCAGCTCACCCCCCGCACCGTACACGGTGTTGGCAAAGAACTGCTTCCCCCTCCTGAGGCGCCGGACAGTTTGCCAGAATCTCTTCGAGGCCGACCGATAGTCATGCTCCATGGACTCTCCGAATTCCTCCCAGTCCCGGGTTTTTGCCTCTGCAACAGCCTGGGCCGCGGCACGCTTGGCCTGCCGGTACTGGACAGCTGCCTCAGGAGTCCCCCGAACCATCATGGCTCGATAGGACTCCTTCTTCAGCCTGACGGCATCCCTTACTGCCGGTGTCCACCACCGGGTTCGGGGGTTGCCGCCGGGACCAGCACCAGAGACCTTGCGACCACAGCTACGAGCCGCCGCATCGGCGATAGAGGAAGAGAACATGGTCCACTCAGACTCAATATCCCCCTCCTCCGCCGGGACCTGGGAGAAGCTCTCCCGGGGGTGTGAGTTGAAAGTCCGTCTGACAGGGGTCTCAGCGAGACGTTCCCAGCAGACCCTCACTACACGCTTGGGTCTGCCAGGTCTGACCGGCTTCTTCCCCTGCCAGCGGATCCAACTCACGACCAGGTGGTGATCGGTTGACAGCTCCGCCCCTCTCTTTACCCGAGTGTCCGAAACACGCGGCCGAAGGTCAGATGATACGACAACAAAGTCGATCATCGACCTCCGGCCTAGGGTGTCCTGGTGCCACGTGCACTGGTGGACACCCTTGTGCTCAAACATGGTGTTCGTGATGGACAAACCGTGACTAGCACAGAAGTCCAACGACTGAACACCACTCGGGTTCAGATCAGGGGGGCCATTCTTCCCGATCACCCCTCTCCAAGTGTCACTGGCGCTTCCCACATGGGCGTTAAAGTCCCCCAGGAGAATGACCCCGGGCGGTGCACCGTCCAGTACCCCTCCCAAGGACTCCAAGAAGGCCGAGTACTCTGCACTGCTGTTAGGCCCGTAGGCCGTCACAACAGTGAGAGACTTGTCCCCCACCCGAAGGCGGAGGGACGCGACCCTCTCATTCCCGGGGAGAACTCCAACACGTGGCGGCTGAGATGGGGGGCAATGAGTATGGCCACCCCAGCTCGCCGCCTCTCCCCGCGAGAAACACCAGAAAAGTGGAGCGTCCAACCCCTCTCAAGGAGTTGGGTTCCAGAGCCCAAGCTGTGTGTGGAGGTGAGGCCGACTATCTCTAGTCGGTACCTCTCGACCTCCCCCACAAGCTCGGGCTCCTTCCCCCCCAGTGAGGTGACGTTCCACGTCCCAAGAGCCAGATGTTGGGTGTGCGGACTGGGTCGCCGAGGTCTCCGCCTTCGACTGCTGCCCAGTCCTCTCTGCACCGAGCCGCCACGGACCCCTCTGCGGGTGGTGGGCCCACAGGAGGGACTGCCCACGTCGTCCTTTCGGGCTGAGCCCGGCCGGGCCCCGTGGGCTAAGGCCCGGCCACCAGGCGCTCGCATTCGAGCCCCGACCCCAGGCCTGGCTCCAGGGTGGGGCCCCGGCTGCGCCATGCCGGGCGACGTCACGGTTCTTCTTTTTGTGCTGTCCATGTTGGCTTCTGACTGCTCTTCGTCTGACTCGTCACCTGAGACCTGTCTGCCATGGGAGACCCTACCAGGGGCATGAAGCCCCAGACAGCATAGCTCCCAGGATCATCCGAGTACTCAAACTCCCCCACCACGTTAAGGTGGCAGTCCAGGGGGGAGCAAAACCAACCCATCACACCAAAATACCTCTCATGGTCTGCAAAAATGTGAACACTATGAGCATCATTTACCACATCACCAAAACAATTGAAAACACAATTTTCAGAATATGAGACTGTTCTTTTTACGGTTTCACTGCCAGGATGCATTTGAGCAACACTTTTTTAATTCTCAAATGTTTTGGGCATTTTCTATAGATTTGTGCGTTTCATGAGAATAGATACAGTACATAAAGTAGAAAATGCAGTTATATCACAACTCAATGCAAACACGAGTAACACCATGGAGGATCCATGACACACAATAGATACTAGAGTACAGTAACAATTGAAAACACAATGTTTAGGGCAGTGCTTCTCAAATAGTGGGGGGGGGGGGATGCAAATAGTGGGGGCGCCCCCCCTCCACATGCTCTGGTGCCACAGCGGACTATTCCCATGTGACCGGCGCTGACAGGACAAGTGCGGATCTTTGGACAACCTGTGGACGCGATAAATACAGCGCTGTGAGAAATACAGCTGAACTATGTGAGCTTCTGGAAGTGTCCCCGTGTCTCCTGTAGCCCTGAAACTACAACTCAGCAATTAAAGCTGGGGTACCTAAATTCCCCTTGCATTCATAATACATGTTGCTCCTCTCCCTCTTTGACCTGCTACTCTCCCTCCACTGACAAAAACTCCTCTTCTTGTGCCTTGATCATCCATTTTCTTTTGGAACCTGCACTGACTTATAAAGTTGTGGTCACATCATTTGCAACAGGAGTTTTCAGTTGTGTTTACTGAGTGACACCAGGTTTGTTCATTGTGTTCAAGTTTTGCTGACAGTGGGAGACATTTTTCATCACATGAGCCTCACAATGATTATAGAAGCAGAGATACATGC
Source organism: Knipowitschia caucasica (assembly GCA_964034765.1). NCBI lineage: Eukaryota > Metazoa > Chordata > Actinopteri > Gobiiformes > Gobiidae > Knipowitschia > Knipowitschia caucasica. Next base: position 8,531,777 of record OZ035829.1, on the reverse strand, counting down.
AAAAAGTGTTTTAGCAAAGGAAAAATGTGTTTTAGCAAAAGAAAAATGTGTTTAGAGTTTTGAGAAAAAGGGCATGTGTTTTGTGAACAGTGTCTACAGGAGAATTGTGTTTATGGTTGTGAGAAGTGGGGGGAAGTTTTAATAAATGTGTTTAGGCAATTGGTCATTTGGTTTAGAGTACTGGCTTTTGTGTTGTAGCAATAGAGAAAAACTGTAAGTATTAAGTCTTTTCTTTGGTGTACCTGTGATCCTGGTTGACAGCTGGATTACAGGTACACAGGTGAACTGGGGTACCTAACTTTAAAACCCTACAATTCAACAGTGTGGTTCTACTGCTAGTTTTGTTTTGGCCTCTGTCACGACTTAGAAAAACTTGGGAAAGTGAAGAAGAAAGTGGACCGCTCTTTTTCAGATCTCAGACCAAATAGTGACTCACAGGGCTCTTTGTGCAACTATGCAAATGATGATGATGTTTTCTATTATCATAAAGACAGCATGGTGTGGGCTGATCGGTACAAAAAATATTGTCAAACAAATTCTGTTGGAAAGAAAGAAAATGAGTTGCAACTTGATTTTGGCAGTGTATGGGTTCACATTTTTCAAAACCAGGTTAAAAACAGTTCAGATTAGCGTTGCATACATAATTTATCTATTTTAATGCACTGATTTTTATGTGGACTTGGGTGGCATCTCTGATTGCCACCCCCCTGACCCAGAAATGGATTAAAGGGTAAAAAATGGATGGATGGATGGATGGATTTTTTATGTTTTAAGGTTTTTAATTACTTGTGTGATTTTTTTTCTTTTTTTTTAATATTTCTTTGGATCTTAATGCTTGTTTTGAATTATCTCTTTTATTTTACATGTAGTTTATGATTTATGCTTGAAGTGATGTGTTGTGATGCGCTTTGTGTTGCCTTGTGTAGGAAAAGGCGCTCTGCAAATAAAGTTGATGGATTATTGATGAATTGGTTATAATGACACAGTGGCTCAGTTGGTAGAGCATTGGCCTTCGAACCTGGAGGTTGTGGGTTCGAGCCCACCATAAGACCTACTTCACGACTCCCACGGATGACTGCTGTCGTTGTGTCCTTAGGCAAGACACTGAACCCCACTTTGCCTGAAGCCCCCACTGAAAGATCTCAGCTCCTGTGGACTCACCACCTGCAGGAGGATCAGTGAGGGGCTGGTGCTCTGTGGACTGGGTGCTGCTCTGACTGCCACCCCCCCAACCCAGAAATGGATTAAGGGGAAGAACATGGATGGATGGATGATTATTGATAAATCGGTTATAATGACAAAGCTAAAATAATACAAGCTTTTACAGTTTTTGTGAGAGTATTACTTCTTGTATTTGTTGGCACCGTTTCCTCAACAGTCAAGGTGAGGTATTTTGTCTTCCAATTTTTTTGACGAGTAAATGAAGTGGTTGTGAAGAAAGTAAAACTATTTTTTTCATATATTTCATGTTAGTTGCTCAGATTTGAAGTCTTCTGAACATTTATTGGTGGTTGGTCATTATCCCGTCTTAAAGTCATGCACTGAGAAGGTACATGTAGGTTCATACTTCCTTGGTTTTTATGCTCCTGCTGTTATGCACACACCTGTCTCCTAAGGCAGGAATATAAGCTTGCCTTTAAAAGTATGTCTTTAAAATGGATTTAAGAGTTGCCACGTCGTTTGTGAGGCTGCACTCGGGTCATTCCACAGCTCGGGGGCCGTGGAGGATGCAGTCAGGGAGGATTGTGCCCAAGAACTTTCCATATTCTTTCCATTGTTCCACCACTACAGCTTACAAACACATTGAACGGAAAAATCTATCAGAGCTACTTCTAGTACACTTAAATAAGAAACACAAATACTCCTTTAATACCATCATTTGTGTCTTTAAAGGTGCCCTTAAAAGTTGTTGTTTTTTTTGTTGTTCCAGAAAGTGGTATTACATTTCCCTTTGAGCAAGAATGCATGTATTATGTAAGAAATATGTTTTTTTGGCAAGAAAAACCTTTAAAAATCTTGCACTTGTTATTGATGCTGTTTTTGTTCATTGGTTTCACACTGACAATTATTTCCTGAACCATTGAGCTTGTTTCAATCCCGTATTTTTTAACTTGTTTTGTTCCTATTCTTTTTTTAATCTTGTTATGTTCTTATTTTGTTTTATTTAAGTACTTGTCTTGTGCACACTGGGGAACTTTTTCACTTGTAATCCGATGTGATTTTACTGCAAATGAAAAATAAACTTGCCTGAACTGAGCTGAAACTGAAATCACTGAATATGTATTACATAGACTGACATACAGTATATTCCAAACAGCAGAAATAACATCTCCATGGCAGCCAGTAGATGTCAAGTCCTATAGAAAGGTCAAAGGTCCAGGTACAGGTTAAATGTAATCCATATGCATAGAGACATTTGAGTTTTGCACTTGCTGTAGGCGCACTAGCATTTGTAGTCTGTGGTCCGTGCATCTATTGCCTCTTTAAACAGTGTCAGTCAGGGCAGGTTTTACAAGCGCCGTCTCCCCACGCACAAGCAAACGCCGAGATGTTTACCGTGCTATTGCTGCGTGAACTCATTAGTCTCAACCAACCTTGAAAGCAACGTCGACTATAAATTGATTTTAAAACGTACCCGAGGCTCTTTAGAAAATTGGAAAAGTAAATGTATCTATTAAGAAGGTCAATTTGTATAGCAGAGGTTTTCAATTCCTGACGTTTTTTTTTGTCTGCCACAGCCGGTGAGTTAATTACTTCTACAAAATATAATAATTAAAGAGGCATATTGTGCAGACTGATACGAAAAAGGGAAATGTGGAGGGCCTGTGTCCTGGTGCTTTGCTCATACAGAGTGTAAGTATGTGGTGTGTGTCTGGAGCCAGCAGCTGTGGGCCCATCTGATAACCATCTCCTCTGAGTAATCACAGAACACTCACCACATGCAGCGGCCAGAGCGCTCAGGTGTGGACCAACCTCATGTCGTTTAGATCCAGATTCTGATTGATTTTATTGGCCATTTGCAGTAAAACCACATTGGAATACTTGTGCAAGAGTCTCCCAGTGTGTACCAGACAAGTATATATTGAAACTAAGCTAAACAGTACAGGAATTAACAAGCTAAATTAAAGTACCGGAATCAAACAAGCTAAAAATTATAGGAATAAAACATGGTAACATGTCACTCTGAAATCAATAAACAAAACTAATTTAAATAGTCCAAGATCATAAAAGTGCTTTGTTCAAACAGTTTAAAAGTTTGTGGAAAGAAGCTGTTAACAAAACGAAATGTCAAGCCAGAAGGAAGAAGCTGGAACATGGCTTTTCCAGGGTCCAGAAGAGTCATTCATTATTATAAGAGCCCAGTTTATGTAAGAGTCAGGATTCATAAAGAACCTTCAGAACAGGCAGCTCACTTTTTGCAGTGTGGAGCTCAGGGTATGTCAAAGGCTGTAATTGGTCCTCTCAAAATACAATTCTCTTTTCAGTTTGTCTGGTTGGACTTGAAATTATTATTATTATGCGTCAATGATTGGATCACTTTCTCCCCCAGCACCTTTTCAAAGGACTAGCAAGTATTCACTCTGATTCAAGACAAGGTCGACATGAATCCAATAGAAGAAAGGATTGGGGTTAAGACCCATGGTTACGGCGAGGCTTGAGTGGCAACCCCTGTTGACCCCTTCCATCACATATATTGTATATTATTAGGAGAGGACTAACCTAACCAAAGAAAGAAGCAGATTTGAACATAAGTTGTAACCAATATCCTTATATGGGCATTTACGACTGGGTATAGTGTTCGATGTAAACTACCGTGTTGCTAACATGGTTGCTAAGCTAAGCTGGAGTGTACACCGAGAATGAAGGTATCTGTAAACTCCAGTCCATTACTATTTCCCTACATGTACATCTGGGTCTGATCCTTGTGGCTGCAGTCACCTCGGTTAAATCCCCTAGCAGGGGAGGCAGCCGAATTTGCGGGTTGAAGTTTGTCAATGGCGGCGAATAAAGGAAGCTCTTCAATCCGTTCTGGTTCGGCTCTTAATATCAAGAAATTGAAGTTGGAGCAAGAGGAATGTTTAGCAAATTGCATTACTGGCCACGATTTGTTGTGGCTCTACTCCCCACAGGCTCCGTCGGTGGCAAAGGAGATGGCTAAAGCTAGGCTAATGCTAAAGGCCTCACTCACTTAGGTGCATTACATGAAGGTCACGGTAAACTCAAATCCAATCATTTCACTCTGCAAAAGGAGTTAACCCCTCCCACCTGTTAACAAAACTCAAATCCAGACCTAAGTACGAAATGAAATGAGTACGATGGTACAGTAAAACCAGGCAAATGTCATCTGAAACTAGTTAATCCATGCAAAAGGGAACAGGCAAAGTGGCAGCTGACTGACGCTCAAACCCACAAAGATGATATTAAACTCAAGCACAATCAAAACGTATTTATTAAACACAATTGAATGTCCCCGAAACGCCAACGCTATTTTCGTTAGAGGCTAAACTGTCCCCAAATCAAGACATTCTAATCAGTTTGTCAGAGCCAGCCAACCCATATTTCAACCTTCACCGTGCGCCAGCAGCATCATTCTGCATTGGCCCAGTGCAGAGCTCACCATGTGCCGGAAAAGCGAATTAAACGATAGGAACATAACTTTCTGTGTTTTTGGCAGAGGCTTTGGTTGGCAGTTTGATTGAGCCAAAGCGAATTACACTTTGTCTGGCTCTGCACAATAAAAGCAACCGATGATGTTCACAAGGCTCTGTGTATAATGACCAGCCAAAGATATATTTACTTATTAATGCGCCCTGCTTGGCTAAGTGCAAAATGGAGCCACTTCAGGTCAGTTGTTTTACAGTTAGGTTAACGTTATATGCACTGGCAATCCAAGCTGTGAAATTGTTATTCATGATACTGTGCACTTGTTATTATTATGAAGTATATTTCTAATTAACAGCAGATTTATCATCCAGCCGCTAATGCCATAATGTGTCGTAATTCGTTCTGCATGTTTAACTTCAACACACCCAGTTCCACATCACAATTCTCCACAGCCACTCCTCTCGCACACACGATCCGGCCGTATTAACATTCCCTTATGCGTGCGAAAATGGATTGAAAATCTATAGCTGCGCATTGCCCGTTTAACCAATTTGAAAACGTAAATTAATTCAATCAATGAGCGCTAAATAAACCGCCCACTCTAAACGACACTGGAGGACTCAGTGAAGCGTTTCAAATATTAACAGGCGAACAGCAGTGTGTCCCGCGGCCCGAGGATTATGGGAATGTTTACAACTTGTCGACGCTGGCAAAAAAATAAAAAAATAAAATGGGGATCACAGCTCATGGGGAATTCACACGTCAATGTGGAGGTGGCGTCTGGGAGTCAGAATCTTGTCATCTGTTTGGAATAAGTGGAAAAAATAAGGATACTAATAATGAAGCTAGTAGTATAAGATCAGATAAAATAGACTTTATTGATCTCACACTGGAGAAATTTACAATAAAGTAAAGTGTATAAAGCGCAAATTAGTGGTGAACAAGGTGACAGAAGTAACATTGTTTGCCTGAAATAAAAAAATAAAAAATAAAATAAAAATAAAAAAATATAAAAAAATATAAAAATATAAAAATATAAAAAAAATATCATAAATAAAAAATAAAAAAATAGGACAAGGGAAAATAATTGATTCTTTAAATTGTGTTATTTGGAAATAGACTGTATGAAATATGCAGTAGTTTATTTGAAACAATTTCAAGAAACATTGCTCAAAAAGAGAAGGTCAAAACAAAAAGCTTATGTGCCTTCCCCATGATCAATACTACAGTGAAGCGACTGCAAACAGATTCAGATATTTAACAACTGCAGAATGAAATGTTTTTATCAAACTACTCAATGTGTGATTGGTCATCTAGATAAAGATTCCACATTAAGGATCCAAACTAGGGCTGCACGATATATCGAAAAAATATTGTTATCGCGATATTGGTGCGTGCGATATCCATATAGAAAACAATAAAGACAACAAAACAGACAGACACATCAACGTTCAACATTTACAACAAACAAACCAATAAACAAAAAAGTATATAAACATATGCATTTGAATTTCATTAATGTTTTTATTATTTGTCTCTTGCGTTTCAAGGCAGATTGCAATTTTAGGTAAAAGAAAAAAAATATTGCAATAATATTGTTATCGCAATACTAGACGCTCATATAAAATATCGCTCTAATTTCCAATATTGTGTTTCTTTAGTACTCCCACAGTCGCACTCACAAAAACCCTAAACCAGACATGTCCAAACTCAGTTGCGGCCCTCTCTGCCATTTTATGTGGCCCTTCTGCCGCTGTACTTTGACAGTGTCATCGAACCAACTTCAGCTCCACCCATACAGTCACGTTATCAATCAATCAATCAACGTTTATTTGTAGAGCGCCTTTCCTACACAAGGCAACGCAAAGCGCTTCACATCCCCTATCACATCATGCATAAATCAAACACATTGAGAGCACAAGATATATTAAAAACATTAAAAATAAAATCACAAAAATTAAAAACCTTTAAACATTAAAATCACAGATGGGACTAAAATCATAAATAGTCACAGTGCATTAAAAAGATTAAAGATAAAAACAAAGATGAGAAGATAAAATCATTCAGTTGTATATGCGCAGCTAAACAGAATTGTTTTGAGCCTAGATTTAAAAGATGCCAGAGTAGACGCCTGTCTCACATCCTCAGGAAGATGGTTCCAGACTCTAGCTGCATGAATCTGAAATGCAGTTTGCCCATGTCTAGTACCGACTCTGGGCACTAACAGGAGTCCAGTCCCTGTGCTCCTCAGAGTCCGGGTCGGTTCATATGGCACAAACATGTCGTGGATGTACCTTGGCGCGAGACCATGGAGAGACTTGTACACAAGTAAAGCTGCTTTGAAGTCTATTCTCTGAGGAACAGGAAGCCAGTGCAGAGACCTGAGAACTGGACTAATGTGGTCGCACTTCCTAGTTCTGGTCAGGACTCGAGCTGCTGCATTTTGAATGTACTGCAGCTGTTTTACAGCCTGTTTGGAGAGACCTGTGAACAAGCCATTGCAATAGTCTAACCGACTGGAGACAAAAGCGTGTATAAGAGTCTCCAAGTCTGCCTTAGACACTATGTTTTTAATTTTAGCAATGTTTTTTAGGTGGTAATAAGCTGCTGATGTTACAGATTTTATGTGGCTTTTGAAATTTAAGTCTGAGTCCATTATCACTCCTAGATTTCTGACCTGATTTGAGGGTTGTAGAGAGAGAGCCTGGAGGTGACAAATAACGCTCTCTCTTTGTTTCTGGGGTCCGAAAACAATTATTTCAGTTTTGTCGGTGTTTAGTTGGAGAAAGTTATTTTGCATCCAATCACCGATTTGCTGGATACAGTGAAGGAGCGAGTCCACTGGTTCATGCTCTCCTGCTGTCAGGGACACATAGACCTGAGTATCGTCAGCGTAATTGTGATAAGAGACATTATTACTGTGAATCAACTGACCTAGAGGCAACATGTAAATATTAAACAGAAGAGGACCCAGGATTGACCCCTGTGGCACGCCGCAGGTCAGGGCCAAGTGGTCTGAGGTACAGTTTTCGAACTCCACAAAAAACTTTCTGTCTTGTAAATAGGACCTAAACCAGCTTAGGGCGGTGCCAGCAACACCAACCCAGTCCTCAAGTCTCTGAATGAGGATGCCATGATCAATAGTGTCAAAAGCAGCACTTAAATCTAACAGAAAAAGGACTGAGACTTTTCCTGCGTCAGTGTTTAGTTTGATGTCATTTGTTACCTTTATTAGCGCGGTCTCAGTGCTGTGGTGGGGTCTAAACCCTGACTGGAACATATCATAAGCGTTATTGATTATTAAAAATTCTGTAAGTTGTTGATAGGCAACTTTTTCTAACTTGTTTATAACTTGTTTATAACTTGTTGTAAATCTCAGACCCTCTGGAATTCTGTTGCTGACTTTATTGTCACAACATTCCAAATAAAATGCAGCTGTGGATCAATGAGGACGTATCAAAACACATTTTAAATTCCAGAATCCAGTCAGTTTTTTAAATCCAGGTTGTCGGCCCCAGGTCAAGTCTGATGAACTAAAGTGGCCCTCTTGCTAAAAAGTGTGGACACCTCTGCCCTAAACAATTGTACATGATTTTAGTGGTATGGGGAAAACCGGAGCACCCAGAGGAAAAAATCTGATCAGACACAAGAGGAACATACAGAAAGGTCCTGTTTGGAGTTGGAATGAAACCCCAGGACCTTCTTGCTTATACCTCTGTGCCAACTTAAGACTACTGTACACAGGGGAACTCAAAGTGATTTATGAATAATGATCTACAACTCCTGCGGTAATTGCAATGGGACCAGTGGAGACTGAGAAAATAGCGCTGTGTTCCGTAGAGTTTGAATATCACTAAGTTGTTGTTTTTGTCATCTTGTCCTAGTTGCCAAACAATTTTGCGCACCATCTGCCACTTGTGCTGATGCGGCTCCAGACAAACATAACAGGTTTGTATTTTGTAGTCTGCAGTAAAACAAGTTTGCATTACATTCTGTTTAACTACGGTCTTATACCTGTCTGAGGAACATCGCTTTTCTGTCTTCTGATTGGACGAAAAGATCTCCGCAGACCGCCATAAGAACATCCACAAACATCCAAACACCATGTTACATTTCACAGATTGAAAGTGGCTGTTTCTTGTGAAGAGTTGTACCGTTTTGTCGAAACAAGTGCATGCAACTTTTGAATGGATAGACGAAAGAAGTTTTTTTTCACTCCACAGTATTTACTTATTTATTTATTTCAACTGAGTCCATGACAACACATCACATACAATGACATTTCTAATCATTGCAGTCTTGTCACACAAACAAAAAGTAGCAGTAAGAAAAAATAACTTTCTTTTCTCGCCAGTTTGAATTCGAAGACGTTTTGAACCAGTGGAAATTCCATCAACCTGCAATGTTACCCAGAAACTAATTAGTGTCGCGTTTTTCATTGTTGAGTGATGATACTGCTCCCATTGCGTGATGCCATGAGGTGGTAATGCAGCCGGCCCTCTTTGTTTTTCTGAGTCCGTTCACACATAAAGGCCTTCTCCGTACTCTCACTCTCTCTCATTAAAACTCTTCACACACACAGGGACATTTCTACGGGGAGCTAATGATGATAAGAACTGAGGCCTTTATAAATATGTTGCGGTTACTATTTTAAACAGGTAATTTTTTTTTTTCCAAAGGCGTGAATTTGACTTTTATGAGCTTCAATTATAGACTGTATATAGATGGACCTCTAGTTCTATGAAGTCTAATGGAGAAGTGCTCATGGGCAGAGGTTTTTGTCTCCTACACCTATTTGCCTACATGCACTCACTCACTGTACGGTACACTGAGAAGTATAGCTCCATTTACTATGCAACCATTTGTGACACACTCATCATAATGAAAGTATTGGGTTCTTTCTGTCCGTCCGTTTTCCTCCGCTTCATCCGTTGCCGGGTCGCGGGGGCAGCAGTCTAAGCAGAGACGGCCAGACTTCCCTATCCACACACACTTCTTCCAGCTCGTCCGGGGGGACCCCAAGGCGTTCCCAGGCCAGCTGAGAGACATAGTCCCTCCAGTGTGTCCTAGGTCTTCCCTGGGGCCTCCTCCCAGTGGAGGAGGCCCCAGGGTGTTTTCAATTGTTACTGTACTGTAGTATCTATTGTGTGTCATGGATCCTCCATGGAGTTACTCGTGTTTGCATTGAGTTGTGATATAACTGCATTTTCTACTTAATGTACTGTATCTATTCTCATGAAACGCACAAATCTATAAAAATGCCCAAAACATTTGAGAATTTAAAAAGTGTTGCTCAAATGCACCCTGGCAGTTGTGAAACTGTAAAAAGAACAGTCTCATATTCTGAAAATTGTGTTTTCAATTGTTTTGGTGATGTGGTTAATGATGCTCAGAGTGTTCACATTTTTGCAGACCATGAGAGGTATTTTGGTGTGATGGGTTGGTTTTGAGAATATGAGAAACTGTTTTGGTGTGGCAAGGCAAGGCAAGGCAAGTTTATTTATATAGCACAATTCATACACAAGGCAATTCAAAGTGCTGAACAAAACAAGAAAGCATTAAAATCATAAATAATCACAGAACATTAAAAAGAAAGATACAAATATAAAATCCCTCAGTTGTATGCACAGCTAAACAGAACTGTCTTTAACCTGGTTTTAAACATTGTCAGAGAGGAGGCCTGTCTCACATCTTCAGGAAGACTGTTCCAGATTTTAGCAACATGAATCTGAAAAGCAGCCTCCCCATGTTTAGTTCTGACTCTGGGCACTAACAGGAGTCCAGTCCCTGTGCTCCTCAGAGTCCGGGCTGGTTCATATGGGACTAACATGTCACTAATATATTTTTGTGCGAGGCCATGGAGAGACTTGTACACAAGCAGAGCTGTTTTAAAGTCGATTCTCTGAGCCACAGGAAGCCAGTGCAGAGACCTGAGGACTGGACTAATGTGGTCGTACTTCCTGGTTCTTGTCAGGACTCGAGCTGCTGCATTTTGAATGTACTGCAGCTGTTTTACAGCCTGTTTGGACAGACCTGTGAGCAGGCCATTGCAGTAGTCTAACCTACTGGAGACAAATGCATGGGTAAGAATTTCCAGGTCTGCTTTAGACACTATGTTTTTGATCCTGGCAATGTTTTTTAGATGGTAAAAAGCTGCTGATGTTACTGATTTGATGTGGCTATTAAAATTTAAGTCTGAGTCCAGTATTACCCCTAGATTTCTGACCTGGTTTGAAGGTTTTAGGGAGAGAGACTGTAGATGACAGATGACGCTTTCTCTTTGTTTCTGGGGACCAAAAACAATCATTTCAGTTTTGTCCGCGTTTAGCTGAAGGAAGTTGTTTTGCATCCACTCACTGATCTGTTGGATACAGTGAAGGAGTGAGTCCACTGGTCCATGTTCTCCTGCAGTCAGTGAGACATAGATCTGAGTGTCGTCTGCATAGTTATGATAGGAAACTTCGTTTCTGCGTATTAACTGACCTAACGGCAGCATGTAGAGATTGAGCAGAAGAGGTCCCGGGATCGACCCCTGTGGTACTCCACAGGTCAGGGCCATATGATCTGAGACACAGTTTCCAATCTCCACAAAGTACTTCCTGTCCTCAAGGTAAGACCTAAACCAACTTAGGGCGGTGCCAGCGACTCCAACCCAGTCCTCTAATCTCTGTAAGAGGATCTCATGGTCGACGGGTGCGTACCGATGTTCCCCGGGTCCGATGTTCCCCCACTTCTATAGGCGGGGGAACATCGGACCCGGGGAACATCGGTACTTTGCGTATTAAAAAGTCCCGATGTTCCCCGGGTCCGATGTTCCCCCGCCAATAGAAGTGGGGGAACATCGGGACTTCAACAACGAGACTAGTCCCGCTGTTCCCCGCGTGCGCCCTTTGATGTTTGATGTTTCCTCCTCCACGAAAGATGGCATATGATCCGCGCCAACTTTTGTGAGAGAGAAAATACTAACTAGCCTAAGCCTATTTACTTTTCTTTTTCCCTCTCGCTCTTTGTGTGCTCATATTTCAGCTGATCGCAGCTTGAGTCTATGCAGGATATTTTTGGGCATGTTATGGGCATGTTATCTCCCCTTGCTCGCCCATGGGCATCTATATTTGACAAGTCTGACTGAATAAAATGAGGACGATTGAAACTAGAGCTACTACATCTGTTAGCCTATAGTTTTTCCAAATACGTGGTTTTGCTGAGGGCACTGTGCTTTTACGCATAATGGACACGCATATGACGTCGTTTTTGTTGTAAAACTTGAATATGCTCTTTTAGTTTTAGAGATATTAATACATATTATTCTATTCAGAATGCGTGCGTCATTGTGCATTGTTGTCCCGCCTTACGTGTCACTCACAGTTAAAATGTAAATAACCAATTCAAACATAACATTTTTACAACTTGAACATTAAGAAAAAAATGATCAAAGGAATCAGTGTAAAATAAGATCCGAAAAGCTCAATTCATGATTGTTTAATTAGGTTTCCCATTTTTAAATACAATTGGAAACGCTCAGAATTCAAAAATATTGAAAAGTTTATTGGCTCCTACAGTGGGGGGAATAATAATAATAATAATTATAATAATAATATAACCCTCTGAGCATCATCACGTTCCTAGTTGCTTCAAATATAGTCCTGTTTATTGGCTGAACAATTTTGTCCAATATCATATCACACAGCGTGAAGCGAGAACAACCAGCTATTCCTCGTCTTAAAGATTGACAACGCTCTCAAAGCATTCACAACAGAGCAGCCTTTTTCATTTTAATTTTAAGAAAGTTCAGCGTGAACTTTGTGAGGTAGAGTAGCCAGAGGCCCGGGCCCGTAGGTCCCAGAGGAGGAGAGCGCGGTCAGGCCAGGCTCGCCTCGCACTGATGAGGTAAACTCTAGGCCTGTGTGAGACACACTGTGGGCCTCATGTATGAAACCTGCGTACGGCCAAATCAGGGTAAATGAGGCGTACGCAAAATATTACACTTTTCCGCATTTATCTATCTGGACGTGAGCGTACAATACGCAAAAAATATACGCCAGGTCTGGAGGTGGTGTAAATCTATACGCTGAACTCAACCTTCGGCAAAACACGCATGAAATTCAAGATATGGACAACAATAAACATATTCCCTCTGGCAAAATTATATGCTGTGTTTTCATTGAGGATCATGTTTCAAAATTTTAATTTGCGCATCAGAAAAAGTCTAATGGAAACACGCAAACTTCAAATAAATCACAGCTCATGATGAGAACCTTCTATTAAATCTGACTTGTGTGTGTATTATTTTGATCTGTATGTTTTTAAAATGTGAAGCGCTTTGTGATCCTGGACAGTCAAAGGCTCTATATAAATACACTTTACGCAACAGGGATGTGTGACCCATCTATTGCTGTGGCAGGCTCTGCGCTGCGTAATTACGCACGGCTATTTGTATTCCTCATTCAAATCTGGTAAAGCAATGTGTTATTTCATTAGATTTGTGTAAGCCTCACACAGACACACACCCCAATAACGCATCGATGGTATCGCTCACTCACAAATGTCTCACTGCCCTGTCCAGAGTGCGCAGCGAGTGCCGTGCACGAGGTCGCGCCACATGTGCAGAAGTTTTGGCTCCAGAGTTTCTTTGTGAAATCTGGACCACAAACGCTCTCTGAAGTGTACAGCGCCTCAATGCGCACTTCTACCCCGAGCCAGGCTGCGTCCAAGACGCTGCAGACGCTTCATTCAGAGCCACCGCTGCATAATATATATGAATTGTTCATTCATTCAATCAATCAATCAAACATTTTGGCAAATTTGTTCAAAACGCAGCTGAATATATAGCGCATATTTATTATTACATAAACATGAACAAACAAACGTGCCTTTTGAGGCTTCCAAACAGTCTTTTTGGCCGGCTTCCTGCTGACCTGTCACGAAGACGTGGTGTGAAACACGCGATTGCTGCATAATTCTAGGCGTGACTAAATACGTTCGTATTCAGGCGATTTATCAACACCCGCAGCTGCGTACGCTCAGAACTAGGCGGATCTCACATGTTCATAAATCCGACGTTGGATTTTGCGTAAATGGAATATACACCCAAAATGTACTTTTTCTACGCAAGTTTCATAAATGAGCTTGTGTGTATGTGCGCGTGTGAGTGCGTGTGCGTGCGTGTGTGCGTTTGAACCATATTCTTTGAAACCCCAATTCCAGTTAGCCCTTGTAGTTTGCAAGCGAATTTGGCCTACTTACTAATCTGCAGGCCTACCCAAAATTGCAAACCTGGCGCCGATACTGTTGCGAGGATGAACGGAGGGAGATATGTTTCCAAAAAGAAAAGGTGGTGGAGCTAATTTTACTTTTCTTATCTGCAACACGTTCTTATTCTGAGGTGGTAGGTTGGAAAAAAATGTACTTGGCTACTACAATGCGAGATCTACAAGGCTTATAATATAAAGTATTCAGTAGCCCTATAGACTAGTTATGAGCGAAAGCCGCTTGTTGCTCCATTATCCGCGCGCAGCAATAACATGTCTATGAGCGAGGCTCGCAGTCGGGGAACACCGGGCCCTCCGGCGTTTGGAAGGTCCGATGTTCCCCGGGGAACACCGGACACGGGGAACATGGGACCCGGGGAACATGGGACCCGGGGAACATCGGACCCGGGGAACATCGGACCCGGGGAACATCGGGCCGACCCCTGGTCGACAGTGTCAAAGGCAGCACTTAGATCTAACAAGATTAAGATTGAGACTTTGCCTGCGTCAGTGTTCAGCCGGATATCGTTTGTAACCTTAACAAGAGCAGTCTCAGTGCTGTGGTGGGGTCTAAAGCCGGACTGAAACATATCAAATGAGTTGTTGATTATAAGAAATCTAGTAAGCTGTAGGTAGACAACTTTCTCAAGGACTTTCCCCATAAATGGCAGATTTGAGATGGGACGATAGTTGTTAAGTACCGTAGCATCGAGACTGCTCTTTTTTAGCAGGGGCCTGATGACTGTAGTTTTCAGGGCCTTTGGGAATATTCCAGAATCAAGGGACATGTTTACTATCTGTGTGAGTGAAGGTAACAGACTGCTCAGAACAGACTTCAGAAATCTAGTGGGTAGTACATCCAAGCTGCATGTGGAGGAGCTCAAACTGGAGATTATCTCTTGGACAGTTTTATCATTTACAGGTGCAAAGTGAGTTAGCTCAAAAAGCCTTTCTGGCTGTTGGATGGTTATCTGTGGATTGGAGACAATGGCGTTTTTGATGCCTTGAACCTTGTCATTGAAAAAATTAGCAAACTCATTGCATTTACGTTTGGAAGTAAGCTCTAATGGCATTTGAACAGGGGGGTTTGTTAATCTATTAACTGTTGAGAACAGAACACGCAGATTGTTGCTGCAGCCTTCAATCATTTCAGAAAAATACCTTTCTCTCGTACCACGTAGCACCCGATCTCGTAATCAACCTGGAGGTTGGACTTGCGCCACTTCCGCTCGGCCCTCCGGCACTTTCTTTTTTGTGCCCTGACCGAGTCTGCTTTAGCCCACGGCGCCTTCTGCTTATTTTTCACTATTTTAACCTTCACAGGGGCAACGGTATCCAGAACATTCAAAACACTAGAGGTGACAGAGTTAAACAGTTCATCTACAGTAGAATACGATGCATTCTCAAAGTTTATCATTCCCATAAATAGTTCACTCGTATTTTCATTTATGTGTCTTCTTCGTACAGTTGCAGAGTCCACTGGTGGTTTGTTAGTGAAACACATGTCAAAAAAAACACAGAAATGATCAGAAAGAGCAACATCGACCACGTTTACATTTGAAATATTCACCCCCTTAGTAACTAACAGATCTAGAGTGTGCCCTTTGCTGTGGGTGGGGCCACTTACGCGCTGAGTGAGATCAAAGGATTCAAGTACAGAACTCAGCTCATTTGCATTTCTGTCATCAACATTATCCACATGAATATTAAAATCACCTGTAATAACCAAACTATCAAAATCTGTGCATACAACTGAAAGCAACTCGGTAAAATGATCAATAAAACTGTGACATGACTGCGGTGGCTTGTATAGGACAATGAAGAGTATTGGAGGAGATTGTTTTTGTTGTATTTTAAAAGACACATATTCAAATGATGAAAACTTCCCAAGAGACATTCTATGGGAGACAAAGTGGTCTCTAAAAATGGCAGCTAAGCCTCCTCCTTTTTTGTTTTCCCGTATTTCAGATTCAAACTTGAAATTTGGTGGTGATGCTTCTATTAAAACTGCATTTCCTGAATTTTGGTCAAGCCAAGTTTCAGCCATGAACATAAGATCAAGATTATGAGAACAAATAAAATTATTGATTAAAAAAGACTTGTGATGGGTCGGTTTTGAAAAGAGACTGTGTTGTTGTGTGTACATAGCTTTAGAAAAGAGGTTTGTGTTTAGAGTTTTGAGAAAAGGGAGGGCAGTATTGTGAAATGTGTTTAAGCAATAGAGAAAAACTGTAGATGAAAATGATCTCAGAACAACAATACTATCGCCTATCGCAATAAATTCTGAGACAATTAATCGTCCAGCAAAATGTTTAATCGTGACAGGCCTGTAGCCCTGAAACTACAACTCAGCAATTAAAGCTGGGGTACCTAAATTTCCCTTGCATTCATAATACATGTTGCTCCTCTCCCTCCTTGACCTGCTCCTCTCCCTTTTTGACCTGCTCCTCTCCCTCCTTGACCTGCTCCTCTCCCTCCTTTGCCTGCTCCTCTCCCTCTTTGACCTGCTCCTCTCCCTCTTTGACCTGCTCCTCTCCCTCTTTGACCTGCTCCTCTCCCTCCTTGGCCTGCTCCTCTCCCTCTTTGACCTGCTCCTCTCCCTCCTTGGTCTGCTCCTCTCCCTCTTTGACCTGCTCCTCTCCCTCCTTGGTCTGCTCCTCTCCCTCTTTGACCTGCTCCTCTCCCTCCTTGGCCTGCTCCTCTCCCTCCTTGGTCTGCTCCTCTCCCTCTTTGACCTGCTCCTCTCCCTCTTTGACCTGCTCCTCTCCCTCCTTGACCTGCTCCTCTCCCTCCTTGACCTGCTCCTCTCCCTCCACTGACACAAACTCCTCTTCTTCTGCCTTGATCATCCATTTTTGTTTGGAACCTGCACTGACTTATAAAGTTGTGGTCACATCATTTGCAACAGGAGTTTTCAGTTCTGAGTGGTTGTGTTTTCTGAATGACACCAGGTCTGTTCATTGTGTTCAGGTTTTGCTCACTGTGGGAGGCATTTTGCATCACATGAGCTTCACAGTGCAAATTGGAGCAGAGATACATGCAAAAAGTGTTTTAGTAAAGGCAAAATATGTTTAGAGTTTTGAGAAAAAGGGGATGGGTTTTGTGAACAGTGTCTACAGGAGAATTGTGTTTATGGTTATGAAAAGTGGGGGGTAGTTTTAATAAATGTGTTTAGGCAATTGGTCATTTGGTTTAGAGTACTGCTTTTGTGTTGTAGCAATAGAGAAAAACTGTATTACCGTTGAAACGTGTCAAGGTAATAACATCGCTAACCTACTATTGTCTGGTTTAGAATCACCCAATACTTGTAATTCTACTCAGAAGACAAGATGAATTTTCCTAAACTATTTTGAGGATGTCTTTGTAAATCCGTATACTGTATGTACTCTTACATATATTGGCTCTTTGGTTGGTAGGTTGTAGCTAATCAGTGTATTTCAAAAGGCTTCTTTGCATTCACTTCAATACAATTCCATTTATATTTATGTTTCTTTTTTTTATATAGCATTAGTTTCCGAGAACTTTACAAATTTGTCGATTCACCGGCAACAGATCAAAGAATCAAAGAAGTTTTAACACAGATAATGCAATAAATACAAGAGAGAGGCTCAGCTCCCACAGGCTATAGATCCAGGACTCAGGCTGTACAACGAGGACTGAGGCTATTTCCCCCTGCTATTTCCTAAGCATAGGTTTCCTCCAAGGGCTCGGTTTTCCCAAACTTCTGAAAACCTGTCAAATAGGTATCATTATGACTGAACGGTCACAACAATGCTAGGGAAAGTATAGGAAGGAGTATAGTAGAGCCAATAAATGAAAAAAAAAACAACTACTCAATCAAAACTATCATACATTGAACAGTGGTTTCTCTTGATCTATGATATAGCCAATGATATAGCCAATGGCTATATCAGGTTTTTCTTTTCTTTTTTTTTCTTTTTGTACATCCACAAGACAACTTATTTTTCTATTCGAAGCCCCACAAGCATGTTTATGATTTGAGTCACACGGTTCCTGGCTAAGGTCTAATCAAGTTAATCAGAATCAGAACCAGAGTTATTTCTATTGCCATTGTTAGTAACAAGAAGTCACAAACATATAAATTGCTTCGGCTCTCAGTGCATACAAGTTAAAAAGTAAAAATAGAATAAGGCATGCGTAAAAAGAAAACATCAACATAACAATTACTAAAGTTACTGCTATGTCCAAGTGCTTTGGATATTGTCAGGACATTGTCTGCACTAATGCTGTTGTACCTGCTGATCAGAATTGAGAAAAAAAAACCCTTCAGAGTCATACGTTTTGCCTCCATAACTGCATAAAAGACAGGAGTGAAGAGGAGAGAAGGAGAGAGGAGAGGGGACACCAGGGAGAGGAGATGTGATAAAAGAAGGAGGCAGCGCACTCACAGCAGGCTTCAGTTTGAGCTGATCAAATATTTATATCATTATAATGTACAGAGATACATCTGAGAACAGAGCTGCTCCCGGTGCTCCTCACAACACTTGTATCTTATTATGTGCCGTTCACATCTTCACTGCATCACCCGAGGTATGTTTGTATAAAACATGGAATCGTCTCTATGTTTTCTTGCTGTAACGTATTAAATGAAGCACAAAAACAAATATATAATTGAAATGTTTCTTGTGTTATTTAAATCAAAAGGGACCTCCGGCAAGATAGCAGAGAATCGCGGAAATATTTATATACAAAAGTTTATATCATTTGTGTGCATAATGAGGACTTGTTTGTGTGATGAAAGGGAAGTTGTTTGGAGATTTCCTCGGGACACAAAGTAAAGTAGAGGCTGTTGTGTGGAGGTAATGGGACAGTGGAGGTTACAGGGCGTGTATGAGCAGAGGTTGGTCTACTGTCCTCTTACAGCTGCCATTTCATAGAGAATTGTTGGTTCTTACGGTTTGCGTTCAAATTACCACTTGTTGCTTCCTGTTTCTTTTGCCCGCACAGAACTGGGGAAAAAGGCTTTAGGGATAAGGTTATGTGTTGCAAAAAAAAATATATATGTGTATCTGTTTTTAGAATCTGAAATTTTATCTCATTGTGTGTAACTTTGTAAAAGGAGAGAGTGCATTCATATGGATGGTATAGGCTTATGTAAGAAGATTGAGTATAGCTTTTTAGTCTGTAGATTGTAATTACAAATGTTCATTGATATACAATTTTGTTCTCCATCCATTTTCTTCCCCTTAGTCAGAGCTGCACTTTTGTTCTCTCTCAATTAAATAAATTAAACATAGCTTTGTATAGTCCCAGACTGAGCTTAACTGATATCATGGAGCCAATATCTGATCTAAATGTAACGTTTTTACCTTGGACTTTAAAACAGTGGGGGGGGTAACAGTGGCCTGAGCCTGAAGGTTGTGGGTTCTTAGTCGCCGTTGTGTCCTTGGGCAAGACACTTTATGTCTGGGAACACCAGATGTCACATTGGGGCGGCTGCGACTTCACCCCCATTGCCTAGTTTGAGTCTGGTATGTGTGTGTGAATGGTTGGTGGTGGTCGGAGGGCCTGATGGCACAGACTGGTTGCCTCACTTCTGTCAGTGTGTCCCAGGGCAGCTGTGGCTACAGTAGTAGTTAATCACCACTGTGTTTGGAGTGAAAGAATATTGACATGTAAAGCGTCTTTGAGTGTCCAAAAAAGCGCTATCTAAAATGGATGCATTATTATTATTTGATTTTCCATCCTTAAATAATAATAATTTTTTTGCATTTCTTGCATCTTGAGTCCAACGACAAAACTTTCCATCAACGAACCTAAAACACTGGTCTGTGATAACGTACTGTTGTCAAAATGAACTGAACCTTTAACTCTCTCTAGATATTCAGCAGAGAACGATCTTCTCTGAAAAAGTTGGACGCAGCAAAACTATAACTGTGTCAGAAAAAAAGTACATTTAGTTCAACATCTTCCTGCACAGTATTTTGGCTGCAGGCCCAGATTTCTTCCCTTCTATAAAACCAAATCATGGCTAGGTATCTTGTCTGTGTTCTTGGAGGTTTGCATCAGTTTGTCATGTACAGTATACAGTGCCTTGCGAAAGTATTTGGCCCCCTTGAACCTTTCAACATTTCAGGCTTCAAATTTAAATTTTTTGTCATGAATCAACAACAAGTGGGACACAATCGTGAAGTGGAACAAAATGTATTTGATCATTTCAACTTTTTTAACAAATAAAAAACTGAAAAGTGGGGCGTGCAATATTATTCGGCCCCTTTACTTTCAGTGCAGCAAACTCACTCCAGAAGGTCAGTGAGGATCTTTGAATGATCCAATGTTGTCCTAAATGACTGATGATGATAAATAGAATGTACCTGTGTGTAATCAAGTCTCCGTATAAATGCACCTGCTCTTTGAGTTCAGGGTTCTGTTTAAAGCGCAGAGAGAACCATGAAGACAAAGGAACACACCAGGCAGGTCCGAGATACTGTTGTGGAGAAGTTTAAAGCCGGATTTGGATACAAAAAGATTTCCCAAGCTTTAAACATCTCAAGGAGCACTGTGCAAGCAATTATATTGAAATGGAAGGAGTATCAGACCACTGCAAATCTACCAAGACCCGGCCGTCCCTCCAAACTTTCATCTCAAATAAGGAGAAGACTGATCAGAAATGCAGTCAAGAGGCCCATGATCACTCTGGATGAACTGCAGATAACTACAGCTGAGGTGGGAGAGTCTGTCCATAGGACAACAATCAGTCGTGCACTGCACAAATCTGGCCTTTATGGAAGAGTGGCAAGAAGAAAGCCATTTCTCAAGGATATCCATAAAAAGTCTCGTTTAAAGTTTGCCACAAGCCACCTGGGAGACACACCAAACATGTGGAAGAAGGTGCTCTGGTCAGATGAAACCAAAATCGAACTTTTTGGCCACAATGCAAAACGATATATTTGGCGTAAAAGCAACACAGCTCATCACCCTGAACACACCATCCCCACTGTCAAACATGGTGGTGGCAGCATCATGGTTTGGGCCTGCTTTTCTTCAGCAGGGACAGGGAAGATGGCAAAAATTGATGGGAAGATGGATGGAGCCAAATACAGGACCATTCTGGAAGAAAACCTGTTGGAGTCTGCAAAAGACCTGAGACTGGGACAGAGATTTATCTTCCAACAGGGCAATGATCCAAATATATACATAAAGCCAAATCTACAATGGAATGGTTCACAAATAGACGTATCCAGGTGTTAGAATGGCCAAGTCAAAGTCCAGATCTGAATCCAATCGAGAATCTGTGGAAAGAGCTGAAGACTGCTGTTCACAAACGCTCTCCATCCAACCTCACTGAGCTCGAGCTGTTTTGCAAGGAAGAATGGGAAAGAATTCCAGTCTCTCGATGTGCAAAACTGATAGAGACATACACCGAGCGACTTGCAGCTGTAATTGCAGCAAAAGGTGGCGCTACAAAGTATTAGTGCAAGGGGGCCGAATAATATTGCACGCCCCACTTTTCAGTTTTTTATTTGTCAAAAAAGTTTAAATAATACAAATAATTTTGTTCACTTCACGATTGTGTCCCACTTGTTGTTGATTCTTGACAAATACTTTTGCAAGGCACTGTATATGGGCAGTGCATTTAGAGCCATGTTGTAGTCACTTTCAGATCTGGAGCTGATTGGCTGAGGGCGGTTTTGCTCTCGGGGCAGTGGGCCGAGCATAAAGCCTTCTGCCGCCTTTCATCCTCTCGCCAATGGAGAAAAATTGAAGTGCTCTCAGTCACAACAAAGCGTTTTAACAAAGGCCTTTTCATTTCAAGGTGAAATTGGTTCAGCATTTAGAACAGAAGAAAGGTTTTTGCTGCTACTGCTGCTGCCGGCGATGCACTATGTTTATTACGGAGAAGCTTTCGGAGATCGGAAACAGTCAAGGACACGGGGAATCGAATCAGATGGGTTTGTGTTGTTTGTTTAGAAATAACACACACACACACATTCTCAGACGAAATGAAAGAAAAAGAAGGGGACGCTGAATCGCTGATGGGAAAGTGCGCGCAGATGCTCAGGGGAGAAAATGTGCTTTTTTCTTACTTCACAAACCTGCAATGAGCAATGTTCTTGTGATGAAAAGGTAAACCGCGAACACGTAATCTAGTATATCTCGAGAAAAATGTGTCTGAAGTGTTTGGCTGTGACCAAGTATGTGAACAAGTCACACGGGCGATAGTGCAATAATGTGTTCCCTTTTAATGCTTTGAAAATCTTTTGATCGGTCAGTTATTGTGTCTTTATCAGATTATTAGTATTGGCGCACAATAGTGGTAGACTTTCATTGGCAAAAAAAAAAAACATGTCAAAACAATGATGAACTGATTTAGTCATAATAAAACTCCTCTGAAGTGAAAGTCAGTTCATTTTCAAATTGTGAAGATAGAGAGACGTTTATTGAAGGTAAGCTCCAGTTAGACCCGCCCCCTCCAGGATCCTGATTGGATGCATTGAATTGATAGACAGCCCCTTATCATTTGTCGCAGAGGTATCAAATTCATTTTGGTTGGAGGCAAAGTTTAAAGACATAAGCGCTGGTTGGGGCCAAAAGTTTATTATTATTATTCATGTATTTTTACATATTTATTTGACATGAATTAGGATATTATTTTCTAGTAAGTTTGGATTCAATCACAACGGGGCCAAATATAGAAAAGATGTAATTGAAGATTCAGTTAAATATAAACAAAAAATCTACTTCTAATTACATGTTCGTAAACATTATAGAACAGATTCAATTATATGATTACTTTCCTGAGAAAATAAGCTTTAAAATTAAGTATATCATGCCATTGAATCCCATTAACATCGATGCTGCTGTTACTGGGATAATCATAATTGAAAATAATTTCTGGGGCCACTAATTATGGTCTCGTTGGCCGGAATTGGCCCAGGGGCCTGAGTTTGACATGTCTGGTATAAATCTTACTGGTGATGCTTAAGTCAAGGGGAGGAACTGAAATGAAATATAAATGAAACATAATTATTATTCTTAATGTGGGTAATATCACAGGGTCAGGTCAAATCTGGTGAAAATGAAATATAACTGAAGTTTTAATAGTTTTTACGTACAAAAATAAACGTTTCATTGGTTTTCAAAGACTCTCAGACTTTGCTTCCATTTAAACTGGAATTAAACACATGAATATGACCATTTTCTGGACACCCTCTAAATTATAGTTGGTCATTCAAACCTGCCCCAGGATTTTCTCAAACATAATTGGATGTCGTGACATTTCTTCGCCGTATTCCATTATCGTATTCTCCGTAGTTCTTGTCTGAAGGCGGTTGTCTGCATAGGATCATTTCGAGAGTTTCAAGAATTTATAGCTGCTAGTTCCTGCACACACACCATTTCCATCATCTGCTCTCAGCACCAGGTACACTATGTGAACGGTCTAGGCAATCTCTTAAGCTAAAGTGCATCACCGCAGAAAAAAACTGTGTAGCCTGCTCCTACAACCGTCCAAAAGTGTTTTCACATCTGCAGGTGCATTTGAGAAGTGTGTCTTTGTAAAACGCCAAAAGGCAAGAGCACATTTTTAGCTCATGGAACCTGGATATTCTCAACAGGGCATCGCAAAGAAAAATCAAGTAATCAGTGGGTGCAGCGATAGTTTTTTCTACAACTACAAGTGAGAAAAGCTAGTGGAGATTATAGTATAAGCTGGTGTATGGAATAGGACTGCGAAAATGTGGTTTTAAAATACTTGTTCTCCTATGACGACAGGAAGTCTACAAGCTGATGCGTCTGGTCTGGTGTTGATGACTTTAAAATAGACTTGACTCTAGTCTGTGCGCTGTGAAAAACTGTCCACTCTAACAGGTTGATCAAGCGGCAAAGACATGAATTTCGCTTCACAAAAGCTGTCGTCCAGGAAGAACAGAACGTCAAACTAGATCATGTCTTTGGCTATTTAAAAACAATAAACAGTTTTGCTCTACGCTTATACTATTCAGCACATAAACGTTTAACATTGGTTTGTATACATTATTGTGTGTCTGGAGCCTCCTGATACACTACAAACAGGATACATGGGAGGTAATAATTGCCTAAATCAAGTGGCTTTTATGTTCATTTGAGCACATTCTGACTGATTTAAAACATGATTTGCCAAAAGGACAAGCCATTTGATTTGATTTCAAGAACTGTCACTTTATTTTCTCATTCCAAGTGGAGACATTTCTTGTATCTTTCTAAAAAACAAGATCATTTTGCATGTCCCATTGGCAAATCTTGTTTTAAGGCAGTCCAAATGTGCTCAAATTAAGATACCAAATTTGAGCAATTTTTTGACTTATTTTTTGTCCCTTTTTGCAGTGTAGTACGTTTAACCTTCTGGTCAAGGGCAGCTCTCTCCGTCTGACTGCGCCCCACGTCAGATTGGCAGAGTGTAACCAGATTCCAAATGCAGTGAGTGGAAATGTGCTGAGTGAGTAGCGAACAGGAGGTCTTATTTTCCCCACAGGAAAACCAGGGTCCAGTTACTTCTCAACAACTATTAGACCATACACACATACACATCTATGTCACTATGACAACGCTTCCAATGTATTATTATGTGTAATGTGTGATGGGCAGTATTCAAATTATTAATATTTTATCATTATCATTACACGTTTGAATGCTGTCTAACGCATCTTGGGATATAAAAACACATATAGTATGGGTTGGGGTTGTCATTGCTATAGTAGGAGTGGAATAATTAGAAGAGGCTAGAAGAACATTTATTTGTATCGCACATTGCACCAATCATAGAAACATAAAAAGTCAAATAGAATTATAGTGTAAACAAATTAGTTATAAAGAAAATCAGCATACAGGCGTGATGCCAGAGTATTCCATGTGTTTGTAGTAGTTGTAGTAGTAGTAGTGGTAATAATACTAGTAGTAATAGTTGTAATATTAGTATTAATGGTAGTGCTAGTAGTAATAATAGCAGTAGTAATAGTAGTAGTGGATCTCTCTCTCTGTCTCTCTCTGTCTCTCTCTCTCTGTCTCTCTCTGCCTCTCTCTCTCTGTCTCTCTCTGTCTCTCTCTCTGTCTCTCTCTGCCTCTCTCTCTCTGTCTCTCTCTCTGTCTCTCTCTGTCTCTCTCTCTGTCTCTCTCTGCCTCTCTCTCTCTGTCTCTCTCTCTGTCTCTCTCTCTGTCTCTATCTGTCTCTCTCTCTGTCTCTCTCTGCCTCTCTGTCTCTCTCTGTCTCTCTCTGCCTCTCTCTCTGTCTCTCTCTCTCTGTCTCTCTCTGTCTCTTTCTCTGTCTCTCTCCCTCTCTCCCTCTCTCTCTGTGTGTGTCTCAGTCTCGTAGAAGTATTAGTAGTAGTGGTAACAACACTAGTAGTAATATTAGTAGTAGTAGTAATTGTTATAGTGGTGGTTCTCTGTCTCTCTCTCTCTCTCTCTCTCTCTCTGTCTCAGTCTAGCAGTAGTAGTAGCAACATACTGTATACTGCAACTGCTACTGCTGCAGTTGAGAGAAATAGCCTGAAGCAGTATTATAACCATATTATTGTATGGAATTGATATTAACCTAATGCACTTTTCACTCATCTTGTTTGACAATACATTTGTGCTTAAAGCTACTGATCTTATTTTCTCTAATTCCCCTCATTTCCCGCTGCCCCTGGCTCTTGTCTTCAGGCTACAGCGGTACATAGATTTGAATTATAATGTAATCATATATAAATTCACTAATCTAGGTCACTATTACTGTTTTGTGTGGGTGGTAGTTGCAGGACCAGATGGCTAAACAGTGCTAGTAATTCTACAAAGATGCCATGGCGCAGTCTTAAAGAGGATATTATTATTCATTGATTTAAAATGCAACTCAAAAGGTAGCTACAAGTCTTTGAACTATAATGTTCATCCAAATCGTGTGCATTTTGTTGTGCCCTTGTGCCCGACACATTTCTCTGCAGTGAGGCTGATGTAACCGAGTGTCAGTGCTGCTTGCAACACTTTACTGAGTTTACCGAAGCCCGGACAAAACAAAACAGTCCTTTTGCCTTTGAGCGGACAAACCCCAAGCGAGCTGCTGTGAATTTGTCCTATAAAGTGTTTTTGACAGCCCAGAAAGAGGAATATTTAGTGAATTAAACTCCAAAATAAAACATGACCGTTGCGTTTCATGTAATTGTTTCTCCTGTAAAAGCTGAACTTGTGTGAACTTTTGGATGAAAGTTGATTAGTATTACGTGCGCTGTCGTCATCCTCAATCCAAACGGGGGCATTGTGTCTGTGTCTTTTATCTTTTCACTGTCCTCTATCAAACTTCCTGACTTGAGGCTTTCTCGATTCAGTTGGTATTGATATTGTACTCAAGGTAAAATGAGTGTATTGAGTCATAGCGGTTGTTAAAAAACAAAGTCAAAGTCACTCTCCTTGTTTTGGTTTCATAAATACATCGTGCTTGTCCTAACCAGAGGGGGTGGGTCCTGGCTCAAAAAAGGTCCATGGGCATGTGCGCTGACCTGCTTGCAATCTCACTCCGGGCCGGTGGGGGTGTACCTGGAAAGAGAATTATCCAATGCTTTTGTATGCCGTCTTCTTTCCTCTCAAAAACGTCTTTACTGGATGGTCCAAAAGTTGGATGCTTTTTTTTTTTTTTTTTTGACCAGTCGAGTTTAGCCGTTTTTTAGGCGGAGATTTGACTGCACTTTTCAAATGAATGGGGCTTGTGTCGGCTAATGCATGTGAAAATAAGATAAGACAAGAGATCCTTTATTCGTCCCACAGTGGGGAAATTTTGAAATTCTTTTTTTTTCATAGACTGTAAATATTAATGGACGTAGTCACGCCTATCTCCGCCGTTCTAACTAACGGGCCAAAAAGTGAGCTTTCATGGAGCGATTCAAAATGGCCGCGTGGGCTGGGAAATGTGAAAAAACGCATCTGCGCATGCGTCAGCCGACACAAGCCCCATTCATTTAAACGAATGACTTAAAAAATTCACAGCGACTAAACCAGAGTGGTCCAAAAAAATTCACTCCCCTCAGCATTGATACACATGTGTGCCAATGCTATATGTTAAGATTGGCAAATTCTCATTCCGGGTCCACCCCCATCGACCCGGGATGGTATTGCAAGCATGTCAGCGCACGTTATTTTGGCCACTTTTGAGCCAGGACCCGCCCCCACTGGTTTTTTCACATTTTCCTGTCTTCATCTCACTAGAACACATTTTAACTTGCACATACTGAGAGACTTAAAGATGTTACAGGGGCAAAAACACATGCATGTGAAAACTAGTGATACAACCAAACTGTTTAGAGAGCAAGGAACTAGTTACATTACATACGGACATACATAGATAGCTTTTTTTTTGCTTTCAAAGTTAGGCTCTCTAGCTTTAGGGGATCTTGCCATAGTTCAAAAATATCTCAAAGTTAAGATCTGTGCACGAAAGTTTGGCATTTTATTTTTCCCTTTAGGCTTGTTCATCAAATGATATAAAACCTGCTTTCAAGTGTGTCCAAATTGGTCTTATCACACTTCGATGAAAGCCCCACTGATGTTACTCAGAGTCTGTGGATGAGCACAAGACTAATGGAGCTATTAAAAGCTTGGATTATGTTTGAAATGTACTGTATGAGGTCAGGAGGCCGCTGTCTGCGCTCGCTTCAATTATCAGCAGCTAAACTCCACAGTGACTGCCGGTCCATTTTCAGCTCCGTCACAGTGGGACAGGCACAATGGGTGACATGCTATACACATGTGTTAAATTAAAGGGGCGGTACAGGTGAGAGAGGACTTCTGCTGGGAACGTTGTCATTTTTATATCCAGGTCCTGAAGTTCAATCATGTATGACTCGGATGGTTGGCTATAGGAAGGCAGTCGCTTTAGTTTTGATTTAAGGTCTGTTTTTACTCTCTGGCTTTTAGCACTACGTTGAGTTGTGGGGTCCTCTGTTTTATCTGTTTTCTTTTATTGTTTTTAGGTATAGGTTTATTTTTAAATTGAATAACTGGTATTTTATTGTTTTTATTAAATTTCTATTGTTTTTTACATCGTACATATTGTTTTACTTATTATATTTTATTTTAAGCATACAACGCTGGCAAACCTGTATATTTGAATGTGTTATTTTTATCTGTGCAGCACTTGTTAAAATGTCATACGTTATATAACTTAAAACATTTTAAAATGTGCTATATAAGTAAAGTGAATTAGATTGGATTGGATTTATTTTGTTCTGAAATTCATATGAAAGGATTGAAACTCCAAGAGCTGTCATTTTTAGAGGGCAGTCAAAATGACAGTTCTTGGAGTTTCAATCATTTCATATGAATTCCCTAAAAAAAGAGTGAGTTAGTTTACAAAGATTTTACCTTCACTCACTTAAAATAATAGCAAATATTTGGTGATTATAATGGAAAAGATAGATCGATGATAGATAGATAGATAGATAGATATATAGACCATACTTTACATACTAACTACAGCAATAGTTTTATTAAAAATGACTAAATACTAACTGCTGAAAGCTGACGGTGTGTTGCTATGGTAACTAGCATTGGCTCTGTTCTGGCGGAAAACCAAGCCGACATTTCACCTTATTGGAGAAACTACTCACATTTCAAAAGCAAAAAATGATCTCACAAAGACAGAGAAATATTCTACATAGACATACACATAAGACCACAGCTGTACGCCCAGTAATCATGCTTTCAAAACTCAAAGTGTTAAGTAACTACAGTACAACATTCAAAGTATGTAGTAAAGTCAATAGAGATTGTTGTGATGACTGGCACCGTGTTTACAGTAGTGGCTTTACTTTCACTTTCTGTCAAAAGCACAGATGCTGCATCAGCTCAGGGGCCGAAGAGTCGTGCCCTTCTGGACCCTGAGCATCTTCATCACATCTGCTGCTTCTCCTGAGCTTCTCCACTGCAACACTTCACAAAGCAACACAAATATTACACACCGCTTTAAGGACTGATCATAACAACACACAACGCACAAAACTGGAAGGCAGTTCTTTTGTCTTTAGGATGTATTGAGTATGTGATGTGTCTGGGTGGAGAGAGGATGAAGAGGAGAGAGGATGAAGAGGAGAGAGGATGAAGAGGAGAGAGGGTGCAGACGAGAGAGGATGCAGAGGAAAGAGGATAAAGAGGAAAGAGGATACAGAGGAGAGAGGATACAGGGGAAAGAGTATACAGAGGAGATATGGTACAGAGGATGCAGAGGAGAGAGGATGCAGAGGAGAGAGGATGCAGAGGAGAGAGGATACAGAGGAGAGAGGGATACAGGGGAAAGAGTATACAGAGTAGATATGGTACAGAGGATACAGAGGAGAGAGGATACAGGGGAAAGAGTATATAGAGGAGATATGGTACAGAGGATGCAGAGGAGAGAGGATGCAGAGGAGAGAGGATACAGAGGAGAGAGGATACAGAGGAGAGAGGATACAGAGGAGATATGATACAGAGGATGCAGAGGAGAGAGGATGTTGAGGAAAGAGAATGCAGAGGAGAGAGGATGCAGAGGAGAGAGGATGTAGAGGAGAGAGGATGTAGAGGAAAGAGTATGCAGAAGAGAGACGATGCAGAGGAGAAAGAATACAGAGGATTCAGAGGAGAAAGGATGCAGAGGAGAAAGGATGCAGAGGAGAGAGGATGTAGAGGAAAGAGAATGCAGAGGAGAGAGGATAAAAAGGAGAGAGAATGCAGAGAAGAGAAGATACAGAGGAGAAAGGATACAGGGGAAAGAGTATACAGAGGAGAGAGGATGTAGAGGAGAGAGGATGTAGAGGAAAGAGTATGCAGAGGAGAGAAGATGCAGAGGAGAAAGAATACAGAGGATTCAGAGGAGAAAGGATGCAGAGGAGAGAGGATACAGGGGAAAGAGTATACAGAGGAGATATGATACAGAGGATGCAGAGGAGAGAGGATGTAGAGGAGAGAGGATGAAGAGGAGAGAGGATACAGAGGAGAGAGGATGCAGAGGAGAGAGGATGCAGAGGAGAGAGGATGTAGAGGAGAGAGGATGTAGAGGAGAGAGGATACAGGGGAAAGAGTATACAGAGGAGATATGATACAGAGGATGCAGAGGAGAGAGGATGTAGAGGAGAGAGGATGAAGAGGAGAGAGGATACAGAGGAGAGAGGATACAGAGGATACAGAGGAGAGAGGATGCAGAGGAGAGAGGATGCAGAGGAGAGAGGATGTAGAGGAAATAGAATGCAGAGGAGAGAGGATGCAGAGGAGAGAGGATGTAGAAGAAAGAGGATAAAAAGGAGAGAGAATGCAGAGAAGAGATGATACAGAGGAGAAAGGATACAGGGGAAAGAGTATACAGAGGAGAGAGGATGCAGAGGAAATAGTATACAGAGGAGAGAAGTAGCAGAGGAGAAAGGATGCAGAGGAGAGAGGATACAGGGGAAAGAGTATACAGAGGAGATATGATACAGAGGATGCAGAGGAGAGAGGATATAGAGGAGAGAGGATGAAGAGGAGAGAGGAGCAGAGGAGAGAGGATGTAGAGGAAAGAGAATGCAGAGGAGAGAGGATAAAAAGGAGGGAGAATGCAGAGAAGAGAAGATACAGAGGAGAAAGGATACAGGGGAAAGAGTATACAGAGGAGAGAGGATGCAGAGGAGAGAGGATGTAGAGGAAAGAGTATGCAGTGGAGAGAAGATGCAGAGGAGAAAGAATACAGAGGATGCAGAGGAGAGAGGGGGAAGAGAGAGATGATGCAGAGGATGAAAAGGAGAGAAAATAAAGAGGAGAGAGGATACAGAGGAGATGATACCAAAGAGAGGGGATCCAGAGTAGAGAGCGTAGAGAGGAGAGAAGATGCAGAGGAGAGAGGATGCAAAGGGAAGAGGATACAGAGGAGAGAGAGGAGATGATACAAATGAGAGAGGATAAAGAAGAGAGAAGATGAAGAGGAGATAGGATTTAGTGGAGACTGTGACTGCCACATTGTTGGTGTCTTTCCAAAAACAAAGAGAAAAACTGCTAAAATATTACTACAATATAAACATTTGTATCTCATCGGATTAACTATTAATAAAATCACTGTGAAAGTATAAAACCTTGTGTCCTAGATTATTTACGACACACAACTCAGACACATCCCCATGTTATCTGTTGTCATCCACACAGACATCTTCTCTCTCATGTGTCTCAATATAGCGTGGGGATTTAGCCATCCTCCTGCAAAGGTCACAGCCTGTGTTTATAACGTCTCTTACACTCTGGGCTCTTAATGAGTCCGCTCAGTTTGAGTGTGAACAAGAGGAGTTCGTCTGTGCGTGTGTGTGTGTGTGCGTGTGTGTGTGTGTGTGTGTGTGTGTGTGTGTGTGCTGAAGCCAGGCCTGTGTTTAGCCCGAGTGGTGCTTAGAGCTAAATGGTCCATACAGTGCTTACATGCCGACGCTTTTCTTCAATGACAATGATGATTTTTACACGATTGTCAGAGAGAATGGAGGAAACCGTTTAACTCAGGAGCTACGTCCCTGCACCGTAAAGTAAGAGTACGGGCGTTTCAATCAGCCGTTCAATCAGTCTCTGGAATCGTCGGTGTAATAATGGGGGGAAAGAAGCTGAAAGAACATGTGGATTATAGATGCAAAGAACATAAATTATACATCTACAATATTTTTTTATTCTGCAATCTGCAATTTACAACGTGCACGTATGAGATTCCTTTACATAAACTTGACGATCGGTTGCATTAAGCACACTGCAATGCCAAGGGAGGGACTAAGTAAGTACTGTATACTATTTGTGAAAAACAGAGAAGACAGTCATGTGTCAAAACAAATATGTATTATTTTAAGTGTTTCTGCACCTGTAACACTCCCAGAGCAGTCAATTTGACGGCTTTTTGTTTCGGAAGTGTAATTTCACTGCTTATGTATGTTTTGGTCTTCATAACTTTGTGACCTTTTCTGTTTCTATATATAGTTCTACTTCTATGTCATTATGTTTATGAAATTATCTCGACCTTTTACTGCTCCTAGTTCAGAAACATCACAGCTTAGAGCAAATGCTAGTTACCATAGCAACACACTCTTTACTTGCAGCAGTTTCAAATTAACCGTTTTTAGCATGTATTAAGAATAAAAGCCGAAGGACTTAAGCCTAGTTTATACTTGCGCGGCGCGGAGCTTACGGAGGTGACGTGACGTCACTTGAGCAACGCGTTGGTCACCGCAAGGCCCTTACGTCGCCTGCCGCGCAGCATCGAAATTTTCTAACTACGTAAGGGTCGCCGCAAGGAATCTCCGCTGTGATTGGTCCGTGTGTATTGGAAGGAAGCACGGAGCGGCTGCAGCAGGAGCATGGACGAGGCACTATGGAGCAGAGAGCTTTGTGCTTCGAAGGAAAAGCAGTTTGGGCTCAGAGCCTGATATACAGGAGACTGTGGACTATCTAACATATATATAACTTATATATAACTGCATAACTGTGCAGTCGTTTGTTTTGCACTGTTCCTGTCTTGTTTGAATCGTAGCTGCGTTTGTTGCTTTCCTCCTGCACTCGTAAATCGTTCATGTTTGTCTCAGATATTTGCCACTATATGTTTTGCTGTTTGTGCTGAAAACTATTTAATAATAACCATGTTTCCAACAAGAACTGTGTCTTTATTCACAGCATCACAGTTGAAATGACTTATAAAATAATGAATCCATAAAACTATCACATAAACCTACAGTAGAAACACGTGTAATGAGCTCAAACAGCTTTGTTTGCTATTGTTGTTCTGAAGAGGACAAAGTAGCAGCGTAAATGGGACCGCTCCTGTGTGATCGCCCTCATGTGGTTTGTTGTGGGATTACAACATTCTCCTAAAAACTCCGTAAGGGGAACGCGCCAGTATAACATCAATTGTGCTTACGTAGGTCCACCGCAACCGCTAACGTAAGCCACGCCGCGCAAGTATACACTAGGCTTTAATTGTAACAGTAGTGAAAACCTAGACTGTTGTAATTCTGTTCATTGGAATGGGAGCCGTCAAAATGACTGCTCTGGGAGTTCTAGTAGTATCACAATTCAAGTCCAAGTGTTAGACATTCCTTGGAATTTCACGTCACTTTAAAGAGATGTTTACAGAGAACTTCCTGTCATTTTTAACATATATTTTTTTGTAATTGAAACAGGTGTCATTCTCCTAAAAAAGATCACAGTTTTCACATCTTCTATTGAACTTTGTTATTTCCCGTTGCACCTACGATGTGTCAGAACGCTGTTATTGATAGTGGTTGTGGTGTGTGCGCGTGTACACAGTTGCAGCGCAGCCCCTGATCTCGTTATCTTCACATTAAGTGTATTGTTGTGGCTCCTGCACAGATGCTTCTCGTGCACTCTCGCCCACAGACAGTTGTTAAAGTGAAGACCTCCATCTGCCGCCTTCCCCACACCCCGGGTCTAACGTCAGGGATTTTAGCACCTTTTCTCTGTACTGGAATGTGGATTTAAACAGGTTGATGAACCTTACTACATTCTTGACCAATTTTACTCACAAAACGGAATCACACAGACACACAAACACACAAACACACTTTTCATTTGGATATAGAAAAGTGAATATGTTTGCATAGATGACCCATGTGGCTGTATATGAGTGGGTTTGATTGTGCCCTGATTTTTTTGTAGGTTTTCTGGTGAAAGAGAGAGTTTGTGAGCTGAGAAAAAAATACAAACATGTATGCTTAGTTTATATAAATATTAGGGCTGTCAAACAATTACAAATTTTAATTGAGTTAATTACAGCTTTAAGGGTGTATTCAGACCTGAAAAGTCCTTTGCTCCGCTTGCTTGATCCGAATCAAAAGCGGACCAAACTTTTTTTCTTTGCTCTAGTTCGTATTCAGACTGTCCTTTTTGCAAGTGAACTTTTTTATATAAACATATTGCCACGTGTGACGATCGGCGCTCCTATTGGACAGCGAGAGCTCACGGAGGATAGACGCGGAACCGGCAGAAAACATTGAGGGCTCGTATGTGCAGCATGTCTGCTCTGCTTATGTTTGCTCTTTTTAGAGCAAAACCACCTTCAACATCAACAGCAGCTCATATGACACAGGCCAAACACGTTGTTTTAAATATTGGAACAGCGTCGGAGAATGCGTGAGGAGAAAGCCGAAGGAGACTGTCTGCGCTCCGTGCCCTGTCCCACACATGGATCTATGATAATAACGGCCCTGTTCAGAATTGTGGATAAACCAAAAAGTGGGTCTCGGTTCGGTTCTTTGGTCCGGACCAGGATTCGTTTGTATGTATTCAGACCTGCATAAAAGCTTCCAAACGAATCCTGGTCCGTTTAAAGTTGAGAAAATGTGCAGGTCTGATTACACCCTAATTAACCAATCGTAATTAATCGCATTTCGAACTATTGGAAAAATGATGCCATATTTTTCTGTAAAAGGTCATTTGAATGGAAAGATAAATGATGACATTGTGCACATATGTACAGCATTGTTTTTATTATAACAATAAATGCACATAAAATGGCATTAACATTATTAACATTCTGTCTTTCTGTAGTAGACACTGTTTTTTCAGCTCGACATATTCTGCATCTGCTAAAGCCGCCTCTTTCTTCTTCTTCTCTGTCTCATAAAGGCTGTGGATCCTCTTCATTATTTTGCCTCTACAAACTATTGTTTGTAATAGGGATAGGAGACATTTGAAAAAAGTCTGAGATGCATGTCAGCCAATGGCTGTCATTAACTCTGCTCACAACATCGTGCACAGCATCGTGCACAACATCGTGCACAACATCGTGCACAGCCATTGCATGTCAGCCAATGGCTGTCATTAACTCTGCTCACAACATTTCATTTCTGGGCAAAAACAACATGAAATGGTAGTGCAAAGGAAAAGTTAGGTACCCCAGCTCTAATTTAGCATCTTTTTGCGTTAAAAGCGTTAATTTTTTTAACGCAATTAATGAAAAAAATGAATTAACGTGCGTTGACGCAGTAACTTTGACAGCCCTAATAAATATAGGGCTGTCAAATTGTATACAGATGATACAGATACAGATGATATAGATACAGATGTAACACACTCTAGTGCAAGGATGTTGAAGTAATAAGATATGCAGACAACTCATACAGCCACTGGGATAATACAAGGTCAGAAGTACAAATGTACAGTATCATGTAGAAATGGGGCGACAGTGGCTCAGTTGGTATTGGCCTTTGAGCCTGAAGATTCGGGGTTCGAGCCCACCATGTGACCTGCTCCACTGACTCCCACTGATGACTGCTGTCGGTGTGTCCTTGGGCAAAACACTTAACCCCACTTTGCCTGAAGCCCCAGCCACCTGCTGGAGGATCAATGAGGGGCTGGTGCTTTGTGTACTGGGTGGCATCTCTGGCCACCCCAATGACCCAGAAATAGATTAAGGGGTAGAAAATGAATGGATGGATGGATCATGTTGAAAATTGCATTATGCATTGAAATGGTCAGTTAACTAATACAGTATTTGATTTGTATTGGTGACTAAGGATACACCGACTGCTAAATTGACAAAATGCCTAGTGTCATGGGACCTGAGCCTAGAATCACTGGAAATCATGTGTTTTTTGTTTTTTTTTACAATACTATAGATGTTGAATGTTTTGAATAGAATTGTACAAATGTCTTGGATGTCCTTACACAAAGTACACACATACAGACGTAGGTGGTTTCCACAATGAGAGCCAAAGCTAACGGACTTTGAGTTTTGACAAATTACAGCTGTGAGAACTGTGGATACAACAACATTGAGATTTCTGTATGGATTTCACTTATATCACTGTTACTTTTCAACTTTTAACCCCAAATGCTACGTTTATGCCTCAGACTGCCTCTTGTCTTCACTTATTACATCACACACACAACAATAATTGGACTTGTCAAATGCACAATAGTGGTGGTGCTTATTCAAGTTTGTCCTATTGAATTTTTGACTTGCCCGAAAGACAGGCACATCAGAGAGACACACAATCATTCACTTGACATATTTTTTGCACGTTATTATTATTATTGTCCCAACAGATAGAGTCTAAAAAGAAAAAATGCTGCTCATATTTTCCGCTGCTAAAGTGCAATATAAACATCTGTAAATACTTCTGAACCAAGTGCAATCATAGCTCCAGAGTTTTATTTTATTTCATTCTATTTTACCATCTTTTTATTTTCTTTCTATGCCTATTATCTTAAATAATAGACCAGTGCAATCTTAGTGCTCTTATATCCTTCTTTCTCTGCTGTAATGTACGCAACGATGACACTGAAATGTCCCCACTGTGAGACAAATACAGGAATATCTTATCTTACATGCTATCTTTAAGAGAAAACCTACTTGTACGCAAGATCCCTGTGAGTCTCTTTTTGACATTTTTGGCTGAGAGCTGATGAGAGAATGGTCCTATCAGTTTAAAAATTCTTAAAAAGTGAATTTAAAGATGTGTAAAGATACTGTGTGTATTTGAATACATTGTAAACACATTTGAGGTTTGAAAGTTAGGTACCTCAGCTTTAAAGGTCTCTTGGAAGGTTTTACTGGAACTCCCACCTCGTTTCTTGCTCCAGGGCCTCTCCAGTTTTCTCTCCATCCTCTCCTGTCTTTTTTTCGAGTTTTTTTACAATCCTCTACAGTCCTTCCAATCTTCTCAGCGGCCTACGTTTATCGAATTCCCAGCTCTTCTATTTGTGCCAAAATCACAAGGAACCCACATTAAGTTGCCATCCAGCCTAATACATGTATACAGACATACCAATGCAATTCAATTCAATTCAATGTATTCTTGTATAGCCCTAAATCACAATCACAACAGTAGTTTCAGAGGACTTGATAAAACCGTTGAATTTTCCAACACAGATCAGAGAAACAAACAGTTCAAACACAAGAAATGCAATGATAAAAAAACACATAGAGCCATACTTGTCGGTACTTATTTTCTGATAATGACCTGCGTACTATTCATTATCCCGCTTATTATACGGCTTTGTACCAACCGAACACACTCAAAATAAACTTCAGTCCACTTTAATGAATGCCGAAAGGTTTATTTTAATGGCTGCAAATAAAATAGTTCCCAAAGATTTTCCCATGGCAGGCTTCAGTCACCACTAAAGGACTTATGAGTCTAAAACGTATTCGAAAGTAGGATCGTTACTTCCGTCTATGATCTAGCGCCGACTGTATTTATACCCTGTAATGCAGAAGGGACCAACGCGTTTCGGCCACGCAGGGCCTTCTTCAGGGCAATGTCATGTTGACATTGCCCTGAAGAAGGCCCTGCGTGGCCGAAACGCGTTGGTCCCTTCTGCATTAAAGGACTTTTATCAGAGTGCCTCGGATTTCACCCTGTCTTTATTTTCCATGCAAAAGGGTATTTTTTGTTTTTCTATATCTTTTCTCTTCCTGAAGAGCACCTGATCTCAAATACTTTTTTTTTTGGACCCTGTAGCACTCATTCCTCCTGTTCTGTGTATTTATACCCTGTTCTCCTGTCCTCTTCTTTTCGGCCCATTGTTGTTTTTTCCCCATGTCTTTTTCCCAATTTCAGTTTTTACTTTTTGTGGCATTTATTAACTCATATTATTTTTGCAGTTATGCTTTTGGGTTTTTCCTTGTTTATACGTGACACAGGTGATCAATGTCCATAAAACAATTCACACAATTCATATATGCGGCCGGACGTATTTTTGCATATATAATTACAAAAAGCTACAAGCATCTCCCTAAATACCTTTAAGCAGGCTCTGTTGGCAGTATACGGTCTGCCAACATAAGACTTATTAAAAATTATCATTCAACTAAAAAAGTATCCGAGTGGATTTTGCACTTTTCTTCCTTCAGTCCCTGACGTTTGCACCTGAGTTTATAGCAAGTATCTTCAGCCTCTTCTGATGTTTTCACCTTGGCGTTCCAGTCGAAGGTGAAATCGGCACAGTGCATGATGGAACTTTAAAATCAACTGTGCCGCGTCGTATCAACATTACGCAGTACGAGCAGATCCACAGCCGTACCTCCCCTCCCTGTGAATTGCACTGACCTTTCCCTTTCAGCTCGGGTTCACAGGTGTGTGTGATAGTCTGAAGGCTTGAGGGCTAAATTGAGAGATTTGCCATAAACTGCTAAAGCTGCTCTTCGCGCATAGACTCTTTGTTGATATCAGTCCATCAATCTTCTGACCTTCTCACCGCGCCAAACCGAAGAATACAACTTCAATGTTTCAGTCAAAAAGGTTCTTACCCTTCCAATGGGTTTTATTCAGATATGGCTCTTTCAATAATGAGAGTTAAGCTGATTTAAAAGCACAAATGTGGCGTATTATTAATGACATGTGAAGCGTTTTTGAATGTCCAAAAAAGTGCGATATGAAACGGATGCATTACACTGGGTAACAAAAAAATATTTTTTGAATATAGTCCAGGGTTTTCCAGCTGAATTAGACTAATTTTTTGATGCTCTGAGTCCAAAAATGACCTTGGTTTTGCTCAATCAGGTCAGGATTTTTTGCTACAGAAATATATTTTTTAATCGATTTTGCGTAAAAAACTAATTTCTGCGGATCATCAGCTGAGAAACCCTTGACGTTTTTTCCATTTTCCTCAAGAAATAAAAGTCAACGTATCCAAAGTCATTTAGTTTTTATTTACTCCATCAAATTTGATAAGCAGAATTCATAATAACGTAGACGTACATAATCCGTAACACTATGGCTGTATCTCAAAAAGTTGACCTGATAGAGCAAAATGCATGTGATACGGACTCAGAACACCAAAATTAGTCTAAATCAGTTGAGAAACCCCCGACCATTTATAAGTCTATTGCTGCAGGGTCAGGGTGGCCTTCGGGGCGGCATCCAATTCTCACAGCAACGGCCCCTCACCAATCCTCCTGCAGGTGAGATGGCTGCTCAGTCAAGAAAGACACTGCCTCGGTGGTTCAGTGGGGGCTTCAGGCAAAGTAGGGCTAAGTGTCTTCCCAAGGACACATCAACAGCAGACATGGAGCAGATGAACCCACGGCCATTAGGTTCAAAGACCAATGCTCTACCAACTGAGCCACTGTCGCCCCCATGAATCATTATTATTTCATTATTAGTATATTTTTGATAATCGACTGTAAAAAGGCTTTGATTTCCTTGCCTCGGATAATGGTTTGGAGACTTTGGCCTCAGTTAAATTTCTCTAACCATGTGAATCTGCACACAGAGCTGTTTCTGTGTGGCACTGCAAGCAAAGTACTGATTTTGAAATAAAACCGTTTTCTTTGTCCTATGGATTTCTCTTCAAAACAATTACAACATTAATACAGTTTATTTGTACAGCACCTTTCCAAACTACTTCACACTTAACTCAAACAGGAAACAAATAACCAAGGGGGGGAAAAACATTTACAGATTCCTCTTAGAATACTCAATTACATCGAAAACAACGCTGCAGCCCTATGTCCAATTAAAATACTAGGCAAGAGAGATCCTTCTACTAGCTATAGCTAACATAATCTTGTTTCAATTCATTATAGTAATCAATTCACTAATCTTTTAAAAGCACATCTCCTGCAGCTGTTGCAGGTCTGGACTTCTCCATTCCTGCCCGCCACGTTGATCCAGGAAACAAGTATTAAAATGAACAGTGTGAGAAAAATATGTGACAATGCAGTAGCTGTCAAGGCGAGCAGACACCTGGCCCAACGGAGCGCGGTTAGGTTATTAGGCGAAGGGTGAGGAGGGAGGGGAGGCGGCAGAGAGAGGAGAGGGGAGGAGGAGAGGGGATCCAGGCTCAAAGGGAGGAACACTGAAGACACAAATAAGCTGTCAGCAGCACAGGGAGAGGCCATGGAGATAACAAGAGGGAAATATCTTTAGCCTGTCAGTGATAGTGTCATTTTTAAGGAAGAAAATAGACCAAAAAAATCTCTCTAAAAGCCTGTACAACTATAAGAATAAAGCAAACAGTCATGTCTGTAGGTATGACGTGTGTTCTGTGTTTGGGTGGAGTGTGGTTTGAGCAGGTTAAAGCTTTACAATCATAGTTTTGTGTCTTTACAAATTGGCTTTTCTTTTATTTGAGTGTTTCCCTGGCTGCTTTATATGATATTGTTACTTAATGGCACCCTTTAAGAGCCCTGCAGTATTATCTATAGCGACATAAAATTGTGGCTATAGAAAACAGAGCAGGGGGGCAAATGGGTCTTACTTTTTGTGGATTTTAAGAGTACCTTTCTCAATTTGTACATAGTCATGGTTACATGTGATGTTATAGTTTTTGTTGACATGTCTGTATACCGTGAGGATGGATTGGATGCATGGTTCTTTGCTTTTAGTATTTTTCTACCACTTCCTTAAATCAGTGTTTTTCAACCAGTGTGCCATGGTACGTTATTGTGCCTTGAGAGGATGTTTGGTGTACCTTTGGAAATGATCAAATAGATAGATAGATAGATATATAGACAGATACTTTATTGATCCCCAGAAGGAGAAATTCAGGTGTGTCCAGCAGCAGACTCTTTTTGTTGTTGTACAGTCAGTCAGGTTTGTTGTACAGTCTGACAGCCGAAGGAACAAAGGATCTCTTGAAAGGTTCCGTTCAGCAGCGTAGTGATAGGAGCCTGTTGCTTCGATTACTCCTCTGAGTGGCCATAGTGTCATGCAAAGGGTGTTACCCAGGATATCACCTAATTGGTCAAAATCCTGTGTAAAGTAGGAGAAAGAGAAGATTCAAAAGACTTTTTTGCCCATGTTTGATTTTCTGTAATTACACTTTGATGAGAATGACTTGTGCGCCGTGTGATTATTTTCAATGAGGTTTCAAAAAAGGTTTGGGAACGCTGCCTTAGATAACTAAAACTCACCAAAAAAAACGAAGTCTTCCTTATTATCTTGTATTATTCCCTTATTTGGTTCTTATGAACATAGTATAGAACCTGCATTGGTCCAATCAGACACCCATGCTGTGGAATGGATAGTGTATTTTTCTATATTTCTTGAACTTTGGCCTTTTGCAGTGTGTGGATGTTGTTGTACAGAGGTGTTAAAAGCAAATATAACCCGGTGCATGGACATGTCAACACATTCGCACTAGCATGGGCTCTAATTAGCGTCGGCGAGCTAAAGTGAATGGGAGACACGCTGTGTGGAAATGCCACAGTGTTGACAATCTCATCAGGAGATTGTTTTGGAGAATTTCACCGAGTCATGTCTGAGCGAACGTTCAGCCATGCAATAATAGAGAGAATTTCATGACCTTTAAAACGCTTAATCTTTTCTGGCTTCGTTTTGACCTTAATATAATGAGCCTGTGTCATGATAGACACAAACACACTCTGAGGAAAGCGCTACGTACTTTACTTCTCTATATTTTGCAATGAAAATTCAGAAAGTTATATGTGGACTT
Source organism: Knipowitschia caucasica (assembly GCA_964034765.1). Lineage (NCBI taxonomy): Eukaryota > Metazoa > Chordata > Actinopteri > Gobiiformes > Gobiidae > Knipowitschia > Knipowitschia caucasica. The sequence continues at coordinate 8,490,570 of OZ035829.1, read as the reverse complement.
ATTATAGGCTTTTGCTCCTCTTGCTCTGGAGCTGTCTTTTGTGTTCTGTCTGGATTTCATAATAGTGATTACTAACATATTGGTGGTGATCTGTCACTGTTATTCTCCATCAGGAAAAGCCTCTGGGAAAATAAAACAGATTTTGAACCATACCAACACTATGAAAAAGACACAAGATACAAAAGTTCTTTGACTGCGCACGGACCTGTCTTCATGAGGGAAAATAAACCTGAGTGTAGAAGATCATATAGCCTTGTCCATGCACAGGGGCTTTATACTGTAATGTTGTAGCTTCACAGTCTTGAGGCTTTTTGCAGAATGGTCTAAGAATCCACTGCATAATTGTATGGACTTTTATCATTGTCTTTGGCTAACTTAATTCTAATTGTCTGATTCTATAATCCGGTGTTTTGCCTGGTATAGGATCATCTGCTGCACAATATATCTAATAGACTTTCAACTTTTCAAATCAATTACCTTGGTTCAGCTAGTTTGTCCTGGATGGACTAAAATAGAAAACTGCTGGATGAGATTGGCAAGCTCAGGTGGTCGCGTTGCTGACGGGAGAGCTGACACATGTACGGTTTAGATAGATAAAGGGATGTGCAGTGAATTATAGGTATAGAAAATATGAAAGACAGCATAGAAAGAGAGTCCATAGTTGTATAATTCCCTGGTAAATGTTGCACCATGACGGCATAACTTCTCAGCTCTGCATACATACTACATACAAGTCTTTTCTATTCGCCACATTTGGCTCATTTGACCCCCTGCTGTTAGAAATATACATAATCTGTCATATTGGCCTTGCTGCTGCAGACGGCACCTCTTTCCCAGCGCTGTTTGGACGAATAATGGCATCCTTTCATAGGAGGAGAGCTCTGGAAACCCCGTTAGTGGATGAGAGATGGGAACGACATCCTCAGGGTCCTTAAACATTCCTTTAAGCAGCCTTCAGTCAAACAGCGGAGAAGAGGCGAGTTATATAGGTCAAAGCAGTACTGAAAACTGCTACATTTTAACCTCGGCTCGTACATAGGTGAGGACCGGAAAGTAGGGCACCGCGAAGGCTTTAGGAGAGCGCTCATGCCGGGCTGTGGTCCAGTTCTGAGGATTAAAAGCTCGGGACTGGAAACTTAAGGACTGTTTGGGAGCATTGTGGCACATTTTAGCAAAGAGGAAACCACAGCAGGATGGCACTTTTAGAGCAGCTGTTTTCTAAAGCAAGAATCTCCCATATAAATAAAAATAATAAAAACAGACTTACATCTTGTATAGGTGTGTTCCGTAAACAAATACATCATTGCATCCTAAATTGAAAAGTGGTAACATGATTCTAGCATCCACTTATTGTATATTAGGGCCTTATTAGCATTAGCCTTTCATCAAACTGTTTTTTCTCCTGTTTTTCATAGTTATATTCACCTGTTTTCACATTTATTAAAAGTGACTAAAGGTACATTTGAATAAAATTGATGGTAAATTAACTAACTTTTCAGAATGTCATTGATTTCAAGGGGAGGAGTCAAAATGACGGCTCTGGGAGTTCTATTAGTTTCCTACTTCTGAAGTCCTTGTGTAAACAAAACAAGAACATAAATCAAAATCATAAATAATCACAGTATACTGTATTAAACAGAGTGACATATGGGTGTGAGCTTTGGTAAATGACCTCAAGGACAAGATCGCAGTCTCTCATTGATGAAATATACCTTTGATGAAAATTACAGGATCGCTCAGATTCAGATTCTGATTCATTTTATTTGCCATTTACAATAAAACTCCACAAACTCCATACATTTTAAAAAGCCCAGTGTGCACCAGACAGGTACATACGAAAATAAAACAAGGTTAAAAGTACAGGAATAAAACAACCAAAAAGTGCTGGAAACAATTGACACTGTGAAATCATTTAGTGGATCAAAGTCCTCTCATCTTTTTAAGTGGCAGGACTTGCATAATTGGTGGCTAACTAGATACTTTTTACCCCCACTGTAAATGGTAGACAGCCCTCATTCTCAAACCTGCGACCTTCTAGCTGTGAGTAACAAGCTCTCCTCAAATATCACTGTTTTCCATCAATAGATAAGTATAATAAGATAAGAGAAGACTTAAATGATCTCACACTGGAGAAATGTATACCAATGTTAAGATTTGAATACGCTGGAAAACGGCAGCATGTTCTAGCAGCTCTGAAGATATCGTATTCTACAACAACCGTCATTTTTCTTACTTTTTATAGCTGTAGATTAATTTCATTCCAGTGCAGTGTTTATTGTTTTACACTGATCAGAGCAAAGAGGATGCACGGTCCGAAACAAGCAGATCAAGTGTAAATCCACTGGAGGGAAGATGTTCCTGAATTTCTCCTACGGGGGATCAATAAAGTATCTACCTATCTATCTATCTATGTACATGTCGCATTTGGCATGGATAGAGTCACTATAACCAGGCCTCATAATGAAACCGTTATACGCTCTGATCTCCATCTGATTAGTTTTGCTGCCGTATATCCTCCTATTGCATCATATGTCAAAGGCGGCACCTACATAAAGATATTTCTCGCTCTACAATATACCAATCACAATGTACAATTACAGCATTTTGAATCTGCAGCGACGTGCTCTTTTGCCACTGTATCTATTCATCTCCCCCTTGCCTTTCCCTTGGACATCGGTTTGTCACACAATGCATTTTGCCATGAAGCTTCCCCCTTTCAACCCTCATACACTTCCACACAATAGCCCCTTTGAAACCCCACGGTTATTATGTGAATGTCAACTATACTGTGCGAAGGGAAATTAATAGTGTGGCAGGTCCTGTGAATAAAAACCCCATGCAGTTTGAGTTTCTTTTAAAAAATCACTTCATTGCGCCTTCATCTTGCGCAGGGAGTGCAGTCAGGCCGGGGCAGCAGTGACAGTGTTGTGCAAAATATATCTTTTCCCCTTTTGCTGTGTGTTGCCAAGCAGAAGGCAGCTCTGAATTATGGGATGTCACTGTGGTATTGGTCTCAGCAGGATAAGTCCAATTCTGCTGTAACTACTGTAATGGAGAAAGACTCTATATTCGCTGGTGCTGATACAATATGGTGTTTGCAGCAAGATCAGTGCTGGTGTTTGTGTTTATTTGCATTTAGAGTGATGTTAAAAGGCAAAGGAAAAGACAGATGGATGCATGTGTTTCACTGTATGCTGCGGTTGGGACCTTGAGCAAGACATTTCACCCTTAGTATGAGGAAGAGAGAATAGAAGCCAGAAAGACAAAAGCCTGTCTCAGGTCAAAATGTGTTGGTATGTCCATGCCTCATCTAAAGATTTTTCTTATTTGCGATACATTTTTGAGGTTTATTTTTATGTTAATATAATGATGGTTTGATTTTTAGTATTGCACCCTGTCTGTTCACCACTAGAAAATGCTTTGTGAAGAACTTTTACTGTGAAGTTTATGGTATGAATAATTTTCTCGTTGACGTTAATGTGGCGGCGCTCGCGGTTGAACTGGGCAGCAGCACAAAAAGACATGGCTTTCAAACATATGCAGTTCAATTTTAGAAACAATAATACTTATGATTGAAATCCCAATTTTAAACACTAGTAATTTTCCCACATATCAAACGTTTTCTTTGAACGCAAATATGTACTTTTAATTCCAGAATAAATGCAATAATCTCAATGGGACTTTCCTGGTTAAATAAAGGTGAAATTAAAAAAAAAATTATAATAATAATAAGCAAGGCAAGGCAAGTTTTTAAGGCAACTCAAAGTGCTGAACAAAATAAGATAGCATTAAAATCATAAATAATCACAGTACATTAAAATTAAAGATAAAAATATAAAATCCCTCAGTTGTATGCCCAGCTAAACAGAACTGTTTTCAACCAGGTTTTAAACATTGTCAGAGAGGAGGCCTGTCTCACATCTTCAGGAAGCAGCATGAATCTGAAAAGCAGCCTCCCCATGTTAACATGTCACAGATGTACTACATGGAGAGACTTGTACACAAGCAGAGCTGTTTTAAAGTCTATTCTCTGAGCCACAGGAAGCCAGTGCAGAGACCTGAGGACTGGACTAATGTGGTCGTACTTCCTGGTTCTAGTCAGGACTTATAGTTCCATAGTACTAGTAAGTAAGTAAGTAAGTAAGTAAACTTTATTTATATAGCGCCCTTCACAGACCAGGGTCACAAAGCGCTTCACATAGTATAAAAACAGACATATAAATTAGACATACAAATTTTTAAAGGCCAAGACAACCATGTAAAAGAATACAGCAAGACAAACTTACGCAAAAGCCTGAACAAATAAATGGGTTTTAAGTTGACTTTTGAAGCACTCAACAGACTCTATAGAACGCAGAGAGAGCGGGAGAACGTTCCAAAGCTTGGGAGCAACAGCCTGGAGGGACCTGTCTCCTCTGGTCTTGAAGCAAGTGCGTGGAACCATCAGGAGGTTCTGATCCACAGACCTCGGAGCCCTGGCTGGGGTGTAAGGCTGGATCAGGTCAGGTAGTAAAAGTTCCATAGCACTGTATCATCTAAATCAATATTTTCACAAATGACAAATAAAATATATATCAAATTATTGCAAAATTAACTGTATGTATTTGAAATTTTTAAATCGATGATGCAGTTTTTGTTATGATGGATTTTAAGTGACTTTTAATTTTACTTAATCTTGACATTTGGTCTTGTGTCTTTGTGTGAAACTTATGAAAAACAGACAAACTGCAGCTTTTTCCACTCTCCCCTGAAGCATTTCTCTTTGCTGTGACGGCTCTCTTATGAAACTTACTTATATTTGGTTAAATCGGGCGGCCCGTTCATTCCACCGTATACTTTTGCAGTATAATTATGGCTCCGTGGCTTATTTTGTTTGGTCTTGTGTCTGTTTTTCAGGCATGGCGGGTGTGGTCCAAATGGTTCCCTGGTCACAAATGGGTCCTCCTCTTTTCCCCCATATTCCTGCTACTTCTCACCCTTTTCATCATGGCCCTCACCCTACCTCCACCTGCCCCGCATCCTGACGCGAACCGATGGCCTTCCCGCGCTTTAAGCTCCGCCCACGAGTTCAAGCCCAGACCGAGGAGTTTGGAGCAACTTTCCACGACTGCTTTGCACCAAAAAAACAGCGTGAAAAATGTGCCAAGCCGGGAAAGCGATCGTAAGAAGAAGACAAAAACTTCTGTAAATAACGGTGATGACAAAAACATCTCTCGAAACCGTACGTCCAAAAATACAGAGGCGAGTGAAAAGCAGACGGGAGGCAGTGCCAGGCAGAAACCCGGTCATGCCAATCCACAAATCCCACAGTTTACAGGCCATAGCAAAAACTCAAAACCTAGAATTAAGTCAGGCCTCCACAGCAGAGACTCTTCCGCTCAAGTTGAAAAGGGTAAATCCAGAGCAGGTCATGTACTTTCTGTGGGAGACAATGCTATAAAACTGGAAAATGCTAAAAGTGCAACGCAAGCAAAACACAAAGCAGCAGCGCTCGAGGACTACGGAAAGTCACACAGGAGTTTCCAAAAGCGCAATGCCATCTCGGAGGACAATGCATCAGTCGTGCATTTGCCTCCTACTGGAAAAAGAGTTAGTGTTAAATGCACTAGTTTTAAGCCAGGGAAAACCCCAGGGGGTGGTGGTATACGGGTGAGTCCAGACAGAAGGGAGGTGCCCTGGTTCAGTAAGGATGACGTTCAGAAGATGAAGCTGCTTGCTGGAGGAAAGCCTGTGACCAAGGCTAGGGTCCCAGCGCACGGACAAGTTCTTCAGGTGGCACTGGAGATGCCTGGCCAAACACAGGTATTGTGAATAGGAAATTGATTGGTTGATTATATCTGGATTTGTCTATGGAATCTCCTCATTAAATGTCAGATACAGCTTTAATTTATCTTTTTTTTTGCTCAGTGCTACTGTGCTTTCAATATATATCATACTAACATTGAATTAAGGACAGATAAGACTTTGCATTTAGTCTATAAGGGCTAAAAATATATTGGTGCGGTCTATACTATGCAGTTTGTATTCCCGAAGCTGATATAGAAGTCAGCAACTGTATTACAATTGGACTATACTAATTAGTTGCTGTGATAGGCACTGCTTGTGTGAACAGTTGTCTACCGAATCATTTAATTATGAGAACAGGAACAGTCAACAAAGCATGCTGTGTCTGTTTGTGTATAATGAACTGTCCAACACAACACATATTATTTGAAAATACATTCATTATAGTTTCCAAATATCCTTGAGCGAGCATTATACCATGGTCAGCGAGGATTCCAATGCAAACTACTGTTGATTTATACTGTATAAGTCTCATGTTAAGTCACAGGTCCTATATCACTCTGTAACCAAAACAAAGACACAGCATTGAGCATTAGTACTTAATACTTTCAGTTTGGATTATAAAGTTTCATTTAAAAGTCAATTATACATCAGCTTGTTCAATTAAGTTGCTAAACATACACAATATTTGTTGCTTTTTAAAATACAATTAGATAGAGTTAAATGTAGGAACACTCTCCTCTGTGTCTATGTCTATATTTTGCTCAACAACAGTTGCCAAGGAGTTTTTGCTGCCTCTGGGCTAATAAAGTAGGCCCTTTCCTCAAACATGTTTTTGAGAGCTAGAGGATAAAATCTAGATATATATAGATTTTATCCTCCAAACATATCCAAACATATTTAGTAGCTTTCGCGTTTTAAGATTGTGTTAACTGTTTATCTTGGCCTTTTCTGTACTCCATCACAGACACGGGGGAAGACATTTGAGGACTCTCCATCTCTGTCCCACACCGAGCGCTGCCACAGGGGGCAGTGTTCTCTGGTCAAAAGACAAGAGGACTGGTTTGAGGTCTTCGCTTTTCACTTGGACCGGGTTTTGGGGCTAAACCGAAGTCTCCCTGCTGTACTGAGGTCATTCCACAGCGACATCCTCCCATATCGATACATCCGAGGGGCGCCCAGGCCCGTAGTGTGGTGGGACCCTGATATAAGACACTTGGAGGACAATAACAACGACCAAAACTCTGTCCCGTTGAGCCACGTTCAGTATCAGAAGATGCTGAAGGCTCGATGTGGGATAAGGACTGACCTACATGAGGAGCCGTGTGTTGGGGTGCATCACTCAGAGTGGAGCAGGCTGGTACTGTTTGACTTCTTACTACAGGTAAGAGTCAGATCATTCATGTGTTTACCCTGTGGACATTGGGTTGTTTGTGATTTTGTGTGTATGATTGGCCTCCAGGCAATGGAATGGCATAGAGTTATTTTCTATGCCATTTATACGTTTCATTCTTCATTTCTTCAGTTCATTACCTACATAGTATTATACCTCTTTTGGAATGAACTGGGATAAGCACTTTCTTCGCAGAAAAAAGGTCCTTGGAGAGAATAATGGTCGGAACAATGACTTTCTGAGGGGGTTGTTCTCCCTATATCTAAGTTTCTTCCAATTATTCTGTTTTTCCCTGTACTGCTAAAATATGAACAATAGGTAAAATCTTTCAGCTCTGGTAGTCCTGACCAAGCCAAGCATCAACATCTACAGCTGGGCCCCCGCTTGCTGCATTACATCCACATCTACTGCTCCAGACAGAGGCCCTAGTGGCATTGAAGTGTCTCTATGGGGACAATAACGGAAGCTGGCTACACTTTATAAGACTGTGCATTAATACACCATTAGTACATGTTTATTAATTATTTATTTAAGTGTCAAACTCATTGACAAATAATTAACTACTCAACCTGCAACATAACATCACAAGAGGCTCACAATTCTCAACTTCAGATACCAGAGACTGCAACTGGAAGCTAGAGGAGCTATTTAATCATATTTGAGCTGTCCCTTCAAATCAAGACAAACCTTACTAAACCATAGCAGCACATGAGAATGTTTTCTTAAGACTGGAGAGACCTCAATGAACTGTTTGGTGTGCTCCTATAATCTGTGAACGAAACACTAATTACAGGTAAAGGGGGAAACTCGACCAACACCATCCAATACACACTATAAAAGATGAAATAGCAGAAGTTCAAGATCAAAAGAAAAACACAGATCTGCAGTCAATTTGTATAAAGAAAAAAAAACAGTGTATCTTCCATGCTCTGAACTGAAGCACGGATTGGCACTAAACTATAAACAGGTGCCGACCAGAGCAAAGATCATGTTCGCAGTGCGGCCATTGGAACACATGGACTCAATAGTTATACAATCCTCTGCTTTGATTTTCTTCAGCGAATGGGAAAAAGTCAGATCGACCCAAAAGTGATTCACGATGTCTCCTACATACAAAAGAATAGGCCGCTAAAGTCAGTGCGGTGTTGAGAAAGGTATGGTGTATACAGGGCAGATAGAAATAACTATAACAAGATATAAGACTCCAGTGAATGCGATGGAGCCAGAGAGTGACCCCTTTTGAAATCCCACGCAAAAAATGTTATGTTTTAAATGATCTCCTGGTCCTGCATATTTTAGCTATTAACCGCCATAACTGAGTCGAACTGATAAGGACACTTTTTGTTTTTGTGGTTTTGTTTTTGTTATCTGCTCTCAATCCATATTATTATCGCATGCCTCACCTATATTTATAGAACCTGTGAATACAATCAATATATATATCTTTTATAAAAACGCAATTGATTTTGCATGGGTTTTATTCACACTACTAGCCTAGCGTTACACTTGCTTAACCCATTTAAAAGGCAATGTCAACAATTTGTCAGCGTTTACCAGGCCTTTACCAAATGGTTGAGATGCAGTGTGATGGTAGAAGTGCCTAAACCCAAGTGATAGAGATGAACCAATGAGGTAGAGTCCAGTTTTAACCCTTTAATGGTTTCCTCTATACCTGAAGCATGCTGGGAACTGAAATCTAACTCTTTGGGGCATCTCACTTTTCCATCAAACTGCATCCCAACCATTTGGTAAAGGCCTATAATGAACCAAAAAATAGAGGTTAAAAAAGATAAAATGTAAAAACGAATGATTTGTGTTCTTGGTGCTTCTGCGTCAGAAAATCCAAATAAGAAAATGTATATTGCTTTCTTCAAGGAGTGAATGTTAAAGGGTTCTCTGCAAATAGTGACAACATAAAAGGTAATAAATGCTTGAATCAGGAGTTTTTATCTTAATTTGATTATATTTTGACTTTCTTAAAACCAGATTGGCCAATGGAACAGGTCGGATAAGTCCATTTTCAAGTGGTGATGCAATTTATGTCTCATTCCAAGCAGGACATTTTTTGAATGTTGACTTTTTTGCTTGTTCCATCGGCAAATATTGTTTTTAGACGGTCAACATGTGCTTAAATTAAGATGAAAAACACTTTATTCATGCATTTACTACCTCACATTTGATCATTTTTTGCAGTGTTACGTAAGCTTCAAGTAGAAATAGTGACTCAAAAGGTGATCCACCAAAAAGCTGAGGAAACCATTCTAGGGTTTGAAAGTATGCATCATTACCACTATCCTTGGCCTGACGTGCTTTCAATGTGACTTTTTGCTTTTTATCTCTGAGCTTTCAAATGCTATATAATATCTGTGTAAGTAGAAAGAAAAAAAAGAGCCATGTGGTCACCGTAAAGCATTCGAACCATCTCTGCACTATTCAGAAAACCGTACCGTGGTCAATACCAGCGCAGCCTCCTTTAATTACTCTATCGACCAAATGATGGCTCTGGCCTCTGTGCCATAAGTGCACTATCTGACAAATCCATAACATTTCTATTGATAAAACTCACAGGGGTTTTTTTCAAAGAGGCTACATCATTTTCATTTTGTAGACGTTGACTTACTTTCTATCAACTCCCACATTGTTTTCTAACTTAGTTCTAACAAATAACAGTGTTTTTTGTGCATGCAGTTAATATTTTTGCAATAAGATAGACCTTTAAATAAAAATGTGCACAATTTTTGCCTGTTAAAAATTATAATGAGACTATTTCATTGTTTAGAATGTGAAATAATATCTGAATATGTATGGCGACAGAAGTATTAAGGATAAAAATGCTAAAAAAATGTAACTCCCTATGCTACCATCAGAGGGAGGAGTCGAATTTGCCTTAGTTTTAATGTATTTATATGCTAAAATTCATAATTATACCGTCTGCAAGCGCCGCCATGTAATAGAAAGGAACGCAATTTCATACGAGAAAATTGGATTCATGGGAGATACTTTTGTTTTAAAAGGCAAAAGATATACTGTAGGTACTTTACTCATAATGGTACAATGAAATCACACCACAGTTTTAAGACAGGAGCTTTTAGAAAGGCAAGGCAAGGCAAGGCAAGTTTATTTATATAGCACAATTCATACACAAGGCAATTCAAAGTGCTGAACAAAACAAGAAAGCATTAAAATCCTAAATAATCACAGAACATTAAAAAGAAAGATACAAATATAAAATCCCTCAGTTGTATGCACAGCTAAACAGAACTGTCTTTGACCTGGTTTTAAACATTGTCAGAGAGGAGGCCTGTCTCTCAGAAAGAAGGGGCAAAGTCACGAGTTTGTGTCAGAAGATCTTGACATTAGCATGGATAGATTGAATAAAACGACTCCAGGTTAAAAGCTTGAAAAAGAACATTTTGCATAATAAGCATTTAAAGGTCTGTGATAGTGCAGTTGTTATACTTTCTGAATAAATGACTCGTTTTCCTTCGGTAAAGAGGAGCACGCCCACATATCTTCACTCAAGGCATTTGGCCACAGTCTCACGTTCAGCGGTGAGATTTCTCAAGTGGAGGCTCACAGCGGTTGAGGTCAGCCGGCAGTTGCAGCCTCTGAAATGTGCAGAGAAAAGCTAATTAAAAGATGTATTAAAAGTCCATTTGCTGCGGCGAACAGAGGGCAGAAACCGGAGTCAATGTGCAGCGGTGTGTGAAGTCATTTAGGCACGCACTCACACGCTCACGCACTCACACACACACACACGCACACACACACACACACACGTCATCTCTGGAAGTCTGCGGAGGGACAAAGTGGCCTTCAAATACAATGGAGGTTATACAGAAACTGGAGCGTTCACGTTTGGGTTATTGTGCTTATTTAACCTTGTAAAGTGGCAAACTGTCAGCTCATGTGCAGAGGGCGTTTTCTCATTTATACCATTTTACAAAAGAGAACAAACATGACCTGAATTGTATGCTTAACTAAGGCCGCTTTCACAATACACTTTTGATTGGAAATAGAGTATGACTGGGGGCTCGGTGCAATGGGTCGGTGCGATTGTGAAGGTGTAATCAATTTCTGATCCGTGCTATAGGATCCACCTCGCAACAGATTAGTATTCAAATCAAAACAAAACCATGAAATATCATGTTGCTGCTGCGTATGTGTGTGTGAGCTCAGAGCCAAATACAAACTTTAGGAACACATTGACAAAAGTCTATTGTTGTGAGCTCTGAGATCGATACAATGGAGCAACTTTGTGAAATGGAACCAATTCAATCCAAGTTGTGAAGTGTGAAGGCGCCCTAAGTTTATGTCAATAGAGTAAATTCATCCCAAAAAACAGATTTTTTTATTATTGTGCGAGTTTTGGGACCGTCATCACTGTGTTTTGTTAAATGTTGTTATATGTTTACAGTTTTTCTCTATTGCTACAACACAAAACCCAGTTCTCTAAACCAAATGAACAATTGCCTAAACACATTTATTAAAACTTCCCCCCACTTCTCACAACCATAAACACAATTCTCCTGTAGACACTGTTCACAAAACACATGCCCTTTTCTCAAAACTCTAAACACATTTTCTTTTGCTAAAACACATTTTTCCTTTGCTAAAACACTTTTTGCATGTATCTCTGCTCCTATAATCATTGTGAGGCTCATGTGACGAAAAATGTCTCCCATTGTTAGCAAAACCTGAACACAATGAACAAACCTGGTGTCATTCAGAAAACACAACCATCAGAACTGAAAACTCCTGTTGCAAATGACGTGACCACAACTTTATAAGTCAGTGCAGTTTGATGAAGGTTCAAAACGAAAATGGATAATCAAGGCAGAAGAAGAGGAGTTCGTGTCAGAGGAGGGAGAGGAGCAGGCCGAGGAGGGAGAGGAGCAGGCCGAGGAGGGAGAGGAGCAGGCCGAGGAGGGAGAGGAGCAGGCCGAGGAGGGAGAGGAGCAGGCCGAGGAGGGAGAGGAGCAGGCCGAGGAGGGAGAGGAGCAGGCAGAGGAGGGAGAGGAGCAGGTCAAAGAGGGAGAGGAGCAGGCAGAGGAGGGAGAGGAGCAGGCCGAGGAGGGAGAGGAGCAGGCAGAGGAGGGAGAGGAGCAGGCCGAGGAGGGAGAGGAGCCGGCCGAGGAGGGAGAGGAGCAGGCCGAGGAGGGAGAGAATTGGAGGGCGAGCAAGACAACGCATTTCCATTACAGATGAACTAAGAGCAACAGTCATTGTCCACGTCATGACTATTGTGTCTAATGGATCCTCTATAGAATTTACAGTACTCATGTTTGCATTGAGTTTTGATATAACTGCATTTTCTGCGTTATGTAACTATTCCCATGATACGCGCAAATCTATAGTAAAGGCCCAACACATATTTGAGAATAAAAAAGTGTTGCTCAAATGCATCCTGGCAGTTGTAAAACTGTAAAAAGAACAGTCTCACATTCTGAAAATTGTGTTTTCAATTGTTTTGGTGATGTGGTTAATGATGCTCAGAGTGTTCACATTTTTGCAGACCATGAGAGGTATTTTGGTGTGATGGGTTGGTTTTGAGAATATGAGAAACTGTTTTGGTGTGATGGTTTGGTTTTGAAAAGAGACTGTGTTGTTGTGTGTACGTAGCTTTAGAAAAGAGGTTTGTGTTTAGAGTTTTGAGAAAAGGGAGGGCAGTATCGTGAAATATGTTTAAGCACTAGAGAAAAACTGTAATATAGTAAGCAGCATTTCATAACATTTTACATTAATATTCCACGAGTACATTTGGTTAAACAAAATTCAAACGCAATAACAGAGACCAGTGATGACTGATTTACTCAAAAAACGCGCTGATAAATTCTTAGTTAAGTTTCTTCTGACTCTTCACGCTTTCACTGCGTCTCTGCAATTTGGCTTCAAAACTTGTGTTGGAGTTTCTTTAAAAAATGTGTTGACCGCAGCAGCCATTTTTTAATTGGACAGAGTAGCGTGAAATTGGGGTGAATTGTGAGAAAGACTTTGAGCAAATTACCAGGAAATCAAACTCAGTTAACAAAGCAGAGATCTGAGCCAAAGTCCTGCAACCCTGGTCCTTTAGAACAAAAAATGTTGATTCGATGCAACCTTCAACCTTGAATATTTGTAATCTTTGGACACAGGCTGCAGGTGGTGAACCGTAACTATCCCGCTGTCCCTTTGACATCCTTTGCTTATCGACCCAGTATTGGCGGGATAGCATGGCGTCCTGCATGGCTTACAGAAAACATTTATATTTCCACTTTTCCTATAGATTCAGTGTTATTTCTACCTCACTTTTCTCACCGCCACAATGCCAATTTTTACAACCGGCGCTGTAGTAATCCTGTCCTGCTTTGTTCTTCGCACCGTGAAATAGCCAGCGTGTTCCCATAATGCTTAGCTCCAGGTTAGTGTGTAGGACTGATATGAATAACCCATGAGTGCAGAAGTCAATGTCTGTAAACGGGCCAAGCACTAATAGCCTGATATTGATCCGGGGAGAGGCGATGAGAGGGCTGTAGACACTTGTTTGTACCTGCTCCACTCACACCTCGCACTCAGGCTGAAGGACACCAGGGCGTCCCACAGGGGGATGAGGGGATATGGTGACAAAAGGACTGAATGTACAGTGTAGAGTGGGGCAGGTGTGAGGAGTCTGTGTGAAGAGGCTATACATATTCACTCACCAACATGCCATAGCAGAAAAATAGAAAAACCATTGGGTGGATCACATTTTGAGTCACTTTATCAAAGCTTGGAACTGAAATCTACCTCATTGGGGCATCTCTATCACTTGGTTTTAGGCAACTTTACCATCAAGCTGCCTCTGAACTGTTTGTTAGAGGCCTAAAATCTAATTAAAATAAAACCAAATAATTTTTATGTTTTGAGGTTTTTAATTTTAACCGTTTAGGCGCCAGAAGTTTGTTCCCTAAGAAGCCCAATTTTGACATCTTTTGACAGTTTTGATGACTGAAAAGTGAGAAGAGATAGAGGCTTTATGTAAATTAGAGAAATTATAAGGATGGCCCAAAGTGTATGTAAGAATTTAAAGTACCCGTCTAATTTGCACACTATGATGTCATATGGGCGCGGTAATCATGGATTTTCATGATATATATATTTTTCATTACTGACAGACACAGATCACTAGGACATGGACGTATTAACAGAACTCACACTCTACTATGCTCAAGGGTCAGGGATCAACAGTAAACCATTATGTGGCAGGAGTTTGAATTAATTTTGAATCCCAATCGGCCGCTTTAAACAACACTGCACACTGTCGACTTAAGTCAACCATGGCGCCTAGAGGGTTAATGTTTATGATTTGCTCGATATGATGTGGGTTGTGAGGCGCTTTGTGTTGCCTTGTGTAGGAATTGCGCTTTACAAATAAAAGTTGATTGATTGATTGATAGTATTTTTGTTATTAGTGCTCTTACATCTTAGGGGAAAAATACATTGCTTTCTTCAAGGAGAGAGCATTAAAGGGTTAACTTGTTAGCACACTATGAAGTATAATAAATACAATGATAAAAGTTATTTATATGAATCCAGAAAGTATTACTTTTAAGAGTGGGTTTTGTGCAAATTGAGTGCAGCTCTCAAGTCTAGACATTATGACCTTCAACATTGGAATTCTTCTGCATAACAGCTCAAGCTCCATCACATTAAATGGCAAATGTTTTCATAACAGCAGTTTTTGTCTTGTCTGGATTCGATCGGTCTGGAATTTGACAGGGCCATTCTAATATGTTTAGTCTCCAACCATTCCATTATATGAATACCTTTTTTAGGGAAATTGTCGTGATGGTGGATAAAACTTACATCTTCACCTTACAAAACTTACATCAAGGGTTTCGCTGACTCCAACAGCTTTTCTTCCGAGATTGTCCTGTATTTTCTTCCATCCACCTTCCCACCAAAACTCTGATTTTGGGATGGTGGGACAGTGATGAAGTGACAAGGTTTTTTGGCCAAAGTTAAAATGTTGGTCAACATTTTTGGCTTTCTGTGGCGTGCCCATGGAGAACATATTAGAGGTGGGCATGAGGAATAGTTTTCCCATGTACGGACTCCCACAGGCTTTTGTTTGAACACAGATAAACTTGTCATGCCTTGAGATGTGTTTTTTATATAGCACAATTCATACACAAGGAAACTCAAAGTGTGGAACGAAACAAGATAGAAACAATCACACACAAAAAAATCATAAATAATACATTAAAAAGAAAGATAGAAATATATATATATATATCCCTCAGTTGTATGCATAGCTAAACAGACCTGTTTTTAACCTGGATTTAAACATGGTCAGAGAAGAGGCCTGTCCCACATTTTCAGGAAGATTGTTCCAGATTTTAGCAGCATGAATCTGAAATGCAGCCTCCCCATCTCCACCACATGGAATAGTCCCACAAGTAAAACATTCACTGTGGAAAAGAAACCCCTTACCCAATTTCAACACCACATAGTAGATTTCAACACACAAAAGTAGGTTAACCCAAAAGTGTGTCTAGACTTACACACATTCACATACAGTAAATATGATAACAGTAAAAGCTATTCCATCAACATTTAGAGTTGAATGAGGAGATCTAAACACAGCTGTTTATGAAGTATGTGTTTCAGCCTCCTATTTTATTTTTAGAACAACCTCTTTAAACACAAAAAAATAAGGTGTGGTGACTGTGACAAACTAATAAGGCACCGACTGTTGCTGATGGGTGTTTGATTTTCATATTCCAGATCTTTCTAGGCAAATAATACCAAAATAATCCACATTCAAACTCCCAGAGCTGTGGATACTTTGAAACTAGGGGTGACACATTATCATTGTGCAGCCCTCTTTATTCAAAAAGCATGTTGGATGTTCCCTTGAAAATGTCTCCTACATAAATAATGCAGCTACAGCAGCGCACTGGGCTATTCTTTGCTCCCACTCTCTTATGACAACAAGGAGACATAATTTGACTTTCCTATGGTCTATAATATCCATCCATCCATTTTCTTCCCCTTAATCCATTTCTGGGTCGGGGGGGTGGCAGTCAGAGCTGCACCCAGTCCACAGAGCACCAGCCCCTCACTGATCCTCCTGCAGGTGGTGAGTCCACAGGAGCTGAGATCTTTCAGTGGGGGCTTCAGGCAAAGTGGGGTTAAGTGTCTTGCCCAAGGACACAACGACAGCAGTCATCAGTGGGAGTTGTGAAGTAGGTCTTGAGGTGGGCTCGAACCCACGACCTTCAGGCTCAAAGGCCAATGCTCTACCAACTGAGCTACTGTCGCCCCTATATGGTCTATAATAGAACTGGTTTGAATCCAACTTTAATAGGCCAAACGTGTGAACAAGAGAAGCTTACACACACACGTGCCGTGGAAACCAGAAATGTAACGAATTATGCAAGGAAGTAAGTAAGTAATCTGCATTTATGTAGTGCCTCCCATTTCCTTCAGTGAGAGCGGGGTCACCAGACAAAGTGAGAAGAGATGCCATACGTTTTGTACATGTTTTTAGTGGTGCACGGAGGAAACCCACGCAGACACGGGGAAAACATACAAACCTCTGTTCCGAACCCAGGACCTTCTCAGTCTTTTTTCAGCCTTACATGGTGGAACTGCCTTTTCCTAAAACACATTTGTGATGTGTCTATAAGATTTGCACATTGAGGTACTGCCCACCAACCCCCTCCTCCACCCTCTATTCTTCAATATAACAGCAGTTTTTTAATTGGATTGGTCTTGAATTTGACTAGTCTGGGACATTCTTTCACATTATGATGCCATTCCACTATATGAACACGCTTCATGGAAATTGTGGGAAATTGCCCTGATGGATGAACTTAAGATAAGATTTACACTTCAGCCTCAAGTGTTTGTCTGACTCAAACAGATTGTCTTCTGAGATTGTTCTGTATTTTCCTCCTTCCACTCTGACAGTGATATGGTGTGAAAGTGACGAACAGTGTTATAAAGTCCTCCACCACGCACAGTGTTTTCAGGCCCCCACATTGGGCGGCATGGTGGCAGAGTGGATAGCACTTTCGCTTCTCAGCAAGAAGGTCCTGGGTTCGAATCCCGGTCGGGGCAGGGCGTTTCTGAGTGGAGTTTGGATGTTCTCCCCATGTCTGGGTAGGTTTCGTCCAGGTGCTCTGGTTTCCCCTACGACTAAAAACATGCACAATAGGTATGAATGTAAATGAGAGAGTGAATGGATGATGTTGGTTGGTTGGGGGCTGATGTGCCAGCCAGCAACTTGCTTCCATCATCTCCGTGTGTGGAATGATTGGAACAATATCTGAACTTTGAACATTGTAAAGCGCTTTGGGTGACCTTGGTCTGTAAAATGTGCTATATAAATAAACAACACTTTACTTACTTACAACATTTGGTTGTGCATAACTAATCGTAGTCCCAGGTACAGACTCCCATGCAGGTGAGCTGTGGTGGTCCTCCAAAGTATGTGCCTCTTTGTTTGCATTTATGGCCAGTCCTGTTCTTGTTTGAGCTGTTGGTTTGGGCAGAGGGCTGTGTCTTGGTAGGTTTACAGTGTCATATGTGTTCTTATCCTCCCTGGAGGTTCCTTGGACTTCATGATGTTCTTTGATGACCAATATTCTCAAATATTCACAAACCTCTGAGTCCACCACTGAACAGTAATCGTTAGCTCAAATCACTCGATGGTGAAACTGTACTGAATATTTAGGTCAACTTTTTACCTTTTCGTTTTCATTATTTTTTTAAATAATGAAAGTATGTATCAGCTACAATTGTCTGCCACTTTGTGCTAGTCTTTTACAAAAATCTAATCACATATATTCATTGTTGTGGTCACAATCAGATAAAAATTAGTTAGGAATACAATACTTTAAAAAACAGCACTCACTTCGGTGCAATAATGTTTCTTGATCCTGTGTTCCTGTTTTAACGGCATGCCTTCCACATTCAGGGCACCATCTAAAACCCGGCTGCAATATGAGGACGAGGCTATCCGTTTCAAACAGGAAGTCAATGAGCCAGTATTGCTGAGACACCTTAAGTCAATATTGTGGCATGTAGTAGAACAATGTCTTTTTAGTTGTGAAAAATGCCACAGTTTGCAGCTGACAGAGCGCTGAGAAGAGTTCTCGTTCATAAAGCTAAAAACAATTTCTTGCAGGCATAAAATCGTGGATCTCTTGAGGATTCCTTGTGTTGCAGATTGATTTTTATTGAGCCAAGTGGTCAACACAGTTTATTTTTTCTGCCTCCCACAAACTCCTTACACCTCCACTGGCTCTAACCACAGCCGCTACACACATCTCAGGCTGGGTAAAGTCAACACTGGGCTGCAGAGGTCTGTGGACCGCAGAACAGACCCCGGATCAGTGTGAAAATGGCAGCTTGTCTTTGGTATAGTAAGTGTAAAGTGGCAACTGGGTGAGAGGGCACACAGAGGGGAAGGGGCTGGAGTGGCACTGAAACAACATTGAAATACCACTTCAATCATATCTGTTATTTTAATAAAGCCTTAATTGAAATTTAGGGTAAATGTGATTATGTGCTCTTGTCAAAAATGTCCCCGTAACGTTATAGGAGTTCATATCTTGCATTTCCCCACATTTGAACATGATGCCACTTTAGCTCATGACATTAGTAGGTCATTCAACCAAAGCACTTTATTGTCCCCTCAGGGAAATTTGTCCTCTGCTTTTGACCCATCCTGATGCTACTAAGGCTTCCATCAGGAGCAGTGGTCAGATCCCAGCTCCGGGTGTTGATGCTTGGCATGGTCTGGACTAGAGCTGGAGGATTTACCTAATCCGCATGTCTTTAGTGGTATAGAGGAAACCATACGCAGACACAGAGAGAACATGCAAACTCCACTCAGAAAGGCCCTGTTTCGACCAGGATTTGAGTGCCATCCTCTCAGCCACTGTGCCGCCCACGCTAAATGTAAAAAATATGCAACCATCTTCAATATGTTTCTTCTTGCTTTTCTTCACATTGGTATTTTGTTGTTTTTTTGGTAGTCTGTAGAAATATATGTGTTTGTTTACATCAGGTGAATGACCGCTTGGATCGGTACTGCTGTGGGTTTCAGCCCGAACCGTTGGACCTGTGTGTGCAGAACCGGCTTCAGTCCAAATGTGGGAACAACAAAGACCTGCAGCTGGTTCACATCCTGGTAAAAAATATTCAAGTGGTTTCAAATTTCACTATTTTTTTGTTTTGTTTTTTAAAACCGCAATATAAGTTTATTTGTATATCACAGTTCATACACAAGGCAACTCAACATGCTTAACTAAACAAGATAGAAACAAGGCATTCAAATCATAAACAATCACAGTACATTGAAAAGAGTGAAGATAAAAATCCGTCAGTAGTATGCACAACTAAACCATTTTTATTTATTTTTGCATGGATTTCAAAATCGTCTGAGAAGAAGCCTGTCTCACATTTTCAGGAAAACTGTTCCAGATTTTAGCTGCATGAATCTAAACTCAGAGTCATCATGTGCAAAGCCATGGAGAGACTTGTACACAATCAGAGCTGCTTAAAAGTATTTTCTCTGAGCCACAGCAAGACAGTGCAGAGACCTGAGAACTGGACTAATGTGACCGTACTTCCTGGTTCTAGTCAGGACTCGAGCTGCAGAATTTTGAATACAATAAAGGTGTAACGTCTATTGGATATGTCCTCATTATAATTCATAAATGAGACAGACTAGAGGAGATGCAACCACTGGGGCACCGAAACTTCTGATTTGTATCTGCATTTTGACTTGCATTTTGAATCCAACATTGGGTTTCTGTATGACTGATTTACAAACAAATGCATTCTTAGTGTAGCCGTCTTTCCATATAAAAAGCTACAGACAGACAGATCTATATCCACTCTCTTTCTCCCACCACTGTGTCTGGGGGCAACTGCTCTGACTGATTGGATCCTGCATGATGTTGTGGATGATTATCTTACATGGTTTTGTGTGATGGGTTGGCGCTCCATGTAAAAATAGATGCGGTGGAGTTGTTTGTATAAAAATAACAGCAGGTTTACAGGCGCCTGGCTTGCATCTGATAATGACATTGTTGAGTGTTTTGTGTGGTATACGAAGCTCTAGAAACTTTATGTTTATGACGACAGCCTTCAGTCAACAAAGAGGACACAAACAGGACTGCGGTTTGAAAGACGTTGAGGATTGAACCAAAAAAAAACATTATCTGAAACCGCTCTGATTGTGACAGATTGTGAGTCAATGATTTTTCACGTCAGAGAAAGATTTGTTTAATGAAAAGGCCACACAACTGTAGTCTGCTGCTATGGGAAAAACTTCATTCATTATAGGACGGAGAGGCCTGTATCTTCAACATAAAATTAAAATTAAAAAGTCTGAATTTTCCGTTCAAGCTTTGAAGAAAACTTTACTGCGCATAAAGGGAGGTACTTGACTTGATTGTGGACCATCCAATCCAATCCACTTTATATATATATAAAGCACATTTTGTAAAACATTTTTCCAAAGTGCAGCACAGATTTTAAAAAAATCACAACGGAAAAAAAATAAACAGTTGAAATAAAATAAAACCAATTAAAATGAAATAAAACCATTCAAATAAAATAAAACAATTAAAATGAAGGGCAGAGTGTTCCATAGCTTTACATAGACTATTCTTTTAGAGATTGTATAATATCATTTTTCAAACCCCTTCATTAAATTATCCATTCAGTGTTTCATAATGATTTGGTCCAAAGCCTGTGATGCACTTTACTCAAATCCCACAACAGAGAGTAGGCGGCCCGAGATATTGTTATTCTTGTGTTGTGAGAACCAGGAAATGCGATCACATTAGTCCAGTTCTCAGGTCTCTGCTCTGGCTTCCTGTAGCTCAGAGACTCAGAGACTTTCACACAGCTCTGCTTCAGTTCAAGTCAATCCATGACCTGATACCAAACCTGTGTCCTGTTTGTTCCATATGAACCAACTCAGACTCTGGGGAGCACAGGGATCTACTGCTGGTGCCCAGAGTCAGGACTAATTATGGGCAGGTAATATTTTAGATTTCAGAGAATGCAGCTTGAACAATTTTCCTGAAAACATGAGACAGGCTTCTACATACTATCTGTGCAAACAACGGAAGGATTGTATCTTCAGTCTTTTAAAAAAAAATACTGGGATTGTTTATTATTCTAATGCCTTGTATGATTTTCTTTTATTTTCCTTATGTTGTCCAGAAATGTTTGTTGCTTATATCAACTGTGCTGTACAAATAAACTTGCCCAGTCTTTTGTGTCTTGGAGAAAAATGTGCAAAATCCCAAAACCTTTAAAAATCTAGGTAGAGAAACGTTCCTGTGAGTCAAGCGGCTACTGTTAATGAGTTAATGCAAACTTGTGTATTTTAGTTTGCAATGTTGCCATGGCCAGTTAAGATGCATTTTAGAACGTCCATTAAAGAAGCTACTGTATACCCGATTTTTTTTCTAAGTACATAAAAATGCTTTTTACTACATACAAGTTGTATCATAATACATAATTTAATTGAAAACTTGAGGTCATTGATTCAGCTGTGTATGAAATTTATGCCGTGAAAAGTGCTGAGTAGAGTCTGAGCGGGACGCTCGTTCTCCTCCACTCACAGAACAAGGAGCGAACAGCCTGCGTCCTCTAGCCCCTACAGCGCTGCTTAACACCAGGGCTTCGGCTTCGAAATTCGAATAT
Organism: Knipowitschia caucasica; assembly: GCA_964034765.1. Lineage (NCBI taxonomy): Eukaryota > Metazoa > Chordata > Actinopteri > Gobiiformes > Gobiidae > Knipowitschia > Knipowitschia caucasica. Next base: position 8,468,699 of record OZ035829.1, on the reverse strand, counting down.
AATTCTAAAATAAAAAATGAATATATATTCAAACAAATATTAGACAGTCCTTATAATTCGAAATGTATTTAATGACTGAATTACAAACAGAGATTGCATTGGGGCTGCGGTCATTAATGATTTGAGAGTTCTGTTATCAAGAAAAAATGATCGGAATAATTGCATTCAAGTCAATGGAGTGTTCTACTGCTGCTGTGATGAGCTGTATAATAAATTATAATGAAATATAAGAATATATTCTAATGTTTAAATTAATACATTTGGACGCGAAACTAGCGGTATTCTTTTACTTATATATTGTGTTACCAGTGCATTGCTTTTGTACCATTTCATCAGTGATTGTTGCACAGCTTACAAGAAGTTGTGCTATTGCTAATGTTAGCGTACATGTCAGATCGCAAATAAAACTAGGTGGCTCTGTGTTATGAGAGTGTAGGGGAAATGAGAAGCCTGTGAGCGAGTTGGGGGCGGTGCTAAACATTTAAACATTGCAGAAACGGGTATAGTGCCTTTAATTGAATAATTAATTACTTTTGTATTTTATGCAAATGTTCCTTTTTTTCCTATGTTGCTTGCTAGGTAAGGAAAGCAGATCCCACTAGACTGGTTTTTATTGACAACGCCGGCCGCCCACTGCAGCCTGTAGACAACCTCAACTTCAGACTGCTCCAGGGGATCGACCGGTGAGTACAGAGACCATTAGCACCGCAGTGTATGTAGCTTTTTATCTATGTTGTGTGCAATGGAAATAAAGACTAGTGAATTGCAAGTGGATGTTTGTTGGTAAATGTGGGTGTGCAGAGATAATGTATAAATGCAACTTGATCAAACTTGAGCATTTTTGCATTGCATGTGTTTTTTATTGTTTTGAATAGTCACGTGACAAAGCCAAATATTTCCATAAACATTTTGTGAGTAGCCCTCACATTTATTAGATTCAGATTCAGATTCAGATTCAGTTTATTTGCCATTTGCAGTAAAAAAAACACATTGGAATACATTAGCAAAAGTCTCCAGTGTGCACAGAGAAATACAGACATAAAACAACATTAAAAGACAAAAATAAAACAAATAAAACAGTAAACAAATGTCACTGTGAAATCGATCGACTAAAACAGTTCAAAACAAGTGCAAATCCTTAAAGTGCTCTGTTCACACTGATAACAGCTTGTGGATAAAAACTGTTAGCGTAACGAGATGTCCTGCATCTCAGAGAGCGATATCTTCTGCCAGAGGGAAGAAGCTGGAACATGGCTTTCCCAGGGTGGCCAGAAGAGTCATTGACAATCCTAAGAGCTTTGTTTAAAAGTCTGGATTTATAAAGAACCTCCAGAACAGGAAGCTCACAGCCCACGGTCCTCTTTGCAGAGCGGAGCACCTTGTTTAACGCTCTCTTTTCTTTATCTGTGATGTTTCCAAACCACACAGACACAGAACCAACAAGTAAACTCTCAATGGTGCAGCCATAAAAGTTAAGCAGAATCTTAGAGTTAGTGGTAAATTCTCTAAGTTTACGCAGAAAGTAGAGACGCTGACGAGCTTTCTTAACGACTCGGTCAGTGTTTTTAACCCATTTCAGGTCGTTAGACAGAGTTAAACCCAGAAACTTGCACTCCTCTACGATCTGCACCTGGGAGTTGTCGATTACGACAGGCAAATGAGAACTATTGCGACTGAAGTCGTAGACCAGTTCACATGTTTTGGATGCGTTCAACTGGAGGTTGTTAGTTTTACTCCACTGAACCACATTTTGTATCTCTGCTCTATAAGAGGATTCATCAGTGTCACTGATGAGACCGATGATGGTGGTGTCATCAGCATATTTGATGATCAAGTTTGAGTCAGAGGAGGACACACAATCGTGAGTGTACAAAGTAAAAAGCAAAGGACTCAAAATACATCCCTGAGGAGAACCAGTGCTCACAGAAACAACATCAGAAAAACAGTCATTGATTTTCACTCTCTGAGATCTGTCAGTTAAAAAGCTAAAAATCCATTTACACATGGCAACACTTAAACCGAAAGACATGAGCTTTTCAATCAGTTTACCTGGGACAAGGCAGTTAAATGCAGAGCTATAATTGATGAAAAGCATTCTCGCGACAAATTTACTAGTGTCCAAGTGACTGTAGACAGAGTTCAGATCAAAGGAGATGGCATCCTCCACACTCCTGTTCTGTCTGTAAGCAAACTGGAGCGGGTCAACACTCACAGGGATCTGGCTCTTAATGAAGTCCAGCACAAGCCGCTCAAAAGTTTTCATAAGAACAGACGTGAGGGCCACAGGACGATAGTCATTCAGGCATGTCACAGGAGTTTTCTTAGGAACTGGAATGATGGTCGACTCTTTAAAGCAGTTCGGCACAGTACAGTTCCTTAGCGACAGGTTGAAAATGTCTGTTAGCACAGGGGCAAGTTGCTCAGAGCACAGTTTCAGGACACGAGGAGGGATGCCGTCCGGGCCTGGGGCTTTCCGGACTGTGGTCCTGGACAAGACACGCCTGACTTCCTCCTGAGTCACGGTGAAGGTACCTTGATTGAAACACTCAGGGAATACAGTAGGACAGGCATCAGCGGATTCAAAGCGACAGTAGAACGTGTTCAGCTCGTTTGGCAGAGCTTGGCCGACAGATGCAATTTTCCCGGCGCGAGGTTTCCACGATTAGTGACATATCTATCCTATTCAAAAACTACAGCCTTCCATCCACTGAATCAGTCAGCAGAAAGTGATGCAGGGGAGCAGAGTCTTTCTAGGTTCTTAACAACAACCTCCCAGACTCTTTCCAGTGACTTGTATGGCTCTCCTGCACTTTAAAGCACTCAGTGGGTGTCAGTCAGTTGAGATCCATTGGGGTCAAGTCTGTTCCTCTTGTCTGGGCCCTTTTGCCAGCCATTAGTTGTTTTCCTGTCCACCTTCATTTTGAAATGGATAAAAAAGTCATCCATAATGATATTTTCCCATGCCAGTAACCAGGCTGCAAAGTTTAACTGTCCCTTTCTTTATTTCTTTTGGAATTCTGTCATCAACTTTTGCTCAAAGGCGCTGATCACACCCATAGACTGTAAATATTAACGGACGTAGTCACGCCTATCTCGGCCGTTCAAAGAAATGGGCTAAAAATCGTGCTGTACTGGAGCTTTCCAAATTGGCCGCAAGTGGTCCCTCCCACAAGAAAATTGTGAAATAACGCATCAGCGCATGCGACAACCGGCGAGAGCGCCATTAATTTAATGAGTGCCTTCAAAAATTCACAGCGAGTAAACTAGACTGGTCCAAAAAAATTCACGCCCCTCAGTATTGACACACATGTGGAACGGAGCTTTGGGCCGAGAGCCAACTTTTGGACGATCCTGTAAAGACCTTTCCGAGAGGTCAGCTAATGCTATATGTTAGCATTGGCTAATTCTTATTCCGGATCCACCCCCATCGGCCCGGGGTGGTATTGCAGCATGTCAGCGCACGTCATTTTGGCCACTTTTGAGCCAGGACCCGCCCCCCCTGATCACACCTCGTTTCTCTGCCTCTCCATGTTTAGTCCTTACTCTGGTCACCAGCAGGAGGCCAGTCCGTTTGCTCCTCAGAGTTTGAGTTTGTCGAGAATTGTCATTGAGCCGGCACTGACCCAGAGGTGTGCGAGTGAAAAATAAGTAGAAGGCGCCGTGGGCTAAAGTGGACTCGGTCAGAGCACTGAAGAGAAAGGGCCGGAGGGCCGAGCGGAAGTGGCGCAAGTCCAACCTCCAGGTTGACTACAGGATATTCAAGGATAAGTTGTGCAAGTTTAACCGGGTGCTACGTAGTACGAGAGAAAGGTATTTTTCTGAAATGATTTAAGGCTGCAGTATCAATCTGTGTGTTCTGTTTTCAACAGTTAATAGATTAACAAATCCCCCTGTTCAGCTGCCAGTAGAGCTTACTTCCAAACATAAATGCAATAAGTTTGCAAATTTTTTCAATGACAAGGTTCAAGGCATCAAAAACGTCATTGTTTCCAATCCACAGATAACGATCCAACAGCCAGAAAGGCTCTTTGAGCTAACTCACTTTGCACCTGTGGATGATAAAACTGGCCAAGAGATAATCACAAGTCTGAGCTCCTCCACATGCAGCTTGGATGTACTACCCACTAGATTTCTGAAGTCTGTTCTGAGCAGTCTGTTACCTTCACTCACACAGATAGTAAACATGTCCCTTCATTCTGGATTTTCCCAAAGGCCCTGAAAACTGCAGACATCAGGCCCCTACTAAAAAAACAGCAGTCTGGATGCCACGGTACTGAACAACTATCGTCCCATCTCAAATCTGCCATTTATGGGGAAAGTCCTTGAGAAAGCTGTCTACCTACAGCTTACTAGATTTCTTATAATCAACAATTCATTTGATATGTTTCAGTCCGGCTTTGGACCCCACCACAGCACTGAGACTGCTCCCGTCAAGGTAACAAACGATATCCGGCTGATCACTGACGCAGGCAAAGTCTCAATCCTAATCTTGTTAGATCTGAGTGCTGCCTTTGACACCGTCGACCATGAGATCCTCTTGCAGAGACTAGAGGACTGGGTTGGCGTCGCTGGCACCGCCCTAAGTTGGTTTAGGTCTTACCTTGAAGACAGGAAGTACTTTGTGGAGATTGGAAACGGTGTCTGAGATCATATGGCCCTGACCTGTGGAGTACCACAGGGGTCGATCCTGGGACCTCTTCTGTTCAATCGCTACATGCTGCCGTTAGGACACTTCGTTTCTGCGTATTAACTGACCTATCACAACTATGCAGACGACACTCAGATCTATGTCTCACTGACTGCAGGAGAACATGGACCAGTGGACTCACAGTGAGTGGATGCAAAACAACTTCCTTCAGCTAAACGCAGACAAAACTGAAATGATTGTTTTTAGTCCCCAGAAACAAAGAGAGAGCGTCATCTGTCATCTACAGTCTCTCTCCCTAAAACCTTCAAACCAGGTCAGAAATCTAGGGGTAATACTGGACTCAGACTTAAATTTTAATAGCCACATCAAATCAGTAACATCAGCAGCTTTTTACCACCTAAAAAACATTGCCAGGATCAAAAACATAGTGTCTAAAGCAGACTTGGAGATTCTTATCCATGCATTTGTCTCCAGTAGGTTAGACTACTGCAATGGCCTGCTCACAGGTCTGTCCAAACAGGCTGTAAAACAGCTGCAGTACATTCAAAATGCAGCAGCTCGAGTTCTGACTAGAACCAGGAAGTACGACCACATTAGTCCAGTTCTCAGGTCTCTGCACTGGCTTCCTGTGGCTCAGAGAATAGACTTTAAAACAGCTCTGCTTGTGTACAAGTCTCTCCATGGCCTCGCACTAAAATATATTAGTGACATGTTAGTCCCTTATGAACCAGCCCGGACTCTGAGGAGCACAGGGACTGGACTCCTGTTAGTGCCCAGAGTCAGAACTAAACATGGGGAGGCTGCTTTTCAGATTCATGCTGCTAAAATCTGGAACAATCTTCCTGAAGATGTGAGACAGGCCTCCTCTCTGACAATGTTTCAAAACAGTCCTGTTTAGCTGTGCATACAACTGAGGGATTTTATATTTTTATCTTTCCTTTTAATGTACTGTGATTATTTATGATTTTAATGCTTTCTAATTATGTTCAGCACTTTGAGTTGCCTTGTGTATGAATTGTGCTATACAAATAAACTTGCCTTGACTCCAGTGTGGATTATCGCTCTGGGCTAGAGTACCTTGCCTGCAATATTTGTAAGATTCAATTATGAAGTAGATTTTCTCTCAAATGTATCACCATTATTGTCATAAGTTGCTGTTACTTGCTGGACATTGGCCCGGGTGTCGCTCAAGGGCAAGAGGCAGTGGTTTTCAATGTACTCCAGTAATCCCATGTTGATATTTTCCAACACTAAAACCCTCCCTCTGTAATAGTACGAATGATTTGACTATATTTGTCTTCCTTGTTTTTCAACATATTTTTTTCCAGCAGCCTAGAAGGAAAAATGGAATAGTAGGTTGATATAGGTAAAATAAACAAGAAGATTTGCTCAGAACTAGGATTTTGCCCAAACCTCCCACAGAGTTTTGTTGGAATATGGAAACTTGATAGACACAAGCTTCTCAGCGATTCGATTTTGACATTTGACCAGTTGGCTGAAATTTCCAGAATATTTCCAGAATATAGTTTGTAACCTTGATGGAGGAATTTCCTTATTTTGTTGGGGGTCAAACCTTGTGGCACTCATTAAGTCGGTTTACATAACCGAGTCGTGTCTGTTCACGAATGAGGCTATGTCTACAAGACGTAACAAATTTGGCATTTGCTGATCAAGGCACAGAGCTGAAAACCTTGAACCCTCTCCCAATGAGACATAGATCCTGGACTGTCGATTACCTGCTGATATCAAACAACGTGTGTATCACATTCACATGTGTATAACCATGCATTATGATACATTTTTGTAAGGGTGGGGGACGACCCTCTTGACATCAGAACCTCTTGAGCTCACGGCAGAGGGATGTTCCACAATACACATATTTCCCTCGTGTGAAGATGGAAAACCAACCGTCCACACCAAGCTTATTACTCTGCCTTTTTGATTAGATTAGTGCTCATTCAATTAGGTCTGTATTGAGCAGCCCGCATGTATCCAGGCTAATAGAAATCCCCCTTTGTCTGTCACTTAGCATTTGCCAACAGCTCTGTAACTCGCTCTCAACTGTCGGAAAAGCTGCGGTGTTATTTTAGGTGAGTGGTGGAGAATGATGCTATTCAATCAGCTAAAAAACTGCTTATATTCTAGAAATAGTATTTTTGTTAAAGCTTGTTGGTAATGTACTTTCACATTCAGCCTTTTTGTGTTGTTTAGATGTGCGTTAAACACTTCATCTGCTGCTTTGCTTTTATGGTTAGCAGTAGCTGACCATGTGCTGTAATACTTGTCTCCAAACAAGTTCAAGGACTTAACAGCAGCATAGTTGCAAATGAACGAACAGACCCGACACCTCAAAACTCGATGCAACTGCATGGATCTGACTTGTTAAGTGGTGTGAAATGATTCTATATATATAAGAACTCTCTGAATATGCTCCCTCCCAATGGAACTCCACTTTACATTAAGCAGATTTAATGCCTTTCTATTTAAGGCTTTGAACACCATTTTGTAAAGAAAGGCTTTTAACACAGGCTAATCTGTAGTTTTATTTTGTTCCTGCGCATGTGTTTTGTGAAGTACTATGAAACTTGTTTAGAAAGATGCAATACAAAAATAAAGGATTTTAGTTTCTAGGCAGGGCAATTTATTTGTGTAGCACAGTTCATACACAAGGCTTCATAACAAGTAAAGAAAGATAAATAAAAAAAAGGCAGAAATAATCTCCAGCTGTGTTCAAGGTTTAACAGAACTGTTTTTACGTTGTCAGGAAGACTGTTGAACATGCTGCTTCCCCATGTTTAGACTCTGGGCCCCAGCAGGAGGCCAGTCCCTGTGCTCCTCAGGGTCCGAGTTAGTTCAAATGGCACTAACATGTCACAGATCTACTTTGGCGAGTCTTGCACACAAGCGGAGGTTCTTTAAAGTCTATTCTCCACACACAAGAAACTGGTTCAGAGACCTATCCATCTAGAATCATTGTGCTCTTTGAAGAAGACTGTGCTTTTTCCTGCATACTGACAATCAAGGACGCTACTCGATCCTTAGTATAATCATAAACAATTTAGCAACATTGAGCCCATTCTATTGCAATGAAGTTGTTGTGGTAATTTATTAAGATCTGGTGTAACAGATTGCGTCAGTGTACAAAGAATGTAGGTGGTCCCAACTCTCTGCGGGTCGCATTCAAATCATCACAACACATCTGGAAGAGGCAGTGTTGCTAATGGCTCCCTTGTGGATAGACTGGGAGAGGCAGAAATATCAGCTCATTTTTGTCAGCATAAAACTAGGTATTCTAACGTGGCACTGAGAGCAGATTGGAAACGCAGTTGGCTTGGCACATTTGTCCATGATAACATCATTTAGAAGGTTTTTTTATGAAAGGAAATAAGAACACACACAAATAAATGGAACCCTATTTTACCAAAAGCCAAAGTGATAAATGAGTGTATCAGAGAGAAAACTGTGCTGCTGGATCGAATGATAAATATATTGGTCAGAATAAGCACTTCCATGCCTACACGACCATACCTGCTTTATTATTCATCTAAGCAAGTTTGATCCTGTGAGACCTCAGATACTAAGAAATACACGGCCTGGTTAGTGTGGTGATGGGAGACCTTTGGGAAAACCAGGATATAACCAGGTGCCACAGTTGGATAGTTGGGGCTGTGAAGTGGCAGACTACACATTGCCAATGAGACAGATGTGTGCGTTACTGAGACACCCTCAGTGCAAGAAGGAGCGCGACCGCAGGGCCTTTATCCCCACTGCTGTCAGACTGTACAATAAGTGACTAATGCACTAGGACTGATAAAACCAGCACTGCTATTGCCACTATTATATCCTGCACAGACAATATTTTTTGTCTTCTTGCACAATCTGAGTGATTCAATTTCTCCAGTGTGAGATCAATGAAGTCTATCTCATCTTATCTTAAATGATGGTGGTCGGCACAACATTATCGTTGGAACAATTTTGTGCTATGACCATTATAGATTGGTTTAACACTCCATTTATAGATTCATTGTTTACCCCTAACCTAACCCTAAAAAACTGATTGGATAGATACCTACCATAGAGGTTTTTGTTGTTTTAAAATGTGTTTGGATTGAAAAATGTTTTGTATAGGACCTGGCCTTGCACCTTGGCCTGTTGCAGTTGTTTTCAAGAACTTTATGATAATTATAATCTGCAAATAAACAATTGTCTTATGTACATTTATTCTTGTCCTGTGCTTTTCCTCAGATTTCCAGAACGCGCTGTATCCGTGCTGCAGTCGGGCTGTCTGGAGTCTCTTCTTCTGCGCTCTCTTTACACCGACAGGGAATTCTGGGATAGCCGTGGAGGAGCCGGAGGTCTGCACGCTCTGATCCGGGCTGTGGAGCAGAGAGGAGACGTACTACTACAGCACATCAGGGACATGAGGCTGGAGCTGCTCTGAGACCTCTGAGCTCACAGATCAATGTCAATAACACAGGGGCCATGCCGTCCACCGGGAGCCCGTTTATGACAGTTCTTTTTTGGACAACTTTTCTATTAAGGATCCTGTGAGACCTGGCAGAAGGATAGCACTTGATTAGTATAATATTCAAAAGAAGAAGAGAAAAAACAATCTTAATTTGTATCGCCATAATCATTGCCATAATCATTGCTTTCTCAATCCACATAAGGCATCTCATGTTTTTCATAATTTATATAAAATGTTAAAATATGCTGCATAACACTGGCCTGACTATAAGAATTTTGCAAAGATAAAGACGGAAACTACCACTACGTTTTTATTTTTACTCGAAAAGAAATGGGTTTCAAATTTAAATACTGTTGAAGTTGTTTTTGTTTTTGCTCTGAACAAAATGGGTGAATGGTGGGGATGAAAGAAGAACTTTATAGACCAGACAGAGATTGGAGTATGGAGTGTTTTCTGAGGAGTTTTGTGCTTGTGTAATATAGAGCAGTGGTGTGAGGGTTGGTCCATTGGAGGAGTTATTGCAGGGGTTTCTGGGATGTAGTGGTTACTCGAGACCAGGTGGTAGACAGTATGTGATGTGGGACCAAATCACAGAGTGCATAGACATTTTGCCGGCTGGAGTTTCCATTTGGTAGATGGTGTGTTTAAAGTTGCGGAGACTATACTTTTTTGCAGATTTTATGGATATGGGGTTTAAAGGATAGGTTTGAATTAATTAAAATCCCGAGGTATTTGTACTCTGAGACGATCTGTAGACGGTTGCCTTAGACTAACACCTAATTTACACAGGAGGCGTTACACCACGTACACGTTGTACGTGCAGCAGACGCGCTAACCTTTTTCTATGTAAACCAATAGTGATATTTAGACTACTAGTGTCATACAACTTAGGTTGGAATTCTAATTCTGTGTGCGCAGCAACGCGTCTCCCAGTCAAAACACATGTGAAACATGGTTTTTTTTTAGCGGCCCTTGGCTTTAGATTGCATCTACACACACACACAGCACTTGTATCTAAACATTAGCAGGACGACTGGCAGGTTTTACAGTGATTCTGAACATCGTTTTTTTTTTTTTTCATAAAGTCTGGCATCTGGCCGACCAGCGCACAGAGACCATGAAGACAAACACATACATGTGATTTGTGTTGCTCTACATCAGTCCTCTGGCCCTTACTGTCCTCTACACTTCTCCATAGACTACACAGGGAGAGCATCAGAAGCCACGAACCTGCGTGCACGGCCAGTGTCCATACATCCAAATAATGTTACGTGCATGTGCGCGCAGTCAATGCACTGTTAACGCCTACTGTGGACATTCCTTGTAAGACATCTTGCTTGGTACATGAGTGGAATTTATTCAAAGTCAATAAATTTGAATTTTGTTGAGTTTGAAGCATGAGAGATCCAAGCAGGATGAGATGTGAGCCATGGAGTCTGTGAGTGTACATGAGAATTTTGTGAGTGTGGAACCTTGAGGAATCCCGGCAGAGACACAGAGGGCTACAGAATGTCGAGTGTGGGAGCGGACGAGTTGAGAGCGATTAGTGAGATATGGTCATAGATATGATTCAATTCATTCTAGAAGTTTTGTTGAGAAATTGAATGAAGGTTAGTGTTAGTTGTAAGACATGTTGATTATTTTGGTGATCCAAGTGGAGATTTACTGTAGATATCTGTGCATCTTGGTGGACTGAGTGATGTTATGGTCTGTATAACATCTGCCTCAGACATGGGAGTTAGACTAAGAACCGGTGAGTCAATGCCGGATGCAAGTGAACGGGTTTCTGAATGTGTAAAACAATTAGCGATATTGTTTGTGTAAGCTCTCAAAATTAGCAATTTTGTTCTCAGAGTGAAGAAAATTGGGTATTGAATTCTTACAAGGGGGTCATTCATTTTGATTTCCAGGTCGTTCTAATCCGCACAATGGCTGGGTTTTTGCTTTTTTCTCAACTGATCTCATTAAGCTTTAGAGTGAGCTCTTTCAATCATTTTGAGCAAAAAGTTCCCCAATATTTGGAAAATGCTTAAACGTATTTTAGGAATTTCTTACTGTAAAATAGGGGTGAATAAAAAAGTTGTGAAGTCAGTGTCAGGGCTCATAAGACTTACAACAGTCGTGGAAGTTGCTCTGTTCCATATAAATCTAAGGCAGTAAGATAAAATGGCGTTTTGGTACTGATTTGGCCGGCATGTTTCCAGCTTAGAGATGGGAGCAAACCGACAAAAATGCAGCCACACATTTTATTTATCAAACTGGAGCAGATTTACTTGGGAGGGAGCTCGGAGCCGTGTGTAGCAGATAATGTGGAAAAATATTCATCAGTGGTTTGCCAAGATATTAAAGAGCTGAGGGCCGGTGCCGCTCAGGGCTGGATCAGCACAGAACATATGTTTACATCACATTCAAACCATCAGACGGAGGCCAACTGAGGGTCTTTAACTTTTCACCAGTGTGTACTTAAAGCTGGGTTACCAAACTTTCTCACCTCAAAAGAAAAAAAATTACTGTATGTAATCAAGTCCATCTACAGTGTGTTGACAAAGACTTTGGTTCTATGCTTGTATTTTTCAACCAATCAGCTCTCAGCCCAAATAGCATCAAATATACCATGTTTTCTCCTAAGAAGAAGACTGTATGTTGTGGTCTGACTTTTACCTTTGACTAACAGTGTGTCATGTTAAACAGAAGTTACATACCCCAGCTTTAGTCCGTTCAAGAATGGTTGAAGATGTCTACAGCTGTCAGTTTCATGCACAGTGTGTTTTATTCAGGTACTCGTGCCTAAACTGGTAACTGTCCTCACATATTGTATCTTACTTTTGGTTTCAATAAGCGACACGCAGTTATATTCACAGGCTTCAGCTTCCTGTTTTAGCACTTTTATCATTCAAATGATATGAGAAAATTTTTGTTTTGAATTGTTAACAGCTTTTCGATTTTAACTTTGTAACTTTTTCTGCATCTATTGGTATTTCATTTTTATGAAACAATCTTTTATTTTTGAAATGTGAGTTAACTCCCAGAGAAATAATTTTGACTTTTCCATGCATGTAAATCTAATGTTATTGAACGTAAAATTCAATTGCAGTCATTTTCGGTTGCTTGGCAACGAGCATTCTATGGCAGTTAAAGCCCCTTTTCCCTTAGTTACTGGGCTTGGACTATTCTGGTTCTGAGTCAAATTGGGTTTTTGGTTTTCCACCAGCAGTTAGCATGTTAGCATGTTAACATGTTAGCATATTAGCATGTTAGCATGTAGCTCTTAAACTGTTTATTCTGTATGTTACATTCCATCTTACATTCTAGCACTTATTCAAAGTGAGTAAAGGTAAAAACCTTTAAATAAAGTACTGTTATTAGAACTGATGGGAACCAAATCATTTTTTTCTGGGGTTATTTCTGAATGACATTGATTTGGGAGCAGTCAAAATGACTCCTCTGGGAGTTCAGCTACTTCCATAGTTCTTGGAGTCTGAGTGTTAATAGAACTGGAGAACACTAGGCTTTCCCTGAAACACACGAATCACTGAAATGTCAAGAAGGTTCCAGTCTGATTCCTGCTTCCACATTGTCCCATCTGTTTCCTGTGTCTGTGCACATGACCAGGTGTTGAATAATGATCATTGTTTCCCAATCTGTGGACCATGAAACAAGCGAGAGCGAAACATTCCTCTGCAGCATGTAACTTTCATCTGCCCATCTGCACAGACGTACGTTCAAAAGCAAAACCATTTCTTCAAGAGAGATGAGATCGTCCAACCACAGCGCAGCCACAGAACTACAGTGTAATTTCACTCGGAGCTCGCGGCTGATCGAGTGAGTGATTGGTACGTCTGTTTCAGAGAGATAAGCTTTTTGAGCCTTATAATAAAACGGATTAAACATGGCAGTCCGGGAGACACTTCTGGACTGGATCCGAGACCTCTTTTCATAAAACTATATCCACATACTGTACTTTCTTTATAATGTCCCTCCACACTGGTTGTCCTTGCACACATCGGTCAGACGCTAGAAAATGTATTCGCTGGACGGTCCTTATCAAAGCTGCAATAATAACACTCATATCTGCAGTGCATGGATTAATGATATTTTGAGTTGCTGCCTCTTTCATCACAAATTAAACGGTTCATAATGAGAAATGGTGCAAATGTGTGATCCTGTCTTTAATCCTTCTTATTCTCTCTTGAAATCCACGGAACAGCTCCTATCTCGCAATGATAAAACTGCTACATATTTCAGATCTACCAGCAATGTTCCCCTACATCTTCAGATTCATTATATTTGCCATTTGCAGAAAAAACACATTAGAATACATTTGCAAAAGTCCCCAGTGTGCACCAGGCAAGTGCATAAATAAAATAAAATGAATTAAACAAACTAAAAAAGAGCAGCAAACAATTGACACAGTGGAATCAATCAACCAAAACAGCTTCAATACAAGCGCAAGATCATCAAAGTGCTCTGTTCAAACTGATAACAGTTTGTGGAAAGAAGCTGTTAGCAAAACGAAATGCCCTGCATCTCAGCGAACAATATCTTCTGCCAGAGGGAAGAAGCTGGAACACGGCTCTTCCAGAGGCCAGAAGAGTAATGATTATTCTAAAAACCATTCAAACCGGTTCATTTTTCTATTTTTTTTTTATATATATTTTTATTTCTCAATTATAAACACAGAAAATAAGAATAGTCAACAAATTAAATCAAGGGTCTCCAGCTTTTTTTACTCTAGAAATACTTTCTCATGACCAAAATGACAGCAAACCACTGTTTACTGTAAATGGCAAATACACTGAATCTGAATCTAAGAAAAGAACCACATTCTCTTTCATACTCATCATGATGGATGAATGGTATGTGGGGAAAAAAAATCTGATTATAAAAAATAGCTTTACATAGAGTCACCTTTCATTGAATTGAATATGTCATTCTATATAATTTATTACAGCTTTTGTTTGCATTTACAATAGTTGTGTGCATATGAATCACACATTTTGGAATATGTATGTATGTCATTTATAGTAAATACACACAGGTATATTCATGCCAAAGATAAAACAATGGGAATAATCTAGATTGTCACGCGGTGAGATGAAAGGAAACCAAAATTCAGGAATGCAAAAATAATAATGATTTAATGATGATAATAAAAGTCCAAGATGGAAAACTCAAAATCCAAACGGAACCAGGAACAGACAAAGACAAGCAAAAACATCGGACAATAGACCAGCAACAAGGGCAGAGGAGCACAGGTACATTTAGACACAGGGTAAACACATTAGGGCAGGGCAGACAACCAACCAAGGGAACCGGTAAATCTCAACCAATTAGAAGTTACGTCAAAATAAAACCAAGTCAAAAAACACAAAATACCCCATATTTTATTTATTTATTTAGTTTTTGTTTGAGCTTTTTGCATTGTCCTGTTATGACAAAACAACATGATAATAACCTTATTGTGTCTGCACTTTAGAGTTCATTAGGATTAACCAGGTCAAATAGAAGCCTCCACAGCAGTTTTTTTCTTGACTCTAAATCAGTATAATGAGCTCCTCTGTTTCATCCATCATGGCCTTTGAAGTCCTCTGCACATAAACGCGATGGCCCCAGTCACACAGTTTAATGTAAACCATAAAGTGAGTGAGATAGAGGTCGTAATTTTAGCACAGCGGTCTGTTACCACGCTGTTCAGCTCATTAAACCTCATCGGGATTATAGTGTATTTAATGCATCCGTACTGTACATTACACACAGCTTCTTAGAGGGAGAAACATACAGACGTGCTCATGCTGCAGAATCAGAGGGCAGGGATTATGATTGAAACCAGTCATGACGGTGGTGATGGGAGCAGCATTTCTGTGCAATATTACACTACAAAAGATGATGCAAAATGAGTGAAAAATTGCTAAAAATTGGCAAAATGTATCTTAATTTGAGCACATTTTAACCCTCTTGGTCCCAAAGTAGCAGAATTGCTCCTAAATCTATGACACTTTCTATACAGTGACTTGGTTTCCCACAAACACATCCCTACATTTTTCATGCATACTTTCTGAGTGGAGTTTTCACGTTCTCCCCGTGTCTGCGTAGGTTCCCTCCGGGTGCTCTGGTTTCCGCTACCACTGAAAACATGTACAATAGGTCTGGCATACGCCTCCTGTTCTGGCGACCCCGCTCCCATCTCTGTGTGGACTGAGAGACGAATGCCCACGATTGTAAAGCGCTTTGTGAAAGGCGGTATATAAAAAAAAGATTACTTACTTACATAATTAATCTTCATTCCTGTTATTGATCAACGTAAAGGCCACTATCTCTGACTATTTCTTTTTTTTCTTATGTATTGTTTATTTTACAATACATTACTCCAAAAAACCGTTGGCGCCTATAGGGTTAAAAATAAAAATAAAAACCTGCACTACTATTGCCACTGTTTCTTAATTGCCACTACATAAAAAATCCTGCATTTAACATGTTTGCACACTTCTTTCTTTGCACATTTTTATTCTTCTTGTGTGATTCTATTCATGCCAGACGTGACATGTAAATTTCTCCTGTGTGAGAGCAATCTTTTTGTAGCTTATCTTAACTGCTTTAAAACAATGAGACAAGCAAATTGGATCTTGTTTTAAAAAAATACAAGAATTTACTCCCTTGTAATGAGAAAATAAAGCAACAATTCTTGAAAGAAGACTAAATGGTTTTGTCCTATTTGCAAATCTAGTTTTAATACAGTCAGAATGTACCCAAATTAATATCAAAAACACTTGATTCAAGCAATTATTACTTTATTTTATCATTTTTGTAAAGTATTTATGAAAACCCACTTGCAGAAGGAAGACCATCGATGTGCACGCAGAGACATGTAAGTAAGTAAGGTAATGTTTATTTATATAGCACATTTTACAGACCAAGGTCACCCAAATCGCTTTACAGAGTTCAGATATTGTTCCAATCATTCCACACACGGTGATGATGGTAGCGAGTCACATCAAAGCCCCCAACACAATCCATTCACTCTCATCTACATTCATACCTATGTAGATGCATCTCACTATCTCGCTTTATTAGAAGAATACAGATAATCTAACTATTCAACCAGGCACCGAGATATGGCGCTGAGGCAAGAGCGCCGGTATGTAATATACAGTATGTCTTGTGCTGTTATTCCAATGTGGTTTGACTGTAAATGGCAATTACACTGAATCTGAATCTAAGAACAGAACCACATTCTCTTTCATACTCATCATGATGGATGAATGGTATTTTTGTGTCCGTTCAAATGCCACTTTAAAAGGATCATTCATTTATAAAAGCAAACTATACCATGGATTATTTGATTCAGTGCATAAATAAAATATGTGTTTTCATTTCATGTTTAAATGTCCGCACAATTTAGAATGACAGAGACAGAAGGAGAAATTATGAGAGCATTTTCTTCAATAAGACCAGAGTACTCTATGGTCCTGGCCTGTTCCGTCTCTGGAACAGTCTGCCGGAGGAGCTCAGGGCCGCAGAAAACATTCATATTTTTAAAAGTAGGCTCAAGACACACCTTTTTAGATTAGCTTTTGATTAGTGTTTATTATTCCATTCTATTTATCTTTTATTATTTATTATTTATTATATTGCTATTGCTAAGGAAGGTTTCTCACCCATCATCTGTACTTCTTAGCAAGTTTTCCCGACGTTTCGTCCTCAACCTGGGGACTTCTTCAGGGAAATCATTCCCTGAAGAAGTCCCCAGGTTGAGGACGAAACGTCGGGAAAACTTGCTAAGAAGTACAGATGATGGGTGAGAAACCTTCCTTTGCTTTGACTAATCCCTGTACGACTGAGGGCTTACACAAACTTATTGCTATTGCTATTATTCATGTATTGTGTGTTCCTTTTAGTCTCACATTTTAGTGTTTTACTTATTGTATTGTTTTTAGTGTACCCAGTGTTTCCTCTGGAGGAGCCCTCTGCACTGGGAGCAGTGGTTGGTGTGGCTGCGGGGGTCGGACTCTTGGGCCTGGTGGGGGCCTGGGGCCTCGGTTTCATGTCTCCTCTGGGTCCTGTGTCGTCCCCTGTGGCTACGGGCGGCTCTCTGCTCCTGGTGCAGACGGCTCCTTGGATGACGCTTTTTCAGCTGGTTGCATCTGAACCCTGCCAAGTCTCTCATCATGGTTTTACTGTTTTACTGGTGTGTGTGTGTGTGTGTGTGTGTGTGTGTGTGTGTGTGTGTGTGTGTGTGTGTGTGTGTGTGTGTGTGTGTCATGGGGACTGGTTTTACGTGGTGGGGCCCGAACACCGGACCCCACTGGTCCAAGCTTAATAATCAATGGGTAATGCTTTTCTAACGGTCCTTATGTAGTCTCTGTAAAAATATGGAAAGGACCCCTGGAGGTTTGTTTTCCTGAAAAAAAGTGTGTTATGTGTCGGAACCCTGGTGGTGGATTGCGGGATATCAAGGAGGGGCACACTGGGGCAATTTCAGTCCAGCAGGCTGGAGCCAATCATGGAGCAGCACAACAGAGGAAATCAGGTGTCAGGCTAGAAAAGGTGCAAGTGTGTGGTTCATTAGGCTGCAAGAAATCATGGAGGAGCACATTGAAGCGCACGCTTACAAACCACTGGTAAGTGCTGACTACAAGTCATGACTTCAAATTTTTATATAGAATTATTACAAATTATTTGTTGTTTGTGCAGCTAAGTCAAGAGTCCCTAATTGATGAAGTCGACTCAGATTCTGACGATTGAACTGTCAAGAAGAAACCTGTAAAAAAGTATGGAAAAAGAAAAATCAAAAACACTTTTCTTCAAGACTCGGAAAGTGACGAACCAAAGGCAAATAAGATTGTTATCATGCAGCTGCAAAAGAAGAAAAATGGGGGGAGAGTTTACAGCAAGAGGCACTTCTGCCTCTACTGTTCAATGTCCTGCCACAAAATGTCCCGTCATTTGACTAGAAAACATGGAAATGAAAGTGACGTAGCCAGAGCATCGGCTCTACCTGTGAAATCTAAAGCACGTAAACTTCAGTTTGATTTGATCAGGAATAGTGGAAACCGTGAGCACAATGTTGAGGTTTTAAAGGCCGGCATTGGAACTTTAGTCCCAGCTAAACAGCCAAATTCCCCAGTTAAATCCAGTGAGTTTTTGCACTGTATAGACTGTGGGGCATTGCTTAAGCGAAAGTGGCTGTGGAGGCATGTGGCCAGGTGCCGGCTTTCACAGAAAGATGCCCAGGCTAAACCAGGTAGAAGTAGGGTCCAGTCCCTCTGCTCCCTATCCCAGCCTGTACCGGAGGGCATCAGCAAAAAGCAGTGGTCTTTAATTTCGGCAATGCATCAGGATGAGGTCACGGGTGTTTTCAAAGCAGAAAAGGGGATTCTGAGACTCGGAGAGCACCTGTACTTAAAACACGGGCATGATAAGACTAAGCATGATTACATTAGGCAGAAAATGAGAGAAGTCGGTAGGTTAATTAACGAAGCAAAAACGGCAGGGAAACTGAAAACAATTAAGGATTTCTTTATTCCTTCCAACTTTAACCATGTGATTGATGCAGTCAGGTCTGTGGCTGGATATGATGAGGAAACAAATCAATACAAGACTCCATCCTTGGCCCTCAAACTCGGCCATAGCCTCAGAAAGCTAGCAGATATTCTTGAATGTGACTCAAAAATGGAGCATTGTGTTGATGAACTATTTATTAAAAACCTCCAACGAAGCCGGCTGCTTTTTGAGAAGAGGTGGGACGTCTGTGTTTCTTCTGCTGCCCTACAGACCCTCCGGCAAGCCAAGTGGAACACTCCGGACCTGCTCCCTCTGACTGAGGACGTTAGAGCCATGCATGCACATATTGAGGTATGTCGACCTGAATATGTGCAAACCCTAATAAGTGAGCCAACGTCTAAGCATTGGTCTAAACTGGCAGTTTTGACTCTTTGTGAGGTCATTATTTTCAATCGAAGAAGGGAAGGTGAGGTTTCAAAGATGCCACTGACAGCGTTTACCTTAAGAAGTAAGACTGGGATCCATTCTGACATTGCTCTGGGACTGTCCGAACTTGAGAAAAAGCTGTGTCAGCATTTTCAACGCATTGAAATTAAAGGGAAAAGAAGTTGGAAAGTGCCGGTTCTTTTGACTCCTGAAATGATTGCTTCGATGGAGGTGCTGGTGGAGAACAGAAGGGCCTGTTCCATCTCTGACCATAACCCATACTTCTTTTCCCGCCCGGGCGCAGACACCCACATCAGGGGATCAGACTCCCTACGCCAGGTAGCCAAAGAATGTGGTGCGGTGCATCCAGAGATGCTATCCTCAACCAAACTTAGAAAGCACATAGCTACTATGTCTACAGTTCTCATTATGAAAGAGAATGAAATGGACATACTAGCCAACTTCCTCGGCCATGACATTCGCATCCACAGACAATATTACAGACTACCAGAGGGGGCACTGGAGCTGGCCAAAATCAGCAAAGTGTTAATGGCCATGGAGCAGGGAAGAGTGACGGAATTCAAAGGAAAGAGCCTCGACCAGATACAAATTGAGCCTGAAGGTAATTCTTGATATTATTAAAATATGTATAATTTTTTTCCCCTAAAGGCCACTTGTATTTTTATTTTCTGTGCGACAGGGAGAGCAGTAGAGATCCTCTCACAAACGGACGGGCTAAAAGAAACTTCAAGCGGAGAACCTTCAACCATTCATCCAGATGCACCCCATGGTAGTGGCAGTGCCCCTTCTGGTAAATGTACCAGGTGGAGGATTACAGCCAGGCTGCTTGGTCCTAACCCTGGGAGTGTATATTGCTAATATATTTTTATTTCTCTCCCTAGAACGTGTAAGAAAGCCATGGTCTGCATCTGAGGTGAAGGCTGTGGAGAAGACCATGATGCCTTTCATACAGACTGGAAAAGTCCCTGGGAAGTCTCACTGCCTGGCCTGCATTAATGCCTCACCAGATGACCTTAGACATCGGACATGGAGTGGCATTAAATTCTATGTCAAAAATAGAATCACTGCAATTCGAAAAAAAAATCAAAAATAAAATTCCTTTAAAAGAGTTGTTTGTTTTCTATTGACTGTTTTGTATTACTTAAAGTAGTCCCAGTAAAAAAGATTATGTCTATGGGTCCCATTCTGAACGGCCCTGTCAAAGGGACCCACCAGGTAACAAAAACGTGTATGTGTGTGTGTGTGTGTGTGTTTGTCTGTGGTTTGGGGTGGGTCTGTTGGGTGGTCGAGGGGAGGGGTCTTGGGTCGGCGGGATTGTTTTTAACCAAACTGTAAAGCACTTTGTGTTGCATCTTTTGTATGAAAAGCGCTTTATAAATAAAATTTGATTGATTGATGTATTGCATACATCCAGGCCTCCCATTGTTTCAGCTGTAATTCTTCCCACCTCCATTAATCCATTTCTGGGTTGGGGGGGTGGCAGTCAGGGCTGCACCCAGTACACTAAGCACCAGCCCCTCGCTGATCCTCCTGCAGGTGGTGAGTCAAGCCTTAGTCTTTATGCGGGGGCTTTAGGCAGAGTGGGGTTAAGTGTCTTGCCCAAGGACACAACAGAAGCAGACATCAGGGGGAGTCGTGAAGTAGGTCTTATGGTGGGCTCGAAACCCATGACCTTGTCCTTCAGGCCCAAAGGTAAAAACTCTACCAACTGAGCCACTGTCGCCCGTGTTCATAAACTCTGCTGCTAAAATACAATATACACATCTGTAAATACCTCATGATGCTGCTGACTATATCCACAAGTGACGTATCCTAAACCAAGTGCCTTTATAGCTCCAGAGTGTTAATTCATCTTCATATTTTATCTTATTATGCATGATCTTAAATAATACATCTTGTTTGATGGCACGGTGGCTGAGTGGATAGCACTCTCGCCTCTCAGCAAGAAGGTCCTGGGTTCGAATCCCGGTCGGACCAGGGCCTTTCTGAGTGGAGTTTGCATGTTCTCCCCGTGTCTGCGTAGGTTTCCTCCGGGTACTCCGGTTTCCCCTACCACTAAAAATATGTCCAATAGTTCTGGCATGCGCCTCCTGTACTGGCGACCCCGCTCCCATCTCTGTGTGGAGTGAGAGACAAATGCCCAAAATTAACAATTGTAAACCGCTTTGAGACTCAGATCTGCAGTGAAAAGGCGGTATATAAATAAAAACTTACTTACTTACTTACTTACTTACTATGTATTATGATGCTCTTATTTTCTCTTTTTATTGTGCTAATAATTATCTTATCTTATCTTATCTTAGGGCTTTTGTACATGTTCTTGTTGGAGATTTGGTGTCTTTTTCATCATTATTACTGTTACAATTGTCAAGCATAAATCCCAAAAAGTGTCATAAATTTGATTTTCCTGACATTCCGACAGCGAGGGACAACAAGCAGCTGCCCCATTTATCTGAAATACACTGCACCTTTCCGGTCATTCTCCTATGATTGATGAGACGGAGGAGATCGCATTAGCCTGGTCTCTGTGGCCATTAGAATGTATGGCCATGTAGTAATATATGTGTGTGTATATTTGGTACGGATGGAAATGGGAGACAAGAAAGAAGGGACAAATGTTGGAATAGTGGGATAGCTGTGATGAGAACTAGGGGCAGGGGGGTTGGATGTGACAGACAGCAGCAGAGGGGAAGAGATGCAGAAAAAAAGAAAGCGACAAAAAGGAGGGGAGAGAAAGAGATGGAGATTTGGTTCACTCACCCGTGACTCATCCATAATGACCATCAGCTCGGAGCAGTGTGGTGAAGGGCAGCGCAGAGGACGTGTGTACAGAGAAGCTGAAACCAGGACACCGGCTCTGTCCACTCCACTGAAGGAGAAGCAAAGCAAAATAGTTACACATCTATGTTTCATTCCAGTCCTTCTACAGAATCTAGAGGTGTACAATCTTCTAGTGGTGATACTAATTGGTTTATTTCATTCTGAGTAATCCTGTTGAAAGACTTGTTACGCTTGTTACGCTGAATAATATAATGTTATTTTTTTGCAATGCAACAAGATGGACACTTTTGCTGTCTTCCTTATTGAAAATGTGTTTTGTGACCGGATGCCCTCGTGAAGAGCAGCTGATGCCAGGCGATCAGTGTGGACAAACCCATCCTATTGTACATGTAATGATGTTTTGTGTATTATGTACAGATTAAACATGAATTATGCAACTTTTTTTTTGGAAAATAAGTTGACGTTTTTGTGTATTTGACCGTGTTGTGACCCAGAGATACATTTGTGCTAGAAGTTCTTTACATCAGCTTGGGTAGAGAAAAAAAAAGGTTTCTGATGAGGGAGCTTTGTTGGGTAGAACCTGTGTTTTTTTTCATGTGAAAAAAAATATAGTCTAAGTTAGAGAGTTACTTTATGTCCAAATATTAGCTATAATCTGTAGCTGTTTGATTCTGCAAATTGACAGTTTTCAGTGATCTAGAGCTATAAAAAAAAAATTTGTTGAATTGAATGTAATCTTATAGCATCCTAAAGCACACCGGAGGCACCATACTGACCACTAATGCAGCCACTGGGTCACTACAAGGTCAAATACACACAAAAAACCGACCAACATTCCAGTTCGTTCCCCTCAGACACACAGCCTACGATGACGGAGTCGTCTGAGAACTTCTGCAGCTGACAACTGTGCGTGTCGTATGTGAAGTCTGAAGTGTAGATGGTGTAGAGCATGGACAGCCCGTTTTAAATCATGCCACAAATGTTCAATAATATTTGCATACCACTATTCTATTCCATGATTACAGCTCAAGCCAAACTCCAAATACACTGAATATTCTCCCCAAATTTCTGCCTGGTGCACGACATCTCATCATGTTTTCACAGCAGGCAACACTGTGCCATAAATAACCCATGTTTCTCTGTTGCTCCTCGCACCACAGAGGGTCACAGCCCAAAAGCTGCGGCTGTTTTCTCCCAAATCATTTTTTATTCTTTATCGCTTCGTTCAGACAGCGGAGGCCTGGCAAATCGAAAGCTGTAAGCAGGCCAAATATGGGCTTTTCTGGGATTGCGATTAAATGACAGGACTTAACCGATTACTGCTAATGTCAACAGCAGTTTAAGAATAACAGCGGATTAGAAAGAAAGACAAGGGGGTGGAGTTTAAAGAGGAGATCTATGTGTGATGTTCACAAGGTGCAAATAAAACACAAAACCTTCATGATCAGATTTACGGTCAAAATTTTGTTCAAGCAAAAGTGGTTGGAAATCTGTCAAATTAGTAATGAAGTTATCTCGGAGAACTTTGCCAACACAGATCAGAAAATCAAACACAATAAATGTTATGGTTATAAAAAAACACATGGAGTCATTCGTCCATAAGGGACAAATGACCAACATCCACAAATGTTGATAAATGTCTATAAATGCTGTTGAATGTTGAGTGTCCTGGATCCTCATCACTGTCCCTTTAGTTAGACCCAGACAAGGGTCCAACAAACCCTCCCGCATTGGAAAAACCCAGTGGTCCACATTGAGAGAGAGATCTGCTTCCATGGACAGACGTGCTGTAGATCTAGGACTCAGGCTTCTTTTTACTTACTTGCCAGATGGAAATGTTGAGTTTTTTCCACTCCCACCCCATCTCTCTGTGACCAGGACTCCCCTGAAGAAGAGATTCGGAAGAAAATCTTGTTTAGATGATATTAAGCAGATAGTTCAGCGATTGAACTACTGCACAAAGTTATGTTCAAGCAGCAGATTTCATTCAAAACCGTTTAAAGAATAAGTTTGAGATAACAAGCCTGTCCGCAAGAAGGTGTCAAGTGGAAAAAGCGTGTTTGAATAATGAACGTCAGACTGACACACTGCTCTCACTTCTGGCTCTTGTTGCCTAATAATGTGCCAACTCGACTGGCGCCCGGATCACACTGCTGATCCTGTTTCTACAACTGGCAACACGGCTGCTCTCACCTCACTGTCCACCTGCAGAACCTGACCCGCGCTGGAGACCGCACGCTTCAACACATATATCACAACATTTTGAAAACTGCTATAAAGTCCTAATACAACACTTTATTCACCAAAATGTAAACTAATACATTTGCTTGTTTTTTCACACATTGAAGGTTTGTGAGTAGGCTTGCATCTCCACAAACCTGAGCAATGTTACAATAAGTCCTTCACATTATCCGAGCATCAACCTCTGGAGATGGATCCCTGCTCCTGTGACCCTGGGCCATTGAAGGATAACACAAATGCAGGTGCAGAAATATAACTCACCTATTTGTTATCGTGCAAATTTTGTTTTCCTTTGACTAAGAATGGGCAGGTACTAACAAAATATCTTTCAGACGACTGCATGGTATGGTTTTAATTTTATAATGCAGGTGATTTTCCAGGTCCAAACATTATGTATTGTGGCTTTAATTTATGCATTTTTCTCCCCGCTGCTCCCCGCACGTAAATTTGGACATGCACAGTAGCCGAGATCAAACGTAAACAACAATGGCGGCGGGTAAACTAACTAGCTACTTGTGCTTCGAGCGTTACACGGAGGAGGATTCTTCTCCTTTGTTCGTCCAAGCGAGACCACGCGAAGCTCTAGGTTCAGTTTCCATTTTCGCAGCTGCTGTTAAAATGAAGAATGATGTTGGTGCATCTTTAACGTCTTGCAGAGGAAGTGAGTATGCTGCTGGGGGGACGCTGGGGCTCGCGTGTGTCGTGTTGTAAAGTTCCTCTGCCCCCTACTGGCCGGAAGCTAGAACTACATCGGTTTTGATCATCGTATGAACGCTGTGAAATTTGCATAAGGTCGTTTCTGTTAATAGCTTGGCAACGTCTGCGCAGCGCCTCCGTCTAAACTGGGCCTAAGCCTGAGGTCTTTGTGTTTGTCAGTCTGTCTTTTTAAACGTCTAAGGACTTGTTCTTTAAAAATCCTAATGATAATAACAACAATAATAATGATAGTGAGTGTCATAAATACCATCAACACTATTTCAACGTAAATTGTATTCTATATGTCCAAATGCATTACTTTCTCTATTGTTGTGTGAGGTGCTTTGAGTTGCCCTGTGTGTGAATTGTTCTATACAAATAAACTTGCCTTTCCGTGATTCTGGTTGCTTCAGCTTTCACCCTTATCTGCACACGCCTGGTTTGACGCCCACTCATTTGACTTCACAAAACTGACAAATGGTTTTAGAATGTCAATTTATTTTCCGAGAACAGCGTGTGCAAACTGTTTTGACAAACACATTTGAAATGATAAAGTCGATGCGCATCAAGCTCTCAATTTTCTTTGTTGTTTTGAAAGTATCATTTTAATATGAGTCCTTCCCATTCGTTTAAAGAGCTGCTGCTTGTCTGGGACTAGCGGAGGTTCAAATCCATCGCACCAAACATCAGTGCTTAAAATTCAAATGAGTTTGTCTTTGAGGAGATTCAATTTGTTATTTTTGTGGTATTTATTTTGACATTTACTTGCTTTGAAATTATAATGGGATTTGCAGAAGAATATAAATTAGCTTTAGCCAGTAAATTGTCTGACTTGGAGGATAAGAATTTAGGGAGGATTACCAAACATGTATTCATACAGTACTTCAGTGGGGAAATGTCCGTGTTGCAACAGATCGCAAATATATTATGATAAAGCACAGATCCACCTATGGACATATGCACGTGAACCCATGTGGACAGTGACTACAAACATACACACAAACAGATGGCAGTGTAAATAAATGAATAATACATATAAAAAAAAAGTTTAGCCTCCTTTTGCCTCGTACACAAACGTTTGGCATGTTACCCAAAGTCAAACATGTTACAAATCAGCGTGTGTGTTGCATGTATAAGTCAGTAAGTGTGAATATCTAAATATCATAGCTTGCTAATTAATGCAGACACTGTTTCATGGAGTTTAAAATATGCTGACAGGTGTATTTTAAAACTGCTTACAGAGGCATCTTTCGTACCATACATAGATATATATTGGAATATGCTCTGTGCATAAGCCGTATGTTTCCAAAGTGCGTTTACTTTTAAGGCCTATATACTGTAAGCGCCATCCATCTCTGTGACAATCAGACTTTTGCAGAGTTGTGTGGACCTTTGCACACTTGCTTAAAACTGCTAATAAATTCCAATTGAACAACGCAACCTTCTGATGTCTCAGAATTAAAATTCACATACAAGTAAGAAATTAATGTTTATTCATATAGCGCCTTTCACAGACCAGAGTCAAAAAGCGCTTGTCTCTCACTCCACACTTGTCTCTCACTCCACAAAGAGATGGGAGTGAGGTCTATATGTTTAATGACAAAGAATCAGAATCAGAATCAGAATCATTTTTATTGCCAACGTAAGTAACAGGAGGTCACAGACTTGGAAATTGCTTTGGCTCAGTGCAACAGTCAAAAAGAGATAATAAAAATAAGAATAAAAAACACTTCTAAAGAATATATTTAAATTTAAAATAGAGTTACAGTTACTATTTACAATATACAAGTGCACATGGTGCACACAATGTAAGGTGACAGCAGTACAGTGAAGTAAAGTGACGTATGATGGGCAGTAAAGTGACTTTATAAAGGGCGGGGGGACAGGTTACGAAGTGTTCAAGAGTCCAACAGCAGAGGGGAAGAAACTGTTCTTGTGGCGGGAGGTTCTAGTCCTGATGGACCGCAGCCTCCTGCCTGAGGGGAGTGGTTGGAATAGTCCATGTGCAGGGTGAGAGGGGTCGGCTGTGATACGACCAGCCCGGCCTCGAGCTCGGGCGACGTACAGGTCCTGCAGCGATGGAAGGCTGCGGCCGATCACTTCCTCTGCAGAGCGCACAATGCGCTGTAGTCTCTGTTTGTCCCTGACTGTGGCTCCAGCGAACCACACGGTGACGGAGGAGGTGAGGATGGACTCGATGATGGCCGTGTAGAACTGCACCAACATCTGTGCAGGCAGCTTGGCTTTCCTGAGCTGCCGCAGGAAGTACATCCTCTGCTGGGCCTTCTTGATGAGGGAGCTGATGGTCGGCTCCCACTTGAGGTCCTGGGTGATGGTGGTGCCCAGGAAACGGAAGGACTCCACAGAGGTGATGGGGGAGTCCATCACAGAGGGTGGGGGTGGGGGGACAGTGCTCTTCCTGAAGTCCACAATCATCTCCACTGTCTTCTGGGCGTTCAGCTCCAGGTTGTTACCACTGCACCAGGACACCAGCCGGTCCACCTCCCTCCTGTAGGCGGACTCATCGTTGTTGGAGATGAGTCCAATGAGGGTGGTGTCGTCCGCGAACTTGATCAGCTTCACGGAGTCGTGGCTGGAGGTGCAGTGGTTGGTGTACAGGGAGAAGAGCAGGGGAGAAAGAACACAGCCCTGTGGGGCTCCTGTATTTATAATCCGAGAGTCCGAGACATTCTTCCCCAGACGCACTCGCTGCTTCCTGTCCGTCAGGAAGTCAGTGATCCACCTGCAGGTGGAATCGGGCACGTTGAGCTGGGAGAGCTTGTCCTGGAGCAGGGATGGCAGGATTGTGTTGAAGGCAGAGCTGAAGTCCACGAACAGGACCCTGGCGTAGGTCCCCGGGGAGTCCAGGTGCTGTAGGATGTGGTGGAGGGCCAGGTTAATGGCGTCGTCTACAGATCTGTTGGCTCTGTAGGCGAACTGCAGGGGGTCCAGGAGGGGGGAGGTGAGGGACTTGAGATGGGAGAGAACCAGGCGTTCAAATGACTTCATGACGACAGACGTAAGTGCTACAGGTCTGTAGTCATTGAGTCCTGTGATCCTGGGCTTCTTCGGGACGGGGACAATGATGGAGGATTTGAAGCAGGCCGGGACATGGCAGGACTGCAGAGAGGTGTTGAAAATGTCCGTGAACACAGGAGTAAGCTCACTGGCGCAGTGTCTCAGAGTGGCCGGAGACACGTGGTCCGGGCCAGGAGCTTTGCGGGGGTGCAGCCTCAGGAAGAGTTGTTGAATATCTTTAAAGGCTATTGTCAGGCTGGGGGCAGGGCTGATGGGTGGGTCGTTAGAGTAGTGGGGGGTGGGGGAGGGAGAGGTGTCAGGGGCAGCATCAAAGCGACTGAAAAATAAGTTCAGTTCGTCAGCTAGCTTGTGGTCATCAGCACAGGGGGGGGCTTTGGGTTTGTAGTTGGTGATCTCCCGTAGGCCCCTCCAGACAGAAGCAGTATCGTTGTTACCAAACTGCTCCTGTAGTCGTTCTCTGTGCCGGGACTTGGCTGCTTTCAGTTCGTCCCTGAACTGATATTTAGCTGCTTTGTAGCCGCTGCGGTCCCCCTCCCTGAAAGCAGACTCCTTTGCTTTCCTGAGCTGCCGGAGTTTAGCAGTGAACCAGGGTTTGTCGTTGTTATAGATGACCCTGGTCCTTCTTTTCTGGCAAAATTCAAAATAATCTCAGTCGAAGTTGAGAATTTGAACAGTTTTTTTTTGTTTACCCTTCTCTAACATCTACTGCACAGATTGAACTGAATCTTGGTGGATCAATGTGATGTGACGAGAGGAACTTGAACGGTATCAAAATGAAAAGATAATCCATGTTGTTGGAGGTGTATACTGTGCTCTCCAAGTGCACATTTTAGTTACTACAGAATTATGACACATATTCAGAGTAAACTGTGTTCAGAAAAGTATTTGAGGAAAGCACTGGTATAATATTTGTGTTTGTTCTGTAAAAGATAATTCAAATGTGCAATATGACTTCCTAGATTAAAAGGGTGCTCAATCTACTGGACTGTTTTATTGCCTTCAGCGACTTGATCGACAATTTATCTCCTTCTTGCAATTATCAAATTAGTGAACTGGCCTAGTTTAAAGTTTTGAGTGAAAGCCATCTCAGTAAGTCTTTTGTCTTGGGGGAAAAAGCTAATGCCACATATTTGTGTCTGTTGCAAATCTCCATGAGAAATGACTGAATATGTTTGGATGTCAGCCTAAAACCAATGTGCTATTGATACTTAATTACAATTTAATTTTAGATGTTCTGTTCTCTGTGGATATTACCATAATCGTGTTAAGCCTCCTTTGTTAATTGGCTTGTTTTGACCAATATGAATAATCCACAGCAAAACAGCACAGGAGCATTTACGCAAATGGAAATAAATTGATTCTGATTTTGAAATGAGAAAATGTGCAATAGTGGATTGTTAAAGCTAGTATATACTAAAATAGATATACATAAAGTAATAAAAGGTGCTGGAGATCAACCAGGATATCACTTTACTGTATTTGCCCATAACCCTGTACTGGTTTCCTTCAATCATTTGGCAGATGGTCAATACATCTACTTCAAGCATGGAAATGTACAGTACCTCTGTTCGGGCATCTCACTTGGTTTTAGACACTTTTACCATCAAACTGCATCCCAACCATTTGATAAAATCTGGAACAATCTTCCTGAGTATGTGAGACAGGCCTCTTCTCTGACAATGTTTAAATGCAGGTTAAAAACAGTTCTGTTTAGCTGTGCAGACAACTGAGGGATTTCATATTTTTATCTTTCTTAATAATGTACTGTGATTATTTTTGGTTTTAATACCTTGTGTGATTGTTTCTATCTTGTTTTGTTCATCACTTTGAAGTTGCCTTATGTATGAATTGTGCTATACAAATAAACGTGCCCTGACTTGCCTTGCTTAATAAAAGGCCTATATTTTTTTTTTTTTAATTGGGTAAAAAAAAAAAATTGTGAAAAAAAAAATATTTGAGTGATTCCACATCACAGAAAAATCCCAAAATAAAAAAAAAATATCCGTTGCATTCTTCAGGGAGTGAATGTTAAAGGGATAAGAGTGAGGAGTGTGTCATAAGTGAAATTGAAACATCAGTTTGATGCAGAGTGTAATCATGTGAAAAGTTGTAGTGTGATTCATATGAACTGAAACACCATCGGGCTGTGAAGTTCAGAGCCTGCTCAAGGAAATAGTTCAAGTGCAGCTATTTGGTTAATATTCTTCAGATTAAACTTTAAACTTGTATGAATAATGCCATTGAAACAACTGTGGATCTTTGAATACTTTGGTTTATAATGAAAACCTGGAGGCCACAGTAAAAGTAGAGTGCATAATGGACCGATTGGAACTGCCCCAGACAGATTTATGGCTCATACTGTAATGTCAAACAAAAAGGGGGTTGTGCGAAGTTTTGATACGTACGTAAAAAGAAGAACTTCACCTTTTTTTTAGCTGTTCTGGAGAGATTCAAATAGACTAAGTAGATTGGTTTCTCTCTTGTATTTATCGTAAGTAATCTGTTGCTACATAAATTAGCACATACAACTGCAGATATTATACGCAAGAATGACATTTAATGCATGCTGTGTGGTTATGACCCCGGCTGAGCACTCCATGATGAATGCTGAAGGGGAAATGAGAATAGAGATACTGAGATGAATTCTGGTGGGGGTAGCTAAGAGAAGGATTGAAGTGCTGTTCTGGCCGACGTTGCGGTGATGGGGAGGAGGAGGGTTGCTGCACAAATACAAGCTTTCTGTATGATTTAAAAAACTTGTTGCAGGACAGTTTTGAATGCTGCCAGGTGATTGCTGTTGCAGTGCAGCAGCAGGGGGAGGACTGAGAGCTGTGAGTTTGTGCACACATAATTTGTAGTCTTCCGGTCTGAACCTCCACTTTAGCGTCATTATAAAGAATAACAGCCGATGATCAATCAAGTTATAGTGAACCAAATCCAAGCAGAGTGATTCTGATTGTTGGATTAGTACAGTGGGAAAAAAATATAAGAAAGTCGATTGTGTTCTTCTCCATTGTGCGTTTTATTGGCCACCTACTGTAGTGTGAACCACAGCTTCATTATCCTAATTATCTAAGAAAGAAAAGAAAAACTCTCCCCATGAGTCTTGAAAATTGTCTTTTTTTATATGAAAGTCAATTGTGTCAAGAGAGAGGGGAAAGGGTAAGGTTTAATAACAGCTCTTTTCGTTACGGTTAAGGATTTCAAAGAGGTATGTTCCTTGGGTAAAACTGTGGAATACACACATTACACAGTGGGAATGGGGATTGTTGTAGAAATGTCATCTTGAATATAGGAGCATGATAAATAGTCAATCTTGCACACAGCTGAAACAGCAAACACCGCTCTTGAACACAATAAATAACCCTTTAAATGAAAATAAAAACCTAAGGGATAGAATCATTTATAATAGGCCATTTTCTTAAGAATGTCTTTCCGTTTCACACCGTACCCTGCTCAGCTACAAACCTACTCGCGTTAGCCCAAACCACCCAGCCTGGAGAATTGTTTTTCAAGAATCTTTAGGAAAACATTCTCCATCCTCCTGAGGGAGCCACTGCCGCTCTCTCCCCAGCTCCGAGCTCAGGAATGTGGGATTGTCGGAGCGAGAGGGCTGCTTCATACCTTATTTATACTGGTGTCTCTCAACTGGCTCCCAAGGCTCCAATGGTGAATGGTAAACTCCTGAAGCTGTAAATAGAGGGACGAAATGACAAAACAGGACAAAAAAGAGGCATAATTGATGTCATTAGAAATTACAGGTGCACACATAACAGTGAAGGATATAGGAAATTACAATGGGCAGGTAGATATGGAGATAGCGCCCATGAAAACAAAACAAGAAAAGTTTATAGTCACAATATGTTTGATTATGTATTAACTATAACTATTTTTATCCAGGATGTGACCATTGTCAGAGAAGCCTGTCCTATTAAAATAAAGACTGTTCCAGATTTCACTTGAATATGAAATGCTGCCTCGCCATGTTTAGTCCTGGGTCTGGGCACAGAGGCCACTCCCTGTCCTCCTCCTAGTCCCAGTTGGACAATAAAGTACACCTTTCTATACTTAAACTGGGTGTTGGGGGGGACAATAATAATGAAAATGATACAAACATAATGCAAAATCGTACACACTTTTTCAGTCTGTTTCTTTCATGCAGTGTGATCGTTACATTTCAAGTAACAAACAATCACTTCGAAAGTGTTGCCATTGTTTGCAACTTTCTCAATGAGGGTAAACATATTCATAAGTAAGTAAGTAAAGTTTATTTATATAGCACATTTTACAGACCAAGGTCATCCAAAGCGCTTTACAATGTTCAGAGTTCAGATAATGTTCCAATCATTCCACACACGGTGATGACGGAAGCGAGTCGCCAAACGCTCTCATTTACATTCATAGATATTGTGCATGTTTTTAGAGGTAGGGGAAACCGGAGCACCCGGAGGAAACCGGAGCACCCGGAGGAAACCGGAGCAGACACGGGGAGAACATGCAAACTCCACTCAGAATGGCCCTGTTCCGACCGGGATTCAAACCCAGGACCTTCTTGCTGAGAAGCGAGAGTGCTATCCACTCAGCCACCGTGCCGCCCAAGTAGCAGCTAAGTCTATACCATATTCTACTGGACTGTCATTATTCTATTTAATCCATAAAGTGAATACAACATGTCCCCTCACTTAACTTGACACAGCACTTTTTATTATCACATTCAATGATGAAAGGTACAATTAAAAATGTGCATACAAACAGAACTTGAAATAACTGATTAAGTTAGACAGTGCATGATGTAAGAATGAAGAAATATTCATCCATCTATCTTCTTCCCCTTAATCCATTTCTGGGTCGGGAGGGGGTGAGCTGCGCCAAAGCCACAAAGCACCAGGCGAGTGCTCTGTGGCTGGTGAGTCCACAGGAGCCTTGATCTTTCAGCAGGGGATTCAGGCAAAGTGAGGTTAAGTGTCTTGCCCAAGGACACAACAACAGCAGACATCAGTGGAAGTCTCTACCAACAGAGCCAATAACGGCCAAAGAATTGTTTCATGGTGTTTCCAAGATCACAGAATCTATGACATAATATTGAAACACTTGAGCATGGACACATTGTGGTAGAATGACTATTTGCAAATATAATATTAACACACCGAAAATAGCAGAGGCCGTCTAGTGATTGTCTGGAGTTTGAAAGAAAAAAGAGAGAGAGGTACATGATTTGAAAAAAACGACACAAGCTCCTCCCCCTTCCTTTCTGATTGGTCTACGCCTACGTTTCCGTAACAATCAATAAACACATTTAAATGTTAATCGGAGAACACATTATACATACACATTATTAATACACATGCACAGAGGTTTTCAGAATTATCTGTAAACTATTGTCATCAATTGAACCTTATAGGACTCATCTGCAGAGGATCTGATTATGGATATAGGTTCAGTATATAAATGATTATGGATATAGGTTCAGTATATAAATGATTATGGATATAGGTTCAGTTTATAAATGATTATGGATATAGGTTCAGTTTATAAATGATTATGGATATAGGTTCAGTTTATAAATGATTATGGATATAGGTTCAGTATATAAAGGATTATGGATATAGGTTCAGTATATAAATGATTATGGATATAGGTTCAGTTTATAAATGATTATGGATATAGGTTCAGTATATAAATGATTATGGATATAGGTTCAGTATATAAATGGGTAACTCAGCTCGGATGTTCAGAATTCTTTGTTTAGTTTTCATGTAGTTCCAGAGCCTAATGGAGGCTTGGATTCGGAGGCTCCGTGAAAACAAACAACTGAGCATGAGCAGCAACGAGCATGAGCGGAGATGATTGACAGCCCTTGGCATCACTTGATAGGTTAAATTGGTCGGCATCGTGGATTTTGAGCTATAGCTAAGAGAAGGGAAGGCGGGACTTAACCGTAATATTAGAATCCATTTAGAGTTCCAGACTATCACTTTAATAGAGTTGGATCTTGGAGGTAAGAGGAAAGTGTAAAAGTACATTGAACTCAAGTTGCCATTATCATGCAGCCAATGACCCAACACCAGTGAACTCTGCGCACTCCCCATACGCTCTGTACCCCAAAGTCACCTTAACCTTTTAACACCCATCAAAGAGAGCAGAAACATACTGAGACAAGGCGGCTTAAGGCACCGTTCAAAGTGCTCGTGTGGAAAAGAGCCATAAAGAGAGAGTGGGCAGAAAGCGTGCGAGAAAAGGTGGAGAGTGAAGTCAATGAACCAGACTTCAAACAGGTCCAGATTAACCCCAGTCTATACACTCACGATGGATAGGGTTTGAGAGCGTGGTGTGATTAAGGCTAGTAAACTTCTCCGACTGCGTAGTATGTTATCTGACCGTGGAATACAGTCCTCTGGAGCCTTTTTACTTCTCTGTTTCAAGAGAAGGTAAAGGTTATGGTACACTTTGTTTATCCCAGTCAGGCAATTTATCCTCTGTGATTGACCCATCCTGCAATGCCACTTGGGCCTCTGTAAGAAGTAGCTGTGGATTTTTCCTATTGTCCCTGTTTTTCAGTGGTAAGGAAATTATTTTGACTTTTTATTTTACTCAATTTGTTATCTTGTAGTTGTGAGTTTGTTTTATGTCTTCCCCGCCCTAATGTGACTCACCTGTGTCTCTTGTGTGTAATTATCATAGACTGTAAATATTAACAGACGTAGTCACGGCGTTCTAACTAATGTGCCACAACTTCCGCGGTCTATGGGCAGTTTCAAAATGGCCGCGGGGGCTGGAAAATTGTGAAAAAACGCATCTGCGCATGCGTCAGCCGGCACGAGCCCCATTTATTTAAACGAATGCCTTCAAAATTCACAGCGAGTAAACTAGACTGGTTCAAAAAAATCCACCCCCCTCAGCATTGACACACATGTGGAACGGAGCTTTGGGCCAAGAGCCGACTTTTGGACCATCCTGAAAAGACGTTTTCGAGAGGTAAGAAGATGCTATATGTTAGCATTGAATAATTCTTATTCCGGGTCCACCCCCATCGACCCGGGTGGTATTGCAAGCATGTCAGCGCACGTCATTTTGGCCACTTTTGAGCCCCACATTTATACCCTGTACCATTTGTTATCTGTCCGTTGTCTCTACCACATTTGTCTTGTTTTCAGTTCTGGAAATTTGTTGAACTGGATCCATTTTGATAAAATGACACTGAATGTTTTTTTAGTCCTGCATTTTGGGTTCCTTTTTAATTTCATCACATGACAGTACTCACAGGAAACCCACTCAGACACAGGGAGAACATGCAAACTCCATGAAGAAAGACCCCGTGAAATTCATGAGGAAAGCATTTTGTTGACGCATACACATACGCAAATCCTCCCAATCAGAATTTTTTTCTCAAACTGGTTTTTGGCTTCTCTTGACTGCACAATTTCCGGAATTACTTTTACAGTAAGAGTAATTATGGCAGAGGATCAATCACGGCCCCTGGACAAAGTGATTGACAGTTTAAACATTTTGCAAGACGGAGAGGACCCAGAGGTTGTCTGCCTCAGCGGGTCTGCATACAACCTTTCATGGAGAAGCTTTGAGTTAACATGCAAAAGAGAAAGCGTTAGGGCTAGTGGGGGAAGCAACTACCATTCTCATTTGATAGTGACTTTCTATTCTCAAATGCACGCTCGAAGATGTTTTCAGGACGACTCATTCATGTTTAAATACGGTATATTCTCTGGCATTCAAGATGACAATTCAATGTATTCTTGTTTATCCCTAAATCACAACAGTAGTTATCTCGGCGGACTTTACAAAGCCGTTGAATTTGCCAAAACACAGATCAAACCGTTCAAACCCAAGAGATGCAATGATAAAAAAAACACATATAGAGCCATTGGTCCATGAGGGGCAGATGACAAACACAATATTGTTTTGACAAAGTCTGTTTTTAATGCGGCCATTGTTCGTAACTTACTTTGTTAAGTGAGTTTTTTGAGGTCTATAATCCACAGAGATATGTTTTCCATAGATGATGTGACATAGCACACAAGTACAACAGGTTTTCTGCAAAGATTTTAACACCCTTTAAATACCATGATTTATTTCTCCTAAGAATACCTTTTCACATCAGTGTCAAAGTTTCTTAAATCAATGCAAAAAAATAGACCTGGAGATGAGTTATTCTGGTAATAATTAATCTACGTCTAGCACCTTAAATACTCATTATAGCGCAGAGTAATAAGGACAAAGTCAAATAAAGGAGAAGCTGCACCAAAGGTCGACTTGGAGTTTTGATGTGAGGATAAAACATAATAATGCTGTGAACTGAGTGTATAGCTTAAAGGGATCATTATGAAAGTGGAGCAGGTGGAGACCGTGGTTTCAACTCAAAAAGGCTCAAAGAGAAAAGAGGAGTCAAGATGTGGCAGGCCTGGAGAGGGTAATTACTCAATAGGCTCGCTTGAATCACAGATAGTAAAGATAGAGAAAAAGAAAGAGAGTGACAGTACGTGCTTTAGTCTGGGCATTAGTACTGAGTGTAATACGCGTTAATATGACAGTATTATCTGACAACAAATACAGAAAATGCACATAAGAAATAACAAAACTAAAGGTACAATGATTAGTATACTGTTCAGAGATGGCATTTATTTTGAGTATATTGGATGATGTAGTAGTACCTCTGGGAACACCAGCCACAGTGGGGCGGCTGCGGCTGTAAAGTGTCAAACTGCCGTTGTGTCCTTAGGCAAGACACTTCACCCCCATTGCCTAGAATGAGTCTGGTGTGTGTTTGAATGGTTGGTGGTGGTCGGAGGGGCCGATGGCACATACTGGTTGCTTCGCTTCTGTCAGTGTGCCCCAGGGCAGCTGTGGCTACTGTAGTAGTTTATCACCACCGTGTATGGAGTGAATGAATAATGACACATGTGAAGCGTCTTTGAGTGTCCAGAAAAGCGCTTTATAAAACCGATGCATTATTATTATTATTAACTGGAATATTAAAAGAAAAATGCTTTAAAGTGTTTATGTAAAAATAAATGAATAACAATTGAGAATGTTTTCTTTGGTTCTAATTGACAATACATACTGCATCTGAAACTCAATGCTGAGCTGTACTGTCTCTGCCTCTGCATCAACATAGAACCACATGTGTCCACTGTCACTTTGTCCCACACTGCTGCTAACATGTACAGATGTGTACATAAAACTATACAGT
Organism: Knipowitschia caucasica; assembly: GCA_964034765.1. Taxonomy (NCBI): domain Eukaryota; kingdom Metazoa; phylum Chordata; class Actinopteri; order Gobiiformes; family Gobiidae; genus Knipowitschia; species Knipowitschia caucasica. Next base: position 8,431,673 of record OZ035829.1, on the reverse strand, counting down.
ATATTTCTTGCATCAAAATATAAAGTGTTTTATACTTGCTTCTATATTATGCTAAAGTTAGAGAATTATTTTGTTTTAGTATAGAATTATTGCTCATTTATCTTGTTTGCTCCTCATTCTGTTCTGTAACCGATGTGGGACAGTAAAGAATCTCTTAATCTTTACTTCAGGAAGCTCCCTGGTGCCTGGATTGAAGGGCTGCTGGGTTGACTGGACCAGGTTCATCACTACACCTCTACATGCACAGCGGCAGGTGTCCCTCGAAGTGTCCGTTCCCTTCACAGCCTTCCAGAGCGCTGCTAGCCTCTTTCAGTTCACAATGATTCCGTTTGGTCTGGAGCAGCCTTCCTTCCACAGACTGATACACTGTGTGCGAGGACTGCATCAGTGCTGCCTACGTGAATCTGGCAATCATAGTTTGTCTATTACATAAATAACGACATTTCTTTATCTTTGCATCATCCAGCAGACAGCTAATCCTGTCTCATTGTTTACTCCATGTCTGAGCCCGCAGAGCGCCTCCAGGTCAGAGAAGCTGTCGAGTAACAGCTTTGGAGAAATTGCATCTTTCAGGTGGGTTTGAATATCATACGGATTTTTATGGGACAAGAAATTTGGTGATGTCATAACAAGTGATTATGAGCAGCGATCTCATGCATCAGCTCCTGTGAGGATGGAGAGGACTAACGCTTTTATCTGGTAGCAGAACTAACGATATATTACTCGTTATATATTCCAGATGTAAACATAAAGATAGGATGAATCTGCATTGCTCTGTCCCACATGTCCAAACAGAATGAATTGGATTTCAGAAATAATGGTAACTATCCAGGTTTGACACTTTAAATAAGAACTGTGCGGTCAATAACGTCTATGCTTTTGAGAGCCAATAGTACAATAGCAATGGAGTGGGTTGAAGCAAACTACCTCTGCAAAGCTTAATGTTTTCACCTGCTGTGAACGGAAAGATTCAGCAGCATCTCTCAGGAATAATTGTTCTTTAAAGTCTAATTATTCTTTTTGCAGGTCCATTGTATTGCAGCATTTATTTGCCTTGAGCTCCACCCTTCACCATGTTGTCTGACAAACAAGAGCTTTAGGGAACCACATTATGCCTATGGGCCCATTTAAAGGTATTCATTCCTCCTCAAACATCTATTACAGAAACAGAAGGGACAAATGCATTTTCAGAAGCTAAGGTATTACTTATATTATTTGCTTATAAAGTATGGACTATGTAGGAATGATTAGGCTATTTTTCGTTTGTTGGCCTCGTCATGTATGAGTAGGAGCAGAATCACTAGCCCGATCCTGGCAGACCTCAGAAGCTAAGTAGGCCAGGGTCTGGTTAGCACTGTGACGAGAGACCGTTGGTAAAAACAGTTGCCCGTCATTGTGTCCTAAGGCCATATACTTCGCCCACATTCTGGGTGTGTGTGAACAACTGGTGGTGGTTGGAGGAGCCTTGCTTTAAACAGAGTGCCCTAAGGCAGTTGTGGCTACATTAGGAGTTTACCACCACTGTATAAAAAGTGAATGAATATTCTCAAGCATCTAAAAAGAACTTCATAAAACAATTCATTTTGATTATTAATATAAATGAAATGCTATATATTGTGTTATGGTATATACAATGTAGATTCTGGCTATAAGATCTTACTGGTATACTGGTTTAATAGACAATACAGAGACAAAGGTGTAAGAAATACTCTTTATTCAGTCACAGCCGATGAATAAACAAACTCCTCACTAGAAAAACAGACTTGCATTTTCTCATTCAGGACAGGTCATCTGCTCTATGCGGCTGGCAGGATAGAATCTAAGCAACATTTCATCAAATACACAGCTAAGTCACATCACAGTCTCAACATGGACCAACATAACAATAATAATCTCTTAAATGTGCATTCAGACAACAGGGAAAAAAAGCAACAACAAAAAAACATTTTGATTTTTGCCATGTAAACAAGGAGTCAAAAGCAAAACTAGAAATAAATATCCCAATGACATGTCACGCTGTGTTTTGGACCGGACCAAAACTTTTACCTATCAGGATTCTCATCACAACGATTTCAGCATACAGAAAATGTCCAGTGTTAACAACAAAATATGTATGTAGAAACAATAATGCAAAACGTTAAAGACTTATTTTCCAAGTGTTGATGAGCGATATTACAAAACTGAACCGCAAAGAAAGCCAACGAAAACTCTCATAGGAGCTGAAATCTGTTACACTAATTACAGCCTGGTGAAACGGCCTCAGCTTCCACAAACTATAATCATGTAACTATTTTAATTAGCTGCAATTAGAATAAGTTAAATACTTTTTTGCAGAAACACAGATTTGTTTTGACTGTGCAGGACAAGCGTAACACACAATAATTAGCGTTGTTGTTTGATTGCAAAAACCTCAAATGGAGGTTATTGGCTAGAACCTAAAAAGACCTTCAACAGATACAATAGACACAACGATTAGCTTTTGGTATTAATGTGTGTTACCCCAGAGAGGTTTGTTTTAGTCATAGGCTTATACTTACTAATTTTGTCTCCCTTTCAGAGCACTTATGCCTAACGGGCTAATGTGATATGGCACGGAACATGATTGGCAAACACAAAAAGGGAACTTTGGTTTTGGCTGGATTCGAATGAGACCACAACAATCAATCACACGCTCAAAGAAGTCAAAAAACATACAAAATCTATTCTAAAATCTTAATGTTGACAAAAAGCTACATTGCATACTGTAAAATGTTAAGAATCAGTGTTTTGTCTACCACAAAAAAAACAGTTCAAAATTGCACATAAATAGATATGCTTAAACTCCAGTCCATCTTATTGTTCATAGAAGTCCACCTGCGTCAGAAGAGGTCTAAACCTTGTGGAAAAAGTCACTGAAATAAGTAAAAAACTGAGGTCTCCAGTTGTAAGTTACAGTCTAGGTCCTACACATAAGCACATCTGCAAATGGTCCTAGAAGACTTTTGTTGAAGATGCATCGGACCCAAACCAGGTATGTCGTGAATGGTTTGATGTTTTCTGAAAAGGTATAGTTTTGCTGTGGAAGGATGTAAGGCATGTAGGTATTTTCTCCCTGCTCTTGTATCCAGACTTCATACTTTACTTCTCGTACTTTCAAAAACTTTAAATTCCACGGCATCTGCCAAGAGACTGTGAGTTTGGCCTCAGCTGACGTTTGAACAGAGGTCTGACATTGAGGTTCGCGAACTCTTCCTGGGTGAACCATTGTCGCGGTTTTTGACTTCTTCAAAATCGGTTTCGTTTTCAAGCCTTCCTTGAGAGCGTCCAAAAATGAAGGTATATCCACCAAGGTATCCTGGTAGATGCGGAAAAGCCATTCAGGATTCCGACAGCACAAGTGTCTCGGAACGTCTTTGCTGACTAATATCCTTTCCTGTTCCGCTTTTTCCAAATGACTGATGCCTCCTTGCTCCCACGGCCTGTCTGGATGTGTAACTGTATTTTCCTCAAGGTCGTTTCTCCATGAAATGTAGTGCAGCTCCATACCAGGGAGGGACGCCAATGTCTTGTAAGGGGTGTATTGTTCTGGGTTGACAGCAAATGGGAACAACTCTACAACTGTGGCACCTATTGGTAAAAACAGCGACGTGATTAACTGGGCTCCGTGCATGCTAACCAACATATAGGCCCCGCTAATGACTTGCACGATGCTCGGATAGGACTGGTCTTCCAGGGACACTGTGACCACTCGCATTTGAAACTCTTGTGCAAGTGCCATAATCAGTTCAGCTTCATTCAAAATTAGCCTAGTTGTTGAGCGGCTAAAAACCACAATGTAGTCCTCCTTTTTGTCTTTGAACTCTTCAGTGCTAGCATCTGATTCTTCTGGTCTCGAAATGTTCATTTTGTCCATCAAAGCCCTTGCGAACTGCCGGATTTCATTTCCTGACACCAAAATGTTGGCTTTAGGTCCTTGCGGTTGTACAAAGCCGTATTGGTACCACGTGGTCATCTTTGACAAGCCGACGTAGGATTTTGTAAAACACATAAGCTTGCCAAAGTTCTTTAGTTGTTCTTTCAATAGAGGTTGCTTGGTACTAAGAAGTTTGTAAAGATCAAAATGTGGCCCCTCCCCCCACCCCTCCATGAAAACTAGCCTTGCTTCATCGTCCAAGTCCAAATACTGCTTCATAGTGTAGAAAGCCGGCAAGAGGTCGTCATGGAACACGTGCATTAAATTATCCGGATTGAAGCGGTTTAAGATGAGGGTCACATCAGGCACAAATACTGGCTTGGGCATGAATTTCAATGCTGCAACTGGTAGTTCTAAAAAATTAAAATATTGAGTGTTGTGATCTTCTACTGATGATAAGTCTAACAAGGCAGGTTGAAAGCGTCTTGATCCCAAATTGGGCAACATTACTGACGAATTGGAGTGGAAAAAGACAAACTCCTCTGCGTCGGAGCAGTAGCAGAGGTAGTCGAATCTGCATATACGATCCGTGTGCATCTTCCCGGTGCAAATCATCTGTGTCCCAAGTTGCTGTAAAGATTCGAGCGCAACGTGGTAGTCGATCCGCGCTTGGGACAGCTCTTGGGATTGCCGGGTCATGTGGAGCTCTTCCTCCAGTAAAGCCGCGTGCTCGCTGAGTTTGGAGTATTTCCAAAGCAGGGCGGCGACCACGGACACCAGCAGCCCGTTGAGGAGCGTGCCCAGGGTCATTCTGCACCCGGCCACTGAAGCCCTCATCACAGCAGCTGCTCAGGGCCTGCCTCCCGACTCCAACCAGGCTCCACCCGAACCGTGAGGGAGCGAGACATCCGCCAACCAGCAAAGACTGTAGAGGACAAAGGAGAGGGGGAAAAATATCAGCCAAGAATAAGATCTGCATGCAATTAATTCATTTTTACAGTGGTAATCGTCCAGGGATTTCAAACTGTTGATGATCTGCCAGTAGAAGGTTGTTTGTTTGTTTCCATCATATTGAAGGGAACATATGGCAGTGAAAGTTTTACATTTCTCAGAACATACTATAGAAATCTGTGGTTAACACATTGAGTCAGTATGTGATAAACTGTTGCACTGTTTTATCGTCATTTGAATTGAAGAATATATTGGGCATTATATCTATAAATATTTACATTTTTGAAATATTGCCCATTTGCTTGCTACCTTGGAATGTTATACCTAATTACTGCAAATTTTTCTCAGGATAACCATGTCATTTATTTTACAGTAGACAATGAACCCAAATAATGTCACAAATTACAGAACTCCTTTTTACCCTTTGGTTCTTCTCGTTTTAACAACTTGTTCCGTTTCAATCTACGCATGAGCTTATTACGTTCAGAAACCAAGTTTAAAAAGAATTTCCAAAATCAATATTCAACAAGTAAAATATTGCACAAAATACTGCCATTAAAAAAAGGCAATTTCGATAAGCAATGGTCAGCCAAAACCCATATCCAACACCCAATCATTGATTAGGTCTGAGTCCTCTCAGTACCTGTAGCCCCAACAGAAAAACCGCTGATAAGTAATTACGAAACTATTCCCCCGTAGAGCTTTGTCTCTGAGCTCCACAATGCAATGATTCACTCGGCCCAGTCCACTCCCCCCTTCACTCCTTGTTTACCTTGGTAAATAAATGAGACTTGTTCCTGGGCTAACCTTCTCTGGAAATGTTAGGACAAATTACACAGAGAAAAGGACAACCCGGCACGGCTCTCGACCGGCTCATCTGCATACCCCACAGAACAAGTGAGTCATTGAGATACTAAATAAAACCAGGGGCTAATGGATAGCAGCTGCCAGCCAACACGAGGCAGCCAGCATGCTAAACAACTATCTGAAGAGTTCTGGTCCTGGATTACTCTGCGCTCAGGAATATTGCTTTTTATCAAGGGATCACCTGATGACATTGCTGAGTGCAGAGTTTCTCAAAAGAATCATCATCATCAAAAATAAAAATGGTCAGTATCTAAACAGTAGCAATCACATCCATAACTCCCAGAGCGCTCATTTTTACGGCAAGTGTAATTATCTCATCTCATGTGCATTCTTGCTCTTCCTAACTTGTGACATTTTCTGTATATTTGCCTAGTTTAATTCAATGTCATTAAAAAACCCAAAAAACTTTTACTTTCAAAATTTGAGAAGTTATACCTTTAACAAAATTTCCACAATTGGGCGGCACGGTGGATGAGTGGATAGCACTCTCGCCTCTCAGCAAGAAGGTCCTGGGTTTGAATCCCGGCCGGACCAGGGCCTTTCTGAGTGGAGTTTGCATGTTCTCCCCGTGTCTGCGTAGGTTTCCTCCGGGTACTCCGGTTTCCCCTACCACTAAAAATATGTACAATAGGTCTGGCATGCGCCTCCTGTTCGGCGACCCCGCTCCTATCTCTGTGTGGAGTGAGAGGACAAGTGCCCAAAAATAACAATTGTAAACCGCTTTGTGACTCTGGTCTGTGAAAGGCGGTATATAAATAAAGCTTACTTACTTACTTACACCAGAGAATATCAAGTGCTAGTTACCATAGCAACACACGTTAACAGTCAGAAGTTAGTATGGGAAACTATTAGGGCTGAAACAACTAATCGATTAATCGACGACTAATCGATTATTGAAATAGTCGACAACTATTTTAGTAATCGATTAATCGTTTTCTGGTTCACACGGACTCAAACAGAGAAAAAATGACATGAAAATGTAGTATTTTTGATTAAAACCGACTTTGTTTTTATAATTTCATGAATATCTGTGTCTCATCCAATCAGATAGCAGAATTAGCACAAAGAGCCTGTTACAAACATTTACTTTAAGTTTACGCCATCAATACGTCCTCGAGTGTTGCCACTTTAGCTTTTTGTGATGAAAATTTTTTTTTTTTCTACACAATTCACAGCCAAGCGATTACTCGATTAATCGTAAAAATAATCGATAGATTAATCGATTACAAAATAATCGTTAGTTGCAGCTCTAGAAACTATACAAGAGATCTGGCTTTGTGTAGGTTACGACGACTCAGATTGTGTATCTGCTCCGATTGTGTACCCGTGTAATGACTAATATGCCTGGATTGTGACACTTATGTCTTTCCATGTGTGACGCATGTGGGACGTAATATTGACAATATAGAGCTTGTTATAACTTTGTTCTGTCTGCAAAAAACTCAAGGAAACCGAGAATAAACTTCCACGTTTCTCTGGTGCGTAAAAATCCTGTCTGTGAGGTTGATTTTCAACATTAGCATTAGCCTTTTTAATGAATCTGGTAAAAATCTAAACCTTCTTTGGGGGAATTTCTCAGAACTCCATTGGTGTGAATTGAAGCGGTCAAAATAACGGCTCTGGGAGTTCTAGTAGTTGGATAATTCTGAGAGATAGAGATAAAAATGTAGTGGCTTAACAGTTCACAAAGATATAACGTGACTTAAAACAGAATAAAACAAAGACTTGAACATCACGTCATCCCAACACACAACTTATTTCGTCTTTCTCCATTTTTCTTTCACAAAATCAGATCACAAAAGCAGCAGGATGCAGCTGTCACACCGCATAGTTTGTCTTTGTTTCTATCACCTCCCATTGAGTATAACGATTATCACGCTGGATGTGTCTCTTCTTGCACCTTCCCTGTGTCTTATTCCAGTCTGTGTTTTGTTCACACAAGAAACACTTTTTGTCTTTTGTTCCCATGAGTGTCAGGTATTTCTCTACCGTGTTACTTTTTTTTGGGTTCAAGGAGAGAAAGGAGTATTTTTGACAGCACCCACATGTGTAACTGGGAATGAGGTGCGATGTGAGGAAACTCAGAATTCATCCTAAGAGACTGACAATAAGTTTAGAAATGGGTTAGTAAATCAAATGTCTGACATGTGTTGCGTTTATATTTACAGTGAGCAAAAAAATGTCTTTGCAGACAAGTTCAAGACAAGGTGAATTTTAGGGAAAGATTTTGTTGTTGTTGCAATTTTCTTTCTACATCATAGAAACATTGGATCCCTGGCAGCCTTCTCCAACTCTGCTGATGTACAGTGCCTTGCGAAAGTATTCGGCCCCCTTGAACCTTTCAACATTTCGCCACATTTCAGGCTTCAAACATAAAGATATAAAAATGTAATTTTTTGTCATGAATCAACAACAAGTGGGACACAATCGTGAAGTGGAACGAAATGTATTGGATTATTTAAACTTTTTTAACAAATAAAAAACTGAAAAGTGGGGCGTGCAATATTATTCGGCCCCTTTACTTTCAGTGCAGCAAACTCAGTCCAGAAGTTCAGTGAGGATCTTTGAATGATCCAATGTTGTCCTAAATGACTGATGATGATAAATAGAATGCACCTGTGTGTAATCAAGTCTCCGTATAAATGCACCTGCTCTTTGATAGTCTCAGGGTTCTGTTTAAAGCGCAGAGAGAACCATGAAGACAAAGGAACACACCAGGCAGGTCCGAGATACTGTTGTGGAGAAGTTTAAAGCCGGATTTGGATACAAAAAGATTTCCCAAGCTTTAAACATCTCAAGGAGCACTGTGCAAGCAATTATATTGAAATGGAAGGAGTATCTTCCATTTCTGTGAGATTTCTGTTTCTGTGAGCACTGGATCTCCTCAGGGATGTATTTTGAGTCCTTTACTTTTTACACTGTACACTCATGATTGTGTGTCTTCCTCAGACTCTAACCTGATCCTTAAATATGCTGATGACACCACCATCATCGGTCTCATCAGCAATAACGATGAATCGTCTTATAGAGCCGAGATCCAAAACGTGGTTCAGTGGAGTAAGGCTAACAACCTCCAGCTGAACCCATCCAAAACATGTGAACTGGTCTTTGATTTTAGCCGCAATAGTTCTCATTTGCCTGTCGCAATCGATAACTCCCAAGTGCAGATTGTAGAGGAGTGTAAGTTTCTGGGTCTAACTCTGTCTAATGACCTGAAATGGGTTAAAAACACTGACCGGGTCGTAAAGAAAGCTCGCCAGCTACTCTACTTTCTGCGGAAACTTAGAGAATTTACCACTAACTCTAAGATTCTGCTGAACTTTTATCGCTGCACCATTGAGAGTTTACTTGTTGGTTCTGTGTCTGTGTGGTTCGGTAACATCACAGATAAAGAAAAGAGAGCTTTAAACAAGGTGCTCCGCTCTGCTAAGAGGACTGTAGGCTGTGAACTCCCTGTCCTGGAGGCTCTTTATCAATCCAGACTTTTCGACAGTGCCCTGAGAATTATCAATGACTCTTCTGGCCACCCAGGAAAAGCCTTGTTCCAGCTTCTTCCCTCTGGCAGAAGATATTGTTCTCTGAGATGCAGGGCATCTCGTTATGCTAATAGTTTTTTTCCACGAGCTGTTAGCAGTTTGAATAGAGCACTTTAATGTTTTTGCACTTGTACAGATCTGTTTTAGTTGGTCAACTTCACAGTGACATTTGTTTACTGTTTTTAAAATGTGTTTTATTTTTGTCTTTTAATGTTGTTTTATGTCTGTACTTGTCCTGTGCACACTGGGAACTTTTACTAATGTATTCCAATGTAGTGTTACTGCAAATGGCGAATAAATGAATCTGAATCTGAATCTGTATCAGACCACTGCAAATCTACCAAACCCCGGCCGTCCCTCCAAACTATCATCTCAAACAAGGAGAAGACTGATCAGAGATGCAGAGAAGAGGCCCATGATCGCTCTGGATGAACAGCTGAGGTGGGGATGGTGTGTTCAGGGTGATGAGTTGTGTTGCTTTTACGCCAAACATATCGTTTTGCATTGTGGCCAAAAAGTTCGATTTTGGTTTCATCTGACCAGAGCACCTTCTTCCACCTTCTTCCATGTTTGGTGTGTCTACCAGGTGGCTTGTGGCAAACTTTAAGAGACTTTTTATGGATATCTTTGAGAAATGGCTTTCTTCTTGCCACTTTTCCATAAAGGCCAGATTTGTGCAGTGCACGACTGATTGTTGTCCTATGGACAGACTCTCCCACCTCAGCTGTAGTTATCTGCAGTTCATCCAGAGTGATCATGGGCCTCTTGGCTGCATCTCTGATCAGTCTTCTCCTTGTTTGAGATGAACGTTTTGAGGGACGGCCAGGTCTTGGTAGATTTTCAGTGGTCTGATACTCCTTCCATTTCAATATAATTGCTTGCACAGTGCTCCTTGAGATGTTTAAAGCTTGGGAGATCTTTTTGTATCCAAATCCGGCTTTAAACTTCTCCACAACAGTATCTCGGACCTGCCTGGTGTGTTCCTTTGTCTTCATGGTTCTCTCTGCGCTTTAAACAGAACCCTGAGACTATCAAAGAGCAGGTGCATTTATACGGAGACTTGATTACACACAGGTGCATTCTATTCATCATCATCAGTCATTTAGGACAACATTGGATCATTCAAAGATCCTCACTGAACTTCTGGAGTGAGTTTGCTGCACTGAAAGTAAAGGGGCCGAATAATATTGCACGCCCCACTTTTCAGTTTGTTCAGTTCAGTTTGTTGGATAATTTACACTTTGTTAAAAAAGTTTAAATTATCCAATAAATTTTGTTCCACTTCACGATTGTGTCCCACTTGTTGTTGATTTATGACAAAAAAATTAATTTTTATATCTTTATGTTTGAAGCCTGACATGTGGCAAAATGTTGAAAGGTTGAAGGGGGCCGAATACTTTCGCAAGGCACTGTATATGAAAGTGTTTTTTGGTGCTGAATGAGTTGTCCTTCGTTGAAATGTATATTTTTTTACTCATGAAAATCTGTCTCTGCAGTTTTAATGTGAGATTAAGATAAAACAAATATAATACAATGTATGTAGGACTATAAAATAACATTAAATATAAAAGTTCTATAAAATACTGTAGTGCACAATTAGTGAAGGAAGCCATGTTCAACCGGCAACATAAAGGTCCCACCCCTTTTGGTGCAAACTCTGCTAAAACTACAAATATCAAAATATTCAGCGTAATTGATCTATGCATTTGTATTTCTACTTTTTTACCAATATAAATCTTTATGATGAAAACAATGCAGTCATTAATGGGTTTGGTGGAGGTGGGTCAAAGGACAGTGGTGATGATCACAGACATTCATGGACATTTAAGGACATTTATGGACATTGGTCATCTGCCTCTAGCGGACCAATGGCTCTATGTGTTTAATATTATTGCATTTCTGTAATTTAACTGTTTGATTCTCTGACCTGTGTTGGCAAATCGACAACTTTGCGAAGTCATCCGAGATAATTGCTGTTGTGATTTAGGTCTATACAAAAATAAATTGAATTGAATTACATCTCCCAGCACACTCAGTAAATGATATTTCGATTGCTTGTCGTTACCACCACATCATCACCAAGAACACCTGGCAATCCCCAAAACAAAAGGCTAAAGCATTACGATATAAAATTAGAGATGGCTTTTCCTTGTGTTTCCTAAAAAATAAAAAGCAGTGGTACGAATCATAAATGCTACACGAGTCCTGTCCTGTAGCTCTGGGTAAAGCAGCCTATTTCCCGGCACAGCGGCGCAGCACACAGGCTTCCATACATCAAACCTACAGGCAGCTCTCTCCGGTTACAGCGGTAAAGGCTTTAGCCCGAGCTCCTTTCACTTCTGACTTTGAGGGCTTTGTGCTGCTGCTCAACCACTCAGGAGAAAACAACTTCTGTATATTTTGTACAAACTATTGTAAAGTTATCAATTCAAAACAACTTTTTTTATACTGCTTTTAAGGACGGTGTCATTTCTGTTGCTTCTCAAATTTCAAGCCGATCTAAAACATAATGAAGTCCCTCTAAGACTTCTAAAAGACGAAGGAATCGGTTTCCCCATCAGCCTCACAGCACACAAAAAATTGCAATGTCGCTGTCTGGTTGAATGTTATTTGTTCTGGCATCTCAGTCTTTTGGCTTGTGACAATTTTAATCTCAGAAGTGGAAAGCCTAAGTCGTTTCACATTCACGTTACAAACTCTGGCTATTGATGAGGCTTTCAAGATTCAAAAACAGTCAGAAGGTAAATTCAACACGACACGACTCTTGGCTCTTGATCCACTGTCAATCACAAGAGTTAGATTGCTCAAGACGCAAATGCTAAAATAGAGGGCAGTGCAAATAATGTTGAGATTTATCAATTTACAATCTCAGCTTTGCTTGATGGATGGATGGAAAATGAATGGCTTTACTTGATTTTAATTATTGATTGATAATAATGATAATGTACAGGTTATATATAGTGCTTTTCGGACACTCAGACGCTTCACCAAATCAGTCCGTGTACTGTGAGGACAAAGTGCTACTGTAGCCACAGGGCCCTTGTTTAGAACCAATTACCAAAGGCTTATTACACAAAACATATCACATAAGAATAGCCACAAGGTTTTTCCCTTTTAAAATCTGTGCCAGTGTTGAAAGGAAAAGCGCCCTTACTCCGCTCCATATTCACCATTCACAAGATGTCAGTGTATTAATGTTGAAAATGATGGTGACAAAAGGGCAGTTTGAAATTTGTCCAAACTATATTTATTGTTTTTATGCAAATAGTGTCTAAAAATACCAAAAGACGAGCGGGGCCTACCGAAAACAATTCTCTTCACTTGCTTCTCTTCACGTCGCCGCATAATAAGCATATAAAAAAAGGTTAATGTTATTTCCTGTGACAAGATGTCGTCTCGAGTCAGAGAAGATGTAAATCAAAGAAGCTGCTAGAGTACACTGGGCTCATTGCATATGCAGCAGGCACAAAATAAATGAAATACAATACATGGAGGAAGTTGCTACTATACACGAGCAAAGTATTGTACAATACGTGCGTTTGACCTGTAATCAATGGTAAAGTAGTACAATAATTGGAAGGGCAAATAATAACAGAGAGATGGTAAGATTCTAAAAATAGGTTCAATAGTGGCTGATATAAGTTAAGATAAACTTTATTGATCTCACCATGGAGAAATTTACAGAATATTGATATGACAAAATTTGGTGTGATTTTTATATAAATAATACTAATAAAAAAATAACTATCTCAGCCAGATACTGACCATGGATAATGGCAACGTTAGTTAAAACTTGTGGGCAGAGGCAGGTAAAAAAAGGGGAAAAAACAAGATTGAACCAATGGGGTTGCAGCTTTGGTATTTATTCAAATGGGTAAAGTGTATCAGGAAATTACATAAGTATATTATATTTGTAACAAACCAAATCAGAAATAAAGTTTGGTGTGAATGCTACAGCTCAAGGGAATAAATGAATGCATATCACCAACTGGCCTTTTAGCTCTTTTCATAGTTTGTCGCCCCGGAACTGTAGTGGATTTACATTAAACATGATCCACATTTGCATTCGAAAATATCCAACTGGCTCTTTGAGCAGACAACGGCAAGGTCGCTTTGGGATGTGCAGAGCCAGCAGCATCAGCAGCAGCAGCAGATTCTCTCCTCCTCGCTGAACACATTTCCCAGTGGGACACGCCAAATGCCCTTTGCAGTTTGTTCGCCCCAACAACCCCAGCGACGGCAAAATGTCACCACTTCTGCTGCTGCGCCAAAAAGAAGACGGGACATTGCGTGTTTACGTCTCCACTGATAACCACCGATTACAGACTGAAGATGCAACAGCAAAATGTTACTAGGCAAGGCAAGTTTATTTGTATAGCACAGTATACACAAGGCAACTCAAAGTGCTTAACAAAACAAGAACAATCACACACGGTAAAACAATCATAAATAATTACATACATTTGAAATAGTAAAGATAAAATCACTCAGCTATATGCACAGCTAAACACATATAGGTGTATTCTTTTTATATTT